>JAEIGD010000014.1:2400000-3000000 GCA_018903425.1 Zaprionus nigranus | reverse complement strand
AAGAAATACGTGTTTAGATGTCCAGCAATCGGGATGCGTTTCCCCCATAGTTGCGACAGATGATGTGTTATGCGCATTGTTATTAAAAGTTATTAAAATACGCTAACTTGCATCGGCTTGCAAATTTGTTTACAAAACATAAATTCAGAAAATGCACACGGTCCGGCAACGCTAGTAGCTAAATCAGATGACTGTTAATCGATGCAACTCAAATTGGCACTGTTAGCGTTAACATACAAATGTTAGCATACAGTTTGAGAGCTACTTTACAGTAACATGGCGCTAACTTTTGAAAAGTGCTTAATTTGTGGGAAATGAGTTAGAAATTAGTGTAATTAAATAATGGAGCTCAAAATTAAACGTAAATTATTGCAAAAATAGAACAAAAAATAAGACACATTTCGTTTACATTAAATTGGTATTGCTGAGAAGATTAATTGCCTCTGCTTTAGCAATGCAATGCCTCTTTGAGCCGATGACGTAGTATGTAATTTGTGGTCGTAGCCGTTGCCTAGGAAATTCGATATCGGATTACAATTATATAAGTTTCAGGCGTGTAATAGCTCATAAATGTATAGACAGACGATGACGCGACACAAATGGGAACTGATCGTCGTCAATGGGAAGCGGCTTAGCTCAAGTTAATCGAAGTGCGCGCTCCTAATGCTCATTGACAAACACGAACACGAGTTTAATTGCAGCCCCCGCGAAGACCAACGGCAAAAGATCAATAACAATAACAACAGGAATAACAGCATCGTCATTCAGCAATTCTGGATCATGTTAAACTAATAGAAGGTTGTGAGCGAGCACAAGTAATAAGTTACAGTCTGACGTCAGCGCTCCAAGCTCTTCCAATCTTTATAATCGTCGTTCTCTGCGCCCTGCCGATCCTCATGTTGGGAATTGCACCTACCTCAACCGCATACTAGGCACGCTCAATCAGTTTTCATCAGCTACTGCGTGTGTAGACATCGCCGTTGTCTGTCGTCCACCACATAAATCAACTGTAATTAAACTGATTTGCTTGCCGTTTAAACTGAGATAATTTGAGGAGTACTTTGATAATTACCCATCCGTATGGACTGTAATCAAAATGCGTGCGCGTATCGGGATATTAAAAAATATAGTTATTGTTTCTGATGTTATTCTAAGAGCTGAAGAATCTTTCCAAAAATAAATAAATCTTGATTTAAAGAGTGATTATCGTGAAAAGAAAAGAGAATAACTTGACCTATAAAGGAAATTATAACAGATTAGGAAACCATTTGTGAATTCTCTAATACACATGTTATTCCAGTTGTTGCTTTCTTTGGCTTCCTAATATTCCATTTTCAATGGCGAAAGTCTCTCACGCACACAAACAAACGTTGCCATTGCCTTTCAATCAACTTTGGCAAGCAACAGTTTGTCGCAATTTAAGTTACACTTGCCACTTGCCTTCTCGCCACCTGTCCCAGCCATGCCCCCAGCCACGCCCTCAGTGCACCACAAAGCCCGCATATTTAACCGACACACGACACCACGAAGGACTACGGCGCTTCGGTAGCACCCACGAACGGGTGGACTCTGTTCGTGTCGTGCTCATCGCGCGTATAAAAGGAGGCGCCTCGCACGCATTTGCAGCAGTTGCCTTAGAGAAGCGGCGCGCGCCACTCAAATTTAAATACAACTTAAAAATAAAGTGCAAACATTCAACAGTTAATACAGTTTTCCAAGTGTTTTCCCAGCATAGCAAAAGACCAAGTGAGGAAATCCAAATATGCAAAGGAAGAAAGTTTCGTGAACATTTTAAACTAAGCTGAAAAATACTCAAGCAGAGCTTAATCATAGTATCTTAACTAGGTGAGTTATTAAATACAGATTTAATATACTATATTTTACTGTATTTATACGAAGCCTCATTATCTTTTATGTATTTAATGATTTAAAACATTCTTAGTTCAGCATTTTTTTTTTAAGCAACCGAAATATATCGGAAAATAAAAAATAAAACGTTAAAATACCCCCAACATTAACAAGTAAAGGTCGCCTGAGCACTGAACACTATAATTTTTATAAATATCTGGATTCTTTATTGAACCAGAACACAACTCTTTTTAATCGAGCATTAAACATACAAATACAAAGTTTGTTCCCAAGTTAATTACATATGTATTGTATGTATACATAAAATGCTCAGTCTCTTTATATTTAATATAATTTATTTTAAATTTCGTTCACTCTAATGCAAAATCAATGATAATAGGTAAAATTTCAAAAATTTCTAGTTTCATTAATTGAAACGATCTAGATTTCATTGGTAGCAGTTATTTATTTTTTTCGACTTCTATAGCATGTGTACAAAAACCAGAGTTTTTCTAATTGCATTCAAAATAGCCCTTTCTTTTAATTATTTTATTTCTTTGGATCTGGGCGTGGGAAAAAATGTTTCTATCCAATAATAATTTTCCTTCGTTAATTAATTTTTGTCAAGTCTGAATGTCGAACCCTAAGTAACTGAAAATGTTGTGATTTCCTATTTTTTTGACATATTTTAATAATATAATTAAATCTGTTTTTTGCGACATGACTTTATCTTTTGTCAATACTTTTAAATTATATTAACGACTTTCTATTTGTAGTTTTAAAAGTTCGCTGAATTTCGAATGCGTTAAATAAAATAATAAATAAATACTTGAAATTTTTGATTCCTGGTAAATGAGCTTAGCTCATCACAAAAAATCAAAGAATAAACTTAAAAATAAATCGTTTTAATATATCTGATTATCAAGTAAAGAAAACATTTCCATTTAACATATATTTCAATTAATGCAAAGATTATCTATTTGCCTAATCCAATCCGTTTGTTACCGCGCTTCTAATTTAGAAATTAATTTTGTAATTATCATAAAAAACGCATTTCAATTCACATGTCCCCCGTTTTATGCGCCTAACTGAAAGTGACTTTTAATTGTTTTGAATTTGCATTGTGGCTGTTTTTCTGTTCACGTCAGCTCAGCAATTCACACGGCGCAGCTTCACCTGTGATTGCGCCAGGTACAAACGATTCAAGTCGTTAAACGGCAATTATGAAACTCGTGCGAATGCTGATCCGAGTGGGTTATGTTTGAATTATCTTCCCAGCCATGCCGTCCTGTGTAAACAGATGGATTCGTTCTGTTCTGTTTCGATTTTGAGACTTTAAATCGCTGCAATCAAAACCAACATTAAAAGTCACATTGAACATTGCTGGGGGCTTCGCTCCTATCGCAACTGTAACTGATAAAGGGAAAACAATGCCCACACACACACACACACACACACACGAGCACAGGGGCAGGCACTGGCCATAAGTATGCACAACATTGACATTGAGCATCGTCAATTTGGTCAAAGAGAGTGCAGCGATGCGCACCAACTGGCCGCAGTTCGTCCTCCGTGGGGGAGTGGGTGCGGGGTCGTTCGCTGAGCCATAGATTACCAGACAAAGGACACCTCGGGGAATCCGATACGAACAAATATATGTGACCATATGTGCGTGTACAAAAACGTGCGTATGGCGCAGGGGCACCCAGTGTAAAGCACACAAAAAACAAAGCACCTAAGCTACAGTCGAATGTGCTTGACTGCAATATACCCGCTACTCGCTTGACCAAAACTATTTGCTATATATACTTCTATATAAACTTCAGTGTTTAGGCTATTTTGTGTTGCATACTTTGCAGGGAGTGGCTTGAAAATCAGTGTCTCTTTTAAATGATTTCTTTAATAACTTCTAAATATTTTAATTATCCGATTGCAACAACATTTTCGACGGACAGATTGACGGATTGACAGACAGATGGACAGACTGACAGACAGACAGACAGACAGACAGATATAGCTACTATGTCAACTCGGGGGTTAATGCTGTTATACAGTATATCCATTTAGTTACAGGGGGCGGGGGCAAAAATTATAATACCCTTCAACTCTATGGATATCGGGTATAAAAATAAAAAACAAAACAAGGCTAGTTGGGTAACTAACAGAGAGAGAGAGAGAGAGAGGGGAATTTAGTTAATATGTGTATTGATTTTATCTGAATGCACTTTCTTAATTGGTTACCCCTTATTTAAATAATGTTCGCATTGTGGAACCCCCTGATATGATAGTCAGTTTGTTGCATATGCGATTTCGAACGCACTTAATCCCCTTAATGATGCAATGTCCACCTGTTCGGCATGTGTGTGTGTCTCTGCGTGCGTGTCTGTGTGTGAACATCGGATGGGAGGAGTCTCATTAGTTGTGCAGCCGCCAAAGTAACACGTAATCCTTGAACCGCTTGCAGTAAATGGCCATCGCTGGTGCAGTCTCAAGGTCGCATGCCCCAGCCATGTAAACACGGCACTCGAAATGCAATTGCCCCACTAGAGCGAGAGAGCGAGTGAGCGAGAGAGAGAGAGAGAGATAGCAAGGCAGCAGGAAAGAGCGCGCGTGAGTGAGAGAGGAAGCGAGCCTGACCTTGGCTCTGGACAGTGTAGGGCTGGCTAGGCTAGTACCGCGATCGGCGTACTTGGCCCCCACGGCCACCTCCCCGCAGGCAGAGACCGCCGTTTCCACGCAGCGTGCCGGCACAGAGATCACCGACATGGATCGCAGTAGCAGCAAAAACAACAGCACGGAGTTCAGCGGCAGCCCACATGCGGCAACAGCTGCGGGTGCAACCACAGCGACGGCCACGCCCTGGTGCAACAACAAGGAGTCGCCCAACAACGGGGAAGACTCCAATGACGACGATGGCGACAATGCAACACCTGCCAAAGTGACCGATCCGCTGGCGCCGCGTTTGGCCAGCAATGAGGCAAGTAGAAGACATTTAATTTCCGTTCTCATCTCTTGCAACTGCAACTGCTACGTGCCACGTGCTGCATGTCATCTTTTAACACTTGTTTTCCTTCTCATTTTCCCCTCCGTCTGCAGCGCGTCTTGGTTGTTTCCGTGACTGAACGTCATCGTGAGACTTGGGGCCAGAAGGCGGAGTTCCTGCTGGCCGTCATCGGCTTCGCCGTCGACCTGGGCAACGTCTGGCGCTTTCCATACATCTGCTACCAGAATGGCGGCGGCGCCTTCCTTGTGCCCTACTGCGTCTTCCTCATCTTCGGCGGCCTGCCCTTGTTCTACATGGAACTGGCGCTGGGTCAGTTCCATCGCTGCGGCTGCATCAGTATCTGGAAGCGGATCTGTCCAGCTCTAAAAGGTAAGACAGCGACAATGATAAAGAGAAATGCTAAAAATCAAACAAAATGTTGGTGAAAGAAATTAGAGAAAAGAGTGATGGAGATAGAAGAAAAGAAACTAAAAGACATTTAAGCAGAAGAGTTGAAGAAAGAAAAAATGCAAAACATAAACAGAATGGACGGGGGCTTAAAGCGAGAGAGATATGAATGGAAGATTTCTAAGCAGCAGAACATAAATAATTCCAAAATAACCAACATTGAAAACTGTAGAACGAGGAAAATATAAAGAAGATGTGAGAAGTAAAGTCGAAACACAAGTGAAATAAAATTACACAGTGTATGAGAGACTTTAGTTAGTGTGCTCGCCTGTTACATACTCATTACCAATCTGATGCTTTTCTTTATTTATTTATTTAAAGCGAACTAAGAACAGTTGATTTAAAAAAATTGTTATCAGTGAGTAACGCAAAAAGAGAGCAAAAATAAATGAAATCCAATTCATTCAGATTATGATAAACAATATTAAAAAGTATAAAATTGAAAACCAAATATAATTCCATTATATCAAATTTAAAACTTAGAATGGGATAGTAAAAAAAAAAACCATTTAACTTAAACAATTTAATGGGGTCGGAGGTGTCTCCTTCTCTTACATATACTTCCGGTTTCCTATCCCCCTTATGGATAATGCCTATAAATAGTCAATATTGCCTTAAATTAATTCATAAACAGAAAATCAAAAGAATACTGCGCTACTCTGATATACCCCCAGGATACTTGTCCGTGTTTCTACCTGTGACTTATGTACACACATACATATATTCCCCTCGCCCCTCTGAACCCCTCCCGCAGGCATAAATGAATCACAAATATTTAATCGAAATTGCAGGCTGAGTCTATAAAAGAGAGCTGTGCCTGCAGTGAAATGTAATAATGTGTATATATTATGATATGTGTGCTTAATATGTGTATTAAATGTTAATTTTAACAGTGCAAATATTGCGTATACGCAGCGTGGGTCTCTTAAAGGCACATTACCAACTGGTCGTTTTTGATGTGTGAGCTGCGATAAGCTGCTGAGCTCGCAGCTCTAACTCAGTGCGAGTGACTTGGCGACTTGGGCTTGGCAGAAGCCCGCAGAATCAGAGGGACTCCTTTTGTTCTCCTTCTGCCTGCGACATTATCAGAAGACGCGCTCGGTCGGACGGCTCTTGAGATAATTCGAGATGGCGACTACTGCTGCTGCTGCTACTGATGTTGCTGCTGGAACAATTAACGGCACATTCAAGTGACAATTTGTATCTGAATAGCAAACAAATCAGGCGCTATGCGCACCCTAATTAAATTGTCATCTGCCTTCGAAATTGACTTATCTCGATGGGGGCTGGAAACTTTTTGTGTGTGCTCGCATCAAGTTGATAATATTATTAAATGGCAACCAAATGCATTCGGCTCTTGCCTGCCAAATAGATTTAAGCTTGCCTCAACTTTTGCTGACTCAGTCCCCCCGACTGCGCCTCCCCCCCGCCGACTTTCTTTGAGGCAAGCAAACCTAAGAGCTGAGCTGAAGTGCAAATATTACTTTGTGGCGGCATCATTTGCTCAACAAGTGTTTGCACTCGGGAAACCTTTGCGCCTTTTCTACTTTCTGCCAAGCGATTAAAATGGAAAAGTCGAGCAAAGAAGGAAAGGAAAGGAGAAGGAGAAGGCGGAAAGTCGAGTCCAAATCATGTGACGTGTCTTATTGGCCTCATCATCGGGGGAAACTCTTAAAGAAAACTGCGGACAGCAGAAGGATGTGGATTTAGACGCACCTGTGTGCAGGCATCGCAGCTATGTATTTGTTCTGCTTCCTCTTCTTTCCCCTCTTTTTCTCTTTCTCTCCTTCTCCCAACCCCTGTCTGCTTGTGACAATAAGCAAAAATGTGTAATATGTCACGTGGGAATATTTGAAGTTGATGATTTTCTTCTTACAGCGCTATCAATCAGAGATTGGCATTCCCAGGTTACACACACACACACATCCACACACTTACACACACACATACATAAATACAATGACTACCTGTTGGTTATAAAGGTCTCTCTTTATTCGCTTTTAAATTGTGCCATAAAACAGGCTTACTAGGTTGCACTGAGAACACAAGTTGAGGGTGAGGAACAGGAGTTTTGCTTGAGTTTCTAATGGGTGTATCTAATGGTGAATCAATGTTGAGGAATGGGCAGGTTAGGGATGAGGCAGGTTGCAGAGAGAGGGCAGCAGACTTGCTTGGCTTTTTAATGGGCATATTTAACTGAGAATCAATCCGTATCTGCCCGCTTTGCAGGTGTTGGCTACGCCATCTGCCTCATCGACATCTACATGGGCATGTACTACAACACCATAATTGGCTGGGCGGTCTACTATCTCTTCGCCTCGTTCACCTCGAAGCTGCCCTGGACATCGTGCGACAATCCGTGGAACACGCAGAACTGTATGCCTGTCACGAGTGAGAACTTTACCCAGTTGGCGACGACACCGGCCAAGGAGTTCTTCGAGTGGGTACCCTAATGTAAATCACTTTCTCTTTATGTACTCATTGCACTCTTTTTTGCTGTCTCTCTCTCTCTTTCTCTGCACTTTCTCTCTTTTGCAATCTCTGTCTCTCTCTCTTCCACAGACGCAAGGTGCTGGAGAGCTACAAGAGCAACGGCCTGGACTTTATGGGCCCGGTAAAGCCCACCTTGGCACTTTGTGTTTTTGGTGTCTTCGTGCTGGTCTACTTCTCATTGTGGAAGGGTGTCCGCAGCTCCGGCAAGGTCGTCTGGGTAACTGCATTGGCACCTTACGTTGTACTCATCATCCTGTTAGTGCGTGGCGTCTCACTGCCCGGCGCGGATGAGGGTATCAAGTACTACTTGACTCCGGAGTGGCACAAGCTAAAGAACTCCAAGGTGTGGATCGACGCAGCTTCGCAGATCTTCTTCTCGCTGGGTCCCGGCTTCGGCACACTGCTGGCCCTCTCCAGCTACAACAAGTTCAACAACAATTGCTATCGAGATGCACTGATCACAAGTAGCATCAACTGCTTGACCAGTTTCCTGGCCGGCTTTGTCATCTTCTCCGTGTTGGGGTAAGGCTGCTACATCTTGATTCCCCCGTCTCTCTGTATCTCGATGTCTTCTCCTTCTCTCTCTCCTCAGCTACATGGCCTACGTACAGAAGACGTCCATTGATAAGGTCGGCCTCGAGGGACCGGGTCTGGTCTTTATTGTCTATCCGGAGGCCATAGCCACTATGAGCGGTTCCGTCTTTTGGAGCATCATATTCTTTCTGATGCTCATCACTCTTGGCCTGGACAGCACCTTTGGGGGCCTCGAGGCAATGATAACGGCTCTGTGCGACGAGTATCCTCGCGTCATTGGCAGGCGACGCGAACTCTTCGTTCTGCTCCTGCTCGCCTTCATATTCCTGTGCGCATTGCCCACCATGACCTATGTGAGTATACACTATATGATATATACAAGTTGACTAACTTTAACCTTAGTGCATAAGTGTGAAGGCGTGGCATATTTACATTATATTGTATTTAAGAACATTTGATCAGCTCCAGCAACTGTCTGTATCAATGCCTGCTTCTCAGCACCTTCAGGAGTTAAGTAACCAAAGCCGGGGCAAGACCATAAGCTTTATCCCCCTAGCAACTGTCTGTATGAACGCTTCCTTCTCAGGACCTTCACGAGCTAATGAAACCAAATTTGGCATGAAGGTACCTCTATGAAGGCTTAGCATACGCAGATCAAGTGTACTTTAAATTGTTGATACTTCACCCAACATCAACATAAACTCTAGATATTGATAATGCTTAAGATTCTCCTTACTCCAATTACAATATGTCTCTGATATCTCATGGGTTATGTGCTGATGTTAACATATGTAAACTAAGTCAGGGAGAACTTTACTATCAAATGCCAAATGGTTTCTTTGCTTAAGTCTGAAACAAAAGATACCAAAAATCACTCAAACAACATTTCGAGCCCCATTTATTTCTCTCAGTGTTGGTGAGCTTATCTTTCAACTCCCGTGATTCATTTAATTAACTGCTAAGTGTGTTAGAAGTGTGGGCAAGGGTGGGGACTACTCCATATGCATGTGGCAGTAGACACTGGAGGCGGACGGAGCATGGCTCATTAAACGCAGCGCCACACCATGACTTGCGATTGTCTTGAGAATCGAGTGAACTTATCTCGACTGGACACTGGGCTGAAGCAAGGGCAGACGGAACAGACACCTGTTTAAATATACCAGTGTAGCTCGGGCAAAAAACGATGGATTGCCATGTTAAGTGCTTTTTATCGTTCCTTCAGTTAATCTCACATACTCAACTCAACTGCCGCCACCTTCACGTTCCCCTTCTCTTCACTCTTCTACTTCCTTTCTGCATTTTTATCACCTGTCAGTTGTCCGCTCGGCTCCTTAGTTGTTTGCTTTGGTCAGCTCAAGGGGGTGCGTATGTGTTGTTGTGTCTATTGGGCCAAGAATTGACGTGGCACCCGCCCACCCCCACTGACCACTCGCTGTGGGCCACTTTGTCTGATTACATTTGAAATTGTAATTTAGTAGCTTCTATATTTTATTTCGCCACTTGACTTGTCTATCGGTCAATGGATCAAGCGATTCCATTTCCTTGCATATTTTAACTGAAACTCGCCCACTGATAAGTTGGAATCAGTTGAAGTTCAGGTGAATGATAACATAAATAAAATTTATCACATATTCTTTTGATTCCTCCTCTTAAAGTTATATACAAACGGGCACACTTTGAAATGGAATAGAGCGAAGGAATTACTTCTGATATTCTTCGGAGTGGGAGTTAAAGTAAAGTACTTTGGTCCTTTTCTCACCCCCAACCCACATGTCCGATCCCATACAGTATATATATTGTATATTCTGAATTAGAATCAGTTAAAAATAAATATTTCCATGAAAAAGTTTAATGCCATATAACTGTATAAGAGTGATCGGAGGATATAAGAACCTGAAAGGGTATGAAACCTTCGGTCTCTGACTAAAGTTATATGAAATTTACCTACTACAATGCAACAAAATACTAAAAATAAGCACGAATATTTGTTTGAATCATGGATTATACTGGTTATCTCGTTTACGCTTTAATTTAATTCATTCACTTTACAGGGCGGCGTCGTCTTGGTCAACTTTTTGAATGTCTATGGACCCGGACTGGCTATTCTCTTTGTGGTGTTTGTTGAGGCGGCCGGGGTGTTTTGGTTCTATGGCGTCGATCGGTTCAGCGCAGATGTGGAGCAAATGTTGGGCGCCAAGCCTGGTCTCTTCTGGCGCATCTGCTGGACCTACATTAGTCCGGTATTTCTTCTGGTAAGAAGAAGAGGAAGAAGCTGGAAGATACAATATATCATCGGTAATATTCTCTCTATTTGCAGACCATCTTTATTTTCTCGATAATGGGCTACAAGGAGATGCTTGGCGAGGAGTTCTACTATCCGCCTTGGAGCTTCCAGGTGGGCTGGGCGGTCACCTGCTCGTCGGTGATGTGCATTCCCCTCTACATGATCTACAAGTTCTGCTTCGCCTCAAAGGGCAACTGTCAGCAGCGGCTGCAGGAGAGCTTCAAGCCGGACGTGAGCTGTGGTTCGGTGCTGCCGGGTCAGCAGGGCACCTCGGTGTGACATCACAATGCTGTGCATCTCAATATACACACCACCAAGACGAGCATCAAGATCTACAATCTAAATTGTAAAAGCTTTTCACCAACAACAGCAGCAACAACAACAACAACACAGGATGTCGCCGAGTCCAGACTGTGCGACGCCAACAGTTACTACGCTGACCACACAAATATTCTTAGCTATACGGAGGCAGAACCGGAGCAGAAGCCGGAGCCGGAGTCAGAGGAACAGGAGGAACACACAAAGAAAAAACAATATGGCAATGATATAATTAATGCTTATAGTGCTAGTCTTAGCAATAGTCTAAGTCTCGGCTCGGTCAAAGAGAGAAGCTCCCAGGGCAACCCGACAACAGCAACTGCTGCCGAAGACAATAACTGCGCCCTGAGGATCAGCAGCTGCAAGCCCCTCAAGTTCCCCTTGGCCAGCGAGTGGTTGGTCTGAACGAGAGAGAGAGAGGGAGAGAGACCGAAAGCTCTGCAAGCAGCCATTTGCAGAGCTTTCGTGTGGGACGGAACGAAAGCGAGCTTCGTTGATCCGGCTTTATATGTAGTTCGGTGTATTCCTTTTCTACTACAAGTATTTCTATGTATTGTATATCGTATGAAGTTATCGTAATTGTAATATCGATTGTTAGTGCACAATTGCAAAGCTCGTTGTTTGAACTAGCCAAAATACTTAAATACTCGAATTCTCCGACTAACTATACCAATATGCATTACTATATCTACCTTAGCATAGACAAAACTATACTTTCACTCGACAAATATGAACCTAGAACCTAAATCGTGTATATTTCATTAGACTCAAATAGTAAATCTGAGTTTTAGTAGCATTATTTAGAAGAATACCCTGTACAATGCATAAGTCTACGATATTCCTTCCCATCCATTCGGAAAGCAGTTGCAAGCAGCCATTTGCATCTGTTTTTTCATGTTTAGCTTTAGTTTATATTATTTTTTGTAGAGCCACAAACAAAAGAAAACACAAAACCAAATAAGAAAACAAAGAAAATGGCTTTTCATTGTGAGAGGGAAAGACTGCAGACTTTGAATCAGCTTATACACTGAAAACAATTGAGTACACATATTCATGTTTAAATTTTAAATTATTTAAATTTTAATTACATCAACGCGCTGTTTACTTGGCTACACAAAGTATTTAAAGGAGCAGGATTTCATTGCCTGTAGGGTGTGTATTATGCATATATAACTATGTTCGATTTTCTCGTGTTGGTGTGTGTGAGTGAGAGTGTGTTATGGAGTGTTAGCTAGTGTATGCCCTTATTTGTTGTTTTTGTTATATATAACATGCTCAGCTTGGATTGGCCAAAAGATACTAGATGCTATAGTGCTGTCGCCGCTTGTGGATGATGTTTGTGGATGCTGTTGTTGCCGTTGCGAGCTTATTGCTCCGGCGGCGGCTTCTTGCGTTTGCGACGTGATTTGCGCCTTTTCCTTCGCTCCTATTTCTTGGCACTCTTGCCACCCTCGTCCTTGCTCTTATCGGACTTCTCGTCTGTCTTCTTGCTGCCTGCATCCTTGCCCGCATCCTTGGTATCTTTGTTGTCCTTGTCCTTGTTATCCTTGTTCTTATCCTTGCCGTCCTTATCATCTACAATTTTCTTGCCCTCCTCAGCGTCGCGATTCGCCAACTTGTTATTAATGAGGTTATGCAGTGCAATTATTGAGCGCACCATGGACGCCAGGTAGACCACGAGCATTTGGTCGTTGGTCTTCACGTACATCGTGCCGGTGAACTGGTCGTTGGTGATATCAGGCAACAAGTTGAAAATGTCCTGCAGTTGGTATACGATCTGATGGTTTATGGGCATCTTTGCGTCACCGACACGCTGCAGATACTGTTTAATATCACGCAGTTGGGCATTGAGGCCCTTGAGACCCATCAGCTGGTTGGTGATCTTCTGCGAGAGGCTGCCCACTGTTGTGTCTTTGATGTCACGCAGCAGGTGCTCGACGCCCACCTCTTCGGCCTCCTCGGCGCCGATCTCGCTAGGCACATGCTCGAAGGTTTTGCTGGTGGGTGAACCATCGTCGTGCACCTCCTCCACAGATATATAGGCTTCAGTGGGCAGGCCCAGGTCTTTGGGCTTGGCATCGATAATAACCAGCACTGAGTTCGGGCAATAGCGGCGAATAAGCTCGTTTATGGCGATGTCGTTCTGATGCAACTTGGGCCCGGTGTGATACCAGCCCACAACGCGCTCGCGGGCGTTTACTTTCTTGAACATGCCGTACATGTTTTCCAGGTAATCGTGATCCAAGAACCACACCGACTTATCCTTGTCATCCTCGTCGAAGGGAACTGCAAATGACATTGATTTTAGTTGGAATATAAAATTTGACTAGATCGGCACTCACCTGCAAAACTGTTGGACACATCAAAAACGCCCTTTGAGCGCCAGCAGCCAAGTAGGACGCCGACGACGCGCTTCTGGTTGCCAATTTTCCCCATGCGATTGAAGTGATCCACAACCGATAACAGAACCAGCGGGTGGACAATCACTTTGTTTACGCTCACTTCCAGCGACGGCATTTTGAATTTGTGTGATTTAGTTTGAAAAGTGTTGCGTATTAGCCACGCTCAGCGTAGTTTGCTTTAGGTTTGCTTAAATTATTGTAATAGCAACAAATGCTTTATTTGTTGCGGGTAACAATCGAGCGAAAACACCGAAATGACAAGCAAATTATTCTTCTTCTTTGACGTGTATCTAGAGATGTACAATCTGCGATACTATCGTATCGTAACCGTAATTTATTCAATATATCGAAAGACTGTGCAATGTGGTATCGTACCAACGATACATTTCAAACGTACACCACTAGCACGAAAGTCTATCGATGATTCATAAAAACAATAGAAACACTATCGTACAGTAATATTGTGAACCGATTATTTTAATTAACAAAACAGAATTCAAAGTAAACTGCTCTCGATATTTAACAAAATATTACTGAAATATAAATCGATGTATCGATAAATAAATGATTGGAATATTTCTATTAAATTTTCACTCAATAGATGGCGTGCTTACAACAACAAAGTGGTTAGTTGTAGTTGCTAGTTACGACAATCCGCATAAATAATACGTCGTTATCCTATTTTTTTTGCGTGCGCTAGTGTACAACTGGAGTAGTGAAGTGTTGTTTCTATTTGCCCTTAGTGGCAATGCGTACGCGCATCGGTGGTGCTCTTCTGACACACACTAATCGCCATTTTGGTCAGTAGAATAGGTAGTAGAATGCGCGTTGCCATATCGCCGTTTAGAAACCACGACTGGCCACACTGGCAGTCATTGCGCGAGAGAAATTGACAAAATATCCAAAGCAATTAGCAATTTGAGTGCAAAACGTTTTTATCTACGCGAAAAGTTTAGTAATGCCTTAAATATCGCTGGGCGCGTTTGTATTGCAAAGCCAGCCAACTGATATGATAGAATGTGTGTGATGCGGCGATGAGGTAATTGTTTTTGCAGCCCAGCCGTAGTCCGTCGTCCGTCGCTTGCTGCGTTCGTCTACAGTTTCACACACACACAAACTCACACGCCCAGTTAGATGGGCGGCCGCGGCGTAATCATCAATGAGCAACCATATATCGAGGCTGAGGCTGAGCCAAGTGAGAGTGCGCGTGTTGTTTACAAATCGTGTTGCATTGTTTAAATTTAGGTGCTTATCTGAGGCGAGAAAAGCCGCTGGCGTTGCCAAAAAACTGTGCACAGAAAAAGTTAAATCCGAAGCCAAGTTTCAGATTTAGCTCGTAGACACACGCATACTAGTGCACACATGCAAACAGAGACACACACACATGCATGCGTGTGCACACACAAACACTCAACTCACACACATGTACACACAAGCACAGACACTGCCGCAGACAGACAGACAGGTCGTTTTACGCTATTTTTGTCTACGTCTTTTACTTTTCTTGTTTGTAATCATTTTTCAGCTATTCGTATGTGTTTCTTTCTATGTGGTGTACAAATATTAGAGCTCGAGAGCTGCTAATTAAATTATAAACATACAGAGAAGCGTTAAGCGGTCGCATAGGCATAGCCAGAGCCAGAGCCAAACCCACGACCCATTTCTATTTCCATTTGAACGCAAGTAGAAGCAAAAGGAGAAGAAGCAGGTGAGAGAGAAGAGAAAAAGCTCAATCAATCAATGAAGCTCAATCTCAATCAATGTTTGTTGTTTTTCTGCTCGTTGTTGTCGCGTAGCTTTCACCAAATTCAAATCTAGTTTAACCTGGCGGTGGCCGCTGCTCCTTGCAGCATGTAGAAACAACAACAAGAGAGTATAAAATACAAAAAAATACTGAGTTACTTGAAAAAATTGAGAAGCAGCAGAAGAAAGTCGAAGAACCCTCAGAATGTCCTTCATAACGAACCTGAAGAAGGTCTTCCACCTGGGAGGGGGTGGGGAGGCCAAAAAGAAGAGACTATACAACAACATCAAAATGGACACAGATCCCGCGGAATTCTGGGAAATGGTTGGCGAATTGGGCGACGGTGCCTTCGGAAAGGTCTACAAGGCTCAGCACAAGGAACACAAGCGCTTTGCGGCCGCCAAAATGTGTACGCTCGAGGATGAGGAGAATCTCAGCGATCACATGGTTGAAATCGACATACTCTCCGAGATAAAGCATGCCAACATCGTTGAGTTATACGAGGCCTTCTCCATAGATGACAAGCTCTGGGTGAGTCATGCCACAAGTATTGTTCTTTGATAGTAATGCATGCGACGTTACGTCATCCGTTAGAAGTGTAACCCTAACCTTATCAGTTTATTAGTTGATACAATACGACATAAAGTAATTTGTTTAACAATTCTTGGATTTGTAGTTTAAGCACCTTTCTATAAATACATTAAACCCTTTACCTCATACCCTTTCAGATGCTCATTGAATATTGCGATGGCGGCGCCTTGGACAGTATCATGGTGGAGCTGGAGAAGCCACTGACAGAGCCACAGATTGCGTATGTGTGCAAGCACATGACAGAGGGCCTTACATTTCTACACAAGAACAAGGTTATCCATCGAGATTTGAAGGCAGGCAACGTGCTGCTGACCATGGAGGGTGGTGTCAAGCTTGGTAGGCGCAGATCATTGCCATAATTAGTCTGAAAGCCAGCCCAACTAACTGAGTCTTCTTCTTCGTTTTGCAGCTGATTTCGGCGTGTCGGCTAAAAATAAACACACAATGCAGAAACATGACACGTTCATTGGGACGCCGTATTGGATGGCACCGGAACTGGTGCTATGCGAAACGTTTCGTGACAATCCGTACGATCATAAGGTGGACATTTGGTCGCTGGGTATAACACTCATTGAACTGGCGCAAATGGAGCCGCCCAACAGCGAGATGTCGCCCATGCGTGTATTGCTTAAGATCCAGAAGAGCGAGCCGCCCAAATTGGAACAGCCAGGCAGGTGGAGTGCGGTGTTTAACGACTTTCTTAAAAAGTCTTTAGTCAAGGTACATTCAAATACAAATTTCCAATTGCAATCCAATTCTTTAATATTCTCATGTATTTCTCTGCAGGATCCCCAGCAGCGTCCTTCAACGGAGATGCTGCTGCAGCATGAGTTCATAAGTTGCTCATTAGATGCCAAGCCCATTAAAGATTTGCTGCTCGAGTACAAAGCGGAGGTTGTCGAAGAAGTCGTCGACGATGAGGCTGAGGTAAGACCCAACCTTATGATGTGCGATACTATTGCTTTTGCCAGCACAATGCACCTGTATAACCAGCCAGGAGTAAGAGCAGACACTAACTCTCTCTTCTCTTTGTCTCTTCTTTTGTATAAATCTCTCTTACACGCTGCCTCCTCGCCCCGCCTTCTACTATGTCCAACAAAATTGTGCACAATGTGTTAAACATTTTCATTTTTATTATGTGGTTTCAATTGTTTTTTTCCCACTCCTTCCGTTGGTTTCACGGTCATTTTGAGTTCTTATCATATTAATTTTTTCTTCTGCGTTCCTTAAATTTGTTTGTATGTGCATACATATAAATATATATATATATCTGCAATTGATTTAGAAGCTTAAACGCCAAGTGAAGCGGCGCTCGCTCTATCAGAGGGTTGGTAAGTCGTTCTACAGCAGATAAAACAGAAACCCAACGAGGTCCCCCAGTTCCCCATCGCACGCTCTCCGTATAGTATAGTTATTTGACTTACTTTTATCAGCATTGCCAAATGTTTATCTCGCTTTTTATATACACTACTATGTACTCTATTCACGCTCGGAGTCGATTGGCTACTTCTACATTGTGTTTGCTTTCCAAGGTCACGAGCACATTCATATAATTGTCTAAAAGATATTTAAAATGAAACATGGTTTCTGTCTTTACATTTTATGTCTTTAGAAGCCGGATAGAAGAGTTTGTTTATTACTTGTCGACATTAAATAATGTAATTTAAACGAAATACTCAATTACAAATGGTTTTTTATGATAACTTATATATTCTTGATACTTTGATCCTATAAAAATAATCATTGAGGTTCACTTCCGATAGAGTTTGATTGATCAGAAGGGTATAGGCCTTATGGTTACTATAAGGCGAACCCCTTCTGTTTTGTACAATAGATAACCCAACGTAAAGTTTGATTTTCTACCTCTTTATCTCTGGGACTATTTCCATTGCAAATGGTGACTTAACGGAAAGTTTGTTTATATATTTTCATTGAATGTGTTAGGTAATAATGATAGCGGTATTATCTCTTTATACCAATATTATCTCTTGGGCCTGCATAGAACGTATTTCTTTGATAAACAATCAATGAAGTAAAATAGAAACAAGTTGTTAGGAATTGCCATAAGATTTGTATCATCTACTAATGAATTATCTTTCTCAACTTTGCATAGGAACCCCGCAACTCGGCGCTCCAGCTCGACCTGGACGATGACTCTGCTTCGCTGCAGAGCCAAGACATTGACAAACGTAAGTTGTCGAGAGAATTAATAATATTTCGATGCATCCATTCGACAATTGACTTTGCAGTTCCAGGTACACCTACATCCATATCGCGGGATTCCAAAGAGCAATCCCAACCAAGTAGCAGTCTACCAACCGCAGCCACAGCAGCAGCAGCAGCCGCTGCAACCACAACAACAACAGCAACAACTAAAGCAACAACAAACACACCAGACAAACCAAACCAGAGCAAGGACGATAAAGTGGCCGACACTGTCGTTCCGCATACCAAAGTGCCCGCACCTGCGCCACCTTCGCCACCAGCACTACAACAACAGCAACAACAAAAACAGCAACCACAAGCGTCAGCAGCAGCAGCTGCTGCTGTGCTGCCAACGGCCATTGAAGATGTTGCTGCAACAGAAACAAACGAAAAGTCTGATGCAGACAAAAAGGTGAGTGGATCCTCTGCAATCTACTGCAATCGATACCTAAACTCCTTCTCTGTCTTGCAGCAAACCTTTGTCAAGAAGGAAAAAGGCAAGGCGCCACCTCCGCCATCGGCAGTCGCTGCAGCTGCTGCAGCTGTTACCATTGCCAAGAGCACCACTGATGTGGAGAAAGAATCGTCCAAGAAACTACCGAAGCCGACAACAGCCATTGAGGTGAGCATTGGCCAGGAAGCCGTTGAGGCCAAGCCGCAGCCGCCTTCACCTACCGCCTCGTCCATCATCTCGGTGCAGTCAGTGGCATCCAGTAGTAGCAGCTCGGGAAGCGCAGCCGGCGCTGTACTCAGCTCCAGCACTTCGCTGATAACCATCAACAGTAGCGAGGCCTCGTCTGCACTGCGGCCCCAGCAACAACCAGTGCAGCCAGCAGTCCAGCCCGTGGTCCTGCCGAATAGCCTGGAGACGGTCAGCCAAATCACCGTCGTCACCAGCACGCATCCGCCGGTTATAATCGACAACTCGGTGTCCCAGAACGAGGTCGTAATCGTGTCGAATGACCTGAATAAAAGCACGCATCTGCACGAGTCTTCCACTGATGATGACTTCCCATCGCTGGACGACAGCTTGGGCGACCACCAGGTGAAGCAGTCGTCGATGATACTCGCCGTTAATGAGCCCCAAGAGGGCGGCACATCCGCAGCAACTGCTGCAGCTGTTCACGCCCGCAAGCTGGACGAGAGTGAGGTGTTAATTGTTAGTCCTTCGTATGCGGACGATGATTCTGCGTATAACACCGCCTCGGCCAGTCAGGATCAAAGCGATCAGCTCACCATGGATACCAGCCACGTCTCCGTGGTCACAGTGGGCGATGAGGTGATCAAGGTAAAGGACAGCAGCCATCAGCAACCTAATGGGGTTATTCCGGAAGATGTGAGCATCATTGTAAATCGATTCAAGCCTGGCCAAGAGCAGGAGAAGCGCATCTCGCCGGACAGCAGCCTTGGCTCCGGCTCGAGCGAGAACGGATCCGTGCGAGGACGGCGTGGTGTGGAGGTGCAAGTTACAAGTGGCGGGGCAGGTGGCGATGCGGACAGCATTGGCACCAACACTAGTCAAGAGAGTCGCAACGAGGTGGACAACAACAAGCATCAACAGGCGTTGATAATGCCGCCTCCACCGCCGTCAGTGACCAATCATCATCATCATCATCCGCAACCGCTGGCGCTGGCCATTGACGAGGAGGATGAGGCAGCCGATGTGGTAGTCATTCGTCAGAAGCCGCGTGCCAAGCCCTCGGCTATGAGTGGACTTACAAAAGAGGAGATCGAGCTGCGGAACCTGAGGAAAAAGACACGAAAGCGTACGCGTAAATTTGAGATTGACGGCGTCCAAATGACGACGACCACTAGTCGGGTCATCTATGGGGACGAAGAGAATGGGCGCATATACGATGATCACGACTTCCGTAAGCAGGAGCTGCGCGAACTGAAGATGCTACAGAAGCAGGAGAAGAAACAGCAGACGGAATTGCATGTCAAGGAGCAGTTGGCTAAGGAACAACAGGATCGTCGCTTCGAACAGGAGCGCACTTCGCTGGAGAAGACGTATGAAGCGGATATGGATGCGTTGGCGCGTCAGCACAAACAGATGATCGAGAAGACCGAACAAACGCAAGAGAATGAGCTACGCAGCTCGTCTAAGCGCATCCGATCCGAGCAGGAACAAGAACTGAAGATCTTCCGCGAAAATCTTAAACAGGAGATACGACTGCTCAAGCAGGAGGTCGATCTGTATCCCAAAGACAAGCGCAAGGACGAGTTCAAGAAGCGACGTACCGCCATGGAACTGGACCACGAGGAAAAGGAGCGCTCATTCCTCGACTCACTGAAGGAGCGCCACGAGCTGCTGCTGCGTCGCCTGAGCGAAAAGCATCGTGACCATTTGGCAACCATCAATCGCAACTTCTTGCAGCAGAAACAGAATGCGATGCGCACGCGCGAAGCTCTGCTCTGGGAGCTAGAGGAGAAACAACTTCATGAACGTCATCAGCTTTCGAAGCGGCACGTCAAGGAGCTATGCTTCATGCAGCGCCATCAGATGATCATACGACATGAGAAGGAACTCGACCAAGTCAAGCGCATGCTGCAGCGCAAGGAGGAGGACTTGGTCAAGAAACAGACCATGGAGAAGCGTGCGCTACCCAAGCGCATTCGAGCCGAGCGCAAGGCGCGTGACCTCATGTTCCGTGAGTCGTTGCGTATATCAACAAATCTGGAGCCGGATATAGAGCGTGATCGCTTGAAGAAGGTACGTTGGGGTAGGAAACTTTTTGTTCGACTGCTGCTTATATTGTTGTCCTTCTTACAGTTCCAGGAGCAGGAGAAGAAACGTTATATGCAGGAGGAGCGTCGCTTTGAGGTGAAACACCAAAAACAATTGGAAGAACTGCGTGCAACGCGTGAAAGCGCCATAAGGTGAGTTTGGTGGTGAGCTAATTTAAGAGGTACTGAACTAACTTCTATCACTTCCACTTGACAGAGAACTGGAGCAGCTGCAGAACGAGAAACGTAAGGCTTTGGTGGAGCATGAGCAAGCCAAGATCTCGGAGATTGATGAGCGGCTCAAGACGGAACTGCGCGATTGGCGGGAGCAGCTGGTGCCGCGCAAGCAGGTGTGTAGCTCGCAACTACTGATATTGCGATAGGTGCCGCTTTCACTTATCCCACTACCCTCCTCCAAACCCACCACCCCTTTCCCCAAAACTACCAACCCAAACCCAAACCCAAAAAACCCCAAGGCCGCATAATTTTGTTGGTGTTCTGTGTTATTTTTCAATTGTGCGTAGAGTTGACTGATTCTAAGTTAGTTCGTAATGTCTTGTAAATATCTAAAGTCTATATTTATTTTTTTGGTTACGGTGGTGAACTGTGGTATCTTGTGCGACCCTGTCCCTGCGACCCTTTCGACCCATTGACCCATTGCCCCCAGCCCTACCCCATCCGTGCTGTCAAGCCCCAGAAAGTACGAGCAATGAGCGCATATTTATTGCTAATGAATCACATGCAAGTTTTTAGATCATTCTAAAATATTCTATAAATATATGACAAATGATAAATGATAAAGTAAACAATTGAGTAAACATTGATAAAATTTAAAAAAATGTGAAGTGTATACAACCAATATCAGTTTAAAATTTCATTGAATACTGAAACTGTTAATTTGTCACTATAAATATTTAATTTATTATAATATTATGTACAGTAGTAGACAAAATTATCCGAACAACCATAAGAAAAATATAGATTTAAATCAGATAGAGATAGATATTAATTACTTAATAAAGATTAACTTAAAACAGCGGGAGTAATGGATTTGATCATCAAAACAATATAGCTCGAACTAATATAAAACCAGTAAGAAAAGCACATCGCCCCCTCGATTCTTTGCCTTTGCTATAAAATCTCTTACTGCGAGCACAGTCTTTCCAATAGAATATTTAATGGTATTTACATAATTCAATTAATATTCAAGTTGTTTAACATTATTTCTTTTATTTATATATGTATATAAAACATGACGCGAATAACAATTTTTAACTTCGTGTAGAAAATAAAAGTACACTTTGAAAAAGAAAGTACTGAAGAAAATATCTTAAACTAAAAAAGTATTAGGCTTGAAGTCTACAGTAATTATAGTTTCATGAACAATTGACTTAAATTATTAACCAATTTTTTTAGAAAATGATGATTAATCTGTGAGGATTTGTGTTGCCCACCACTGTATATACAACATGTTTAGTTTCTCTAAACTAACTTTTAAAAATGAAACAAAATTGATAAGACTTAACTAAAGTTCAGCTTATTATAAACTTAAGTATTCGAAATGATGATACATATAGCTTAGTTATAGGCAGCTGTCATGGGATTATTTATCCGTCCTTTCCTCGCACGGCTTCAGGGCGTGGCAGCACCCCATAAAGAACGCAATGTAACGCGCTAAATTAAATCAAATAATATTTTTTGATCAACTTTTTTCTCTCTCTTTACACCCTACGCAAATGCATTCACTTTGGTGGCCTACTGTACCTACTCAAAACTCAAACTAAACCAAAAAAAAAAAAAAAAACCCAAAATCAAAACTGATAAAATGTTTTAAATCAATGCTTACAATGCTGTGCTTTCCAACTACTAACAACATATCGAACTCGAATTCGAACTCGAACTCGACCTCGAATCGACATGTCGGGACTACTTGCATGTGCTAACCCACCAAACCAATTGTAACTCGACCTGAAACTCGATGCTGCAGCGCGTGAATATGCAGATAAGCGCAGCGATCGACGAGCACGAGCGCCGTTACGGGCTCGTGTCGAATCGTGGCGAGTTTGAAAACCTTGAGGTGGAGCTGCCATTGCGGCTGCGAGGAATCTTCAATGAGCGTTCGACGCGAATGTTGCCACGCAACACATTCATCGACATGCAGCAACTGCCGCGCTCGCGTTCGTCCCTCTTGATGCTGGGCAGTGGCGGCGGCGGCAGCGGGGGCATGCGCAACTTCCGTGGCTCAGCGCCCGATCTAAGCCGCAGTGTACCCAGCACGCCCATCATGCACAAACAGCAGCGAGCGCAGATGCGCAGCGAGTTGGTGCTCGCCGAAGATGATGAGGACGAGCAAGTGCAGCAAATGAAACGATCCAGTGTTGCCACAATGCCCAGCTCGAGGAGTCAACTGCGTCTGATCACGCAGCAACCGCAGGAACCGACACCAATGCCGACACCCAACGAGTTGGTTAAGGTAGTGACGACCACGCCGCTGTTGAACAGCGCCGAAGAGCTGAACACAAAGCCGGCAATGAGCACGTTCCGACAGACTACGCCACCAGTGTCCAAGACGCCCGAAGATCTGGGTCTGGTCACGAATCGTTTTGCACGGCTAGATGTCAACGAACCGCCGCCAGTGGAGCTGCGAATCCACGAGGGGCCCGTTCTCTCGGCGCATACGCAACGCCTGCTGCACTCCACGTCCTTCGCCATCAAGCGGCCCTCGCTGGCCAGTCGCAGCAGCGGCCGATCTTCGCTGAGCAGTGCTCAGTCCATGTACAACATGCACGAGATGAGCACCTCGACGACGCGCTACTGCAGCGATGCAGAGATTGTATTTGATGCAGGGCGCAAAGCGGCAGCCCTGCTAGACGAAGTGCAGCCTCAGCTGCGCTCCACCCTGAAGCCCAACGGCGTCAATGGCCACGCCCAGGTGGCCGCGACAGATGATTTCTACTATGATTTCTACGCGGCCAAGTACAGGTTGCCACGCATCAATCAGCGACAGCTCAGCCTGGACGAGGACACGTCGGCGGGCTAAGGGCTATTGGAAGGACATCTAAATGAGTTCAAATGCAAATGGATACGCAAAACTGTGCTCCACACTCGCCACACTCTTGCCACCCATTTCAAGCTACAATTTACTACTTACTACTCTACTCTAACTCTGCGCAGTCGCCTCATCCAAGCAGCGTCTCCCTAGACCTTGACTAACCCAACTTAACCTAACCCTAGTTAACATAACAAAACTAAACTTAACTATGCTAAAGTAAACTTACCCAACTGCGCTTCATACTAAACTTTCCCAACTTGCCATTGTTTGATCGGTGCTTGAGTCAACCACACATATCAACTAACAATCTAGAGTCAAGCCTGACTACAACGAACCTGAACTTGGCATTAATCAGATATCGACTCGCTCTTCATCTGACTTCTTTCAACTTATGATTTCCACGCGTTCTGCCAGAAACGCTGTACAAATTGCCATTACCAATTGTTTGCCAAAGTTAAATTTCGTTTGTTAATTACAAATTTATATAATAAATTGTTTGCTTATTTATAAAAGATAAACGATAAGCGATAAACAAAACAAAATATGCCAAATGCTTCCCCCGCAACTGTCGCATTCCATTTAGCAGTATTATAGTGCAGAGAGTACTTAGGATCCAAGAATAAAACAATGAGTATTTAAAAGTCATTAAAGAAATCAACAGCAGTGGTCACTCGCTAAATCGGATCTTAAAGATTAAAGATAAACTTTCATTTATTTAGCGGGCGACCACTGCAGCTTGCCAAGCATTTACATAACTCCTTTACAATTCTTTATATGTATACATGATATTCACTCTCACGATGCTTCACTGTACACACACACGCACACACACACACATACATATACACACATTGTCAACGCGCTGCTTTCATATACAAACTCAAACGAAACGAAACAAAATCCAAAATTATGTTGAACAACCTTTTCTTGCCGGCTCCTCTTCTATTCGTAAAGCAACTCCAACAGCGGCTGCAACAAGAGGTTAGTCTACGAGTCGTCAGTGCTCTCAACTGTCTACATATCTATCTATCTATCTATCTACTACTACTATCTACTATCTATAAGTCAACTATCTAACTACCTATTGCCGAACTGCATGCCTAGAACTGAACTTGTATATAGTAAATATAGTAAATATAATGTGATGTAGTTTGCATATTGTCAGCAAATGTGTTTGTGCGTACGATTTGACATATTCTTAATTGCTGTTATTAATTCACTAATCTTTACTTTGTGTGTGTGTGTGTGTCATGCAGCGCCTGGAGGAGACCTTTGCCCAGCAGCTGGACGAGATGGAAACGTTGTATGGCGGCGCCCTGATAGTCTCTATGCCCACGGATACATTGCAGCGCGATCATTTCACGGGCTCCACGCGCAGCAGCCTCAGCTCTTATTCCGAGGGCTGATGTTCATCCACAGAGCTCTTGTCGGTCGACCAATGCCCCTCCCCGTACTCCCCGTACTCCTCACTTATATACAATATATATATATACACAGGCTTCTCTAATTAAGGAAGTACATGAAGAGAAGGAAAGAAGAAATGCCAAGCAGCGCAGAAAATTGTTTGTGTCGTTAAAATTAAGAGTAATTTTATTTTTTTGCACTGTATTTTAGCCTATCTACTTACTACTATCCACATTATCTACCTACTCCTATTATAACTTTAACCATGTACATGTCCTGCCTCCTTGAACCGGCAACTATTTATATATATTACGCATATATACCGTATATACCGCAGCGTCTACTTATAGTGTACACTATATAGCTAGCTATATATTATTCTTGATACCATGCAAATAGACAAAACCAGCACACACACACTCACAGAGAGAACACTCACACATAGAGATCTTTTGTTTACCTTATCGCTATTGTAAATATATTTACACACACACACAGACACAGATAGACAGACACACACATAATGTATTATTCATAGCCAGCATATGATGCGTATACTTAACAGACATACAACACTTAAGTATATGATGAGCACGATGATTATGATCGCAACGAAAACGATATATCAGAGAACGATAAGGAGGATAAGAAAGAAGAGAGAGAAGAGAGTTTAGCAAAAGTTAATGTGGCACACTTGAAATACGATAATGTTATGCCAGGGAATTTCCAATGAATGAAACGTGTGAGAATTGTGAACGAGAGAGAGACAGACGGCTGGAGAATAATAGATATTTATATTTGTAAACGTTTATGCTTATATATTTTATATATATATACATATATATATATATATATATATAAATCTAAATTTAAGATAAAACAAATAAATTAAAAGATAAACGACCAAAAAAATGAGTTACATGTTCATTACAGGGTACCCTGAGGTAGGTCTGCGATGCTTGAAACTGACATGAATACGTGTGCAAGGACTTTTGATGGCCACTGTCCGTTGCCAACTGCCGCCGGGTCGCATTAGCTCTCGCTCTGTGGCCTGTCCAGCGGCGAGGACAGCGCCAGCACGCAATACGTGTTGCTATTAATATAAAAGCCAAGCGAAAGGCAAAGGAAATAAAAAATTCAAATACGCTTGCGGTGTTATTTAATTGAAATGTGAGAATGCGCTTTTCAAGCCACCACTTGAAGCCCCATGCCAATTCGCAGTCCCCGTCGGCCCTCATGTCCGCATCGGCATAAGCTTCTCGGTCCGCATTCGCATCATCATCATCTTCGTCGTCGTAGTCGTTGTCATCGTCGTAATCATCGTCATCGTCCTGCGAGTCCCATTCACAGGCCGAGGCCTGTTCAGGCTGATGAAGAGCGCAAACAGCGGCAACTGTGCTACAGTTAGCAGAAGCATGCTTGAGCCAATGTCCCTTGGGGCACAGTGGCCTAGCCGCCCACCTCGCCCACTCACCCACACACACACCCACTCTCATCCCATTCCTCCATTCCACCTTGTCCTAGCGGCACAGTTGAACAGCTGAACAGTTGAGCAGTTGGACTCTGCACTTGGCTGCTTTGCGGCGCTTTCATTCATATTCATCCATTTAATTTTGTGCCGTGTTTTTGTTGTTATCCTCTACCTCTGTCCCAGCCTCAGCCACGGTTTCTGCTCTGTTCATGCAGCTTAGTGCGGGTATACACTTAAAGAAATTACTCTCCACTACTTTTATATCTACAATTCTGGCCTGAAAAGCACTCTGGACAGAGAGATGCCTGCAATAGCAACATTGACATAATACAGAGTATCGTATCAAAGATACTGCGAACCATCACTGGAACACCCTGGTCCATCCGTCTGAGAATATTCAAACAGACTTCGATATTCTAAGAATTGAGATTTCTTACAAAAATAAGTATTACCAAAAGTGTGATCTTATTTGTTAAATATGCTAAAATTCAGAATTTATTGCAGCTGTTCGTCATTGGAGCAATTCTTCCTCTTAAATCTATAAAATAGGTTAAGCTATTTAAATAAATATATCTTATACTAAATAATAATATCTAATGTCAATAAAACTAAAAAAGCAAATTAAAGCAGTATTTAGGTAATATAAGTTGTAACTTTCAACTAACAATTTAATTTGAATTAGGAATTAACGTCAATAATTAATAATAATGGAAAGTTACTGTACACATTATCCCAACATTCTAAAGATCTTGCAGAACATTTTCATTCCCGGTAACTATAGTTGAATCTGTGTTTGTGTAGTCATAGCTTAGTCAATCTTAGTTATTCAAATTTCCCTAAACTAAAGCATGTTAAACCTTAAACATATTATGCTTTCTTTGGAATTTCCCTATTATAAAAAACCACAATCCTTAACTTATATAATATCAAGATTGATTCTTCATTAAAATATTATAAAACAAAAAAGTTTAGTTTTTTTTCTTAAAACTTTCCATGACACTCCTAAGATTGTAAGGACCCTTCTTTTATTTCAAACACCTATTAAATTGTTCAAAAATCAACCGATTCTTTTTGGGAATGACATTTGTAAAAGTTTTAATATCAAGATTGATTGTGCATCAAAATATAATGGATATATAATACTAGGCTATATAATACTATACTGTTGTATATTATATTATACTATATCATGGTATATAATACTTTGGTAATCCCCGTCAAAAATGTAAGTTCCCCAAAGATTCGATAAATAAAGCATGCTATTAAAACATTTTGGGCAAGTCGTGCTTATTTCTCACAGTGTACATAGCCATAGAAGCGCGCACACTTACGCTCACACTCGGGCGCATTGTAACAGTTTTTCCGCTTCTGCTGGCAACACCCACACACGCACACACAACACACAGCACACAAACACACATTGGCTGAGGCTGGGCCATTATTGAGGGTGTTGCTGAGGATGCTCGCCATGTTGCCCAACAAACACAAATTCCAGCACAAAGCGAAAGATAACAGCTTTAACACACACACACACACACACACACCCACGCACACGCATACGTGGACACAGCTTCCTGGCTGCTGCGCGAGAGAGAGAGGGAGAGAGAGAGAGAGAGATGATGAAGGAGAGCGCACGAGAGCAATCCGAGAGCGCTCATCTTCGGCTGGCTGCTTTGGCTCTCGTGCGCGCCAAAGGTACCGTTAAGGTATCTGCTTGAAGCTTTTCAGCTTCAGTCCCGGACGAGATTTGGCAACGTGCGCTAGCCTCATCACCAGCTCTCTCCAACGGCAGCAACAACGTGTGCAGCGCGCAACGTGGAGAAGCACAAACAAAAAAAGTGAAGCGATTTCAAGTTGCGATTCGAATTAAACACGCCACTAAAAACGGTAATTGCTGCACTCACGATTATCATTGAAGCTCATTCAGTCGAGGCGAGGCGACGCGAGGCGAGTCGAGGCAGTGCTGACCTTATAGAGAGATTCGCGAAAAGCACTCGCCTGCCGTTTGTATATATTTTGTATATGTATCTATAACACAAAAGCATAAATTTGATTACAATGTTAAGCTCGGGCCGACTGTAGAAACTTTGGGGCCACCGCACACACGCGAAGCGCGTCAGAGCGTTGGCGGCGTCGTCGACGTCGCCGTTGGCGTTGTGCCCGCGCCCGCGCCCCTCCCGCCTTGTGTATAATAAAATTTGCGAAAAAAGGCGAAACGAATTGAGCCAGGCAGCGCAGTCGACGCCTACGTCGACGCTGACTGAGCTCGAGTTCTGAGCCAGCAAAGATGTGCGCGCACAATACGAAAAATAACAAAGAATACTTTTGGGAGCGGCAAATGGCCAAAACCAACAGCAGCAGCATCAGCGACCAGCAGCAGCTAGCAGAGGCAACACGAGCAACAACAACAACAACAACAACAAGCAAAACAACAACAGCAACGCTTCAACTGATGCTGAGTGTGCAGAAATAAACTACAGCGGTGGTGGGTGTAAGTAACAGCAGAGTAACAGCGCGAGAGAGCGAGGACGAGAAAGAGCTTGCGCGCAACGCACAGTGCCATGTAAGTGCCGATGGAGAGAAAGAGAGAGGGAGAGAGAGAGATACGAGTGTGTGTGTGGTGCGTATTATGCTGCCACTGCCTCTGCCGCCGCACTGTTTCCAGTGCTCTCGTTTTGATTAAACTTGCCAGTTTGCCGAGTAGGTCGCGGTGGGGCGCGGCAACTGTCTGCAATATGCTTTGCGTTGACGCTGCCTCGGCCATAAGGTGTAAGCACGCGTCGTCGCAAACAGCAGCAGCAGGAGCAGCAGTGGCAGTGGCAGTGGCAGCACCAGCACCAGCATTGGCGGCAGCAATTCAATTTCCACAAATAAGCAAAGGCCGCTGAGTGCTGAGGGGCAGCAATTAAACTCGCTCAAAAAGAAATTAACATAAAAGCTACGCGCACAAAAGTAGGCAACTATTTATTCTTTTTCCTTTCGCCCTGAAAAGCTCGAGATCCCAATGTGAGTGTGGGTGTGCTGGTGCGTGTGTGTGTGGAGGCTGCTTTAGCTGACAGCACCCGCATTAAGCGCCCAAAAAGAGATTGTACATAAAATTGTATACAATATAAAGCTAAGGCAGCTGCTGATGAGCTGATCAGGCCGTGTACATGCGTGTGTGTGTGTGTGTGTAGTGTCTGTGTCAGTGTGTCTGCATGTATTAGTGTGTTTATCATAAAAATAGCCAAATAAATTGGCAAATAAAATTCCGCGCGTAGCAGCAGGTTGCGCGCGGCTTTCTTGCTGCGTCTGTGTGTGTGTAAATGGGTGTGTGTGTGTGTTTGTTTGTGGGAGTGTGTGTGTGCGAGTGTGTGTTGTCGCTTTTCATAATAAATCCATAAATCCTTTTTTACGGGCGCGGCAGGCAATTCGATTATTTGCCAAGAATCGAGGCTAACAAATTTGAATGTTAGCCTAAGCCGACAGTTGGCCAAGATTGCTGCTAGCCTTGCCTTGCCTTGCCTTGCCCAACATAAGCTGACGTGGCCAAAGGTTTGCACATAACACACACACACACACACACACATTGGCACACCCGCACACACACTCAACAACTACTTAAGTTCACGTTCGCCTCTTTTTTTTTGAGCATTTCTAGTTGGAATTGTTAGGGCCCCCAATTTATGACCCCCTCCCCTTCATTGATTTATGCGTGTGTGTGTGTGTGGGCCACAAAACAGTTGAGATAAACATTTGGATTTTGATTTTGATTTTGATTGATTTATTAACTGGCGCGCGCGCCTTCAGTCGGCCGGCCAAGCAATTTGCCCCCCAACAAACAGACAGACGCACAGGCAGGCAAAGAGATTGCCTTGGCGGAGTTATGTGTGAGTGAGGGGAGAGGGTTAAGAGGGATGTGAGGGGTGTGCATACTCAGACGGCAGCTAAGCTCATGTCATATTGATAACAAGCACAGGCCTATGTAGCATATACAAACACTCAAGTTCCTTCGCTCTCGTTACATGCTATTAAAATTGTTTCCACTTTCTAAATACTTTCTCTGTCACATGTCTGACACTGGCTTTGGCTCCAGCTACGGCTCCGGCTCCTACGCCACTCTTCCGCCCCCGCTTTCAACTCGGCGTAGCGCGTGTGTTTTGCCAAAAAGTTGTTTACCCCTGCCACCAGCCTCCACCCCGCCTTTGCCCCTTCTTGCTGCTGCATGATTTCATTTTTCGCTGGAAAAAGTTTTACCCAGAATTTTCACATGGAATTCTTGATGCCAAAGGAATTAAAATGTATTTTGTCGGTTGAAAATCGAAATTCTGTGGGTAGAGAGCAGGAAGACGTTAATCCCTTTTCGGCATCGAATTCTTTGTTGCATTCCCCATGCCTGGTCACACCTAGTTGGGCAGATCACGTCGATAAGGCGAATGGAGTAAATTGTTAACAGCTTCCAGGGAATTTATATGAATGAGCAGAAAGAAAGGCTATCTTTGGCAGTCCTTCTAGGCACTCATCTTATCTGATTGATCCTATACTTGTTATGCTATGGAGAGCAATTGAATAATATTGTGTGATTCAATGACAGCTTAATATAATAACTGTTATCCTATGAAAGCTATACTTGTATAATGTATAGTTATCTGACTATAATGATTTCGTAAAAGTATACGTCGATTGTTGTTTTACTTTGATAGGCACTGATAACTTAAGTTAGTTCGAAACACAATACTATTCATTATAGAATAATTTTCATTTCGGCTGATTGTTCCTATTCCAGCTATATGTTATAGAGGTCAGATCTTCATGACGAGTATTTCATGCATTTAATATATGTTGAAACGTCCGATGTATTAAATTTGGATAGAATTTCTAAAAAATTACCAAAATCAAAATATAGTTTGTATGGCAGCTTGGCGGTATATCGATTCACTCCAACTCGTTCGTTTCTTATTTACAGCGGGCAGCAACAAGAAGCAAGTGTGCCAAGTTTTATCAAGATAGATCTAAAAATGAGAGTATAGTTTCCGTTGCAGCAGACAAACGTAGGAACTGAAAGTCGAACCGACAGACAGACATGGGTAGATCGACTCCCTTGGTGATGCTGATTCAGAATGCGTACATATATATTTTATGGGATTGAAGATGTACACACGAATGTGTGGGTGTTGAGAGACGTTTGCATCTAACTGTTACATACAATACTTTATGGGTAGCCGGTGTATAAAGCCCAACAATGTTAGTATTATAGTATCCTAGGTAGTTACTTAATTATTATGTCAGCTTAATGATTTGCTTATGATTTTCCATGGATAGCAGCAGATTTGGTCCTTTACAGTAGAGTTGGAGAATCTTATAAAAAACCTTAGCAAACATGGATATGTTTCCACCTCTACTTTACAGTACTTATTGTCCACATGGAAAGTTTTTTAGTCGGTTCGCCTGTCGTGCCTATTAAACCTGAGACTGAAATTGCCAAAGAGTGCGTCACATAATATAATATTTCTCAGATATTGCAGTTATAGTATACATATAAATATTATACATATATGCAAGTACCAATCAAAATAATAGCAGAGCAAGCGCATTAATTTTTAGCCATGTTTTGCTGATGCATTTATGAATGCAGGTTAATATTCCACATTTGTAACAAACTTAATATAATTAGAATTCATATTAAGTATATAGGGAATGATTTGGTACTAAAATACAATACTATTTTATTTAGGAGAATCTCTGTCATGGCCCGGCCGGACAGGTCTTGACGATTGTGACCTTTAAGCCTTCTTTTCGTTCTTGTCCGAGGTTTGCAGTTCTTAGGGCTGCGATACTTAGTCGCCTTATTAGGCTATTATGATGAGGTTACAGTCTTTCCTTGTACGTCTTTGCTTATTCCTGCATTCTTTGCTTAAGTTTGGCCCCTTTTGGATTGCATTTTATATACTTTATGTACCAAGACACCCCTGTGATCTTTCTCAACTTTTTTATCAGGCAAATTTCAGATATATCGCTTCTCGGCAGTACAAGATATGTCCCGCCCCATAAAGTCTGTGCCGCATTGAAATGAGAGGCTCTAAATGCTACTAGAAATCAATGGAATAGGTCCCTTTAACTGAACAGTCTAAAACTACAGTTCATTGTAGTTGCAATTGTAAAGGAATTTACTGAACTCTTGCAGATATCAGGAATAAACAATATAATAATGAATAGGAGTATAGAAGTGCTTGCTCGTGTGTATATAAAAGAATTAACTGAACTCTTGAAGATATCAAGGATATATAACAATGAATTGGAGTATAGAAGTGCTTGCTTGTATGTATATAAAAGAATTAACTTAATTCTTCAACAATGAAAAAGAGTATTGAATTGTATTGTATTGAGTATGGTATGTATATAGTTCTGTTTCCTCAAGTGCAATCGTGGTAAGAGAAAGATAACTGTTGCTCCTTTATTATTATTTCTAACACGCATTTCAAGGCGAGTATTTCCGCATTTCCGCTTTCCGTTGTCCGCTATCCGTTGTGCGTTGTCCGTCTTCCGTTTTCCATGTGACCTTGTGGCGAGCGATTCCATTAACAGTTAATTCATTTATGGCTTATACTCTTATTGTGGAGGCGCAACAAATCTATTTCTATCGCAGTCGAGCAGCCTTTCAAACTCACAATTCAATTATAAACTTATGTTATGTGCCTGGCTTTGCAGCCCCTCCCTCCCTCCTCCCCTCCACGGCCTGGTTCACACATTTGACGTGATTCGTGGACAATGCGAGCATTGAAGAAGGCCGCACAATGGGAGATACAGCTGCCAATGGGACTTAATGCAGATCAATCATCGAGCGTATCGGGCTGTATTCATCAGTGAGCGAGGCATGAAAAGGCATCAGACCGCTGCCTGATGCCACGCTGCGTATGCGCAACTTTTTAGAAAACCTTACAAATCAAGGCACAATGCATGTACTGACTATATAGTGTATATATACACACATATATATATATGGCCAATGACAACATCAATAGTTTTGAAAAGTGTCAGGGGAAGCCGCCTTGAACATTTCCGTGCCAAAGACAGCCGGCACGAGGCAGGCGGGTGGGGAGGTGGGCGTGGGAGGGGCGGCGCCTGTTTGAGTTGCCAGCCAAGTTCTTTCTGACTGTTGCATGTGCGCTCCATTGTTGGCACAATACGAACAACATCAACCACAACAACAGCAGCAACAGCAACAGCAATAGTGCGAAGCAGGCAGATAGCTAAGCGTGGGCGTGGCATGTTTATCTGTGTGTGTGTGTGCGGCCTGCCAAGGAAACGCATTCAAGCAGTTTTTCATTTTCATTTACATTTTCATTAAAACAAATCACACAGAAAATGTCATTTGCAAAGAAAGGACAAAGCGTTGCGCCCGAAGGCTCGTGCACTCTTTCCCTCTCCCTCTTCCCCTCCCCCTCTCCTGCCTGTACTCCCCTTGCATCAAAGGCCTGTGACAGCTCATAATTCTCGTCTCTTCGTAGGACGACTACAAAAATGCTGACAAGGAAGGCGCAAGCGCTGCGTGGGTGCAGTAAGGATAACCCCGGCACAGTCAGCCAAGCGCGGCAATAAAGCAACCACAAGAGCACGCAGCAGCGAATCCGCAGCAAACACAAGCAAAACAGAAACACAAAATCCACAACGGATAATCGAAATCGAAATCGAGCAGATTGTATATCAATCGTGAAACGAAATAAGCACAAGCAGCAGGAATCACTCATACGCCATGGAGCCTGTGATGAGCCTCGCACTGGCCGCCCACGGTCCGCCCAGCATACTGGAGCCGTTGTTTAAAACCGTCACTACGAGCTCGACCACGACCACAACGACCACCGCGGCCACAGCGAGTAGCGGCAGCGGCATCAACAGCATCTCACCCACCATCAGCCCCACCACGGGTGGCACCCTGCTGACGGCACTGCTGGAGAACCTCACATCGACAGCGGCCAGCGGACTATACGATCCGTATGGCAATCAGACGAACGCCACCGGGCTGGGGTTCGAGACAAAGGGGCCACGCTACTCGCTCGCCTCGATGGTGGTTATGGGTTTCGTAGCGGCGATTCTGAGCGCGCTGACAGTTGCTGGCAACGTGATGGTGATGATCTCGTTCAAGATTGACAAGCAGCTGCAGACGATCAGCAACTACTTCCTCTTCTCGCTGGCCATCGCGGACTTTGCCATTGGCGCCATCTCCATGCCGCTGTTCGCAGTCACCACCATACTGGGATACTGGCCCCTGGGGCCGCATGTCTGCGACACCTGGCTGGCCCTGGACTATCTGGCCTCGAATGCATCCGTGTTGAATCTGCTGATCATCAGCTTTGATCGATACTTTAGTGTGACGCGTCCGTTGACGTATCGGGCCAAGAGGACCACCAACAAGGCCGCCTTCATGATAGCCGCCGCATGGGGCATCAGCCTGCTGCTGTGGCCACCCTGGATCTACAGCTGGCCCTACATCGAGGGCAAGCGGACGGTGCCGAAGGACGAGTGCTACATTCAGTTCATCGAGACGAATCATTACATTACATTCGGCACCGCCATCGCTGCCTTCTACTTTCCCGTGACGATCATGTGCTATCTCTACTTTCGCATATGGCGCGAGACCAAGAAGCGCCAGAAAGATCTGCCCAATCTGCAGGCGGGAAAGAAGGACTCGAGCAAGCGCTCGAACAGCAGGTAAGAATATCTTTTTTCGTTGCATACTTTTAAGCGCAATCTAAAATTCTCCACTAACTGATGAACATTTCCCTTCCCCGCTTTCCTACTTAGTGATGAGAACACCGTTGTGAACCACACAGCGGGCGGGCTGCTGGCCTTCGCCCAGCTGGGCGGGAACGAGCACGACACTTGGCGACGACCGCGCTCGGAGAGCTCAGCGGATGCGGAGAGCGTCTACATGACGAACATGGTCATCGACTCGGGCTACCACGGCATGCACTCGCGCAAGTCAAGCGTAAGTCCGACTCAAATATACCCTGTAAAATCGTTTATCCAATATCTCTCATTTATTTGTCTTTATGTGACCGCAGATCAAGAGCACGAACACAATCAAAAAGCCATACTCCTGCTTTGGCGGCGTCAAGGAGTGGTGCATCGCGTGGTGGCACTCGGGCCGCGAGGACTCGGACGACTTCGCCTACGAGCAGGAGGAGCCTTCTGATTTAGGGTATGCAACACCAGTAACAATTGAAACTCCTTTACAAAGCTCCGTCTCCAGGTAGTTCAAAAAGCAGATATTTTCTTCTAATCGTCTAATATCGAGTATACAGAACACTGCACACAGCAACACGCACACACACACCCCCACTCTATGAGTGTGTGTGAGTGTCTCGTATTTCTACTGTACAAAGCGCACCTAGCACTCAGCCTGCACTGCCTGCCCCAAGACAAGAAAGAAAGTTCACCTGCCACATGCCAATGGCCCTTTATAGCCCTGCAATTTGTGGCTAAAGTCTTCACAGATCGTTCATATGCTATTTTATTATGGTAGAAGTATTCCATTTGGTGAGGTGTTGAGAATAATTCTCAATTTAGGAATAAATGTATAGGAGTGAAGGAGTATATGTGGCACACAATGTATGCACTCTTGAATATTTTTCTTACCTCAGTAAAATTGATATTTGTGCAAATTTGTTTTATATGGTAGAGTTTATTTATTTAATACCTTTATGATTGTTTTGAGTATGTATATATGTTTTATTGGTTATGCTTTGTGGTGTTTTTCGTTGTATTTATTTTATATCAGCTTCGATTTTATAGTCCCGTTAGTACTTGCAAGAAGACAAAGTTATGTGTCTAATACAAAATTGATATTTGTGCAAGATTCATTATTTGGATTCGTAGTGCAACTCGCATGTGTGATTTGCCAAAAAGTAAATTAAATATTTGCAATAGTGTTTATTAATTTATATTTATTTATTTTATCACATTTAATGAGGTGTTTTTCACAATATAATTATTTGAGAACTACTATTTGGAAGTTCTTCTTACAATCTTAGAAAACATTCCTGAATTAACGATTAGGATGTATTTTTGAACAGTTTGCCATAGAAATATTAGATTTTATAGAAATATTATTATTTATTTATAAATTAAAAAAACTTACAGTTTTAATATAACTTTCTTAGAATATCAGATATTTGAGAAATAGTTTTCATTATGTTGGTGGAATTGAAATAAGACATAGAGTCAGTAATGGAAAAGTTTATCTGTTTTTACCAGTGTACACTGCAACCGCTTCCTTCCGAATAAGATAAAATTCAAAAGACAAAGGATTCAAATAAATATTAATACTATATAACTATATAATAACGTAATACATATAATTGTGTTTCGAGGAGAGTAGTAAACATTAATAGGTGTTTAACAGCTGCTTAGAATAAGATCTAACAGCGGTTTAGCATAAGACCACTAAGCATCGAACATATAGAGTACTCAAACAGCGGAATTTACTCATACGGAGGCTATGCTGAGACTGGTACCCCAGACACGAGTGTTCATCTGTGGCGTCGGCTTTCTTCGCACACCGAGCAGAAGCGCATATCGGCATTAAGTAGTCGCACAACGACAGCGGAACGATGAGCACGGGTATATTTCTTGGTCTAGCCATGGTTTCCATGTGGCGTGTATGCATGCACGGCCCGCGTATGAATGTATGCGGTGCTTGTGAGTTTTTGGCAATAGGCAAATGCTTCCCACCCCTGGCAGCCTGAAGTCAATTTTGTGTTTCGGCGTAGAGAGCCTAGAGACTGAGGCCCAGGGCCTAGTGAGGGTTTTACGGGCCTATGCAATACTTATCAGGGACTCCTACTTAAATGATCTTAATTAATAAATGTATTTGTGATTACCAAAGGAATTAAATTGTACAAATATATCCCCATTAATAACATTTTTTGTTTGGTAACAGTGGTGACTGTTGAGAGCCCTTTTATACCGCACACCCTGCGCTGTTTTTGCTACAGGCTGGCCAGCGTGAAATCAACTGTGTGTTTGTTTTTGTCTTTATCATTAAGAGCTAAGAAACCGATTACAGTGATCCAAAATGATGGCGCAAGAATTTACACGCATGTGTATTTATAAGTTTGCATTGAGAAGATGATTAGAAAATTCATAATTATATTATATTTTGTAGATATTATAATAATTAAAAAAAAGGCGATTATAATTTTTTGTATAGACTTTCTTACAATATTAAAAAATTTATGAAAAAATAAAAATTCCATATTTGTAATTACTGAAAAAATTATCCTCATAAAAAGCCACAGTCAAAAGTTAATAGAAAATTGGCCAGTGTCTGTCTCTAGGCTCTACGCCAAACGCAAAATTGACTTCCGGCTAGCGTGAAGATTTCCTAATTTCCGAATAAGATAAATTCCATACGCAGGACCTTTAAATTAATACTATGACTAAAAAAATATTACTGATATAATACATATAATTGTGTTTCGAAGAGGGTCGTCAACATTACTGGTGCTAACAGCTCCTTAGAATGAGATCTAACAGCGGTTTAGCATAAGACTTAACAGCTGCTTAGAATATAGATCTGAACAGCTGATCTTAATTGATATGGCAACCTTGAGCATTAAGAAAGTGACGATATTAATGTAAACAATTTAAATATTTGAATTAAACAGTGCTAAGAAGCTTTATTGATACTACATCTCAACAAACATAAATAAATATAAATTATACTCGTATAAAAAGCACAGGAAGAATCGATGAAGACTATGGGCTAAGAGTTGTAGGGGTATAAGCCTTTCTTTCTCACTGTTTTTCTTGCGCACTTCACAATTTTATTCCTTCACAATTTCATTTGATAAGAGTCAATCAACTGCATTTGCTTCCTCGCCCCTTGCACCCGTTAATCCTTTGTGTTTGTATGTGCGTGTGTGCGGGGAGTGGCCGCCCTTTGTTGTCGTTGCTGTGGCCTCTCAGCTTGCGCAGCCCGTCAATCGATTGTCGAGTGTTGCACCTGTCGCACCTGTCACACCTGACGCACCTGTCCGAGAGTCGAGCGCTAATGCAAGCGACATCGCTTTGTGTTCTCTTCTTGTTTGCTCCGCAGATGCACCTCGATGAACGTGATGCGGGATAACTACTCAATGGGCGGCAGTGTCAGCGGGGTGCGGCCGCCTAGCATAATGCTGGCGGATGTGTCGCCCACGCCTCTGCGTCCGCCTCTCAACTCCATTTCGCAGATGCAGGAAATGAATGTGGCTGGCAATGGGAACAACGTTGGCGTCGGTGTCGGCCTCGGCCTGGGCGTCGGGGGAAACGGACTCAATGGGAACATCGGTAACATCAACTTGCCGAACTGCGCCAGCAGCAGCAACAACAACAACAACAGCCTGAACAACCCCGGACTGAGCAATCCGAGTGGGAATGTCAATCCGAACACGTTGCGGGACTCACGCATGCTGCCTGTGGGCAACCGCATTGGATCACGCTCGGTCAGCCAGGACTCGGTGTACACTATACTCATCCGCCTGCCGCCAGATGGCGCCAGTGCGGCGAACGGTGGCAGTAACGCAGGCACTGCGGGCGTCAGTGGCAGTGGCGGCGTCGGGGTCGCTGGCATCAGCAGCTCCGGAGTCCATGCGGACTGCACGCCCTCCATCAAGATGATACACGAAGATGTCTCCACCTCCAGCTCCACAGGCCTACGCGTGGGCGTGGGCGTAGGCGGGGGCGCAAGCACGGGTGTGGTCACTGCACCACCGCCCACACGGCGTCCTTTGCCGTCGCGAGACTCGGAGTTCAGCCTGCCGCTGGGCAGACGTATGTCGCATGCACAGCACGATGTGCGCCTGCTGAACGCCAAGGTCATACCCAAGCAGCTGGGCAAGGCGGGCGCGGGTCAGCATGCGCTGCTGAATGCGCGGAACGCGGCCAAGAAGAAGAAGAAGTCGCAGGAGAAGCGCCAGGAGTCGAAGGCGGCCAAAACGCTGTCGGCCATCCTGCTGAGCTTCATCATCACATGGACGCCGTACAACATCCTGGTGCTGATCAAGCCGCTGACCACCTGTTCGGACTGCATCCCCGCCGAACTGTGGGACTTCTTCTACGCCCTGTGCTACATCAACTCGACCATCAACCCCATGTGCTACGCCCTGTGCAACGCCTCCTTCCGGCGCACCTACATCCGCATCCTCACCTGCAAGTGGCACACGCGCAACCGCGAGGGCATGGTCAGAGGCGTATACAACTAGACTTACTTCTATCTGTATCCGCATCGTATCCCCAATCGAATTGACGATGAAGATGGAGTTGTTAGCAAAAGCGAAAACCAAAACTAGGCTTAGGGAACACTTTGACAAGCAGTACTGATTTTTGATGTTTAGCCCCCGATTTATAAAAAACATACACACACATACTTATATATAAAGACACACACACACACATATTTATATATTGTTGCAGATTGCGAGGGTCGCTCGAGGAGTGTGCGAAGACAAGCGAGCAAAAGCTTTAAGAAGATTTAAAGACACATTGATAAATAAATATATTGATATAATATATTCGATATATTCATATAATGATATATTGATAGATTGATATCTTAATACATTGATTTTTTGATATATTCACATAATCATATTTTGATATATTGATTTAATGATATATTTATAAATTAATATATTATTATTTTGTTATACTGATATATTATATGATATATTAATATTTCGATTGATATACTTATATATTATTTGTATATTTATATATGTACATTGGAATATTGATGTTATATTTATATATTGTTCTAATGATATATTGATAAATTGATATATTATTATTATGATATATTGTTATATTGATATTGATGATATATAGATAAATTTAATATAAATAAAATGTTATATTTTATGAAATTTAATATATTGATCATTAATTTTGATATATTGATATATTTATATATTAATAAATATTGTATATTGTATATTGATACATTGATATATCGAAATACCGATTCTTCACAGATCCCCTTCCTCCGCACATACTTATAGAGAATGTCTTCCAACTCAACTCAGCTTCATCGAAATGTTGTGCCAAGGAGTCTGGCAACAAAGAGTATAATCAAAAGAAAAATCAATTGTTCTTCCACATTCCTACTGCACGAGCAGCCCTCGCAGCGAGAGCCAACAACAAAGTTTAAGGTAAAATATAAAAGATAAAAGACAAAGAGACAAACCACATCATATGAAGAGGAAGATGAATCGAGATCGTTTTGTTAGGCGTTTACTTTTAGGTAGGCACGTGCTCCATGCAACAAGAATTTAATACAAATATAAAGGATTTCGATTTGGAATACATTATTATATGACATATATTATATAGTATAATGTGTATTGCATAACATTATATACATAAACCAAATATACATATGCTTAAGTTGTTGAAGTGTGCGTAAAGAAGCAAGAAAGCAAAAACAAAACACTTAAAGAAAGCTTTAAAACAGTTCAAAATGTGCGGACATAGAATGGGGAATGGAATGGGGTTGAGAAATTTGGGTGGGGGAGGGGCAAAGTCTCAAGGATCTGTATCCGAATCTGATAGCTTTGCTTTTGTTATATTTTCTATGTTGAGTTCGAGCAAGAAGAAGAAGAAGAAAACATAAACTAATTGTAAACCAAACCAGTTCTTCGTCTAAAAGAACAATGAAACAAGAAATAAATACCAACTTCGGCATGCCGAAGGTGCTTATATCCTTGCAGCCCGATTGTTCATTTGTTATTTGCATATATGACCTACAATCCAATTTCGGTCGAGGGAGTTTCTACGAGAATGTTAATTTGAAATCACTTGCTCGACTGTTTCAATAAAGTACTCCGATTTCTTTGTGAAATAGCAACCTCATAATATATCAGTTTGGAACGAGAAAACAAACGGACAATCTGAGTTCCCTCTTGGAGGCTAATCTAGACAAACCCTTCGAGGAGTTGGTAGTTGCCTCTTTCTGTTTCTGTTTCCTGCAAGGGTATAAAGAACAAGAGACACGAGTGTGTGTAATACTTAAGAACGTAACCCACCATAGTTCAACTACTAAGAACAAAACTTTTTGTAACTTTGTTAGAAGTAAAGAAAACAAAAAACTAAAATGGACTAAGAACAAAAGCAATAGAGAATCAGGCGAGAAGGCGGACAGTCGATGCTGAGAGAGGGAAAGGGGGTGATTAGAGAAAAGGACCTGCACCATATAGACAACGTTGCAAACTAGATGAATCAAGAAACAAGAATCAAATAAATAGTTAGTTTTACAAAGCAAATGGTTGTGCCGCTAAAGAAGGGAAAGGTAATACAAACACAGGCAAGCATCCAAAATCTATGAGAAATACTTATATAGAAATCAGATATGTATATCAGGAAGACTCCATCGACTGTCCCCTGATAGTTTTCAGTGTGTGTGATTATCAGAGGCACCTAAGGTTATCGGGCAACCTCTTCACAATGCACCGAAAGTCAACACCAAATGAGAACAATGCACATACGTTTATACATATAAATAGAGTATATGGGAAATAAATGCAGATAAAGAATATTTATATAGACACAAGAGTACTAAACGGCGTCGCAGAAAACTTTTTATCAATGTGTAGTTAACTAATTAAAAGGATACTACCGAATCGGATCCTGAAGCTGAAATCAAATCAACTTTTGTAGTCTCAATAACACACCTCAAGTAAATACGATACGATATATGATACGATATATATCCCAATGTATAAAGCAAACCCAAGAGACATGATTTACAACTACGCGCACATCCAAATGAGGCATATAGTAACTTAATATACAAACACACACAAACCCCCCTCGCAAACTAACACAACCACACGAATATATATATCTGAGAACGAACCCAAACTAAATACATAGACATAAAGAAGCATACTATATACATACATATATAGAGAAGAAGATCACAAAGAGATCGATCAAGATCAAGGCGAACGCACTCAGCATAATGATATTGATAATGAAACGAGATTTAATGGCATACAATCTAATTGTTCGGATATATACTATGATAATATGCTAAAGTAATAAACTAATGAATAATAGCTTAATAACAGCTAGCAATAAAACATTGAATGAAACGCAAAAATCGAATTTATTCTGGGCACACTACGAGGCTGGGCTGAAAAGTTATCAGCCTGACTATGAAGGCGACCCCTGATGTTAGTCGATGGATTAGGCATCTTTAAGTATGTTCTCGCTCAAATTTCAACTACATCGGTATTATAGTTATCGTAGAACAATCGTATAACTAAGTTTTTCGATGTTAGTGCATTTGTAAGAATGAACAATCTTGAATAACGTACGGTGATCAAATATTTATTTTTGAAGAACACAAGCAAAGTCAAACAAAAAACGGAGGTGGACGCTGTTTATGGGATTCTTCCCCATAATTTACAGTTGGGCTAACGAGCTTAAAAGCGAGTGGATTCCCAAGAACTGAGGCCACTTAGGAAAACATCTATAAAACGCAATAAATTGTTCTTGATTATCGCCGAATCGAAGATAGAGCGATAGCTAAGATCAAAAGATGACTAAAGAATCCTTTTCCTTTCAACTTTAAATATTTATAATATATAATTCTTTTGCATATTTTGTGTTGCATACTTTGAGGAAGCAGCTTCAAAATCAGTACATTTTAATTTTTTCTAAAATAACTTTTATGTTAATCCATCGCAACCAAATCTCAAGAAATTATTTGAATATATCTATTGTGTTTACCAAAAATGAACTGTCTAGCATTAATATTACGCTTAGAATTCGGTTTTTATTTATTTTTTAGGCGGAAGTGGGCGTGGCCAAAATCTAATCTTTAGCTATTATAGATTCTGATATCTAAGTTCTTATACGGACGGATAGACAGACAGATGGACACAGCTATATTAACTCGGCTGTTAATGCCGATTCAGAATATATATATTTTGTGAGGTCTGCCATGCCTCCTTTTGCCTGTTGCATACATATTCAGTTGGCACACAGTTATTATAACTTCTACCCTAGGGGTAGGGGGTATAATCATAAACTACGCTTCTAATCTTTTCCCCAACATCCTCCTCAGCAAATCAGAAAATTAAACCTTTAAAGGCCATTTTAAGGAGTCCAACGTTAATCATTTTTGGAGGGTGTGGAGGGTTAGAGCACCACCGGAAAGAAGTTTATTGAATTATAAAAGACTAAAATATTGAAAAATTTGTATGCCCAAAGGGTATACTATTTTTGGCCAGGAATTTGCAACGCACCAAAGGAAACATCTCAGACCCCATAGAGTAAGTATCTGAATTAGCAACATCAGGGGAGTCGCAATGTCTATCCGTCCGTCTGACTGACTCTCAGTTTTAGAGAGATATGAGTGCCTTTCTTCCTCGTTAAAATGCTTGTATCGTAGTCAGGCTGGAGACTTATTAGACCACCCTCGTAATATGTATATATAATATATTGTCTATTATCTTTATAAATCATGGAGTATCGTGTCTGAGTGCAGTGTGAGTAATGTAAATGGGCTTCAGTTGCTTGATGTGCGGTGTTAATCGAGTGTGAACGGACTCCTCCTCCTTCTCCTCTTGCTCCCTCAGTGCTGTTGCTCTTCTTCCTTTGGCTTCTCCTGCTCCTCCTCCTCCTGCCCCTGTTCGCCTGGAACTCGCATCAGCATCTGGGTGTTCTTCTGTATGGTCTCGAGCTTCTGCTGCATCAGCTCCTGTCGCCTCTGCTCGGCCCGCAGCTGCTTCTCCTCGATCTCTTCCAAGGTCAGGGGCTCTGTCTCGGCAGCATGTTGCATCAGTTGCTGCAGTCGCCGCGGCGGCTGGCGCAGGGTATCGTTTAGCTGATCACTGACGTTGCTCTCTTCAAGGCTGTCAAGGGGTATGGTAAATGCCTGCGAGGCCGCTGGGTTGGGTAATGCAATGGTTTATTGATTACGAATGGGTTCCCCAATTGGGCTTGGTCGGGTTGCCAACTTACGGTACTCGTTGTTGGGCTTGTCCGCCATTTTGCTATTATCCTTTGCTGCCGCTACCGCTGCCGCCGCCGCTGCCTTTCTCTCGTCTATTGCTGTCGTCGACTTGGAACTGGAGCAGCCCATGCTCGGCCGGCCGCAGCTCAGGCGCAGGGCATCTCGCTAAAACTTCCGTTCAATGTTCAGGTGTGGGTGAAGAGCAGGGTCGGGGGCGGGGAGGGACTGTGACTGTTAAGCGGAATCACTTGAGCGCACTGATGCCGTTGCCGATGTTGCTGCTAATGCTAATGTGATTTCCTGCCCTGCAGAGTAGCTGCATCCGCCGAGATTCTTTCCAAACGGTGGCTATTCAATTTCCGCTTCAGGCAGTTGCCAGTGAAGTCATTAGACGTGGCTCACGGCGCCTTTAATGGCTCATTAATATTGATTTTGCTTGTGTTTGACTGTGTGTATTTGTGTGTGGCACGAGACACATGCAAGAGACACTTGCAACTGGCAGCGCGTCGCAATTCGAACTGAAACTAAAATTGCAATGCATAGTTTTACGGGGTCATTAATAATAATCGTGTTAGGGTGTGCACTGGACAACCAGGACAACTGTCCGCTCACAGGATCAATACTCATATGTCCGCTGTGCAGGGTACACCATTTATCCACTTCGCGTGTTAATACACTGCAAAAACCAGGCAGAAGATTGTCCTTTGCAACTTGTGATATGAGAAAGTGTTTAGAATTAGAAAGACTGTTGCAGCCTATTGAAACTAAGGAATGAAGTGATCTCCGATGCTATAGAAACTGTAGAACAGAGCTGCAAGCTACCTTTCATAAAAAAGAATAGACTTAGATGGAAAAATCGAATAGACAAGAGAAGAAAATAACAAAAAACAGGAGAATAGGTTATGTTTTCATAGACTTGTAAATTAATGTACTTTCTCATTCTCTATCTATAATGTTCTATGTTCTTTATTATGCCTAAAAAAGGCCTGTAAGTTCTTTGACTTGCAACAATGTGCTTCATCGAAATATGCGAATATAAATCAATAGCCCCCCCCCCCCCCCGAAACAAATAAAACCCCACCCCCAGCCGCACGCGCCCCCGGGGAAAAACCCCCCCCGGGGGGGGGCGGGGGCCGGGCCCCCCCCCCCCCTTGTTATATATTTGTTCTTTGGGCACTTCCTTTTCTTAATTGAATCCATGGAATAAAAATTTGGAGATAATGATTTGTATACAAATTATGTGGTTCAAGGGTAATTTTAGCAAGACTTTTATAAATATTATATAAAAATTACATTTTATTTGAGCAATAAAAGAAGGACAAAGTTCCGGACAGTAAGATTTTTAGACTAGACGAAAAAAAAAGACAGATCTTTCCGGAAAATGGCAACCCTGGCAACCCTGTTGTAAATTGAAAGTGTTCTGCTTTTTATTAAATATAAGCAGTTGTTATATAGTACATAATTTAGTTGAGGAAATAAATGATATAATTGACATTGGAGGAAGCATACACTTACTCAGCTAAAACACCTACAAACTTGTTGCACACCCTTTTCTCTTTAGTGCAATTGCGTGGGAGTGGCCAATAAAGGCAGACAAAACAAACACAGACAGATAGAATGGCAGACAGAGAGACAAGACAACGCCCACTCACGCAGTGCCTGAATGTGGACAATGTCCTCCGTTCCTGCTGGTCCCTGCGACCAATGTCAATCAACTCAGGCTAGAGACCATAATCAACGCTAATTGCGGTTTCATTTGCACACAAACAAAACACACACTCACACACACACACAGAGGTAAACACACATGCAGAGGAGACATGCAGAGGAGGCATTGCCAAAGTTTAGTGACCCACTCAACTTTGACCAGAGCGCAATGGGCCTTTGATTTTTTACAGTTGTCCATTGTCAATGCTGTCGCTGGGCCGCCATAAAAGCCTTGGCCCAAACCTTAACGGCTTCCGGCTTGAGCCCTGGCCAGAGTAACCTGTACAGTGTACACCAGAACGTCTGCGGAAGCCAAGGCGCGTGCCAAGCACCGCCCAGGGCGTTCACATGCTCATTACGCATGTGCCACACGTTGCCTCTTTGTGGTCAAGTGGCCGCTCTTGGCATGCAAAGTGCTTGCAACGGAAGCGAAGCCGTCAGCCGAACCAAATGGAACGGATAAAGAGAGACGACCCCAGCGACGACAAAAAGAATAACAGCAACTTCAGGTGTTTAACCACTCCCCCCACCCTCCTTCTTCTTCCGACTACCAGTCGGTAATACCTTAGTAATGAGCGTCGTCTAATTGGGTTAAGTGTCAACGAGATCATGTCGTCAATCAATGGATAAATAAATAAATACCAAGTGTTGTAGTAATCCAAGTCCGTAAAAGGCGCAATTAATTTGAAGGCATTATTTTATAAAAACTCATGAACTGTTGTTATTGGCAGAAGAAGACCTCTATAAATACACACTTATTTTTTTAGTACCATATTTTACTGTTTAGTACATACTGTATTCATTTTATTGTACAACAGGCAAAACTAAAACATTAATTCATATTCATTAAAAACTGTACTCAATAAGTTGAACCTATTTTTCTATTGCACGATTAGTTCCCTTTTCAATGTATTTATGCAGTTCCTCATCAGCATCAACAACATCAACAGTATATTTGTAATATACAGTGACTAAACTATTGGCCACGCCCACTTCCGCTTCCTGTAAATTGATAAGAATCGAATTGCAAGCATAATTTGAATGCTATAATTCTAATGTCTATTAAATATTCATCACAGCTCAAAGGATTACTGATAATTGACTTCGAATTGGACTTTCAATAGATAATAAAACTTGTAAGTTATTTAAGAAACTAACTTAGTGAGCATACATGTTTTGCTATAGGTGCCGCTAAGTAATACGTGAAAGAACCATTCCAAAAAAGGTAACAGAAGGGGGTATCACAGTCGAGCTGGAATTACTTTCGTTAAGTTCTAATTTATACAATCCCATTAGAAATCCACGAATTAATACAGCAAAAAGTGTAGTGCTCACTTGTTATTGTTAATATTATAAATTATGAAGCCAGACCCCACATCCCCCTTTGTAGCCATCTTGGTATCTTCTACAGTTTGTTCTCGACTTCACATAAATAAGGCAATTACGAACATCAACTTAGATGTATCGTGCAAACGGGAGACAACATTTGGCAATACAATAACCAATTAAGAGAAAGAAAACACAGGAGATGTGCTTCAGCTACATTTGCTTTCAATTCATTTATTAAAATACAATTTAGAAACATTTCTCATTCATTGTTGTATGCAAAAAATTCAGTTTTCAGTATTAAGTGTAATAAAACAATATATGTACGTCGTAAACTATTAACAAACGAACTCTATATCTGCAGCTTAGGAACATCATCATCATCATTATCATCATTATCATCATCGTTATCTTCTTGTTCAGTATCAGCGCCATCTCTTGCACGACACGCTCCGCAATCTCTCTCAAAAAACACTTGCAAACTGTATAACTTATTAAATTATTGGTGTGCCCAAGCGGGGGCTCAGCTCTTCATGGGTCTTCATAGGTATAAAAATATTTGTTATATATGTGATATAAATGGTGTAAGTGTGCAGGTGTGCATGTGTGTGTGTGAGTGTGAATGTGAATATGGATGCAGTGGTATTTAATGTGTATATATTCAGTATTTTAATGATGTGTTTTAAAAGCAGTTTCCAGGCTAGTCGTACTCCTGTTTAATGGTCAGGATCTTCTCGGCACTTTTATCAGACTTCGGGGCGGGGCTGGGGTTACCTGCTACCGTCTTGCCCTTGATGTAGCTGGCCACACTGGAGCTAAGCGGGATGGTCACATACTGATTACCATCTGCGATAGAGAGAAGGCATCAATGAAGACGTGGCAATGCTGATCGACTCCACAACACTCACCCTCCTCGGCGTGCAGCTGCAGCTGACCCGATTGGATGAGCTGGCGCAGCATATCCGGCGGTATATTGGCAAACGATGTCGCCGGATAGATGTACTTCTTATCCGTTGCTGTCGCTCCTGCGCCTGCTGCTGTGCCTGCTGCTGCTGCGGCTGCTGCTGCTGCTGCTGCTGTTGACGTCGAGGGTCCCGTCTCAGTCTGATAGCTCAATGAAGCCGACATTTGCTTCGGTTTGGGGCAAGCCGGGGCTGTTGTTGTTGTTGCTGTTGCTTCTGCTTTGAGTTCCTGAGGCGTTGCTGCTGCTGCTGCATCGACATCTGCAGTCTGCATTGGTATTTCCACGTCCGAAGAGTCGTCCGATTCGTTGCCCGACGATGTTGGCGAGCGCTCATCCTGCAACAGACAAGAGAAAGAAAGAGAGAGAAATGTAGAAGATTAGCAATGTTGCAGCCAAACAGTCTGGTCTGATCTTAAGCCTATGCTGCCCCCGTTCCTGCCCTGCCCCTGCCCCTGTCCCTGTTCTATATGCCAGGCAAGTAAGTGGCACTGGGTGTAAGCTTGTGTGCGTGTGTGTGTGTATGTGTGTGTGTGCGTGTGTCTGGGCCACAAATAAAAAAAGCAATATGCTTGCCCCAAATATGGCGCGAAATTGCGTATAAGTGCTGGACGCGTTGCACGCCGGCGCGCATTTCAATGAGCGCAGAGCGCAATTCGTTGCCTTAAATGTGCACACGCGTTAAAGAATTTAGAATATTGATTTCTGGCTCTGGCTCTGTGGCCGAACGTGGCAGGGAGACAGCAACAACAGCAGCAGCAACAGCAACAGCAGCAGCAGCGACTGCAACTCATCAGTGAATCTGCGTCTGTCTGTGCATCATTTTAATTTTGATTAGTCTGCCCCAAGGCAGAAATAATTGCAAACTGTAACAATGCGATCGCCATTTTGTCGCTGGTTGCGCATACGCCGCGTGCCCGCCACGTCATCGACGGCAACAGCAGCAGCAATAGCAACAACAGCAACAGCAACTTCCAATGAAATCTTAGCAGCAACGTGTATGGCTAAATTGCATTGTTGCCGCCTGACCAAAATGGGCGTTGCAGTTGAAGTTTTTGTAGCTCTTCTTGCTGCTGCCACACCGACGTCTGCCCCTGTCGAGGGGATCGCCGAGTAGTACCACCATCGACTGCCTTTTGAATGACAGCACCAAGACATTTTAATTAGCAACTGCGCCAGCAACAACAACAACATTCACTCGACTCGCAACACGCTTTCCTCAAACTGGTGCAAGTTACTTTTGGCAGCAACATACATAGCTGCAACTGTGCAACGCCGCAACTGTTGTTACGTTCGCGGTTTACAGTTGCAGTTGCAAGCACAATAGAATATATGTTGCACGTTGCAAGTGCTTAGTCTGAACGCCTCGCTGCGCCTCTTTGGAGTTAAAGAGCGCATGAGCTTTGCCACAAAAAGACAGAGCAGATAATTTTACACCAAGGAGCCTCCAAGACAAATTGCAGTTGCCTGTACTTAAGATTGCAACATAAATATAATTATAACAGGGTGCCTACATTTATATATTTCAATTAGTTTGATATATATTAATAATAATTATAATAATAATAATAATTATATATTTCAATTAGTTTATATATAATAATAATAATATATATATAACAAGCTCAATGCAATATTTAAAACACAACAATAGAAGAATAACCCTTAATTAATTTATAAATGCAATGCACAAATTAAAAAATTAAAATGCATATAATTTATTTAATAAATGTTTATTCCATTAAAAAAAAAGTAAAATATTGTGCCGCCCCCGGGTGGACTCGAACCACCAACCTTTCGGTTAACAGCCGAACGCGCTAACCAATTGCGCCACGGAGGCTTGCGATTCTTGCGTTCTAAATAGTACATTCTGTACTTCTGTACTTGAAGGTTCATCTCGTGAGTTTATTGTATTGCAATTTACCCAGAAGATAATCAAGAAACGGTTTTATAGCATTCATGAATTTACAAGTATATAGTTTACAAGGTATATTGAGTCTTCAACGATTGATTCGCCAGTTAAGGGAGATCATTTCTATAAACAAGAAGATGATATAGTAAATGCATGACTTGTATGCTTGTAAAGACAGACACTATAGCAATTAAAGTGCTTGGCAAAACAGACAATACAAATTTACATTAATAGAAAAGTCCTGCAAAGCAATGTCCATGAAGGCATTCCCTTACAATGAGTATGACTGAATGTTGTACTATGTCCTGCCTTGTGATTTACTATACTCATTTGATAGTTATTACAGTATTTTTGAGTAAAGTATACTGTACAGTGAATAATACGGCATTGCCAAACGCATGCTGCTTTTTTATGCTTTTTCCATGATAAAACACCCTCCGGTATGAACTGCTGTAAAGCACTTTCAGAATAACTTTTCTTCTTTTGCTATACCGTTCTTTGAGTAATTATAGTGTAATTATTCATATTTTGTTGTAATCATTTCAAAAGAGCCAATATCAAACACAAAAGTTTACTCTTAACTTTAGTGTAAACTTTGGTTTTAATTATATAAATGATCTATAGTAAGTAAGAGTATAATACAAACTGAGTACAGTTGGTACTGTACAGTACTGTTGACCTGAAATGAGTTTATTTTTGCAGGACTATAATTCATAATTAATACAAAATGAAATGCATTCATTCATGGAGGACTCTAATTCATAATTAATACAAAATAAAATGCACATCTAATTTCAAATTATTACAAAGTGAACAGCACATCTAATTTCTCTTAGTAATCGTAACTAAAAAGTATCCTTAGTATTAATTGAACAGTAAATGCAAAGTACGTTTAATTAGAACTGTTCCCTTTTGTATTAATATATTATTTACGTGTCTTTTAGATTTAAGTGGAGTCCTTATAAAACGAACTGAACTGAATCTTTTTGCGTGAATCAAGTTAAATATACTTTGGTATTTGGATCGCCCAAAAAATGCCTTCGTTTGCAGTGGAAGAACAAATTAATTTACAAAAATGACGGCAGAGGGAACAATGGGGCAAGAAGGAGAAGTGGAACGGGGGGGGGGAGTGTGGAAGATGTAGGAGTTGCAGTGGCAGGAGGCGAAATCGAATAGTTATCGATGCGTTGCATGTCGCTTCGCCTGCGCGAATTGATAGTCGTGTGTCGTGCGCAAATGCCGAGCGTGTCTCATTAAATGACAATTAGAGTCGAGCTTCGAGACTCGAGACTGATTGCTGCCAGCTGAGGCCCAGCCCAATCCGGCAAAAGGCAAGAGGAGTGAGCAGAAGGGTGTGGATAGAGGAGAGAGGCGAAGGGGGGCGTGGAATGCACTGTGGCCAGTGGCATGCAATTTATATAAAAATAAAAATAATGCAGCATTGTTTTCTCTCTCTCTCTGTGGTAGCCGAGGTAGCTGGGGTAGCTGGCCTCGACTGGAGGCTGCAACAAATGCAATTATATAGAAATTTGTCTTGCTGTGATATGTGCGGCATGTTGCAGTTGCAGCAACATCAACAGCAGCAGTAGCAACAGCAACATTTGCTACTGTTGTTGTGTGGCCATCGAAATGCGCCAAAAATAGTCAATTTGGGAAAGGCTAATAATAAATGCGATCCGTCTGTCCCTCTGTCTGTCTGGCTCTCTGTCTGTCTGTCAGCTGTCCCAGCTGCCTGTCAGCTGAGTCAGTTCGTCAGCGGCAAATGAATACACTCATACGCGAGTGTGAGTATGAATGAACGCGAACCCAAGCCAAATTGGCCAACTGACATTCACACAGGCCAAAACACAAGGTGGCATTTGCCGTGGTCCCCTCCAAAGTGAATGCAATTCAATGTGAATGCGAATACGAATGCCGAGCCCGAGTCCGAGTGCTATTCACTGGTTGGTGTCGTGTGACCTACGCCACGCGGCTGCAGCCGCGCAATGATTGACGGATGGCACATTTGCCGATTGATTAGTTGTTTTTACCAAAATGGCCACTTGAATATGCCACAAGCGATGGCGATACCGATGCCGATGGTGATGGCGACAACAGTTGCCAGTTGCGCGAGAATTGGCCAAGGGGCATGCGGCATGTTGCTGCTGTTGACAGTCAGCACCCGCTTAGCTTCAACTTCAGCTCACAGCTCCAACTTCAACTTCAACTTCAATTTGCGTCCAAGTTTCAGCTCGTGGTTGGCCCCTCAGCACTGCAACGAGCAATAAACATTTGCATTTGCATGTTTCTCCTATTGTTGTTGTTGCTGTTGTTGTTGTTACTCTTGTTGTTGCTGTTGCAAGTCTTGATGTTGCAGTTTGTTGTTGCTACCGTTGACGGCGTGTGCATCTACCGACACTGATAGCAGAACGCCGCTAAACAAAAGAATAGCCAAATGTGTGCCCCACCAACAGCTGCCGCTTCCCCTTTCTGATCCTTCCCTGCCACCCCCTCCACTCGCTCATGGCTGCAGTCTGTTGTTGTTGTTGCCATTGCGGGCTCCATTGATGCTGGCGCTTTCAATGAAAACATAAAAATAAAAATGCAAATTAAGCCCCACAACGAAAGCACTTAAATCTAACGCACAATTGCACGAGCTGCAACAACAAATAACAACTACAGCAACAACAACAGTGGCACAAGAAATTTAAGCAAAGTATCAAAATAGTAGAAATGAACTGCTAAAGGGAAAATAACATGAATGAACATGAATAAAATAACTAGCAATACTACTGGAATAATATATTATATATAGATATTGTTCACTGCAGTGATTAATTTAAATATTATTTATTCCTTATTTATTATATCTAGTTTTTTTTTTTTATTTGTTTTGTTTTGTTATCCTTTTTTATCGATAGCATAATCTTGCCATAGCGATCTCAAATAAACACGCTGAGCAGCTGTTAAGTATCTCCTAAACGGCTGTTAAGTAACATGTCTTATAAGCAACTGTTAATTATCCTTATATATCTTCTACGTAGCTGTTAATTAATCTAATCTAAACGGCTGTTAAGTTACATATCTTCTGGGCAGCTGTTAAGAATTTTTAATCAGCTGTTAATCTGGCAACTCTTTTTGGGTGAGCATCATTTAATTTATTTACTTAAATTGGAAACTGTTGCTCTGAATATGTATGTAGTTAATAAGTTAAGAAGTACTTTTCCCAATTTATGTTTGATTTATATAAAAGTTTAGAATATTCTTGGTTAATAAATTAACAGGTAATCAAAAGAATTCAACTTTGAATGAAACATAAAGTATAAAAGACCACATCTTTTCTGATTTTCTAGAACTAAACCGAATTGAAATTCAGCCCACTGTGGGAGTGTGGGTAGGCGGAATCACAGCCCAAACTGAATGCTCAATGCAATTGTTGTTCTCCCGCCATTCTCCATTCACCATTCGCCAGTCCTAGGCAAAGGGTGCAACAGGAAACGATAAGCAAATGTTATGGCCAGGCCAAGTCGGGCCAAGCCGACAATATGGGGCGGCTGGGGAACAAAGCCCCGGCCCAAAGACTACGAAGACGAAGCGCGGGCCAGGCCAAAGCCAGTTGACACGAAACAACTCTGGTACAACAACGGAGAACAACGACAACTCTGCGTAGACATTGCTGGCTGCAGTTTTGTTGTTTTGTTCCATTCGATTCGCATCCGGGCCAAAGCAGTAGGAGCAACAGTGGCAACAACAACAGCAACATCGGCGAAGGCAAAGCGTTTATATCCGCAAACCGAGCGAGCAATTGGCAACTGGCAACTGGCGGCTTTCTGTTTTTGGTCAAATCAGAGTTTGCGTTTTGCGGTTACACGGATTCACGCGCCGAAGAAAGCGGTCAGCAGGAAGTGCTCCCAGCGGGCGCACAAGAAAGTGCAGCAGCAGCGTAGTGGCAGCAACAGCACAGTGGCAGCAACAGAGCAGTGGCAGCAGCAGTGCATCGTGCCGCTTTATTCGCCGCCGACCGCATCCATTTTGTTGGCTACAGTTTGAGTTGTTGCGATTATGATGGGAATTAGCATCTATTTAAATGTCAGCGTGCATTAAGATGCCACGATTGGCCCGACCAGCAATTCAAACTGGGGACAGGGGGCAGGGGCAGAGACAGTCGAGAGCTTATTGTTCTCGGCCAGCAATTATTTGGCCAAACTATCGGGCCAACCTGCAGGGCCTAGAGCAGCGAGTCAGGCCTAATTATGCGTACGCGGACAGAGCTGAACCGAACAACGACAAGAGACAACGAAAACAGGCAGCAGGCAACTGGCAACAGACAACGACAACAACTTATCGGGCCCAGGACAGCATAGGCAGCGAGGCAGGAAGGCCCCCGCAGCAGCAGTTGGAGCAGTTAGAGCAGGCGCCCGCTTAGCCGCATGCAGATGAAACGCCACCGATTAGGCCGGCGTTTGGCTTGGCGCCCGCTTTCCGCTAAATTTATGATGGCCAAAACGAATCCAAACGAAACGAACCCGACCGCAAACAAACAGTTGAATGGCAATGGTAATGGCAATTATGCCCGGCACTGCGAGTCGGAGAGTCTGACTCGTTGTGGGTGCACTTAGCAATTGCCCACTCCATGGAAATCTGACGATGACAGCGTGATTAGAACTGGCAGCAGATTCAATGGGAATCGCAAAGGAAAAGGGATATCTCGAACAGAACTCATCTCAGAGGGGGGTTACCAACTGCAAATGAGCAGACGAACAATATACTTGTATATATATATATACATATGTAAGTTAGGATATTTAGTAGTTCAACTTTAAGTGTAAACAGAACAGCTTTTTTGCTTCACTATGAATTTAGGCATTAATACATGACATGGCGAACAACTAACCTAACTATCTATCTATCTATCTATTCTGTTTTAATAAGGTGGCAGCACAATAAACAAAAAAAATGTTTAGCCTTAAAGAGTGTCGTTGATCTTTTGTGCCTCCACTCAGGTGTATTAGAAATATGTTTTCCTATTCTCTTTTGTTGGTACTGAAAGAAATATTATTTGTTAATAATCTGTTTTAGTTATTGATACAAATCTACTACAAATACATATCTTTGTATGAGTTCGTCTCTATGGCAGAAACAGGGACTACTTTTGTTACGTATTTGCAAAATATTCTTGTATTCAAATGTATAAACGTCCTTACAGATGATATGAATAAAAAGTAAAATAGCTAACTCTTTTGTTAGACTCCGCTTACTCGAAGTTTACTATAAGTAATATCAAGTATAATAACCAATAATGATAATATTCCATAATATTTTATCCTGGGTTTTCCTCCCAGTTTTTTTCTAATCAAGCAATGTATGTTAAATGATTCCAGGTTATCCTGGAATTGTAAATTAATTCAGTTGAAAATCGCATTGATGATAATCACTGTATATATGTAATAATATAAGAAGGCCAAAACTTAACCACAAATCATTCAATCATTAAATGAAACTGAAAAGTTATGTATAAGAAATATTGGAAAATCAGAACAAACATGGAAGCTCTTTTGTAAACAAACAATCAATTATAATAGATATTTTAGTAACTTACAATCAAAATAGAAACTGAAAAACGTGAATTGATCTTATCTTTGGTTCAAGGAAAACAAATTGATTAGTTTAAAATACCCATGAAATGCAGTGAGTAAACTACGCTTGATTAAGTAACTTTAGCGAAAATGCCTAATTAAATGATCATGCCGAGCTGTGATCTTTAAAGATTTCATCAATTTGTGTCATTCGACAAAAATGAGCAAAAACATGTCTCGTGCACACGCCCACTAAATCAAAGCTGATTTCATATTTCGACCACGGAGAATTTTGAAAAAACAAATAAAAAAACTGGTTACACCCAGCAAAATTAAGATGGATATACGGCAATACCACTACGTAAGTATGATATATATATGTATATATCTATGGCATGATGTATACACAGACGTTTTCCTATCTATCGATTGTATATTAAATTCGTGTTAATCGCAGAGGAACCCCATAAACCTGTGCTCATTTGCTTGGCCATTTGTCGTGTCGGCCAATGTACATAAGGCCCGGCCCAAAATGGACTTGGCGGCGAGTCGCGATCGAGTCTATAAAATCTAATACGCACACAGTGCGCACGATCGTAAGTCACGCCCACTGTGCTTGCTTCAACACGATGTACACTTACATAAGCCGAGGAGAGCGCGCACTTAAGAGAGCACCCGCGCGAAGAGAGGTGCGAGAGAGAGCGCACAATATGCACGAGTGCACTTAGAGTGCTCTCTTAAGACTCGCCGAGCTTACAGAGCTGCTCGCAGTGTGGCAAAAGAGTCTCGACACTGCGATTGCGTTTCAGTCTGTGAGAAACTGCGTGAGTCGCACGACGATCCACGAATCAGCGAACGAGTCTTGATCGTGGATCATGATTGTCGTTGAGTTTGAGTTGAGTTAAGTTAAGTTTGTGTAAACATGTTAAGGACCCAAATTGAATATGTCGAATGTGTTCGGCAAGTGTGTGGCAGACAGATGGTATAGTTGAAGACACTATGTGCAGAGATCCAGAATATATCACTGATCGAATGGAAGGACATGGTAAGTGATATGCAAAATATATTTTAAACTTAACAGTGCTAAATGGGAACTTATTTTTAAAGACTTGAGCTTAAGCAGTTGTTCATTGTTATACACTTGTCCTTTCAAAAGGTTTTATAGGGCAGCCGCATCCTACAGTATTTTTTAGAAGATTAGTAAACATTAACAGGTGCTTAACAGCTGCATAGAATTATATCTAACAGTTGCTTAGCATAAGACTTAACAGTTGCTTAGGCAATAGTGAGAACAGCTGATTCTAATTGATATGGCAACCTTGATTATTTAGTGACAATATAAATATTTTAATTAGGCAGTGATCTGCCGCGAACACACTTAATTTGGAGTCTTAAAACCTTTTCCACAATCCCCTTTTGCGTGGGAACATATTGTCGAGTAACTAACTGTAACTGAGCAAGTTAATTGCCAACTTAGTCTTGGAAATTAGTTGGAAATAAAGTGTGCAATAGTTTTTCGCATTGGCTGCAATACACTTCTAAGTAGATCAGGGTCCATGCGTACAGTAGCCTGGCACGACGACAACTCAATCAAAGCGCTGCAATCACAGACAATCGCTAAAGCAGCAGTTGGTCTCAGTTCGCGAAGGGGGACAGAGAGAAAGGGAGACGAAGGAGGAGGGTAGCCGGAGAGGGGGAGTTGGCCTTTGGTTGGCCGCCAAGTCGGCGTCCACATTTCATAAATCAGCATGTGCGCACTGAGCGAGACAGCAACATAGCAGAGAGGGAGATAGAGGAGGAGGAGGGGCAAGGGGGCAGGGAGAGTGCGCTTGCTGCGTTTGCCTCCTGCTGCGAATCCTGGCTATTTATTGAATTTTAACAACATTATAAACGAGCGTTTAAGTGGCGAGTATCGAGTATCGATTGGGGGCCCCGTTTGATTTGTGTTAGAATGCAAAATACGAGGTACCCCAAACGGGGCTCAGCTAAGCAAACCTCCCTCCTTCCCCCAGCTGCCCCCCGTCCTCCCATGCCGACTGTGATCCGGCCAAAGACAATGGCAGGCTGTCTGCCTGGCACCGACAAAGCTCAAGCTCAAGCCGGAGCCAGAGTCAGAGTCAGAGCCAGAGCCGTGCTGGAGCGGAGCTGAGTTTCATAATCAGCCCCAAAGACGTGGCAACATGTGGCCACATTGTCGTTTGGGCCGGGTCAAATGTCAAGCACATTATTTTTGTGTTTACGTATAATAAATATAAATGCATGATGCATTTTTGATAGATTTTCATGCCAATAAACAAGCTGGCCACAGACGCTAGAATGGTGTTTGCACCAACACTTGGCCACAGACTGCCTCGGAGCAGGCCAGGCCAGGCCAGACCAGACCAGACCAGGCCAGACGAGTTGGCCATTGTGTGGGTACATAAATTCAGCAAACGGGACACCAGGAAGCCAGCCAGCAAGCCTGCGTAGCTTTCCTTCTATCTATTTGCTCCTCCTCCTCCTCATTCCCCTCTCATTCCCTCGCCCACTGTTGGTAATTTTGTGTCTATGCAAATGTTTTGTGCGTTGTTGTTGCTGTTCCCTCTTGCAGATGTTGAAAAATCGGCGATCAACTCTGTCAGTCAGTCAGTCAGTCAGTCGGACCAGCTCGGGCAGGTAGTCAGTTCAGTATGGCAGTCTGGCGGTCTGGCAGTCTGGCAGTCCGTCAAGCCGGAGGACCAACCACGTTGACGTGGCCAAACAATGCCTTGTTGACACTGATGGAAAATCTGCGTGTCACAAATATCAAAATTCAAATCGTTAGACTTGACTCTGACTCTGACTCTGACTCTGCTGTGTATGTATGAGCGATCCGTCAGCTGCAGATCATGCTGATCGGGCCAACTGATCGCGCTGCTGCTGACATTCAAATTGCCAGGAACTGCCTCGAGGAGTGGGAGTGCGAGTGGGAAAGAAAGAGTTATAGATCTTTGCTGCGATATGCTAATGTCCACTGCCAATGCTGATCCTCAACTGATCACAACTTTGGCTGAAGCACAGCAGCCTCTATGTTGATAACCCAGTCTAATCAAATCCACTCAATCTGCAAGCAAAAGATTCCTGAATACTGCAAAACTAATGCAGTTCTGCAAGTCAAGAAACTGATCAATTAAAGAAACTTCGAGTCTATTAACTTGCAGCATGTCATGACTTTAAAAGGCAGAGAAAACGATACATCGTAATCATTTGTAATAATACTTTAAGACCTGCTCCGAAGTCGGCTCAAATGAATTGAATAAATTAACAGCATATTCGATGCATTAGAAGCGAATGTTGAAAATAGATTCCGCAATGATTGATGGATTGCAAATTGCCTTAAAAGGCAATGTCAGGACATGCGACAGACAGGACAGCAGAGAAAATATAGAAATTGGGCAAAGTTTATGTACAGAAGTTAATGCGGACACCTTGGGGTAATTGAAAGCCAATTTATTGCATATACAACAAACAGAATAACAGTAACAAATACAAATACAAGTACAGATAAAGAAAGCAAGAGAGTAATACATAATGTGGAAGAGGACTAGAAAGAAGGCTACAGTCAAGTGTGCTTTACTGTGATATACCCGGTACACACCTGAACAAAATGATACCTTAAACATAGAACTTTTTTTTAGTGTATTTTGTGTTGCATACTTTCAGAGAGCTGCTTTGAAATCAGTACATATTTAAAACTTCTTAAATAACTCCTAGGTTAATTGTCTGTTCACAACCAAATTATCAGAAATCATTTGGGCGTTGATAATGTAATTATGTTTACCAAAATGAACTGTTCTGCTTTAAAATTACGCTTAGGGTTTATGGTTTTTATTGATTTAGGGGGGGCAGGGGCGTGGCAAAATCTAAAACGAACTTAATCTGTTTTTAGTCATTGTTTTCATTTTTTTTTTTGTAATCCTAGCTATTATAGTCTTTGAGATCTAGGTTATCATGCGGACAGACAGGCAGACGGACAGCCTGACAGATGGACAGACAGAAAGACAGACAGACAGGCAGATAGACAGACAGGAAGACAGACAGAATAAACAGCCAAGAAGACAGAAGACAGACAGGCAGACAGACAGTGGCTATATAGACTCGGCTGTTGATGATGATTCAGAATACAATACTTTGTGTCTAGTCTGCCACACCTCCTTCTGCCTGTTACATACATATTCGGTTGGCACAGAGTTATAATACCCTTCTACCTTGTGGATAGCGGGTATAAATAGCTGGCAGAAAAACCAACTAAATTACTTAACGAGCCGCAACGGCAGCCAGAGTCGAGTAGAAGAAGAGGTTGCAAGACGCACCTTCGATGATTTACTTGTGCGTAATAATGCAACGCCCGCAAGACCAAAAGACCTGAAGACAAGAAGACCAGAAGAACGGCCTGTACAGAGCACAGTCTGCAGCAGACTGACCGGGGAGTCCGCTGAGGCCAGTCGCGAGGAAGGGGAGGAGTGAGGAGAGGAGGAAGGAGGAGGGTGGCGGGCCCAAAGGATGCCTACGCAGCGAGCAACGCGCACGGCAAATGCATGTGAGAAGAACTCTAACTGGGAATGCGCCTCAATTTAAAATGCGAATTACATTATCTGATCAAATGCATTCTTCGCAGCGCTCCAGCAGGAGTGTGCTCTGTCTCTCTCTCACTCTCTCCTCCCCTCTGTGTGCATGTGTGTGTGTGTGTGTGTGGATGCTGCACAAATAAATAAATTTTAAAATACAAACAACGCAAGCACAAAAAGCGCCGAGTGGAAAATTCGTGACAGCAATTGTTGATGAGCAGCGTGTGAACGGCAGACCGAACGGCCCCGTTGAGCGCATCGAGAGAGCTGCGAGGAGCTGCTACTGGCTACGCGACCCCCGCTTGCAACAACTCAGCGTCCCAAATGTCCGAGATCACAGCAACAACAACAAGCCAAAGAACACAATAATAAGAACAGCAGCAACAACAACAACAAGCTGGGCTTGCAGCTTGGCATCAAAACGCGTAATATTGAGCGACTAATAGCTGAAACTTGACTTGAAAACGAACGAAATGGACAGACAGAGAAACAGAGATGGAGATGAAGAGGGAGACGAGACAGAGACAAAGCAACAAGGGGGAAGCAGAGTCGGGGGACCGTGGTCGTACACCTCCGCAGTCTAATTAACTCCTACGAGAGCGCAAGTTTTAATTAAGGCGCAAATGCTTATGTGTAAATACAGAAACACTCACACACACACACAGATGCAAAGAATACATACATATGTATTAAGAATATACTATATGTTATACAAGTGTACAACACACGAATCAAATGTGTATTAAAAGCACAAATGAACAACAGCAAAACAATCAAGTCGACGACACAACGACGAGTGGGCCGCCCTCGGGTCGAGCACGCTGCGCACTTTCAGCTGCGAAGTAAATAGTAAGGAAGACAAGAAAGGTTACCTTCGGCTTGACGAAGATCTAATACCCTTCTCCTTTGTTTCTATGCCAATTATATAGAAGATTTGATACAACTGACTAAGCAGGTGTGGGAGGTTAGCATTGGTGAGGTAGAGAAAGTTGTCTTTCCACTGTTTGTTCTAATGAAGGCTTTGCGATATTGTTACGCAATGATGAAGTCAATCACTGAAGCACTTAGCAACTTAGTCACTGGTACAAAAAACCGGACAGATTAATCATCGTTTTATAATAAATTGGTTAATCATTAAAGTCAATTGTTTATGTAAACAACCCTAGCACTTTCTTTAGCTCTGGATGTTTTCTCTTTTAGTTTCTTTTAGAAAATTGAAAAATGTTGCACAGTAGAAACATTACGTGAAATATGTCAATACGATTAAATAAATGTATTATTGGATTAACTCTGCTTTCAATACACGAATATACACTTTCGATTCTAAACCATTCAATTTTTTAGATATGTATGTAGAAAATAAACATTATTCATAATCTAAGTATTCTGAGTTCACATCAACAGTGGAGTCAATTTAGCTAAGGCGGTAGCGACGGTCTCGGGGGCCCTTGTGAAAAAGTATTCGGGGACACTATAGTAATTGCCTTATTATATATAGTATATTGGTGCATACAAAAAAAATTTCACAAAATAATGAAACTAAATACTAATTACATCGACTCTTTTCTCGATTTTATAATGACAAAATCACCATAATTTTTTAGGAAATCTATATTTTGGGGCCTCTTTTTCACGATTGATAATACTGTGATTCTATTTAATCGATCTTGCCCTATTGTGCTGGCTAATCATTATATATTATTCCCTTTACCCAAAGGGCAGAAGGAAATTAAAGCTTGCTAGAGCAAAATCTATGTAACAGGCATGAGGATACGTGTGAAATTTCACAGAATAATACATATATTCTTGTTCAGTATGAATATCGATCAATTTAGCTCTGTTCGTTCGTTTGAACGTTTAGATCTTAACTATTTTTGAAACTGGACATGAAGCTTTCTGTATACAATAGATTTGCCTACTTGTTCCACTTTTCCAGTGGCAAAGGGGCCCTTGGTAAGCGGCGGCCCTTATGCAAAGCACACCCTGCACATGCCTCGCTAAGAGCCTGAATTTAGCCCTGCGTCTCTGGCCGTAGTTTAAAAGTGCTAGAGCTACCAAATTTTGTAACAATATTCGTACACCTCTGTCGCTCAGTAAGAACTTCTTTAGAACTGCACTTCAGCATAAACTAAACAATCAGAAGTGTGTGAAACACTTGACAAATATCCTTGCGCAGACGTTTTATGAAAGATCGCACAATAAATAAGGAAGATATCAAGAATTAAAATTCCTTTGGGACTTAACTAGAACTTTATCTAATTTACCATTTCATCTTAGTTCAAATCAAGACTCACTGAATTTAATTAAACTATTTATGTGTATAGTTAAGTAATAGGAATGGTTCACAATGCAAGCTGTGGTAAACTATTTATTCTATATCACTGCTTCCATATAGCACAACTCTATACTAAGTATCTTAGAAAAAATCAGTCGAAAACGAAGATTTTTAAACTACAAAAATTGAATATGTAAAACAATTAATGTTTCTAATTTATGCCATTATTGATGCATTGCACTTGGTACTTCTATATATAATTAGCATGGGAATGATCAGCAAAGAGTGAAACCTTCGACAAACCGAAGATGACTTTTCTTGATCGGGTTTGAGTTCAATGCTGTCCGGACAGCCCTCAGAGTATAGAGATCTAATAGCCCAAGAAGTTACATGTTCCTGCGCAGCATGAGCAAACTGTGCCAAGAAGGCCGCTGTTGTTGTTTTTGCTGATTCTGTTGTTGTTGTTATTGTTGTTGTTGCTATTGTTGTCATTGACTGCAGACATCAATCCAGAAGAGGCAGTCAGAAGCTGAAAGATAGCCAGACAGGCAGACAGAAGGCAAGACAGCAGGACAGACGGACAGACGGACTGGCAATTCGTGGAGAGTTGACAATAATGACGACGCGGCTCGAGGCTGAAGATGAACGCAATGCGAAGGCATAGAAAGTAAAAGAGGAAGAAGAGGCAGAGAATGAGATGCTGCAACTGCCACTGCAACTGGCTCGTCGTTCTTCAGCATTTTAACTGCAATTTTAATGAGACGTGGGAAAAGATCGACGTATGCGTTTCTTAGTAATTTGTAAAACTCGCACGTTGCATGCAGATTTTTTAATTGAGGCAAGTCGATCGAGGTGGAGAGAGTGCTAAACATTTATGGCTATATTTCTGCTTGCCACATTCTGCTTGCCACAAATTAGCGTTGACAGCGCGCGCTCGCTGACAAAGGACCACCGCCGATACACCAGCCCAGTGCATTGTGCCCCCACTCGTGGACACGTGGAGTGAGGCTGCAGCTGAAGTTGCAGCTGAAGTTGCCAGTTGCCAGTGGCCTGTTGCAAGTTGTGGCAGCCAATTGGACGCCTAGCGTGCACTTTCTAGGTGGCATGCCGCATCTCGCGGCCAACTGCTAACTTGACTAACTGGACAGCTGAGCTTGTTAAATGTTTTGCCGCCAAACGGAGCAGCCGCAGCAACAGCAGTCGCTTGCAACTTGCAACAAACACACACATGGAGCGTCGTCGTCGTCGTCGTCGTCGTCGTTGCCATCGTGAGCGTCATTTGAATGGTGTGATAATTTTCGCTGCCAGCAGCAGCTTGTGGCAGCTGTGAGGCAGTGAATTAATTGCGTGCCACATTATAAATTTCGTGTTGCAGGCGAACAGTAGCAACAGTTGCCAATCGACAGCAACTTATTAAAGGTTCGACGTTGTCTCTAAACACGCGCTGCACGCTGCATTTCAAAAGAAATTCTCACACGCCGCCCCAGAGAGGAAAACAAAAACACAAAATTGGAAAACAAACGAAAAGTAAAGGACACAACAAAATAACAACAACAACAACAACAACAACACAGCAGCAAACAACGCGACGGCGGCGGCCAACATAAATTCCAAAAAGTATCGTGGCATGTTGCAAAGTTGTTGGGTGTTGTATTGTGCTTTTTGCCTGCTGCCTGCTGCAGCTACGTGTGGGCATGTCAAGGCGTCGCATTGCCAGCCAGCCAGCCAGGCAAGCCATGGTCTGCTTGCAAATATTGCGCATACGCCACGATTGCTGGCGCAGTTGTTCGCAGTCAATCAGCAAGAATTGGCAAATGAAATGCGACAAATGAAGCGCCGAAAATGCCGAGAACGCGATCAGAGCGTTTATTCTCCCGCATCGAAACGGTAAATACTCTCAAGGAATGAGCTGAGAATATTCATAGCAGCGCAGGCAAAAGCTCCAATGACAGCTACCATGCCAGCGTATTAGTGAGATATCTAAAGAAGAGTAAAGAATGAACAATAGGTTGAAATATGTGACGAAAGACAGGGTAGAATGCAGCTGACCTGACATCATCTTTGCCCATCCCCTGATTTAAAAGAGGTCGAAACTACTAAGCACATTCTCTGCATCTATCCAGTCTGGGTATGGATGCGGCGGAAGCTTCGGATTGGCCACTCATCGACGAAAGATCAGCTCTGTTTCATTTTGGAAGAGGAACATCTCTTGTCAGCCTGGGAAAAGATTTGCAGGTACAAAAGACCGACTCGACTGGTGCACCTTTTTGGAGACTCCCTTTCACTAGCAATAATACGATAATAATACACTTCTCCCAATTTTGAATTTCTATATTCAACAACAAAGTGTTCTTCCAGCTACTGCTTTCTCACTCTCACACTAACATCTGTGCTAGTACAACTGTCTAGTCTACTTCTTCTGTCAATCGCATTATAATTTAGAGATAGGTAGATAATGCAGTCAGCTAACTTTAGATAAAGTAAAGTTACATATTTATGGCCTGCTTACAAATTTAATTGTAAAATATATTAAAATGAGCGTGGCTTTGTATTTTGTCGTTAAATTGCACGGAATTAAAAATAAATTGAACAAACAATGAAGTACATACGATACTTATAAAAACAAATTATATTATCAGCCAACATGCTTAACCTGTGTTAACCATTTTTAAAAATTTTAGCAGTTAACATTCCTGAAAGTAATGCAAAACCATGGCCAAACCTAAATTTATATAATTTTGATAAAGAAGTAAGTGCGTAATGATCGTTTGAATACAAATTATATACATTTCCACAAACATTAGTATACATTTTTTTGTCAATTTTTTATGGTCGAAGAGTATATAAAGTGATAGAAGACAATTTCAATTTAACCTCACCTAAAAATTATTCATAAGTTACTTAAATTTCTATATTTAGTTTTAGGACGTAAACAATGAATATCCTTTCGAAAGCATTTTAAAATAAGTAAAGTGATTCGGTAGATCAGGCTCTAGTCTAAGGAAAAACATGGTTCGAAGATAAGCGCATTTAAAATGTTTAGAATTTTAGAATTTGCACTGAAGCATGTGGGTTCAAACCGCACTCATTGGAAAACTATCCATCCGATCTATAAATATAAAGATTCAATTTTGTACAATAACAAAAAGAACCTTGTAAAAAAGCCTTTGACACACACACAGATAGACAGGGCTAAATCGACTGACCTACATATAGCAGTGATTCTAAGCTACGCCTACCTTTAGCCTGTTACATACAAATTTAAATTTTGTAAATTTCAATTGTTGAATGAAATATAAATTAACATGCAATATATGCGGTACTTTGTGGGTCGAAGATAAATCCTACTGTGCACTGCACTTTTAATATCTGCCTTGACTTTGTTTACTGTGCTTATACTAGACAATGCGCTTTGTCCCCTCACCACAATATTGCTATAAGCAGGACGCTTTAAGGATAATCTTTCTCATACTCCATTTTCTACCACCCCCTCCTCCCGTATCAAGTGCAGTTTCGAAACTATAATTTAAGAGGGAAAACACAGAGAGCCCAAGAGCATCTTGGGCGATTCCCATTCGCATTTGCATGTAGGTATCTGCAGTATGTATCTGTATCTGTAGCAATGTATCTGCTGCTGCGGCTTCGACTATTGCTTGCATCAGTATCTGAAAATGTATCTGTAGCTCGAGCTGCAGTCGCAGAAAAAAGGCAACGGAAATTTGCATATCAAACGCAGTCAACAACAGACGCCGCACAGTCGCCTTCGATACGACAACAACAACAACAGCAGCAGCAACAACAACAACAAGAGTAACTACAACGAAAACAACCACAACAAGAACAACAACAACAACAACAGCAACAACAACAGCAGCAACAGCAACGACATGCAGCTAATGCATAGACAATGTTGGCGAATTTGCGTATGCCAAACGATGCGAATTAACTAAATTACAATATGTGAAATTGTCGTGTGTCGCTCGATCTCCCCTCTGCCTACCTTCCCTCTCACACACACACACACACACAGATCCACACACAGAGGGATTGCTATATGTGCGTGAAATTATTATGACAATCGATCGTGTGCGTCTTCAAACATTAGCGACCCCACACGCGCTTACAGCTCTACTGGCAAATGTCCGATAAAATTATTATTGATTACTCATACGCAGTGCGAAACGGCTAAAGGAAGCAAAGCGAATCACTGTGCAAAATATGAGCATGCCAGGCAACTTGCATGCGCTGTAGTGAAAGCTTTATGCAAAATAATACCAGTGCACATTGAATTCAACAGAAGTGCAGAGAAAGAGAATGTTAAGGGATCTGACTGTGACTTTATTTTATACAGATGCATAGAAAATAATATAGTGTATGTATTTATGAACACAGTGTATCCCTAAAACTGACAGAAGTGCCCGAGGAACTTACTCAAAACTTGAAATAAACAAATATGTGAATGGGATAGTAGCAGAAGAACAGCGTACCAGAGCTGCCAGGTCAACCTTATTAAAGACAAATCTGTTCTTTCATTTCTCTCTGTCTCTCTCTAAATCGTACTGTCCTGTAATCTGTTCTGTTTTATTGCTCAAATATAACATATTTTAGATATAATGAAATTGTTCTTTAAATCAAGATAGAACCGGGGCAGTAACTAAAATTACAGGGGCCCTTGTGCAAAACTTCTCGAGGCACCCAATTGTAATTTCCTTGCTTTATAGTATGAATTTAGTTACTATAACGTTTTCCAATATAAAGAAACCTGAGATCTAATAGGTCTCACTTTTTTTATATTTATATTGTCAAAATCATCACTATATTTTAGAGAAATCTATGTTTCGTTCCTCTTTTTCTCAATTAAACATACAAAGCACCATTAGAACGTTATATTGTAGGAAAAATTAAATTAATTTATCACTTTTAAACTTTTTTTTTTAACCTTTTTCTATGTTTTTTTTGTCTTATTTCAATTAATTTCTTTTTTCACATTTAAGGTTATACCTTATATTTATATTTTATACCTTATTCTTAGTTTTATATTTCAATTTAAAATTTCAATTATAATTATTAATTGTTTTTTACTTTTTCGACTATAAATTAAATTAAATAAATTAAAATTCTCTTCTTGTCTGTCCGTTTTTCTCGTTTTCCTAATCTTAGTCTATCCTTTTATTGTAAAGGGTAGCTGCAGTGTTTCCCTCAATAAAATAGGAACGGAATTGTAGACAGTTAACAGCGTAGCCTCCTCAATGCAACATCTTGAGAATCAACGATAGTTCTCTCTTTTAATATTCAATAATTCACTTTAAATGGTTTCTTGTTTGAGTTTAAGCTAAGAAGAAATAATAAGGTCAGCTAAGATTAAATAGAACTCTTCATCTATTGCTTTACTCCAGTTTCAAATGTAAAGAAACAAATTATCAAAATAAACAATTCAATTTGTATTTCAACATATAAAGAACATCGATTCACCTGGCAGTCTTCTTCTTTGAGTCCAGTTCAAATTAAATATGCATGGCAGAATACCCCATTGCTCATGTGCATCTTTTTGCTGAGTACATATTCCGAACAGGGACAGCTTCGATGAGCTTTCTACAAGCGAAGCTGACGACGTCGATGACGACGATGACGCGATCGCCAGTCGCGATAGCCACAATTATTTTCGTCATAAGTCAGCCAATGTGGCGACCACGTTGCATTCGACTCGCTCACTCTGCCTCTGTCTCTTTCTCCCTCTCTCACTCTCTCTCGCTCACTCGCTCTTACAGGCAGTAGCAGTCTCTCGCTCGCATGACTCCGCTCGGCTTGGTAGCTGTTGTTGTAGCTGTGCTGGTTTTGTAGCTGCTGTTGTTGCTGTTGCTCATGTTGTTGGTGTTGCTGCTGCGTTGCTGTTGCTGTTGCGCACAAGCTTCCAAATAAGGGACGGCACATGTGAACTGAGGAAGCTATAACTAGCGCTGTGGGCTACGCAAATCGCGGGGCTCTTGACTTTCGCATAGGTTTCAATGGAAATCAACGCATGCTGACAAACTGCAGCTCGCCGCGTTGATCCAAGCAATGCAAAATTGGTTCAACTCTGCCAGGTGGCAGCAGTGGCAGAATTGAATCCGCCACATGGCGATGGCGACAACGACGGTGACGGTGACGGCGAAGGCGACCAGGAGTCGGCGTGCAGCCCGACATCGCGTCGCGTCGCAGCGTGTCGCGTCGTGCAACATATGGCAGCGATGACAACGCATGTTAACAGCTTTTTAAAGGCAATTGCACAACAACAACAACAGCAACAACAACAACAGCAACTTAACCTCGCTCTGCCACAGTTCCCAAGCGCAGAGTGAGCCAGATAAGCCATCGGAAGCGCCAATAAAAAATGGTCGCTTTTATGTTTTCTTTTCTTTTCTTTTCTTTGGCTTTTGTCTTATTTCTTTTTTTTTGGCTACTTGCAACCTGAGCATTTCGACAGGAAATCTCACGCGTGCCACGAACTGTGGCACTGCATGAGCGAGCGAGCAAGCGAGTTGATTAACCAAAAATGCGGTCTGGCATGCCTTCGCATTAAGGGGTATCGATTTAGCCAGGCAAAGTCGACACGGCTCGTCATTCATTTTCATTCATTGTAGCGCGCGCTCATTGTTGGTGTGAAATTTAGCGCAACTGCAGCAGCAGCAACAGCAACAGCAGCAGCAGCAGTGGCAGCAACAGTAGCTGCAGCAGGCAACAAGTGGCAAGTTGCAACAAGTGGCTGCGGTTGCAATGAATCCGCATAACAGACATACAGCCAAATGGACAAATGCCCAACTGGACAGACAGACAGACAGACAGACAGAGTGCCACACTGCCAGAAACAATGTTGTCTCTGCTACTGCCACTGCTGCTGCTGCTGCCACTGCTGCAAATATTTCTTGGCACGCTGAAAATACTTTTTAAATGCAACGAAGCGCGTCGCTTTCTACCTTTTTAACGGCAACAAGCTCAGAGTCTGACTCGGCTCATTGTCAGCCAAGTCCAACGGATACGCACAGGATCAAGTGTTATAAATGTTAATTCACAAATAATTGCAACTTCAGAGCCTGCCACACTGTGCCACAACGTGCCGCATGCAGCATGCAACATGCAACGTGCAGTGCTGCACATTATGCAAACTCTTGCAACGCGATGGCTTAATCGGCGCCAATCGCCCGATGATGATGATCACATCGTCTTGAGAAACTAAGGTTGGGTTCCCGCTCATCGACACCATCAACCATCATCATCATCATCGTCTGCAGCATCATTATCGTCTAGACTAGGCGTCGCGACGGGCGCAATAAGAAATTTGTCAAAATCTCTGCAGAAGCATAAAGTTTAATTGAAAATTTATGACACTTTCATCAACTCGAATTGCCAGCGAATTAAGCAGAGTAACCCACTGTCGACGGGGTTAGCTTGAGTAAAAGAGGAAGGAACCTAACACAAAATAATGATAGAGACAGATTCAACTAGGCAGTTACTTCCCCATTTACATCCCAGCATATTTATTCCCTGCCAATATTTCAACGACGTATATTTTAATATTAAAATTAAAGTGATTTGCATCTAGGGAATTTCCCTATAAATTTAATCAGAACAAAAGGCTACCTTCGGCATGACAAAGACTTTATACTCTTGCGATAGTTACTCCGATAGTTCCTAGACACTTATCATCGTAGAGAATTTAATCACTGTATGTTCATGTATAACTTCATTTATCTTTTATATATTGTTATATATTGATTATATCTTTTCATTTATCCACTATATGTAGTCATATTTCGTCGTATATCTTCTATATATCTCATATATCTTTTAAATATAGCTATAATAACTCTAATTGCAAGACATATTGAACATAATTATGTCTAAGTATTTCTAACGTATTGTCCAAACGAAAGCTAAAAGATATAGCTGTCTGACTGTGAAGAGATAAGAAAAGGACACGTCGATTGTCTAACTTTAATTGAGACTGATAAGTAATTTCTAAAAACAATACTCATCTTTATACAAAAACTCTCATTTAGTCTGATTGTTCCTATGATAGCTATATGTTTTGGTGGTCCAATTTTAATGAAATATTATATGAATATTTTATATATAAAGAAAGTCCAATGTAGTACATTTTAATTTGCAATGTCTTGACAAATAACAAACTTCGGCCGATAGTTTGTATGGCAGCTATACGATATATTGGTCCGACCCAGCTCGTTCCCAATTATATGGTATATAGCGTGCAGCAATAAGAAGCATGTGTACCAAGTTTTATCAAGATAGCATTAAAACTGAGAGACTGCAACAAACAGACGGACGGAAGGACAGTTCGAATATGGTGTTAATACTGAATCAGAATATATATACTTTATAGGTGCTGGGCAAACTTCTGGCCAACAATAATATACCCACTGTAAGGGTATAACAATATACCCTATTAACACCAGAGTCTTTTTAGTTTCTCTTTTATTTTCCGAAGATTAAATAAAACAACATGAAAACTAAAGTAATTTGCATCTGGGGTGTTCTTCTGAAAATTTAAATATATAGATATATCCTAGCAAGTTTTCATACAAATAGTAAATCAAAGAAGTATCATTGTAAAACATATGATAATTTCGATTTTAGCAATTAGTGATTTCTAACTAGATCTACTCAAGTTTAGTTTCGATGAGGTTCGTTTCATTTCAATCTGCATAAAAAGCCGAGATTACTTTCAAAATTTAGAAACCGAATGGAACAGCTTACTTACTCTTTTTCTACCCTATTTTCTATTGTCAAGAGCGACAAAACATCTTCGGTAATACATTCTAAGCGCACCAACCCATTATATAATGTAGCGCGCGGACTTCCCACAGTCAGCTGCTGCTGCTGCTGCTGCTGGTGCTGCTGCCCCACAGTCGACTATCGCTAATAATACCCAGCACGCGGTACCGGGTCTGAACACATCGACAACAAAACAACAATCTGCCCACAATTAAATCGAATTGTGGAAATCAACACTGTTTGCCACATGGAAAGAATACTGACGATATTACAGCAAATCGCTAGAAATGTTGCAAGAAACATCGTAATTCAATTAACCCAAGTTAATTGTCTGTATGTTGTGTAAACAGGAGCAACTACAACTTTAATGGTTTATCAGAAATACAGATAGAGATTAGCTTAGCGGGACTCGTTACGTAATTGCAGATGCAATGTTCTCAGAACAAATCTCAGAATATCACAGTATATCATAATATATAATGGTATATCATGATATATCTAGATATTTTATTTATAAATTGAAATATGTTATTGTATATATATATTTATGATGGCGTCTTATTATAGTATATATCATGATTAATACATGGTATACTTCATCATTAAAAGATATATTAATATATAATATATTTTAATAATATATATATAATATATAATATATATCATATATATTAATCACATGTAAAAATTTAAAAATGTATTCTAAAATATACAATTAAAAATAAAACGAAGCTTCGTCACAACTTCCCATGGCAATTTGACATCAACATTCAAAACTCGACACAAAGGATCGTCAAAGCGCTCAGCTCATAACTTAGCGGGAAACATTAAAATAACACGCTCAGTTCATAATTTAGTGGGAAACATTTTAATAAATCTACTAAAAATTCCCAAATGCGAAGACTCCAAAAAATATATAGACATATTAACATATATATCTGTCGGGAGAAGAATTAGGTCTGACACTTGAGGCAGTGAAGTAAAAGGTTAAACGCTATAGAAGTTGTAAGGGAAAGAAGAGTGCTGGAGAAAATACAATTAGTTGAGAGCGATATAACTGATATGTCTCGAACATATCTTAGACTGAAGAAACTACAATTAGATGAGACCGAAATGACTGATATGTCTCGAATATATCTTATACATTGTTTGCATTCAGTATATGAAATGATTCCTAGGCCTCAAATGCGCAGTGAAGCGAACGAAAAGCAGGCTCGGAGCACGCTTGAGTGGAAATGTTGTTGGGCGTGGCACTGCGACGCGGCTGTTGTCACATGGCGCTACTCTGCAGGGGGTGTAGGGGGGGAATGAAGACGGGCCTGGAAACCTGGGGGGTAAGGTCGTCGAGATTTCGTAGTCGATAGTAAAGAATTTTGATTAACTTGGAAAATCATTGGAGTAAGTCAGCAGCAGGGAGTGGCTGAAATAGAGGAGAGAGTGGGAAGAGGGCAGAAGGGGGAAGGGGTTGCTGCTTAGATAGTTGCAGTTGCAGTTGCAGTTGCATACAATGTACGCATTATTTGTTTGCATTGCCAACAATAATTGCTTAACTAAATGCGCCAGGACGTTCGAAAGGCACAAGCGCCTCGTTAAGGCTGTCCGACGAGAGGATAGAGGGACAGTGGAAGAGGGGAGTGGGGGGAGTGGGGAGAAGAGCTGGACAGCGGCCTTTAAATAATCACAATGAAAGCAAGAGGCAGAGAGCAAACGGCAGCGGACAAGTCAAGCAAAAACAATACACAAAAAGAAGCTCACAAATTGTCATTTCTGAAACTTTTTCTCTTCGTTTTGTTTTGCAGATTGCGAAGCCGGCAGCAGCAGCAGCGACAGTAGCAGCAGCAGCAGCAACAGTTGCCGCAGAAGTTGCATCCAGGTAACTTGCCGCCAGATGTTGCCGACGCGACGCGAAGCGCACATTGTGCGGCTTTAAGAAATGCCGAATTCCAGAAGCCGCAGTACAATCAGTTGAATTAAAAAACGAGCACATCGCGAGGGACGCAACGATCGAGAGAGAGAGAGAGAGAGAGAGAAAAAGAGAGAGGAAGGGAGACAGGACAACGAGTAGCTGGCGACGATATCATCGCTGCCGCAGCTGCGCAGCGCGACCTAGGAAATTAAGAGGACATTGTGGCGGCATCTGGTTAGAACTCGACGCGCGGCGGCGGCTTAAACACAGAATCCAACCGAGACAAGCCAGGCAGGCAGGCAGGCGCAGGCAGGAGGCAGCCAGGCACGGGCACTGCTACAGGCCTGACTTTGGGCTCTCCATGCCACGCAAGATTCTTTGCGTTGTTGCGTTGTTGGTGGCGACTCCACTCCACTCCGGCCCGGCCCGGCCCGCCTTAGCCCGACCTGTTGTCCATCGTCCGATGCGAAGCTGAAGCCTGACAGAGGTCGCCCTCGTACGTAATCGGCGAGCATTGCAAATGCTTTTGCTTTTGTGCCGTCTGTTTGCCTGCTGCCTTCTGCCTCCTCTCTACTACGTCCTCTCTGCCTTGCTATCTCCTTCTCCCCCTCCAATGTCTCCTCTCTCTCTCTCTGTTGCTGCCTTGTGCCGCGCACGTGGCTAACTTGGTGACGCTTGGCCCCAAAATACAACAATATCAACAGCAGCAACAGCAGCAACAACAGCAACAGCAGCAACAGCAGCAGCAGCATCAGCAACAGCAGCAGGAACAGCAGCAAATCATTGAAATGTCGTTAGAGGCTCGGGCGGCACGCGGCTGCGATAGTCAGCCGAACCGCAAAATGCTTTTAATTTCTCAAACTGATATGTACTTAGTGTGCTTAGGAGGGGGAGGGCACAGAGGGGCAAGATCCGAACGTGTGTGGACAAGCAATAAGCAGCAAGGAGGGAATCGTTCGGGCCACACTCAACTACTGCAAGTTCACCAGGAGTCGCGTCGTGATTCGCAGCAAAGTTCAGCAAAGTTCATGAAACTTCTAAATATTTCAGTTAAAATTAAAACAGAAAACCCAAGCAAAATTATACAAAATCTGAAAATAAAAGTCCAATCACTTTACAACATTGTCTGCTGTATTCATTTCTTTGATCTGCGCTTTGTTAGCTTTTTCCTATGTCTTTTAGCCGGGCGTGGGCGCTCGAGATGCGCAGGTGAGCGACCAAAGAAGGTAATGCTATATAGTCAAAACACCCGCGCAGTGGCCCAACAAGAGAGAGAGATATGAATACTGTGCGAGACTTTGACTTTGCTATACATAAGTATTAAATAATGTGTCGCAAAGTTGCCAAACAACAACAACAACAACAACAACGACAACGACGACAACCCACTGCAATGTGGACAATTAACCTTGGCTGGACTTGAAGCCAGTGCCAGAGAACGACCTACAGCAGTCGAACAAGCTCTCTGAAGTTTATCAGTCAGCTGGCCAAGAAGCCAAGCTGATGACGTGCATACCCAGCATACCCTGTAATGTAAAAGTACCTAAAGAATTCATAATGGATTGCCAACGTTTACATATGTCATACAAATCAGTTATCATTCATATATCTCAATATATGATTCATATATCTCGAGAATATTACGATATCTCATTATATCATAAATATATCAGATATATATCACGATATTTAATTATTTATCAGAATATAGATCATATATTTCACGATATCATTCATATATCTCAATGTATATAATTTTATCATTCATGTGTCTTGATATATATCAATATATCTTATTATATATCAATATTTCTTTTATATATCCAATTATATCATTCAGTTATCTCGATATATATCAATTTACTTCATTATATATCAATATATAATTCATATATCTCAATATATCTGGATAATATATCATAATATATCACATTATATCATAATATCTCATATTGTCAGAATATCTCTTTATTTATCAGAATATCATTCATATATCTCAATATATATCATTTTATATATATGTCTCAATATATATTATTATATCCATTCATATGAATCTTCTATATCCATCATCATCTACATATCTCATAATATATCATTATATCATTCATATATCCAATCATATCATACATGTTATATTCGATATTTAATTATTATCAAATTTAACTTCATTATATATCACTATATAGTTTATCATTCGCGTAACTCATTATATATCACTATATCACTCATATACCTCATTCATATCATTCATTATTCATTCATATCGATATATAATGATCAGTTTATGTCAGGGAATACCTCCATCATCTCTGTTGGCAACCGAATGAAAACAAAAAAGAATCTTCTTAACTTTACAGAGCATGCGCAAGTCCATCAACAAGTCTGGCAACACACACCTACCCATACACAACTCTATATGCGTGTGTGTTTGCTGGTGTGTGTGCGTGTGTGTTATGACCTGAAGCGGCGTTGGTGTCACACCCACAACATTTGCGTGGTGGCTGCTGCTGCCGTCGCTGCCGCTGCCGCTTCGACTGTTCATTCATTCATCGCAGTTAACTGAATGAAACGACAGTTGGTCGAAAAAAAGAGTGGCTCAGCGTGGCTGGCACACGTCATCGGGCTGCGCAGAGATGCGATGAAGCCTACGCTGCCAGCTGGCATTGAAAATGCCGCGCGCGCGATTTGTATGCCAAGATCCAAAAGAAAGAGAGAGAGAGAGAGAGGGAGAAAAGGGAAACAGACTGGGGGGATCTAGCTGCTGATGCATGACTTGACTGTTGGACGAGCCAATTGTTGTTGATCGATTTATGAACTCGTTGTGGAGCGTGCGCTCGCTCATGACGTCACAAGCGTCACGCAAAACACACATGCAGTTATCAGCGGGTCTATTGTTCAAGCGGAGACCCTCTGCAATCGGAAGCTATTACAACGCAGTGATGAAACCCGAACACACACACAACTCAGGCGAAGACAGATACAAAGATACATAGATACAAAGATACAAAGATACAGATTCATTGAGGGGCTGCCTACGAGCTACTTGCGAGCATTCTCAGTTCTCGCTGAGGCTTTTCTTTGCGTGTAGGCTAACTCGGGGCAGCTTAGGCAAAGCTGTTTCAATAACCTTGCTCTTGAAAATGTGAAAATGCGCTGGAAAACTCGTTAACACTCTAAACTTGTAGCTTTTTGTTTGTCAGCTGGAATTAACTTCATCATTTTGTCGTTTTATTAATTTATAATATTGCGCTAAATAAAATATATATTCGTTCATTATTTATGTTTATAGATACGTGTATAAAGTTACTAAATTTGATTTTAAACATATGTCTCTAGCTTATCATAGGGTTTTTTGTGGTTATCATTTATCTTTCAGCAAATTGCACAAGCATTTAAATGTAATTTAACTACGTGTATTAATTAATTCTCTTGCCATTTGTTTCGTTTTCGATTTAGTTTTCTTTCTGTTTGACAGAATTGCAATTGCAGAACTATAGGTTAACAAATAATATTAGGTTTCCTGGGGCGGATTACGTATGTGTCTTGGGGAGGAGGGGAAATGCTTTGAGCTGCTTTGAGTTTGGTTGGATTTTCTTGGTTTTTTCTAAATTAAAATATACAATAAATATTAGTAGAGAGCGAAAGAGCAGCTCAAAGAGTGAGTAAGGTCAGTTCGATTCGCAGGCCCGATAATTATCGAGCGCATGCGTGTTTTATTTCATATATTCAATTGAGTCTTCAATGATAATTTAAAGAACTTATTGTAGTTAATACAAATCATTTCGGTTGCAAATCGAACGACTGAATAATGTGCTTTCTATAAGTCGATAAAAATGTTAACGGAAATTAAGTAAAAATAACTATAAATTATAAATAACGCTTAATTATGCTAAATAGAAAGGGGTTGACCGCGTCTTCTTTATCGTGAGAAAAACAAAAATCAATGATATATATTTTATACGTATTCATAGCATACTATATAAATTACATTTTAGGTTCGGGTAGAGCACGCTCATCCTCCCACCAGACGCAGGCTCCACAGAATCAAAATATATGTCATATATTTGCTAATATTAGACACAGTTAAGATCATAACTAACGAATTGTAGACTCTGTGCAGCAAATCTTCCCAGAGTGTGGTTTCTCTGTACTGTTCTTCCCTTCTTTGCCTCTTTTCCTTTTCCTTTTCCCTTTCCCTTTTCTGCTCCTTTACTGCACTTATGCTTAGGACTAACTAAAGCAGTCTCGGTTGTGTGTTTCGGTGTAATGATGTCTGTACGAGATATATGTATATTATAATAATGTTCCGAGTGCTACTGGTGCGGGACCAGGAGGCGAAAGAGGCTACACAAGTCTAAAGAGAGAGGGAGAGACTGCTTTGCAGCACCAGCAGCTACCCTGTAGAATGGCACTGGGTTCGATTCGTTTCGGTACGGCTCGGATTGGTACGGTTCGGTACGGTACGGTACGGTTATATGGCTATTGAGATATGCTATTGCTAGTATTACGTACTGCTATGGGACATTAAATATACGTTTGTGGTATGTACGAGAGTTGTAGCTTTGCTATGGTACAGTTGCCTTTAAGTAAGAGTTTTGACTAGTATATAACAAAATTGCTTTCATTCCTTCCCCACGCTAGCTTACAACAACAACAAAACGAGCGGCGAGATCGTTTCCCCTTGTGGAAAAGGCCCCTTTCGATTCGCTATCTACGAGTATTGATTGGCCGCATGCTGCATTTTGGATCTGCTAACACTAACACACACACACACACACACACACGCACACATACACACCCTTGTTGAAGGTATCTATTCTAGCGCTGCGCATGCGTGTGGGACATGTGCGAGTGGGTGGAGTGTGGCGGGGGCACGTGCGGCACATGCGCATGATGGCCGTGCCCGCCGTAGGCCTGGGCATGCGACAGGGGTGAACCCTGACCCCCACTATAGCCGGACTGCATGAGGCTCTGCTCGAGGCTGTAATGCGAGGGCGGCGCCTGGGGGTGGGCGAGATGAGCGTGCCCGTGATGGCCATAAATCAATTGTCTTACTTTGGAGTCCTCGTCGGCGATGTTGTAGCTCAGCTCCGTCTCCTCGAAGCCCGTCGCGGACATGCGCTGATCTCCGCCGCCGACACTTGGCGGATCCGGCGAATTGAGGCACGTCTGTATGAGCTGCTTGCCCGCCTCCGATGTGATCATCGGCTGCAGCTTGCGCGTGGCAAATGTGTAAACGTGCCCCGTCTCGCTGGCCACCAGCAGCATCACCTGAGTCCCGGTCAGCGTCGACAGCTCGTAGGCCTGCACAGCGGGAGAGAAAGAGAGAGAGAGAGGGGGTTAAGTGTTGTGTTAACTGTGATTTTCGCTGAGAGCGGCACATAAATTTGCGAGTAAACTATGCGATTTGCGATTTTGCTACAGCGATAAGGGAGACGGCGTGGCGCGCCAAATGCTGCTGCACACAATCTGCTTGGCGTCGCTAGAGATGAGCGCGTGAGTGTGCAACATAAATTACATTCTACAATAATTATAATGTGTAATAAATATAATGCAATTGAGTATGAAAATCGATATGAAAATGTCTCAAAAAAGTAATTAAATTTGCAAACGTTTTTTTATGTTTGAACTCTATAAAAAAAATAACCTAAAATATTGAAATATCTAAATAAAAATGTTTCAAATTTAATTTTTAAACAATTGTTTTATGTTCTTGATTGAAAACAATGCCTTAAAAAAAGTATGACAACTGAACTAAAAAATCTACAAATAATTATACTATTTTAAACATTTTTCTCTCGATTAAAATAATCTAAGCGATAACGAAAATCGAACTGAAAATTTTTCATATTATTTTTAAAATTTTCTTCATTTTTTTTGTACTTTTAATTGATAAGAAAACCCTAAATCAATCTAAACATAACAATTGATTATGAAATTCTAACTAAAAATGATTTAAAATTGTTCTTAAAATTTTCAATAATTGTTTTCTTGCATTAAATCGATAAAATTAAAATCCTAAGCTAGTATGAAAATCGATCGGGGAACTAAACTAAAACTACCATCAAAACAAAAAGAAACACAATAATTTTGATATAATTTATAATTTTTAAAAACCAAAAATGTATACGTCATAATCTATACTTCAGAGATATAAGACATACAGACTATTATAAAAAATATAGGTAAATGAAATATCACTCCTATTATTTTGATGTTTGTTAAATATAAATCTAAACTCAAAATTTGTGTTAATTTCAAAGATATCAAATAAAAAATGTTGTTTAATTATAAAAGATAAGAACTGTTTCAACGAGTATTAATTGTGCTGATTTTGTAATTCGTGTTTACCTTATTTGGTAAAACTCTCAGCTGATTGTTTTCATATTTGCTCTTTACTGCTGGCAGCACTTCAATCTAATCTAATCGTTTCCCATGCAGTCCATATAAGGCCTGTCTTTCTACTGAGTACAACCAATAGAACACTTTTATCAGCAGTTTTTAGAGGCACCCTCAGGCCCAAGCTAATGTTTTGTTTTAGTTTCGCTTGTAAATACAAAATAATATCTAAATAACATTCGAGTTCCACATATTCCCTTCTCTGAGACACACATCTCTAAGACGGAGGCCCCCTTCGGGCCAGCGACGGTAGCCTAAGCTGCCTATCATCAGCTCGTAATTACTTCAAGCCGATAAAGCTACAGCCTGAACAGACAGAGAGAGATGGGGAGGGGGGGAGATTGGCGAGAGAATGGTTCAACACATAAATAACTCGCGGGCGAGTCTACAAAAATCGCGCAAGAAACGCACAGAAAACGCGAGCGCGTCGCGCTCACAGAGCATTTATTAATATTAATGAAATTGTTGTACACATTGTTGTGACTGGACTGGGGATGGGGATGGGGACGGAGACGGGACTGGGACTGAGACTGGCACTACTGGGTCTACTGATGGGGCTGGCGAGTCTGTTGCACGTTGCACGTTCAAATGCTGTAGGGGGCTGCCAATTTTATGTGTAACATGTGTAAATGCAAACAATTGACACGGCCTGGGCCACAACTGAGTAGGTGTTGGTGGCAGGGCGTGCAGTGTGGGGAGACTGCACCTAGGCAGAGACCTCTTCAACGATCCAACAATTCATGTCAATTTGAATTTCGAACACAAAGACAAAAGGACACGACAAAGTGCAGGAGGTGCAGGAGGAGGAGGAGCAGAGCACGTTGACAGGACAAGCCCCAGAGACCACGGCAAGAGGCATCGAGTCATTTGTTAGAAGGCGATTGTTGCTGCAGCCTCTGCTGCTGCTGCTGCTGCTGCTGCTGCTGCCTTGTATGTTGCATGTGGGCAAAAGGCGAGCCGACGAGGCAGCCAAACTGTCGGCAGCCCTGCGCAACCGCAACCGGATTATTCGCTTGTCTTATCTGCGCACAATCTGCCGCTGCCGCTGCTGCTGCTGCTGCTGTTCGGGTATCAATACGCCCCTTCCGTGCTGGCCACAAGACGCAAACAATTCCCAAGCCAAGTCAAGCCAAGTCGAAAAAGAGGCGAAGCGAAGCGCTTTGGCCCCCAGCTTGGCCTCAGGTCTCGGGCCTCGTGATTTCAATTTAACACCTTTTGGCGGCATTTTGCGCCTGCCGCTCTGCTCCATTGTTGCAGCGTTTTACATGGCAAACGACAGACACAACAGACAGCAGGACGAGAGGCAGGACCCAAAGAGAGACAATCCCAGACAGCCCCACACACACACACACACACACACACACACACACGTGTTGCATGTCTGCACAGAGCTGAACAATCGAAGTAAATATTGATTGAAGCTCTTTCTAATGAGTTTCTAATTATGCAAATCGAAGTAAAACAAATAGAAAGTTTACCTTTCCTTAGTAGTTCATGATGGGACTCTCTACCGATTGTTCCTATGATAATTATATAGAGTATGAGACACATTTGGGTAGAGAGGGGATGCCAAGCGGTATATGCAGTAAGAGACTTTGGGATGCAGCAGAATGACAGACGGGTAAGGGATAACCCTAACTGGGTTGTGTTCAATTATCAACTTAGTGGCAGATGATAAACAGAATTTAGTTTTGTATGTAGTCCTTAGATTCTGCTTCTATTCGTAATAACATGATTTAAGCTTATAGAAAATATACAAGTTCTCGTCACGGTAGGTTCTATATAGGTTATACTTCTGCATCAGAGTCGACAGTTGTCAAAAGACAAGTAGCGTGTAAGAATGTGCAACTGTTTCACTAAGTAGTTTGCATCGATGATCAGCCTTCATCGGTATATCCAATATATCAACGATGATTATAAAAGCCACATTTAATCTGATATTCTATTATACTCCCTCAGCATATTTTATTTAAATTGCAAGAAATAAACAAAATTGCCTTACTGCTTTATCTTTACTATATAGTCTAACCACTCTTCCTGATATCAGACTTCTTTCGCAGACCTGCGAGAAGAAGCTACATTTCGATAGCAGCAGAGACAACATCAAAGATCTCTCAAGTGACAGGGGGTGGCGGTGGCATGGGGAGGGAGAGGAGAACGTGTCGGCCCACGCAATTAGGCCAGGCCTACAAATGAGATCACTTCGTTGACATTAACTCACTTTTCACTTTTGGCCTTTTTTGGAGGTTACGGCGAGCCCGGAGCGCCCACGCCCACGCCCCTCTAAGACAAGCTCGCTGAGGTTTCTTTTTTTGGTCGCTTGTGAAATGCCCAAAATTGGAGACAGTGTGGAAGGCCGCAGCGAGAGCAGCAGTGGACAGGTTGGAGCTCTGTGACTGTGTGGCGCTGTTCGATCAAGTTCAATAACCGCAATTTGTAGCCAGGATTGTGCGTGTGTAACAGTCTCTCTCTTTCTTGTGTGTGTGTGTGTGTGTTTCCACGTGTGTGTGTAGCGCCAAGCGTATCCATTGTCTGCCTGTCAACTGTCCACGACGCGGACATCGATGAGGGCCACATCAAAGTCAGTAAAAATATATAACAAAAGTTTTGTCCCTGTCAAGCGGCGCGCGCTCCTGTCATAAGTAGGGCCCCAAAGCAACCAAAGAAAACGGTACAACAGCATGAGAAGGAACTGAGGAGGAGTCTCAGGGAGTCTCTGGGAGTCTCTCATGTCTCTGGGGTCAAAAGGTATTCGTAAATAACAATCCTACACACGCGTGTTTTATATATTTTCAGAGTATTTATAAACTTTTCTTAGTTGACGTTAAATAAAAAGTTAAAAATAAATTAAATATAATAGAAAATGAAATTATATATAGGAAGGTTCGGAGGTCTAATATAAAGGAAGTCATGAAGGGTGCTATTTAAAAATAGAAACCCACGGATGCTCTTTTTTAATTTGTATCGATTCACTACTCAGAAATGTGACCACAGCAAAATTACTCGGAACTGGGAACATGGAACTTGGGACTCTGAGCCACATATAAAGTGTAATCGAGTTTCGCACAAAATGCACTGCGAATACAATCACGCAGTGTCTAATTAACATCCCAGGCAAAGCAGATACCACCCACACACCCTTGCATTGGGTAAGGGGTATTTAAAAAATATGCAGCTAGGTCAAAACTTGCAATGTTTTTCCAACTTTTTGTCTCGATTTTTATCCAAAAAATATTTCATAAGATTTTTCTCGTTGCCGTTGTTGTTGTTGTTGTTGGGCGCAGAGTTAAGATCGTGCTGAGATCGTGATTTAGCACGGCAACTGTGGCGACTTGGGGGCCAAGAAGTCTTTTGAAAAAAATGCTAAGCATTTCATATGCGAATGCGCGACTCGGCGAGCGGCAAGCGGCGCATTATGTAAGTTTGTGTGTGAAAATTGATCATTTGAAAAGGAAAATGGCAAAATAGAAGAATAAATAAAGTGCAGGCACGCGCAGGCGGAGGCGGGGCAGGGGGCAGGGGCAGGGCAGAGGCTGGGACAGGGGCAGAGATAGTGGCAGTGGCAGTGGCAGTAACAGTTGCATCTCCGCATGACAATGAGGCCAAGCGGCACGCAACAGAAAATGTGCAACACAGGACGGACGACTTGCAACCGGAATTGAGATTGGATTCGAGTCTGGCCTGCAAGGGATGGCGGCTGTTGCTGCTGCTGCTGCCACTGCTCGTAACATGAACTGGGAGACTCTGTGCGCTCTTTCAATGCAATTGCGCGACCGGCAAATTAACATTTTATGAAGCCAAAAACAAAGGAAAATTGGAATCGAAGCCGAATCGTGGCTACCACGCTTACACGGCGCCGACGCCCGCATGCAACAGGGCAAGCAAGACGATGGGTAGGGGAAGGCAGGGGTAGGGAAGAGCAACACAACAATAAAGCACTTGCCGGCCAGGCAGCAGAACAATGAGAGAATCGAGAATTCGGTAGCATTTATTAATTGCACATGCGCCCAAAACGTGCTCCACACTCGAAGAATTCTTCCCAAGCTCAGAGAGAACATATAAAATATCTACGAGAGCTCGAAAACTTTTGCTCAGTGTAAGCTGTGTGGGGGGTGGCAAACGTTAGTCTGAACTGGAAGACTGTTGAAGCTTTCTTCAGTGCCTTCTGCCATCTTCGGCTTCGGCAGGGCCGTAGTGACGGTATAGGGGGCCCTTGTGCGAAAACTTCTCAGGGGCACCTCTTGTAATTAGTTTGCTATAAATCTTTAGAATGTTAATGCTGATTATAGGGTTGCCATATTTACTACAAACCCATCTGGCAACCCTTACTAACTACAACTTACTTCCTTCTTGATTTTATATTGTCAAAATCAGATATATGAATATTTCGGGCTGTTCTTTTCTGAATTTTGATAATGTTGCCTAATCATTCAATAATTCTTGCCCACTGTGCCATACAATACTTATAGGTTAGAAGGATAATGTGAAAAGGCCGTGGCAAAACCCCAATTTAAGACATAAATTTATTTCTCTACATATCTTTGGCAAGTCTTCACTGTTTTTTCTGTATAGAAGTGGCTTTCTCTACCACACCCTGCAACCTTGTTACGGGCCTGGTGCTTTTTTCGCTGCTTTTGCTTACCTTCTTCATGATGCCCGTCTTGCGCTTGGAGAAGGTCGTGTAGCGGCGCAGCTTGTTGTCAATGTACTCCATTTTGATTTTGACACGCCCCTTTGTCTTCTTGCCATTGGCGGGCGGTGATTTCTTATTGGGCAGCGCGTTGTAGCCGTCGACGCCGTCAACGTCAACGCCGGCGCCAGGGACACTGCCAGCAGCACAGCTGTCCAGGCCCTGCAGCGTCATGCCGCCGCTGGAGCGATGATCCTCGTAACAGTCGCTGCCGCTGCGCTTGAGGCCGCGCGGCTGCTGCTGCTGTTGCTGCTGCTGTTGTTGCTGCTGCTGCTGCTGCTGCTGCTGTTGTTGCTGTTGTTGATGTTGTGGACTGTGCGTTTGGCTGTTGCTCAGCGTTTGGCACTGCTGCTGCTGCTGTGGGGCCGTGGATGGATTTGGACGTTGCATGGCAAGGCCTGGTCCGCCGCCACCGCCGCCGCCCATGCTCTGCAGCAGCCCGCCGCTGGGGGGACGGGCGCCGAGGGCCCGCCACCGCGGGGTTGCCGTACATGTCCGCCTGGTCGGCGAGACTGAGCCCTATACTACTCATCGAGTAGTTTAGGTTGTAGCGCGAGTCACCGCGCGTAGGATCCATTCTCAGGTAAAAGTTCTCCACCGTGGAGCCGTATATGAAATCCAAGGCACCACGCGCGTCTATTATTGCCGCTGCGGCACACTTTTCAGATGGTTTTAGGTTTTAGCTTTAGTTGTGCCCCAACAACAAGAGCAACAACAACGGCACTCAACAATTTGCTGCTAGCTTTTTATATTCCAAAAATAAACACTAAAAAACACACACAAACGCGCGCTTCTAATTCTGCTGCCGTTGCTGCTGCCGTTGCCGTTGCCGTCGCCGTCGCCACTGCTGTCAGCTGTTTACGCCGTTTGCCGTTGGCGGCGCTGCAGTCGATCTTCGAGGCGCCTCTGCTGCCCGCGTCGCAGCTTGCTTTGGGCAATCGACAATAATTGTGTAAATTATATTATTTATATGATTTTATTTAAATTAATGCACTAATTCCTTATTGCAGCACACACGCACACACACACGCGGCGCAAGCACGCAAAAAAACTGACAAGTAGTGCTGCTAACTAACAGCCTGTTGAACTGATTAACAGACCCTGCTTAACAGCCGCCGTCGTGCACAGGGTTGCTTGCGTGTGAGTGCGCGCGCAAATTGCTAAATTTGAATTTCAGTTTGAATTCCAGTTGCAGTTGCAGCTGCTGTCTGCGTTTGTTGGTGTTGGAGTTCAGGTTGCGTTGCAGTTGCACATTTAATTTGATAACAGTTTATTTATTTTGATTTTGATTTTAATTTCTATTTGGCTTTGCTTGTTTTCTCTCTTTTTTTGTAGTTGACTTATTTGTCAAGATGCTCGACACTTGTTTTGGACTGTTTTGCTTTATTTGTGGATTTAATGTGGAACTGCCAAATTCGAATTGCTGCGAACTGCGCGTGAGTGTTGCTGCTGCTGCTGCTGCCGTCGTCGCTGTCGATGTTATTGTTGTTGTTGTTGCTGTATATATATTCTATTGCTTTGCTTTTCTTTTTTGTATTTTTTTTGGTGCGTCTGACCGCCTCGAGCTAACTTTGCGATCGATTGTTGCCTTCGTTGTGCTTCAGATGGCGTGCAAATACCTAATAACAAAGCACGCGTATGGCAAGCGACGGCGCAGCGGCGTTCAGTGCTTGCTCCAAACTTGGAGGCCCCAACAACCGGTTGCCAGAGCGAGCGAGAGAGAGAGCGAGAGCGAGGGCGTCTAAGAGAGCGCGCTCTCTTCGTGAAAGAGAAACCCACAACTGGCCCGACATGTTTGCTGTGTGTGGCTTTATGGCTTAATTAATTAGCCTCGCTTTACATAGCTCAACTCACTCTCAGCCTCTCTCCCTCTCTGCCACTCTGTCTCCCTCTCTGTCTGTCTCCCTGTGTGCCTGTCTCTCTCCCACTCACTGCATAATTTATAGGCCTCATTTACAGCGCGAACATCTGCCATTTGCGTGCATTTGATTGGCTGCCCCGGCATAGATCGCCGCCTTGCTCCGCCCACAGCGTCATGTATCTCGTATCTCATATCGCGCGTATCGCGCAGTGCGATTGCGTGATTGATTTTTTAATTAAGGAAGGCGCATCTGCTGCGTGTTTGACCGCTTATCAGCGCTGATTAAGTTAATTTGTTATTTCGAAGGGGCAGCAAAAAGGAGCAAGCAAGTCCCCCCAGGCGCAGAAAAAGCGATACACTTAAACTATGCCAGGAATTCATCTGGCCAGGGCCAATATGGTCAGTCAAATGCTCTAGAGGATTTGCGTGGCGGTGCTCGCGACTCCCGCTTCTGCTTCTCGCTGTCCCTGCCGCGTTTCGAGTATTTGTGCAATGTCCTTAAATAGCCGTTCGCAAGAAAACGCAATGTTGCGTTGCGTTGGCCACGTGCATCGACTAACAGATACAGTCGGAGCTGCCAAACCATCCAATCCATCCATCGATACACTACCCAGTTATTGCTCCCAGTTGATAATCGAGACGACAGCAGCAGCCACAGCAGCAGCAACTTGCAACATCGGCAACATCGGCGCATTCCTGGCTCGTTCCCCGCTGCAAATGGCAAGCATTGCCTTATCCAGCTTGCAGTCTGCCCAGCCGTTGTTGTCGCCAGCTTGTCTCTTCCGCGGAATAGGAAAAGTCCAGCTACAGCTACAGCTACAGCAACAGCTATAGCAGCAGCTCCAACTGCAGCCCGCCTGCATTTAATTAAAATCTGGTCCTCCTCTCCATCTCCGTCTCCGTCCGGAGTCGGAGAGTTCTACCTGCCCGGGCTGCCTAATGATTTAAATTAATCATAATGACTGTCAAAATAGAACGTTGCCAAGCCGGGACTCTATATGGCTTGTCCCGCAGCGGGTGCACCAGCTTCAGCTCCAACTGCAGCTACTTCTCCTCTCCCTCCCTCTCCGGCATTTCATCAAACTCACACGCCACCAGGTCCACAAGGTTCTCACAATTGTGGAAGACCTGAGTGCGCTGTGCAGCGGTTACTAATTGGTATTGACTGAGCATCCAGCCAGGGGCAGCTCGGCAGGGGGATCCTCACTGAGCAACTGCTCCGTGAATCCTCCTCCTTGCCTACGCCTCTGCCTCTGCCTCTGCCTGCTCCACTGGCTCCATTCCGGCTGTATCTCTAAGCGAACGTCGGCTAGTCTGGCCTGAAACTCTGCCGTATACCCCCCTGTCCCTCTCTCCCCCTCCTCTGCTTCTCTTCTCTCTGGCCTTGTCTGGGAACAACTTTTTGCTGGTTTCTGCTTTCGGCCGTGCCTCGCTGGCTGCTGCGTGTTGCATTTTCCTAGGAATTTCTCAGCATTTCTAATACTTAATTATTTGTGCGCGTTTCGCTAGCGTTTTACGTGCGTTTATTCCAGCTATGTAGGGAACAGTTCTGTCGTGCAGCTTCCCCTCTCTCGCTCTGCTCCACTTATGCAATCGCAAGAGAGAGAGGGAGAGTTCACCTTCAAAAGAACAGGCAACATTGGGAATATATCTTTATCTTTATCTGCATATATATCTCTTTACATGCTGGCATACATGATATTGTATTTTTAGCCTGGAATATCTTTGTTCCATTTACGTTTCGAACATCAATGGGAGTATTTATATTTATTTATAGAGTGGGAATCTAAATTAGAATTACATTTTACAAATATTCAAGGAGATTCAAAGCATTAATGGAATTAGCATCAGTGATTATAATTCTAATCATAGTTGACTTGAGATCTATTCTGCTTTCTATCTAACTAACATAAATAACTCATGGTGTGGAAATCTTGCCAGAGTGCGGGCCACAATTCATCCCAAAAAAGAAGAGTCCAAGAAGAGTCCAAGATGAGTCGAAATTCCTTTGGCCTGCGATCGATCGATCGAGCGACCGATTGAAGAGGAGCCCCAAGTGATCCCTGGGCTGGAGAAACGAATTGATTGAAATAGTTTATTTGCAGCTTCGATTTGGAAGCTGAAGACGAAGCTCTGCACGTGAAGCTGTCTACCCCTCTCCTCTCCCTCCCGGACTCCCTCCACTCGTCTGTCGTCTGTCCGAGGGAATTGTTGTTGTTTGGTTTTTTTCATATTATTTGTGATGTTGGCAGCGCAGAGATAATGATGACGAGCTGCCAGCGAGGCTGCCCGACCAGCTCCCAGTCCAGCCCAAGCTGGAGCCGAGCAGAGCCCAAGCAGCCAGAGGTTGTGCCTTACCTGCAAACGCCATAGAGTGCCTGCGACTGATTGGGATGCCTTGTGTGGCGACGTGCGCAGAATGACATTTTGTGTGCGTACAGTGGGCGCGATAAGGTTGCCAGCGGGCCACTCTACCTCGGTCTGCTTGGTCTGCTTTGCTCTGATTTTAGCCAAAGTGCAAGACACAAATTAAAAATCGACCGCAATTGCGATCCGTCCACCCCGTCCTGCCCTCGATCGATCGATCGACAGCCCCGCTGTGGAATTTTCATATGAGCGCTTGATTTCAGCAAAATTACATACTTGTAATTTTAAAATGCTGCAGCAGAACTGCTGAGTGGAGCGAGAAAAAACAGCAGCAACAACAGCAACAACAGCAACAACACCACCAACAGTACCAACAGTCAAGCAGCCAACGAGAGGTTGAAAAACTTAAGGAATTTTAACCCCGACTCTGGTTGAGTCGTCTGTGCGACGTCCTCCACTGATCACTTACGCACATTTTATCACAGCCAGGCTGGAGACATCCAGCTCCAACTGCAGCCCCAACTGCAGCTCCAGCTCCAGCTCCAGCTCGAGCTCGAGCCTCAGCAGTTCTCAATTCTCAGTTCGCTCAGTGCGCTGTCGCTGTCGCTGTCGCATGACAATAAGTGGAAAAAATAAGTTACCGTTCTACGCGCTGAAATTTGTTGCTCGATCGACGACGATCCTATGTCTGCGCCTGCCACCTGGGAGAGTTGCTCCAAAATCTAGCCAGAAAAAGGCTACTCATCTGATAGAATGTGATTAAGCTCAATTGAAATATTTTAAAGCAAGGCTAACTGATGGAATGTATAAAGCCTGAATTGAAACATCTTCAGATTCCCAAAAACTTAAACTCTTATCCAGCCAGAAAAAGGCCAAAAGCAGATGATAAAATGTCGAATGTGTCGAATATAAACTAGAATATCTTTAGATGCTTATAATTTAAGCGTAAGATCGCTGTCGCAATCTTAAATCCAGCTAGAAAAAGGACAAGAGCACCTAATCAAATAAGTCGATTTACAAGCTCAAGATGAGCACATAGTTTTTTATCAACAATGTAATAGATTTAATTTTGTAACATGAATATACCTTTTAGGACTGATCTATATATTTCCAATCAGTTCACTGAAAGATGCTGAAGTCTTATATGTGGACCTCTGTTTATTATTTTAGCACAGAGGTTAAATAAAAGCAAATGTATCCTTCAAAACGGAAGATCCTGTGTCTAATCATTGCTTATTATATTTATTACAAATCTGGCTGATTTTCTTCTTAGGTTATTTCTTAGATCGATAAAGTATTATTTTTTATTATTGTTATTACATTTAAACCTTCAATCAATCCTTTCAATCACTTGAATGATGATAATAATTGTACATACCAAACATAGACTAGTTTTTTAATTATTCTTGCAATTCCATTTTTATCGGATTACGGGGTTCTAAGGGTTCATCGTCAGATTCTAATACAGACTTTGTCTGCGTGCAGTAAAAGGACATATTGTCACACAAATTTGTTAGCTCTAAATCGTATAGTCTAAGAGATCAATGTGCTCTTATGTAATGAGAATTCTCAGTGATTTACAAATGGGTCACTACATGCTATGAACACACCTTAGCAATGTAGAAATAGTTAGCAATGCAAAGTACAAAGAAGTGTGTGACTAGCTAAGCACCTTCTAAGGAGATATTGTCGGGCTAAAGTTGACTATTTCAGGCAAGTTTATGGATATCCTATAAATTACTAATCTGGATAGAAAGCTCCTATCTCAATAGAGGCAAGGGAGCTCTAACCTCATCAGGGAGTACAATTGATTTACAATGTTGCAATACAAATAACTAATAGTATGAATTAATTAAGAAAATATTCTTGAAAAAAACCCGCTAAATACTAGCGTATTAAATGCTAAGCTGAGCAGCACTGGCAAACTACGTTTACCTTGCGGCCTGTCGCCGTTGTCCGCCTGTCCGCCTGTCTGCCTGTCCAGACGATCGTCGTTGTCTTCGTCTGCAGTTGTTGTCAGTTTTTGCTCAGTGGCAACAGTAGCTGCAACAACAACAGCAACAACAACAACAACAACTATCGATCACTGGCAATCGATCAAGCATTTCGCGTACATTATCCGAGATGCGTGGGATAATTCTGTTCTAATTTGTAGCCAACGTTGACCCGAAACCGAAACCGGGGACTGACGTAAGTTTGGCCTGAAACAAATGGCATGGCCCGAGGAGGGGGTAGGGGGGAGGTGGCTTTTTCATTAGCCAATGGGGCATGCGGCATGCAAAGCACGTGCAACACACAAACACACAGCGGGAACGATCGAAAGAGAATCGAATAATTGAATACTTAAAATGCTGAAGGAACTTCTAACTGGCCAGATCGGAAGAGATGGACAAGTGTGGGCGGCACAGTGGGATGGGGGGGAGGGGAGGGAGGGAAGCGGGAGCCGAGCTGAACTTCCGCCTGCACTTGTCCACAGCGACTGCATGCAAATGAGCCACACTCCGGGGCAGCGGAATAGGGAATAGGGCGACGAGGGAAGTAATCAGGTGAAATGGTCACGACCTGCAAATCGTTTTATGATTGTAGCGGGGCTTTGTTTCCTGTAAGCAGCCGCAACGGTAAATGCGAACAGAAGCCCAAGAAGAGGCGGCTACAATGGCGACACGAACAGCAACAACAACAACAACAGCAACAACAACAACAACAACAACTCTGACTGACCACAAGAAAACCCTTTTCCTTTTGTTTGCCAGCATTTTATTTAAATTGAAAGCGCGAGACGCAGACGAACCAAACAGAGACAGAGAGGAGAAGAGAGAGAGAGAGAGTGTGAGGAGGGAGACAGACTGACAGACTGGGAATCGAAATCGGAGCTGCTGTTCGGTCCATGGCAATCCTCATGCCAATCCCAATCCTTGAGCTTATGCGTTATTCATGAGCTCCCCGAAACATTTGCGACTCCTTCGGCTTCGGCCTCGTCTCGTCGACTCCGTCTCCAATTGCCAATTGCCACAAGTTTCGGACGCGCTGGCGCGTTGGCGTTTCTCAACCTGCAACTGACAACAAGCAACGTGCAACGGGCAACGTGTAACTTGCAACTTGCCACTGCCTGGCACCGGTTAAGTGCTTCATTGTCACCCCCAGCGCCCAATTAGACACCTGAGTTGAGCTGAGCCAAGCCAGACTGATCCGCGTCCATCTGCAGTTGCCTCCCTCCCCTCCTCCCTTGTCTGCTTATCGCCACTTGCAGCCTATTTGTAAGTCGATCAGATGCGAACGAAGTGCGTGCAACAGATTTTATTTAAATAACACTGCAACACGGCAATGATCACTTTATCTATAACATATTTTCTAGTTTTTCCATTACTTTATCAAGAATACCAGATGATTTGCATCTTCTTTAAGATATTAACTGATAAATGTAATCACATTTTAATAAATTAATTTATAATTTCGTTATTTCATTATTTTTCTAATTTAAAACATTATATATTTAAATTGTACTTAAATAACAGGAAAGTGACAAAAATGATTTTGTTTTTAAGTTGCCTCTAAGCGAGCACTCATTAAATTATTGCCATCTCTTGTTGTTCCTTTACAGAATTACATATGTAAAATTAACTATATATGGGAATATTTTGCTTAAGTCTAATGCGATGAATATGACTATGAATATGACAATAATAATAATATCGCATCAAATTTAATTTCTTTATTATTTATTTTATTATTATTATTTATTTATTTATTTCTCTGCCCAACTGGAACCTGATATTGGGATTCTTGTTGTGAAGTGAAATGCAATATATTTATACACTTCAAATAATGAAAATGGTGAAAAAGCGTATACCAATTTAGCGTAAATGTACACGTATGTAACAGGCTGAAGAAGGCGTGGCAGACCCCACAAGGCTTATATATTCTTGTTCAGGATCATAGATTGATCGATTGAGCCTTGTTCGTCTGAAACATACAGTCTGTCTAGTAACTCTTTGCACATATGTACATGACAAATTACACATATGGCATGAATATTTCTGTATTCTGTATTGAGATCAAGTTTATTTAACGCCCAAATTAATAGTTTAATTTTTAATTATAATTTGTTGGCACCGTATAAATGATAGAACTTTCTGGCTTTGACACATACTTAGCTGCCTTAAATAACTACTTCTGCTCCAAAATCTTATGGCAAAATAAACACAGAAGATATTCCAATTACCTTTGTGAGAAGCAATAGGCTAAATTGTTAGTCGTCGGCCATACCCGACTGTAGAGTTCGTTTGTTCTTAATCATAGTAAAGAAAACTGATCAAAACTTTGGGATATTCTAAAAGAAAGGAGCTGCGCCGCGACCTATGAGTCCAATTTTGTACCCGTTCTGTGCTTAGTCCAGAATTTTTCATTAATCATTCGATATTTTCTTGACTGATTGACCTTATCAAAACACGTGCCTAACTTATGTTGCACATCTCATTGGGACCAGCGCCGGACATAGTGTGAGTATGTGTTGCAGCTCCTAATCACCGAATCTGCATGTCGCATTGCTGACTATTTATTTTAATTTGCTAAGGTGGGGGTTAGCCCACAAGAGTTCTTACTTAGTTTAATTACTTCTTTATACCGCTCTGGGTTGTAGCAGCCAAAGAGGGACCTTCGATTGGTGTAGGATCCCTTATCTTTGTCTTCTTAGTTCTTAGTTGCTGATTTCTTTACAAATAAACCGTACCAAAAACGACCCTTTGGCGCCAGAACCGCTAAAACCCGTTTAAAGAAAATTTGATATAATTTTCGCCCCACTTTTTTGTGTCCCGGATAGAACATACAATGGGATCGTGTCTTGGGCTTGAAAAAAATGATACTTTTTGGCAAGGGAGGTGGGCGTAGACGGCGAAAATACTATTTTAACATTTCAATGTAAACTTAAATATTGCATATTTTCGAGTCAAAAGCAGTGTGAATTCACTGCTTAGTACCAAATTGAACACCAGGTGACGGCACGTGCACTGCTTGATGCATGTTGGCCCAGTGTAAACAAAGCAGTGTGCAGCTTGGTGCTCTACGCTCTGATTAAATCGCAAACAGTCTTAGAGCAGTGCATCAATCAGTGCAAAGAGACAGGCTTGTTATTCGCTGAGAGTAGCGAACAAGCAGTTTTATGGCAATGGCGCCAAAAACTATTTAAATTAACATACATACATATATCTATTAAAAGTGTTATTTAAATTTATTTAAAATAAGTAATTTTAATTACGTTACATAAAATTCTCCCTTATCATATTTTAATTAATTATAAAAATCAGATAACGTTTCCCCTTTGATATTTTCAACATTTATCAGCTGCTTTGGATTTGGGTTTGTTCACTATTTCCATCTAATTGCAGTGTATTTAACACCATTAAATGGCAAGGTTCATCAACCTTTGATCGGAGTTTTATTCTGTTTATTCTTGATTTCGTTTTTGTCTCAGTTTTTTCTTGAATTTTTCTTTTGGGTTTTTCATTAGCAATTGTATTCGCAGTCGCCGTCGCCGTCGCCGTGCCTCGCAGTCCCGCTTCCCCAGAAGGCAGCACGTTCCCTGGACTGGCTTGGCTTCTACCCGATGATGACGCTGAGCTTTTTTAATGCTGATTCCACTTGATTTTACAATGAAAGTTTTGGCTTTTCGGCGAAAACTCTTTTGCCGAAGCAAAGCGGGCGAAAATCAAATTGAAAACAAAATTTTTCAATCGAAAGTCGTCGCGTTGCGGTGCCGTGAGAATTCTGTCAGTTCTAGATATGCGATACATGCATACACACTATACACACGCATACGTGTACACAATGCGATCGTTTGAATGCCCCGCATCGGGTTCATTGCGACCAGTTCGAATTTAAGGAAGTAAACGTCGCTTTGCTTATCGGTGACTAACACGGCACAAGAAGAACACTGCAAAAGCGGTAGCAGAAGAGGAAGAGGAAGAGAGAGGGAGAAAGAGAGGGAGAAAGAGAGGGAGAGAGAGATAGTGTAGAAGTTGCCTAGAACAGCTGAATATTGGCTTAGAATATGCTGCATGCATAGCAATCAATAATGCGTGACAGGTAGATACTCTTTAAATGTAGATTGCATTAGTGATTCCTAAGATATTTCAAGGAGATTATATCATTCAACTGATAAGGGTATTCGCAATTTCCTTAAATAGCTTGACTTATCCTAAGGGATTATATCATTCCATTGATAAACGTCATTTCCTTAAATAACTTGACAACATGACTTAATTTTATATTTACATAAGTCTGACTACTAAGATGTTAATATTAAATCGTGCGCTTCAGAAGATATGGGGATAGGAGAACTGTAGATGGAAAATACAGGACTAAGAACTATCTTTTAGAAATGAAAGGACAAGGATAGGTCTCAGGCAAAGTTCCCGAAATGTGGAAGAATCGTTTCTTTATCAGTTGCATATAACGGAGACTGTTAGAATGAACGAAATGTATAATGTGAAATTAAATAAAGATGTTATATTAAATTATAAATTATGAAATGTTTGTGATGTATGTATAATATATTTCATGCTTCTTAAAGTATTACATGTTATGGGGGAGATCAATCTTATACATATGTAAGAATATTCCACGTGTCTTTAGTTTTTATTATAAATAGTGGGGGAGATGAGCTGAGACCTTGTTTATGCAATATACATACGCCCTGCTGATATTATAGCCCCCTTGCAATGCAATTATTCTAAGCAAACCCATCATTTTACTGGACTGTTCCACCTTATCTCGTTAAATTTAAAGTTAGAGTTAAAGTTAAAGTCCTTAAGTAAAGGTAAAGTTTACTTGAGTTCATTTCAGCACTACCGCAGTGTACTTTCCATATTCCCACTCCCATTTGGTGTTCTTTCTGTCAATTGGTTTACAATCTGTAGATTTGTCACTGCGTTTCTGCGTTCTAGTAATTTGGCCGTGCTTTCATGGTATAAGCAGAAACCACTCTAGACATTCTTGTCGTGCCAGAGTGCAACGAACGCTAAATTTAACGTTTATTATTGTTAATATTATTATGTCGTATTTGTTGTGCCGTGTGTCGCTATTTGTTTTTGTTTTAGCGCGCACGCGTTGTGCTTTTTTGCTGGATTTCTTATCTGTCGTTTGTCGCTGCCAAAATAAAGACTGAAGAAGAGGCAGACGCACAATAAACGTTAATTGTAGTTCTTTGTGTGGATGTGTATGGGGTGTGCACATAGGGTGGGTGTGCACTGCTTGCATCAGTTTGCACTGCTGATAAGCAAGCAGTTAGCAGTTTACATTGGCGATCGATTGTCAATACGATTGGCACATCGCAGGCTATCGGGAGTGTGTGTTACAACAGTGCGTGGCGGGTGCGCAATCAAAGGTGCAACTGATGACACTGGCAAGCAGTGTTTTGTGCAATAGGCACAAGGAAGCGTTGCGCATTTGCACAACTTGTGCACGGTGCAGTCATCGATAACGATATCTCGATATCTCTGTACCCTGCTGCAATCAACGATCTGACTGATAAGCCTCTACCTGCTGCCTGCTGCAGCCTGTGGCCTGTGGCAGCAATGCACGATAAGCGGGTGCTTGGGGAGTCGCTGCGTATGAGTAACTTGCCTGAATGTGTAAACAAACGCTGAGCAGACGCACACCTTAAAAAGGCACACACAACTTGACCTAAATCGGGACAGAGCAAGAGGGAGAGAAAGAGAGATTGAGTGCGCGTGCTAGAGTGAGACTGCGCGATGTGCCTCTACAAATCGCTGCATTTAAATCAACAAAACTACGAAGCGTGCTAATTTTTATGAATTTCATAACAACATTTTAATATAAATATAAGACGCAAAAGACAACAACAACAACAGCAGCCACACACCGCGTACTGTTACGTGAAAGCTTTTAGCCTCAGCTTCAGTTTCAGCTTCGGCTCAAGCTCTCCCCCACTCACACTCTCCTTCTTTCTCTCTCGCTCACGCTTACTTGCGCTCAGTCACGCATGCGCAGCAACAACAACAACAACTAGTAAGAGAACTACGGTCAAGTGTTGCGCGACTGTGATATACCCACTAACCTATGCCTGTTTAATTTCATGCCGATAATTCCGATTTGCACGATTATTTTTTATCTTTGATAGTCAAACTTCAAACTTCTCATTTTATAAAGGAAAAAGGATGCAATTCCTGTATTTTTCAAATTAGTAGTAAACAGTTAACTTAAAGATATTTATTTATTATTCGAAAAATAACAAAATAAATAAATAATTTTTTGATATTGTGTCAAGTTCTATTACTAGAAATGATTTATTATGTTATGTTATTATGTTAGTATGTTACGTATTTAGTTTGTGGTTGCTGACACGCCTTCTTCTGCCTGTAAATGTATGTAATTTGCACATAGCATACCAGTTTTTTACCATTCCAGGGTATAACAAGCTCAACAACAACTTTTTTTCTAGCCCAAACACAAATCAAAGTGCGCAGGGAAAACTGCGCAAGGCACTGCATTGCCGGCTGTGATGCGGGCGTGGTGCTGTTTGGCGCTGTTGTTGTTGTTGCTGTTGGTGCTGCTATTGCTGTTGTTGTTGTAACTACTTCCACAGCAAACGAAAATGAAAGCGAGAGCGAAGACAAGTTAAAGTTGTTCAGCAGCGTCATACAGCTTTTCTATGTACGTGTATGTATGTTATGTGTCAGTGTGTGTGCGACTTATTTCGGCTCGACCGTGACGTCACGAGCTTTTAAAACCCAAAGCGCTGTGTCATTGCATGCAGACGCAATAGAAGAACGCATACGCCAGCGAGGATTAGTAATGAACTAAGGTAAAAGAACTGTACACATGGATATGCACTGTGCACATACATGTGTGTGTATGCGTGTGTGAGTCACAAGTGCGGGCAACTGTCACAATTACAATTTTAGTATTGGTTTTATCAATCAATCGTTTATAATATTATCAGAGCGTCATTTGTTTATTTTATTGCAGTGTAATATGAAATTCTTTTCACTCTCTCCTCTCCCTCTTTCTTTGTTTTATCACTTCACACACACACACCCCAACAACTTGCATGCTAAGTAAACTGCTTGCAGTTGTTGTTTCCCCTGCTGTTGTTGTTGCTGCTACTGTTGATTTTGGCGTTCCGTTGAGAGTAAAAGTGATTGGGAAAAACTTTTGCTTTTGCTTTTGCCTTCGCTGTCGCTGTCGCCGTCGCAGTCGCTGTTGATCGCGCTCTCGCGTCGCTCTCTCGGCCTCTGTCGCGCACTGCTTGGCGCTCTCTTGCCGTGGTCTGACCAGCAGCAGCACCATCCACAGGTAGTTGCTGTAAAAGCAGCGCAGTTAACGTCGCCGCAACGACGGCGAAGTCATTTTGGGGCTTTTATGGCGCTTCGCCTCTCTTCTCTATGTGCCTGTACATGTGCGTGTGTGTGTGTGCGTGTGTTAGTGAGTTGCTTCTTGCTGTGGCTCTGGCTGTGTTATTATTTTTCGGCTGTTGCTGTCGGCGTCGCAGCGGCAGCGGCAGAGACTGCGTTGCGTCTCATTTTCTTCGCGCTGCGGTTGCTGCTGCTGCGCCAAAGACTTTTTGTCACAGTTACAATTTACCAATTGTAAGCGGCGGACGCGAACGCGCAACAACAGCAGCAGCAGCAGCAGCAGCGCATAACGGTTCTTCAGGAGCTGTGACTTCTAATACAACTGACGAGCGTCGTCGTCGTCAGCGTCGGTGTCGGCGTCGTCGTCAGCGTCAGCGCAGAGCAACGTCGCCAGCTTTGACGACTTGTAAATAAAGAAATACTCGCATATAAAATCTGTTGCATCACTGGCGAAGCACTTCAGTCGCTGAACCGCGTGCGTGCAGGCAACACTTTCCGCGACAACAACAACAACAACAAAAATAATAATAACAATAAACAACAGCGACAAGCAGTGCGCGCAAATGCAGTGACAACATTTTGAAGAATTAGAAAATAAATTTGTGCAAAGAAACTGAAGAAAATGTGCGGAAAAAAAATATAAGTGACATTTTAAAAATACCAAAAACAACATACAAGAAACATAAAAGGAATAAATAAATAAAGTATACAATAATAAATGATAATAAATAAAACAAATGAAATGAACTGAAATGAACATCGTGTTTCAAGCATCGAACACTTCCAAAGAACAGTTTACCTCAAGCATACACAGCATGCTCTAGGAGCTAGCGTTGCCAGACAGTTTGGAGACCACTAATCGAAATTCGAATTCGAAATCGCAAAGGAGCAAAAAGGCATCAAAATTTTACCCTCATTCGCGCAACTCAAAATGCTGAACATGGAATCGCCCCAGATGTACGCGGATGCGGTGCAGACTCTGGCTCAGCTCGACCTCAAGAAGCAGCCGCAGTCGCTGCCCCAGCAGGCGACAATTGGCCAGATCACGCTGACGGCGATGTCCAGTGCACAGCAGCAACAGCAACAGCAGCAGCAACAGCAACAGCAGCAACAACAGCAACAGCAACAACAGCAACAGGTGACCACCGATGCCAACAACAATGCAACGGTGCAGGATGCTGCGCTGCTGGTGAAGCAACATGCCATGCAGCAGATGCAGCACAACAACAACAACAACAACATAACAATGGCAACAATCTGCTGCAGAAGCAGATGCTGCAGCAGTACAGCACGCAGACGGACCTGGACGAGCTGACCACACAGGAGATAACGCTGGACCTGCAGCACCTGATCGACGATCAGTTCCGCGACACGGAGACACTGGGCATCTTCAGCGACATGGTGACCAGCCCGGGCGGACTGTCGGCCACGCTGCCGCCCAGCGGCGTGGTGAGTGCTGCTGCCAAGGTGCTGCAGCAGCAGCAACAGTCGCTGGCCAACGCACGCCAGCAGCAGCACTCGTACGGGCGTGCGGCACTGGCCTACATGCCACAGGCGGTGCACTCGAATGCCACCTACAACAACCACTCGAGCGACGAGAACAGCTCGGTGGGCAGCGACTCGAGCAGCACCATCAAGGAGGAGCCCATCGACCCGGACTATCGCCGTCATCTGCAGGAGTCCGTGAGCAGTCAGGCTGCTGCGGCGGCGCTGTTCAACAACAGCAACGGGCTGTACAACGCGTATCAGACGCAGAACCTGAGCAGCAACAACAGTGGCAGCAACAACAGCGGGGGCAGCAACAACAGTGGCAGCAGCAGCGTCGGCAATGGCAGCAGCAACGGCAACGGCGCCACAAATGCCACACAGTTCACCAATCTGACCACGGCGAATGTCCTGGCGCATCACAACCTGCCACATCTGGCAGCCAACACGGCGCAGCAACTGCTGAAGCACCACAGCAAGCTGCAGCAACAGTCACAGCAGCAGCAGCACGCCCATCAGCAGCACCAGCAGCAGCACCAGCACCGCAAGCACAGCAACAAGCATGTGGACAAGGGCACCGAGGAGTATCGCCGGCGAAGGGAGCGCAACAACATCGCAGTGCGCAAGAGCCGCGAGAAGGCCAAGGTGCGCTCCAAGGAGGTGGAGGAGCGGGTCAAGACGCTGCTCAAGGAAAAGGACGCCCTGATGCGCCAGCTGAGCGAGATGACCAACGAGCTGTCCCTGCACAAGCAGATCTACATGCAGCTCATGAACCACACCAATCCCGAAGTGAGTCGTGTCTGTCGCAGCTTCCTCAACACCAACGAGCACGCGCTGTAGCCGCCGAAGACGACGAAGCCGAAGATGAGCCCGAAGCCGAAGCTGAAGAGTTTCAGCTGTGATTCACTGAACGACTGAGCGCCCTGAGCTTCTGAGAGAGCAGAGGTGCGTGCATGAGAGTGTGTGTCTGTCTGCGTGTGTATGACTGTGTGTGTGTGTGTGTGTGTGTGTGACTGAGAAAGCTGCTAAGGAGGAGGAGGAGGAGGTAGTCATAGTCGAACTATCGCACATCCGTTATCGATTGTCGATTGTCTGTATATATCCTGCGAGCTGCCCCCTGTGCCTCCTAGCTAGCCTAAGTCTTTTATCTTCTCTCTCCTTCTCTCTCTCTCTCTGTCTGTCTCTCTCTGTCTCTCTCTCTCTATTCTACAACTACTTCTATCACTGGTTCTACCTCTAATTTTATTCTGGTGCCTGCGGCATTCCTCGTTTTGTACATTCTTTCGTGTGGCTGGGCAACTCTATAATCGATGCACTCTTGTTATCGTTATCGCTTCATTTATCGCTTTTCTACTTTGTACTTAATCTTAGAGAATTGTAAATTACTTTGCACATTTTGATACGAACCTTATAATGATATCTATGCATAAGTTAAGCCAAAGATTCAGTTGAATATTTATGTAGAAAGGAAGAAGGCACCTATTTATGTGTGTGCGTGTGTATGATAAATATGTTAAATAAGGCGTGCAGGAAAGAAAACATAAAATACAAAAACAAAACGACAAAAAACAAAATAAAAACTATTTATAAATATATATTTAAATCGAATTATCTTATACTTACAACAACAAGAACAACAACAACAACAGCAACAACTTTGGAATGCAGCTCGCGCTCTGTAACTGCTTTGCCCCTGTCACGCCCCCTCCCCGTTAGCAAATCTTTAGCTTTAAGCCCCCGTCTTCAACTGCTTCTGTTGCACAGGAATAACCTAAAAATCGTCTATAATCTTAGCTAATTCTGGCACTGGGACTGGGACTGGGACTGCAGAGGACCCTGAGAAAGCACCCTGATATACCCCCCGCCCAGCATGATGGTAGGGTGAAAAACAATCAGATAAAGAAAAAAAGAAAAAGAACAGAAAAAAAACAGAATTAAACAAACAGAATAACACGCTTTAGAAGAAATGCTATTAATTTGTAAGGCCAACGCAATGTTCTCATTTTAATTTATAATCTAAACGGAAAAGAAACACAACACACTGTAAAGCAAATATATATAAATAAATCAATTTTAATAAAATCTGTATAGAAAAAAGTAACAGAGTTTCATTATGTTTTATTTTATAACACAACAGTCGGGATAAGAGTGACAAATTTATCACTTATTTAATATACAATAAATAATTGTTTTATCATTTTGAAATACCAAACAATATACTGACTTTTGAAATTCGCAAATATCTTTAGGAGAAATAAAGAAAGTTATTACAGAAAGTTATTACTGTAGTTAAGATGATATTATTTTTGTAATATCTGTTCATAAAATAACCTTAACCTTTACTTATTATATTGTACATTTCATTCATTTGAATTTGCTTATATTTTATTCTTTTTTTTAGATATGTAACAAATTATTGATGGTTTTATACGCTTCCACTATTGAAAATTGTCTAAAAGGGTGTACTACCTTTGTGTAAATGTATTTTTCAAGCAGATGGAGGTATGGCAGACCCCACAGAGCCATATCCGTATGTTTGTCCGTCCGTGTGTTTGTATGAACACACTAATCTCAGCTATTATAAAAGGTAAAGACACCAAATTTGGCATGAATGTTTCTATATATCCCGAGCAGATAAAGATTATTTATAATGTTGGCTACCACGCCCACAACAAAGCAAATCAACAATTTAATTTTCAAAGTCAATTTGTAATTTGTGTATAAAAAATAAAACTTTTTCCTTTCAAATATACTTAGCTGACAAAATAATCTACCTGTCCTACAAATTTCAGTATGATCAGACAATAAACTCAACAGTCATTCAAGTATTTGCAGGACTTTAACGCTTGTAGTTCCCGACTGTAGATTTTCCTTTGGTTTGATTCTGGTTCTTCCTGCATTAATAATTAAATTCTATTTTATTTTGGTTACTTTTAAAGACTCTCTCGAGCGCAGGTCTTTGCTCGAGCCTTAGTTTTCTTTTAGCACTGCGCAAACGTGCCACATAGACATGGACCATGCCACTAAGAGGTGTTGCCAAAAAAATACTGCATAAACGAAAGAAGGAGGGGGCTTGCCACGAGGCAGACAAGAAGCAACGTCTGCCGATGGGTCGGCGATAGCGACAGCGCGATCTATGGCCTGCCAGGCGCGACAAGTTGCCCCGCCACAGGGTGGAGGATTGCTGGGGTCGGGGGCAGGAGCCGACGAGTCCTCTGCTCGGGCGACGGCGTTGACACAATTTGACAGTAAGACAAACCCGAAACGAAAAGCAAATTAATAAACGACAAGCACCAAATGAATGCAACAACTAAAAAGACAAATTAACGCGCAGAGAAAGCCAAACAGCGGAGGCAACCATAATAGCAACAACAACAACAGCAACAGAAATAACAACAACAGCAACAGCAACTGAAATGCATTGTTGCCCCGGGCATATAATCACTTTAAAACTTTTGAGCTATGCCCCTTATGGAGACCTGAGGCTGGCACCAAAAAATGAAAAACAAAAAAAAGAAATGAAAGGTTTACCTAGGCAGGCCGAAGGTTTAATACCCTTTATTAGTAGCTGAATGTTGCTGAGAAATATATCTTATATTGTTTCCATAAAATTCAGATATACCGTAGATATTAGATTTTGACGACCTACATGTATGTGCAACGTAAGAATCTTGTAAGTATTGTAGTTCCTATGGCATTCACATACATATTTAAATTGTCAAATTTATATAATGTCAAATTTCTATATTCAAAATAATTTCTATATATAAAAAGTAAATAAAAGATATAGTACGATACATTAGTTTTTTACGTTGTGACCTAATCATTGTAGCTTGTTAGGCAAACAAACTGACAGGCGGATAAACGGGCAAATTAGGCTAATTTTACTAGCTAGATGATTTTCAAGAATATTGATGCCCTATGATGTAAAAGATGTCTTCTTCTGGGCATACCAGGACTTCAAGGACAAGAGAAAATCAACAAAAATGCAGCATAATGGGTTCTTGATTTTAAAAAGGGGATAAACCTGCATAAATTTTGTAAATTTGTCATTTCTTATGCTCAATTGATAACGTACTAATGGTTCTTTACATGTTAAAAATATGTACATTAAGTAAAATATGGCAATTTAAACCAAAATTTCTGAAATATTTGTTTCTTTTATAATTTATAATCGAAAAAAAAGCCCGAGATAACAATTTGTATACAAATGATGTGATTATACTTTGATTTTAAGAACAATTTCATCGGAATTATATAAAAAATTCGTTTTATTTTCGCAATAAAAGAACAGGATTCAGGAGAGTTAGACTTAGAGAATTTATTAGGCTAAAACAAAAAAAAGTGACAGATATGTCCGGAAAAAGGCTGACATGGCAACCCTGGTATATTATTATTATTATTATTATAAAAGGGAGGATCCCACAGCAGAGCTGCGGTAGTGCGATCAGAGGCGATCTTTTGTACCTGAAAATTCCTCCCTAGCCTGACAAAAGTTGTTCTGCTTCCTTAATGCAACAGGGCTAATTTTTCGTAAAGGAGTTAGCAATCTGGGGCGCCCCTCCGCTTGCAGATGACTCGTTTTAACTAGGCCACAGGTAGACAACAAGAAGAGAGAGATCCCTCTTAGAGACCAGAAGGTTCGCAAGCTCTTTAGCTTTAGCCCTGGTCAGATACATACGATACCACAGTAAGTATGCCCTATGGAAGGGCATAATTATATTGAAAACAAAGAAGTAGTTAACTTTCATTTGTGCGTACAAGTTGTCTAGGCTGAGCACGGCGGGGGAGGCAGCAGAGGGGATGAGAGGGGAGCTACATTGTTGGCCCTTTGATTGATGACAGCTAATTGCAGCCTCCGATTGCACTCTCGGCTAGCACGCACCGAAAGTGAAACTGTTCGCGTGGGTGCTGGCTCCCTCTCTGTTCCTCTTGCTTTCGACCGCTCTCTCTCCCTCTTTCTATGTTGCCTAAAATGAAACGTGACTTTGGTTAGGATTCTAAGCGGCTTAAGTGAAAGCGGCTCAAGACAGTGTGCAGCTGCAATTTGAATCGATCGCAGCAGCAGCTCCCTGTCTGTCTCGGTTGGTTCCTGCACTTCTTTCGTGTCACACGGGTGCCAACAAATTGATGCACAATTACTGTTAAACTAAGCGCCAAGCACACAGCAGTTGCTGGCAATCGCAACAGCAACTGCAACAGGGCGTATGAGTTATGAGCACTAAGTGATAAATTCGCAACAAGCGGCGCATAAATTCATTTCGCATGCCGTGCGTATTTTTATTTTCGGTTTTTAATTAAGGTAGCAGTCTATTTAGAAGACAAACACAGAGAGAGAGAGGCGAGAAGGGCTGCCTGGGATATACGTGTACGTGATGTGTGATATGTTGGACATATTTAACATACGCACTTTTAGTCTCATGGTCAGACAGTGGACGTTGAAGGGTTTTAGATTATGTTAATGCATCAAAGTCAATGGGAAAACTGATCGATTCTTCAGCAAGTTGCCGTAAGAAAGGATGCAGAAGTAGCGAGGTTTAAAGGTGAGACAGAATAGTAGCGAAGTACTTTAGATTACTACTAAACATTGTACAAGTTTCAGTGCCAAGTTGTCAACATTGTGACTGCAGGTGCACTATATCAAAGCACTATATCAAAGTACTGAGAACCATTCCTGGGGCACCCTGGTACACCCGGATTGACCGCTTTCAAAGAAACTTGAATCTTCTATCCGATAGAAATGAGCTCAACAAAAGCGCAAATTATCTTCACACCTAAGCAACTTATTAAATAAGTATTTGGTAGTCCCGTATTAAGTACTTATTTTACCAGCTATTAACTAGTGTAGTACTATAGAGATGGAATTGAACTGTACCATGTAAAGATTAGTATGAGGAGATTTGGGTGAAAAAGAAGTGAATGATCACATGGAATTGAACTGTACTATATAAAGATTAGTTTGGGTTAGGTTAAACAGCAAAGCATCATCCTATTCATCATCCTACTCTCTTGCAACAGCAAAAGCCCTTCCGGGTGATCTCAATAGGCAGTTCAAATGGTCTTCCAGGGAGGATTAGCCGTTAATTCGTAACGAATTCCTCTGGCCATCGATGCTCCACTTTTGACAGCCTCCAATGATTCCCCTCTTCCACCTTTCATCTTTCACACTTCGCTCTCAATTTCAGTTTCAATTTCAGTTTCAGTTTCGTTTTCATTTTCAGCTTCGACTGCATCACATTTCTATCATTGTTGCCTTTTCTTGTGCCCCAACAACAACAACAATAAAACTATAAACTATAACGGAAAAAAGTGGGTTACTTCATTTCATTTTCTTGCTTTTCAAGCTACCAATACCAATACCCTTTCCCCTGCCCCCTCCCCCTTACGTACATCTCTGCATCTATCGGTCTATCTTTTTTTTTAGCACAGATTGAGTAATAGTTTGTTGCTGCTTTTGTTGTTGTTGTTGCTGCTGCTGCTGCAGTTTGGTTTATATTTAAAGCCGAACCTCATTCACGTCTCGAGCCCCTCTCTGGAGATCGCTCGGCCTGACTCGGCTCGGCTCAGCGAGTTGATCGTGTGGCCAACTGCTGCGGCAAGCGTGGTTTCACTTTCTATGCTGCTGACTTTTGCTATCTACCAACAGCAGCAACAACAGCAGCAACAACAATAACAATGAGGCCGTCAAGCATCCAGCAACAGCAACAACTCCGACTGTGACTAGTAAGAGTGATCTAGTCGGGCATGCACGACGAGCAAATACTATGTACTTGGCAGTAGGACTGTCTATATAACTATCTAGGAATATGTTCCATTCATTTGCTATAGTTTGATGCAATCTTGTAGTATTATGTTTTCATGGAGTATGTGCAAGCAGCCCATGATTCCATGATTCAGATTGAACAATGCTTAAAGTTTAAAAATTAAATGATTGTATAAAGTGTAGTATAGAGTATATAGAGTAATATAGTTTAAAGTAATAATATATAGTAAAATACTTTGGCAAGTAGTAAATTAATATAGCATAAAATAAGGTAGTATAGTAGTTGTGGTAGTATAAAGTAAAGTAGTACAATATATATACCTAACTATACATTGTATTACTTTACTTGTATAGTGAAGAAGAATATTAAACAGTAAAGTAGCATGGTATATACCATAGATGAAGGTTATATAATATATACAGTAGTAAGCTTAAAGTATATAAAGTATTGTACATATAATTTAAAGTAAAGTAGTATATAAGAATAAAGAAAGCTTATACCTTACTAAATTATCATAGTAGTGTATAGTAAATAAGGAAAGTAAACAGTTAAGTAGTTTAATATACAGTATAAAGTAAAGAAGAATAGTAACATATGTATATAATATATTGTAAATAAGTAAAGTAGCATAATATATAGAAGAAGTTTATATAGTAAATAATATAGATGTATAAGGGATAAGCTGCCTAATCTGTGTAGAATATCCCTTACATATTTGTTCCTTTCTTTTTCTTCATTTCATTTGAATTATTCTTTATCTCATATTATCTTCATATTAGTTTTCAAACCCTTTATAATCCAGTTTAAGCTAGTTACAATAGTGCATACCCTGTCGCATTGCCTTTCTATTCCAGGGTATTTCAACGTTAACGGCGTTGGTCTGTTCACCTCTTTTTTCCCGAACAATGCTTTGACTATTTTCTTTTCGACGGCCCCAACGAGCTACTGCTGCGTCTCTCCGAGTGTGCATCTGACTGCGGGCCTCTTATGTAATCCACGATGGTTGCTGTTGCTGTTGTTGTTGTTGTTGTTGCTGTTGTTTTTGCTTTAAGAGATGCCTTTTCTTTTGTAGTACGGCTGATGACCAAGTTAAGATATTATGTTCGTTATGTTGCGCTTATTAACGTGACCTACAAAATTTGTTTTGCGTTCAGCTGTGTTGCTGCTTAAACGATTTTCCACCGTTATAAATCAATCGTAAACGCAAAAATAAAGACATCTATATCAAGCCCCCACTCTCCCTCTCTCTGTATCTCTTTTTTTCTTTTACTCTTATGCAGCCCCTTCGGGCGGGTTACGCAATTTGGCATCACTATCGACAAAAATCCCCAAGATCGAATTTACTTTGAGGTTCAGTCAACAATAACAGCAGCTTTATTCAGAAAACATTTCAACTTATATGACATTCTGTGTATCTATCAGATGCTTCATGAAAAGTATCCATACAAATGCAGAGTCTTGGAGTTAGGTGTTTTTCCTTCCTGTCGGCCTCCCTTTCCGCACAGAACATTAAGTGAACAAATTTCATAGGACAACAACGAAAGCTTTCACACACTTCATTGAGGGAAGTTATATGGAATGAAAGAAAACTAAATTGAAATATTTAACTAAAACCAAAAAATGACGAAGATTTGATTCCAATTATTCTTAAGTAAACAATCTATTTTCAATATATTAAGTTCAATTTAAGATTTACGTTGACAAAATTTTTGACTTTATGCCACTTTGTTTGCGATTCAGCCCAGTTTGCAGTATTGGTTTTTATCTCCTCATTTCGAATTCATTATTTAATATACTGCAATCGCCTTCTTTAAACATCTTGTGATCTCAGCTATCTCTATATCTATCATTTGGCGACAGTCAAGAATAATTTATTGCATTTTCTCGATGTTATCATAGGTGATCACAGTTTTAGGGCGATCCGGAAGTGTTTCGTCTTTTCAGCTCGTACCTTCACATATAAAATTGGTAGCCCTGATAGTTACAGCTGTAGAAGATAGGGAAGAGTCCCCGTAGACAACGTCCATCTTCGTTTTTGTTTGACTACGCTTATTGACTTGCAAAAAACAAAGATTTGATGACCCAACGATATTCAAGTTTGTTCATTCTTACAAATGTACTGGCAACGTGGCTGAAATTTGAGCGAGAACACACTTAATGATGTCTAATCAATATACAAAACTTTGATTAATGTGCGTTGGTTTCATAGTCAGGCAACATTTCAGAATAGCCTCGTTAATATGGTTTTAGAATTCAATAAAATTGTACATTGACAACTATAATAACTCCAATGATTGGACATATGTATGTAAAAACATAATTATGCCAATCTTTAATTCTACCTAATTATTCCTATGAAGACTAAAAGATATAGTAGTTGTCCAACTTTAATTAAATACGAGAACTACACGTCGTCCAACTTTGATTGGCACTGATGACTTCAGTTACTAGGCCAGTTCACATAGGGAAACCCTCATTTATAATAAGTACACCCTCTGAAAGGGTATAGCATGTCGTTTTGATTAACCTCTTTTATTATCTGCTCCTTCATTGAATAGCCTACATACCATACCTGCCGCCTCCAGCCAGCAAGGGCAGAGTGTAGAGCGACAAGAAACTGAATCGAAAATCTCAAGCACTCGCCCAGAGACCCATTGGCCTAGTTTTCCTGCAGGGCAACAACAAAGCTGTAGGAAATACAATAAAAAATAAAAGAAAATATATACATATGTTAGAAAATAATCTCAACGCCAACACACACACAGAGTGTGCCAGAGTGTGAGTGTATGTGTGCTGCTAATCAACAAGCACTGTGTGTGTGTGTGTGTGTGTGTTGGCGCGGCAAAATTTACAGCGCGCCCTTTTGAAAACTTCTTAAAAAACCAAAAAATACATGAAAGATAGAAAAAACTCGCACAAGTCGCGCGCGCGTTATTTTCATTTTTCAGTTGCGCGTTGGCGTCGCAGTCGCCGCTTTATCAATCTGCCTGTTGCTTGGGCAGCGGCAGGGGGAGTTAACTTATCTTAGGGCAAGACCCGCCGCGTCGGAAAGAGATGGGCGTAGGGCCCGGGCCCGGTCCCAGGCGCGGACCCAGACCCCAGACACTTGTTGCAAGCGAACGAGAAACGCACAAACAACAAAAATTGACCCAATTTTCAAATACAACAAAAAAAAACATATTTTTACTACACACACACACGCACACACACAGAGTGTAGAGGCACGCACACACAGGCAGCGCACAAACAAACCTAAATACGCTCGAACCATAAAGAAAAGCTCCCTTAAAGAACACAACAACAACAACAACAGAGCGAGAAATTGAAATTGTTGTTAATTTTTGTTTGCTTGCCGGCATTGTTGAGTTGTTTGCAGTTGTAGCTGCCGCGAAAAGGGGCAGGGGGAGGTACAACAGTTTGTGGTGCAGCAGAACAGCAGAATTAAATTTCAATTTGGGCGCATTGGAACAAATGTAGAAGAAGAAACTGAGGCAGAACCAGAACCAGAACAAGAATAAGAAGAAGAGGAAGGAGAGTATGAACAAGAACAATATCATATGCGATAGTTCGCTTGACTTTGGGCTAAGTAGGTCAGCAGCTGTAGGTGTAGAGAGAGGCATAGATGAAACAGAAACAGAAACAGCCCAGCGACGGGGGATCGAGGCGCAAGCGACGGGGCAAAGGGAGTGCAAATCGAAGAGGGAAGATGGAAGAGGGACTGGGAAATGGGAATGAAAATAAAAATGGAATGGCATGTTTGGGGAATGTGCATCTGGATCCGTTTACAGTGTCTATGATTCTTCGCTTGAGGCATTCTCGCGCGCAATGTACGATATTCTTCAAAGGGCCCAGACTGGCAGACAGAGACCACTGTCTGTTAAGTAGGTCAGCACCGACACCGAGCACGGCAAAGATCGGCCAGATCAGTTTCGATGTATCCGAACAAAACGTTTTCACGATCACATTAAAAGCAGCTGATCGCCACTAATGATACAGCTGCAATTAGTCGGGCAGAATAGGGAGCCAAGAGAATAAATACAGTAGATTGGAGAGGGGGAAGAAACTAAATAAAAGTGAAATTAAAGTGCAATCTTTAAGTGTAAGAACTAAACACCATAAACAGGTTGTAACTTTACTCTACAACTGCTGTATCTCTTTAATTGCTAATGATAATGAGAAGACTTGGAATATTAAGAAATTAAATTGAAATTAAAATTGGAATTAAATAATGTAAACCTTTTAATTTTTAATAATTTTTAACTCTACTAATACCTAACTTTCCTGATCTGCTTGGGGTTTTCTGGATTTTCCTCAATCCCTGGCAGCAAATGCTGGATCAGTTAATTATTGTTTACCCCAGGTTGAATTGATTTAAATGTAAAAATAAAATGCCTTAATTTAATTTTTAAATTTTTAATTATTAAAGTTTTATTTTTTTAATTGTAATTGATAAACAGTCCACTGTTATAGCCGACTTTAAATAAATAAATAAATAATCTATATATCTAAGCTATTCTACAAAGCTTCTTAGGTTAATTGATAAAGCAGGGATACTTGTTGCTCGACTGATTATTATTATCCACATAAATGATACATATGTAGGTACATTTATAGGTATAGATATGTTATATATCATGGAACCAAAATGTAGTATCATATCTCCATTTAAGGCGATCGTTCCTACATCTTTCAACTGTATGCTGTAATTTGTCTACTTGTATTTCTTTCATTCTGGTAAGATTTAGAAGGTTTAGCTTTATCGTATAAATAATGAAATATGATTTCTTTACTCTACTTAACCCAGTCAATTTATTTTATTCCTTTCGCTATTTTATTTAGCTGTTTCTTGTTAACTAGCTACCAAATGCTTCATCTTAAGAACTAACTATTTTGCTACCGATCTTTATTGGATATTCTTCTGGGTATATCTCGATGTTCTGCATACAATGTGGCTTTATTCACTTATGTTACACAGAGGTATAGCTAAAAGCATTTGCAGACGTACAAAGCTGCCGCGTCTCTTCTGATATTGACGCTGATCAAGAGAATATATAATTTATGTTGTCTGAGATGTTCCCTTCAGTGCGTGGTCAAACTACTGGGAAAATGAATATATGCCCTGCAAGGGTATAAAAATGTTGTTCTCATTAATGCATTTTCATTTCGTTGGCAGCCTCCTCCTCCTATCCACTCCCCTCCGCCCTCCTTTCCTCATTATCTACTCTAAACAGACGCTAACTAAGAATAGCGTACTAGAAGGGTTTCTCGGGTCTCTTTTCTGCTCATTCTTGCCAAAAAGAGAAAAGAATTAGAATAGAATTTATAATAAAATGGAACAATAAATGAAATAAATTTGAATCTATTTAGTATAGAATGCAGTCGCATGGTTCTGCAAGTGAATATATTATATGAATATCATATATTTCTTCAGACAATGCCAAAATCTGAGCAACTCAGGTTTTTATTTATAATTCATAGATTTATTTTGTTGTCTCTCTGCGAATTATAGTAAAGGTGAAGGCAGAAGATACTGGAACTGGGGAACCCGGATGTAGAGATGCCTCTGATTCAACTTGAAGTCACATTAACATCTTTTACGTAACTGACCTACGTAGTTTGTCTGCTTAACGGCAGTTACGTAACGCACAAAACGATTGTGTGTTTGCGTCCTACACACTGACACACACACACACACTCTCATTCGAACCACATCCCATTCATGATTCTAATGTTCAGGCCATAGTATTATCAATCAGCCTCGTAAGATCCCCCAACCCATCGGTGGAATGCCCAACATCCAAACGATTCGATGCGCCGAGCGTTACAATCACATTTCGGATTTGTTTGCTTCTACTATTTTCATTTGTATTCCTCTTTTGGGGTAGGGTATGTGCGAAGGCACATTGACTTTGTCAGTTTGTTCAAATGTATTGCGAAGGTCTTACACATTTACTTTTACTAATATTTCATAGAGAAGTCTAAGGTGGTGGCATGATAATTGAATGAGATGCAAGTGGGAATACAAATTAAAATGTTTATTTATTGTTTTCTTAACAATATGATTTTAACAAAGTAATTATTTATTTAACACTGGAACAAAACTAAAGTATTGAGTCTTCAATTTTCATGCGTTAATTTTCAGCAAAACAATGAAAGCGAATTATTGATTATTAAAACATAAAAGAATCGTTGGTTCAAATGATGTTTCAGTGAGGAGGTACACTGTCCCATTCCTACATGCATTAAGATATGACTATCGGACAAATAAATCAAATAAAATTGAATTACAACCTAACACCTTTTTATCCTAATCTTATTGATATTTCATTTTTAAATTTCAAATTAGATGTTTTGAAATAAAAAAATGTTGAATTACTTAAATATTCCGTGAATTTGTAAATATATTTAATATTATTATTGGATTATTGTTGGATTAACTCAGTTTTCAGTAAACGATTTAATAGTATTGGCACAAAATTAATAAGTTATTTGATACTTTTATTTATTAATTATTTGAGCTCAACTATTTTCATTATTTAATTCATTGTTAGCACTGTTTTAAGTCTCTTTTTTATTAAGTTAATATTTATAAACTTATTACACTCTCTCTCTCTATTTAGATCCGTCTTTTTCTTATGGGTTTCCGTATTCTTTTCTCCTCTTCTGCAAATTAGGGTATTTCGCAGTCGACTTGCTTGCTGCGCTTCTTTCTCGTGGTTCGTCTTCCGCATTTTTGGGTCACATGTGTGAGGTTTGACTAGTCCGCATTTTGATTGGATTGGGTGTGTTAGTTTCGGATTTGAGTGTGTGCCGTTGCACGTATGCATTTGTATGTGTATGTGTGTCTGTGTGTGTGTCTTTGCTAACGTGTGTGTAGTGTGTGCGTGACAAGCGTATGTCGATTACGCGGCCTTGAAAGTGAAAAGGTGTCGAGCGAGAAACTTTCGTTTTTCGAATTGAGTCTCCCTCAGTCTCTGCACGTGTGTTGTGTGCATGTGTGTGTTATGTGTGTGTGTTTTGTCTTCCGCTGTACATGTGTAGGTGTGTAGGTGCCTGAAGACAACTCTACAGCGGAGTTGCTGACAAACTTAAAGTGCAAATTTAAACAACAATTAACCGGCGCGCCAATTCTGGCACTTCTCGCCTCGTTCCCTCTCCCTCCCCCCTCTTGTTGTTGCTTCCCTGCCTTCGTCTGACTGTCAAATGTCAGGCAACACCCACAGGCAAGCAGTCGCGGGAGTGAGTGCAGTCTGTAGGGCCCCTCGGTCTGTCTCTCTTTGTCTGCTCATTTCCATAAAATCTGCCTAGTCAAAGCTCACTGCAAATTGTCTTAGACGGCAACTGGTCAAACAGATAACTGGCAACTGGCAACTGGCAACCTCATTTCATAAGCAGTTGCAGTTCAAAAACATTTTGTGGCAATTAAATACCTGGGCGGCCCATTATATAAGGGGGCACGTAAGCACACACACACACACACGCACACGCAGAGATTTAATTGTTTTAACTACCCGAGCAAGTATTACATAGTATATTATATCATTTTCTGTCTGTCTGTTTCTTTCGGCTAGTCGCGCTATTACAACATCCCCGAAACCTAAACTAAGTCATTTCATTAAGCCCATTTTCCGAAAAAAAAGATGAATAAATAAAACACAGTTCCGTTAACGGTGCTTAATTATGCATACGCAAAACTGTCGAGCGCTCAAAAATGTTACGCGTGAGGCAGTGAGAGGCGGCGAACGGAGAGAGGCAAAGGCCCAAACAAGGCGACAACACATGCAGATACAAAGCTACACAGATGCAGATACAGATACAAGATACAAGATACAAAGAAGATGTGCTTATAAATACACCAGGCCTAGCAGCTCACTGAGGCCCACGTCAAATGACTTTTCGCGTAATCATAAACCAGACAGGCGAGAGGAAGCATCAGTTAGAGGAAAGTGGAGGAGGAGTGGGAGAGAGTGAGAGTGAGTGAGAGAGAGAGGGAGAGTAACAGAGCCAGCTAAACGTAACTAAACTTGTATCCGATTCCAATTCCGACTTCCACTTAGACTGCGAGTCCCAATCCCCTGCGATGCTGTGCCAGTTACATGAACTACATTCATCGAGATGCGCCAACCAGTTTGGAAACCGGAACTAGCGCGCATAACGGTACACTCGCTCAATCACAACGACGACGACACTCTGCCAGCTCAGGGAGAGACTCTCGACACTCCACTCTCAACTCTCACCATATACAGTTGGCGGCGATTGTGTTGGCCTGGCTTGATTGTTTTGCCTCTGCTTTTGCATTATTCATCCGCATTTCGAGGCATTTTCAAAGTCTTCCTCTTGACCTTGGACTCGGCGCAGCAGCAGCAGCAGCACAACAACGACAACAGACTTGGTAACTTGTCGCCGTCTTGGAAAGCAGCGCCAAAAGCGTGTGCCACAAAAGAAAGCCAAACCACTTTTACTTTCAAGCGCAGCCGGCGAAATGAGGCAATGTCGACTCGACTCGACTCGACTCGGCTTGGCTTGGCTTGGCTTAGCTCGACTTGGACTGGCCTGACCAACTTCACAGCTCTGTCGCTGCTGCTGCCTCAGCTGGGTCCCCTCTTGGCCCGTTGCCTATTGCCAGACGCCAAGATGCAGTGGCACTCCTAACCTAATAATGATGCGGCCAATGTTCGATTTACTGCGTAGCTCAGCTATTGTTGCTGTATATGGTCCATTGTTGATATCTATGCACGATATGTATGATACATAAGTACAAATAATAGATATAACAAATTAAATTCTAAGTAAAGAAGGATTGATATGGACGCAGTCCGCTCGATCTGTTCAATAATATATTTAAATATATCTCTCAATTAAAAGACGCAGAATTTTTGTAACTGCTCTTTAACTCTAAGATATTTGTCTAACCTTAATTTACGTTTTTACTCCACTAAAAGTGCCACGTGAAGGAATATTCATTTTGCAAGAGGAGGACACACAATATAATTATTATTATTTGATTGGAAGATGTCCTGCTTTGACTTTGTGAATAAATAAATTGTACCCCCGCTGGGCCTAGAGCTGCCTTTCTAGTCCAGTTATCCTAAGGGAGGTCTGGACTGGTCGCCCTTATATCGTTAATACCGAGAAGCTGCCTCGCTAACGAAACACTTCTTTAAAACGCCAATGCCGTGCCTGCTGTTAGTTCATGCTCCGGTATATCTTGGGCGCAAACTAGCAGAATCTGCTGAGCTTTGCACTATTTCCAGCTAGCTATGGTGTGCTCTTAGTCTACAGTGACCTGTTTAGCCCTGTAGATTTTTTTTGGTACTCAGTTTCATTAACTGCTTAAGCCTCTTGAGGTTGTAGCAGAGGAATTAAGAGGGACTTCGATTGCCGCAAGCCTGGTGTTTACAGTCTGCCTAGTACGCGGATCCTCGTCTTCTCTGATTTCAAGTATTCCCTGATAGTAAGTATCATTTAACACTCTGCTCCTGCTTTCGCTAGTGTATCAGCTAATGCCATACAAATGCAATTGCTTAGCAATTAACTCTTATTTATGTTGCCTCTTTATGTTGGGTTAGGAGTCTAGATAAGTTTATTACTAAACATTTCTACTTTCTGCGATGTGCGATTTACTCTTATTCTAAACTAAAATAAACTATCTGCGTCAGTTTCTGTCTGTCCCGTCGTCTCTTTTGGAACTGATCACTCTTTCTAGAAGGTATCTTGTATAACATACTTAACATAGATCAAGTTCAATAACTCCAACATTTACTTAGCTGATTATACCTTCTAAACCTTTCCCCTAGGGTACGAATCCGATAGGACTTTATACATAGAGGCTTCGAGCTCCATCATCGCCGCATAGGGATGCCTTGAGTATAATATGAGATATGAGGTGAGTAATCAATTTGTGTTTCATCATGTTGCGCTTGAGACAACACGCTTTTTGTTGTCTTCAATACATAACCTATCGTATATGGTTCAACGCCAGTTCATGAGGTGTGCAGTATCATAATACTGCAAACTGTATATTAGAAAATCATTAAGTGAAAGAAGGTATTTATTATACATAATCAAAGTGAACATCACATCATTTTCCACATCATGTATAATATTTAAAATTCATGATATTTATAAATAGATAATACTAAAAATATATTCTTCAAAAACAGAAGAAAATCAAAATGACTTTATGCATTACGTAAGCTGTGGCAGGTGCAATGCATTTTGTTGGGCCCTGGGCTATGAATTTAAATAATTCTCCAAAAGAGGCCCATGAATTATAGATAGTATGCATGCCACGCCCGTAGTTCGATTAGACTGGGAGGGGTGGGGGCATGTTGCGCTCTGGGCGCCACCAAAAGCTGCAACTGCAGTGCGAAACAGGTCGCCGAGTGACCAATGTGAAAAGGAAAACCAAAGAAAGGAAATTGGAAAAACAGACAGACAGACACACACACACACACAAACAGAAAAGCTGAACAAAAGTGTTGAAGTGTCTTGAACAAACAAACAAACAAACAAGCAACAACAAAAACAACGTTGCTGATGTTGATGCCGACAAACAAACAGGGGAGTACGACGATGGACAGGTGGAGAGTGGGTTGTGGGGGTGAGGGAGGGACGGGTACAAAGATCTGGGACTGGTAGTGGAACTGGGACTGACAGGGAGACTGCCTGCCTGCCTAGTGGGAGAAGGGGAACAGTGGGAGGAGGTGTATGGGGAATGGAGCGACACACACTTGTAACTTGCATGCTAACATGTTTTCAAAAATTTTTATTTATTTATTTATTAAACAATACGACATCAACAACTAAACTCGTTTGTCGTTCGTAGTTGTTGTTGTTGTTGTTGTTGTGTGATTGTTGTTGGTTTTTGCATATTTACTACACACACTTTGGGCCGAGGCACAGAAACAGAAACAGGCACAGCAAGCGCTTTATATGCATATGCATAAACATTATAAACCTACCTAAAAACACAGAAAGAGAGAGAGGAGAGAGACAGAGAGAGAGTGAGAGGAGAGAGTAAGGAGAGGGGAATATTTGTAGGTTTAGTTGACTGGCTAGTTACATCATCTTTACCGTTATGCGTATGACACTAATTTGCATGCGACGTCAGCTACAAATTAATATCATATTCATTTTCGTATTCGTACTCATATTCGTATTCGTATTCGAATTTGATTGTCGTTTTCTCTCTCTCTCTCTCTCTATCCTCTCTCTCTTCTTGTCTTCATCTTTACTTTACATCCCTCAAGCTCCCGCCTCACCCCTAGTTACCCACTAATTCCATCCCACTGTGCACCTACACTATCTGCCTTGTCACGCTGCTGTGGTTCTTGTGGCTTGCAAAATCTTAACTAAGTATTTGCTCAATATTTTCCATTTCCTCAGCAAGTGCCGCGAGCAGAGGTAGCGGCAGCGGCAGCGACGGAGCCAGCGACTGAGCCAGCAGCCGAGGCAGTTTTCCTTTCGCTTTCATTGACGCGTGAAGTGGCTTAACGTAGCCCAGGAATCGCGTAGCAGTTAGCCAGGGGAAGATACTGCATAGAGTTCTTAGCATTTTCTATACTCTAACTATGCAGCTCTGTAAAGTCAAAACGAAGGGTATAAAAACAGGCGTGGCAGACCCTTAGTATATATATTCTTGTATATATTATTATTATATACATATATAGTAGTAGAGTATTACATTCTTGATCAGAAACAGCAGAGTCTATATGCTTGTCCGTCTGTCTATTTATCTGTCTGTTCGTTTGTCTGTTCGCCTGTCCGTCCATTTGAAAACCTTTATCTCAGCTACTATTAATGCCAGGACTACCAATTTTGATAACAATATGTGATATTGTTGGGCGCAAATCAATTTTATTTTAGATTTTGGCCACCTTCCTTTCTGTTCTCTGAAATCGATAAAAACCGAATAATATGTATCATTTTAATGCAAGATAAATCATTTTAGGTAAGCACAATAACTAGTCGTTCAAGGCCCAAATAATCTCTAAAAATTTGGCTGTGATCAGATAACTAAAATAAAAGTTATTTAAGAAATAATTTAAAAGGGGTGCTGCTCACCAAGCCATCCCCTGCAAAGTATGCAATACAAAGTACGCTAAACATAGAAGTTCAGTATTAAATAAATCATATTAAATAATAAGAAGTTAGCGGGTATATTACAATTGAACACTTGACTGTATCTATCGTGCTTGTCCCATATTTGACAACGCGTCTGTCAATTCGAATAGCCCCGCTATATAGTGTATGCGAAAGCCTAGTTAATGTGCATTACATTTTCGTGATTCTGATCGATATCGCCAGCCAACGGCAGTGAGCGTCTCTCTAGTTAATAGAGGAGCTCTTCTTGCAGACATCGTCAACGAAGCAGAAACAGAAATGCTCCTCAAGCGAGTGAGCGAACTGGCCCCGTGCCGCCTCCTCCCTCCCATTCATTCATGGAGGGCCCTGCCTGCGTTGGGTTACATTTGTATTGGGGGTTCGGGGATCGGGGTTCGGCTGGGCAGTCCATCAATTTAGGCAAATGCGGAGCCCAAACAACATACGAACTTCAATTTCGATTTGGGATCTCGACTCGAATTCGAATTATTTTTGGGGCGCAGGCGTAGGCCCTCATGCGCCTGCTGTGCCTGCATAATATCGAGCAACAAAAAAAGTAACCTAAGACTTGCCGAAGAAGTTATACCCTTGCTAGAAAATGTGATAAAGCTTGAATTCTTATTGGTGATCTTCGATTTCAAATAATCTAGGCAAGCTAAATGTTTTATGACATGTGAATATTTAGAAATAAAACTAGATAAGTTTGGTTGCGGTATTTTTAAATAGATCTTAGAAACCATTACTTCAACGGATTGTTCTTACGACAGCAATATTTCAATTTGATTTGTTCATAAATTTGATAATTTTCAACTATTCTATACTTTTGATAAATCCTATGATATAAATATCGAATATATTATCGATCTATTTTATATATTTTTTTGATAGATAATATTTGCTTAATATATTCTTTATTTTTGAGATGTGATATTTTCGATATCTATGTATATTCGATACGTTCTATATATTACATATTGTCAATATTTTGAAATCATTTTATATGTTTTTAATGCAGTCGATTAAATAATTTAAATAATTTCGATATTTTCAATAAACATGATTAATTTTCGATATTCGTTTTTTGTATGTATGTAAATTATATTTTCGATATATACGATAATTTCCATTTAATCGATATTTTCTATACAGTACAGTTTTCTATTTCAATATTTTCGATATTATTTATCAATATTAAATATTTGATACTTTTGATATATTTTAAATTTTCAATATATCTGATATTTTCGATATGATGATAAGTAAGTATATATGTATATATGTATGTAGGTATTTGATATATTTGATATTTTTGATATATCGTATTGCATATTTTCGAATCGATTTGATATTTTCGATTATTAGTTCTCCTAAAAGCATGCACTCTGACCAAGAGTATAATGATCGGCATACGATAATTGATAATGGCTACGAGTATGGATGTCAGTGTGAGTGCGAGTGCGAGTACTCGCACGACTACCCGTTCGCTTGATTGTGAGTGTAAACTGCATAAGAAACCGAACCTGGCAGCGGCCTAGGCAGCACGAAGACCAGCAAGAAAATCAAGCAAACCAAAGCGACAGCAGCAGCAACAACAACAGCAACAACAGCGACAACAACAACAGCAACAGCAAACCATCATAATATTAATTCCAGTGTGTGCTTCCACGTTCGCTTGTAGTTGTGTGAGAAACTGGGTCAGCGTGTCGTTTGTGCTTACATACTCGCACACACACACACATACAACAAATGTATGCACACATGTAAGTTGCTGCTGCTGTTGCTGCCGGCGCACGATAGAAAGTGAAAACGAAGCAGCAACAACAACAACAACAACATCTCCGACTACGACGACGACGGCGACTACGACAACAAAATGGCTATGAGACTATGACGAATGAACGGCAAGAAAAATCACATAATCGCCGCCGACAGCAGCAGCGACGTCAGCAGAGACAGCAGCAGCAGCAGCAGCGGCAAACGAATTATAATTTAGGGAAAATTATGCACGCAGCACTGTATCATAAATATAAATAAGCAAGTAAATGATAATAAAAATCGAAATTAAGCACACGTCGATTAAGACTGAAACCCTTGAGGTCTTAAGTCATGTATATATAGTACAGTTACAATATATACATGACTTAAGACCTCATATGTATGTAGTATAGGTACAGGCAATGTCTTTGAGTTTGATATCACAAATAAGATAAAGAAGTAAAGAGCAACAAGTCCTCACAGAGCCTCCAATTATTGCAACCTCTCAATGTTATTCCTTTCATTCATTACATGATTGTTATCGAATCATTAGATATTATGTATGTATCTGTCTATCATGATGTATGTCATACACCTCACACCCTAACTGTCTATTGACTGTACAAAATATGTTTGAAATCTTCTGGAACCTCTTTACCTTTCGAGCTTTCCTTGGTGTTGCACATACGCCGAGTTGTCGCTTGAATATCGATCGCACGTTTATCGATTTACAGCAGACAACTGCATTGGAAGTGCTCTCTTTAGTACCAATCACAGCAGAAATGAGCTGAATTCAATGTGTCATCGATCGGGGCTAACTAAGGAAGGAGGGCTCCTCTTGGCAGATGCTGCGATTGGCGATGCCGCGATGACTGTGCAAATAAAGTCGGCCGCAGGCGCCGAAACGTGATCAGGCAATTACGAATTGGCAGCAGGAGAATCGATAAAAAGCAGAGGATCGCAGGAGGCAAGCGGGCAAGAAGGCTCTTCAGAGGCACCAACCGGTTGGGGAAGAGCCACACCCAAAACAAGAAAGCGCGTTCAGCAGATTTACAAGCAGTGATTAGTCTGATGCTGAGGAGTCTGTGTGTGTGTGTGTGTGTGTGAGTGTGGGCAGAACTGCTGCTGCTGCCAATATAGCGCTGGACTCGGCCAGCAGCAAGCTGCTAAAATCAACGAAGCGCTGCAAAAAAATGCGCGATTACGAAAGCCAAGCGAAGATACTCCAAGCCGGCGCGAGGCAGGCGAGCCGAGCCGAGACAAGCCAAGCCAAGTCGAACCAAGTCGAATCGGGCTGAGCCAACTTGGGCTGCCACCAAGTCACTAAGTCAGTCAGTCAGTCGGCCCACGGTATGCAAGCGTTCCCCTGTCCCTCTGGCACAGACACACCCCCCCTCCCCCTCTTCACCTCACCCCCCTCACACATATTTGCTAGTAACCGAAGCTTTGTTTTGTTTAGCGCTTGGCCTGGGCATGGGCCCGGACTGGGGCTCGGGCTCAGGCCCGGTTATATCATCAGCGCTCTTACGTGCCAGCCAAATAGCCAAATGGTCAGCGGGGATGGAGCGCCCGACTTAGGAGCCCGCGTGCGCGTTTTTATGCATTTTCAAAGCGGGACACCAACGACAACAACAACAACAACAAACAAAAAGTTGGAGCGCTAAATGCTCGACTGGCCAACTAGTTGGCTGCTTGGCTTGGTCAGCCAACGAGTCTTCGTCTGCGTCTTCGCTGCTGTTGCTGCCGCTGCTGCTGCCGTCTCACTCTCACTATACATTCATTCGTTTCTCCCCTTTCCTCTTCCCCCACCCCCTGCACTGTCCGCATTTGAATAATGTTTGACCCAAATTCAAGTTTTGTGCGCGCGCTTTTGGCCGACAAGAAAGAGTTAGTTACTCGAACAAAAGCCCAGCTGAAAAGTCAACAATTGTTGTCTTTTCTTTCACTTTTTACAACTTTTATTTTCAATTTTGTTCAGCTTTTTCAGCTCTTTTCCTTCCTTTGTTGTTGCTGTCTAAATGTCATTTTTCTGCGTGTGAAAAGCTGTCAAAATCATTTGTTTCGCCTGTTCAAATTGTTTTATGGAAACGCATCAGTTGTGGTCAGGCCCTAACTCTGATACTTTCTTATCACTGATCGGGGATATTGACGGCAATCAAAAGCTGCGATCGTTTGTTATGGATTTGGGACTTTTGCCAATGCATCATCACGATGGCCAACAAACATTTTGAGTTTCACGGGAATTTCACAAAATGTGTAAACAAAAAGTGAAATGACTCAGAGCTGAAGCAGCAGCCTAATGTCCTTGAGAGTTCGACCGAAAGTTCATCTGATTAGTAAACAAAATACCTATAAATATTATACAAAAACTACTATAGTTTGAATGAGCTACCTCTAATTTGAATGCAAATTAAACTAAATAATAAATAGATATATAGCTAATGGCAGCGTGATGGAAAGACAGTACTTGGAAAGGAAAGCAGGGAAAACCTTAAACTTATACATGATGGTGATTCATATCTGCATCATATCCGTCGAAGATAGTATCGGATGTTGAAATTGAGATATTAATGCAGAATAATTAGAAAACCTTTGCCCTACATTCCTGCAAAAAATTAAAACTTAATTCGATATAGGTACGATATAAACTAAGCTTCTTTTTTATCGTATGCAATGGATAATTAAACTTATATTGTTTATTCTGGGTAGATAAAAAACACTTGTGCTGTAAGCATTTTTTTTACATACGATACTTTCTTTAAAATGCGAAAATATAGTTAATTCTAATATTATACAATACATATTTTCGAATATATATTTAATTAGTTACAATTTAATATTTAGTGTAAGCTTGAAAAAATCTTAGTTTTCATATTCTCTTTTAGTTTTAATGTACTGTTTACAATGTAGGGTTCTTTACAAATGATATAATAAAAATAAGTATATTTCTTATTTACATTTGTCTGCCAAGACACTCATGAAAATCTGAGTTCTTATCTTGTTAAGAGTTAAGAATATCTGTAATCTCTAGTTCGAAAGACTTTTCACTTGGTTTTCCATCACATTGTAACAATATTATTGATAAGAAATGGTTTGTGATCTCCATATTGCATAATATTGCACACATTTGTGGAGCGAACCTTCCAGAGTCGCATAACTGCAGAGTTGATTACTTTAATTTAACTGCTACTTAGTGTAATTAACCCTATTTTGCTGTTGGTCAGCCCGAAAACCTGAGCACATTCCACGCTCGTTTCTCTTGGTTCGGTGCGGAGATGTCGGGAGTGATTCAGCGTGCGGTACTCTAGGGCTCTGTTTCGAACTGTACTCGGCTCTTTTTGGGTATTCGTGCGCGTACTCGTATTCGTATTACACGTTCATGAGCTCACGTATCTCCGTTTTGAATTATTTACTTTGTCGTTGTTGTTGTTGTTGTCGCCACATTTTTCCCCTTTTTTTCTTAGTTTTATTATGAGTTTTTGTTTTTATTTCTGTGTATGGTTTTGGCCTTTGTCTTAAGCCACAAACATTTGACATTTTCATCAAGTTTTACTCACATGTAAACAGCTCGACAAGCGCTCTCCTTTTATGATTTAATGTCCCACAACAACAACAACAACAACAGCAGCAGAAACAACAACAATGCACTAAGCTTACTATATGTTGGACACGATCACATCGTTTTTATTCCATAAACACGTATTTAAGGTTCCAGTAAATCGTTATTCTTTTAATACCACACCATGACACGGTAAAAAAAGATGTAAAACAACCAGAAAATGATCGAGTCATCTATATAAAATACCTATGAAAGTACCTTGGCTTATCGATTCAAATAGTTCACAATTACACAGAAATTAAAAGTAAGAAAAGTCATGAACAAATCATGAAATATGTTGATGCATTAGAAAAAAGGATAGGAGAAAATTAAATCCTATTTCTAGATTAATGAGACAGAATTCATAGTTTTAAACCTTTATGTTAGAAAAAATAAAGTGGCGTTTACTGTAGCGCGAGCACAATACACTGAAAGGCTTGTACGGTAAAAAGTTCGGCTTACCAACGGATGTGTTAGTGGTGAAAATTACGACTAATTGAAAATTACGGCTAACCAGGACTAACCTTTGGACTATACTTACAAAGAATTCACTAAGCATGATTCTACGCTCAGATATATTGTAGAAGCTAAATAAAGTAACTTAAGTCTACTATTATAAGGAGGAAACCCTGAGTTTACATCCCAGTTAAAGCCTCATAAGGCAAAAATTAGACAGTTCTTTTGTACAGCTTCAATGCTATCCTTGTGAACTGAGTATTAAGGACACCATACGAATAATCCCAACGTAAGAATTGGACGAAAAAGTGAGGTTTAGAGAGCCTTTGTTAAATAAGGATCGCCAAACTCCTTAGACCATCTCATTATAAAGTCGATAGATGTGTTGATTTTGGGATATTTTTCCTAAATGATAAAGTAAAAATACAAATTTTAAATTTACTACATTATTAATTTTTAAATTGATTTTCTTACTTAAAAAATATAGAAGTAAGAAACGCTTTTAGCCATATCTTAACTAAACGGTAATAGTAATATAATTTTACAGAATTTTGTATTAATATTCATATATTCCTTAACAGCTATAATAAAGTTAATAGCTGTGTGGGTTCAATTTAAGTGTGTCTATGAATATATGATTGTGTCTTTGAACGCTTAAGAAAATAAGAAAAAAAAGAAAGAGTAAGCTGTGTAAGGTTTGTAGGCTCATAACTTTGTCAATCCAATTACCATCTAATCAAAATTAATAAAATGCTGGTAGCCTATTGTAAACAAAATGAAAGGAAATCTATCAAGTTATGGTTTTTTTTATCGGGATCGTTGCAAGTTATCTGCTAAGTTTTATGAAGATAGTTTCAAGATTGAGAGACTAGTTTGCGTTGCAACATACGAACATAATGTCTAATCTGGCGGAGAATGCAGCTGGATTTCGATACTGTCAGCAGAAAATGGCAGCTAGCAGAGAAGTCTGCGTGGTGTGAGAGTATTCCGAGCAGAAGCTCTGCTGCCGGGATTTTAGCCGAATGTGAATCTTGGCCAATTCGCATTATGTCTGAGATTGATGCCACAAATTGGTTCACATGGCATGACTCTACATTGACTTGGTCTGTCTATCTGTCTGTCTGTCTCTCTTCATCAGTCTCTGGGCTGGTCTGGCTGGTGTGGGCCTGTGCCTGTGCCACACTGTTGTAATCTTACGACTTTAATTTCTGTTTTCTTGAGTTTTTCTTTGGTTAATTTCGGTGCATTCTCGCATTGAAGTGCCCCGTCGTTGTCTGCCTAATTTCGTATATATATTTTTTGTTATTATTGTCTGCATAGACTGCCTCTTATAGTTGTTGTTATTGTTGTTATAGTTACTGTTGTTGTGTGTGATGATTGTGTGTTAATTAACTTTGGCGTTAGACAATGCACGTTTTGGCTCCGCTGAGAACAGCGATCTGACCACATTTTCCCCTTGCTCTCTCTATTTTTTTCTCTCTCTCTCTGTCGCTCTCTTTCTCTTGGGTTTATCACTTGCTAATTCGTGGAAGCAGGCGGTCATAATGTCATCGCTTGTGGGGTTTATAAGCCGTTGACATCTGTTTAACGTCGTTGCTCGGTTACAGTTAGCTCCACTTAAATGTAGTTTGTTCTTTTGGTAGTGCTGCCGTGTGCCGTTATGGCACATTTTCATGTTTTATACGAGCTATTCCCAAGAAAAGCCTTAGTCCCGCATGGGGCTGCGTGTGCTCTATATACCAGCACCTCCCTCTCGATGCCTCCCTCCTGCTGGCCACAGTTACAAAACGTAGCCAAAGCTGTCGGAACGTGCCGCGAGACACTTTCTGCCTATTGGCAAGATTGTCTGCAGTTGCCACAAATCAATCAAATCAAATCAAATCGAAGCGAGGCAAGGAGAGGCGAGGCGAGACGAGGCGGGACCCGATGTCGGCACTTTGTCTAATGAGTTGTTGCCACAGGTGAGCAACAGGTAGGTAACGGGCAGCCGAGGTGCTAATCATCTCAATTGACTCGATTCAATGAAATGCAACCCGACTCAATTGTCCAGGCGCAATTGCTAATGCAACAGCAGCAACTGCCGCAGTGGCTCATTGCACCCACCACCAATCGGCTGATTGAATAGACATATATATACTACATCGATAAGTATGCTAAGTCTGGTGTTGAATAAATGCGCATTTAGATGAAGGCGCAACAAGAAAAGACATTCTGCTTTGCGGCTTGCTTGGCTGCCAGCAGGCGGCATACATTGAACTCTTCTAACAGATGGAATCAAAATCAAAATTGGAGAATCTACGATTGCAGATCCCCCACAAGCGCATATGTATGAGTCCCTTCCTACTTCCAAAGTTAAAGCTAGAATTGTCTCGCTCAGGTACAAGTATCTCATCAGTAGAACTGCTGATTTGGGTTCATTTTCGCCTAAAACTTTTAGGGACTTAGTTCATTTTTCAAAGAACTACAGTTCAATATTTAGTTCGTCTTCGAGTAGTTTGTTCCTTTCGAGTCATTAGTTTGGGGAACTAAAAGACCAACGAACTAAAAATCAGGGACTTAGTTGTTAGTCAGTTTGCTGATTAGTTCAATCGATCTTAGTCTGAACTAAACGGTGCAACTCTACTTATGAACACATTCACGACATGTGACATGCATTGAACTCTTATCAACATCGACCCAAGGAAGTGCGACTTAATCGGACAGGATAAAGTTATAAAAAAACATACATAAATGCATCTTTCGATAGTTATATATAAGTTACTTTATTGTTACCAATTTCAATTATAAATAATATTTCAAAAATATTAAATAACTCAAATAATACCCAATGGATCTTAGTTAAATAAAAATACCAATAATATATGTTGCATATATCAACTCTTTGTAAGATATGTATTTATGTCAAATAGAAAATAAATAGAGCTTACATCAATAACAATACTTATGGGATATAAATTGTTGAATACGAATTCAAATTTAAATATTATAAATTTGATGCAGCTTGGGTTTTACGGCCTGACGAAGGCCAGTTCTAAACATAAAACGGTGCTGAAAAATGTTTGTAGTCTTGTAAAAATCAGCCTTGGCCCGTGTTCTGATCTTAACTTAACTTTGGGTGCTGAAACCAGACCATATATCATTTATATATGACAGCTTCAAGAGCCTGTGAAAATTGGCAACAGGCAACAGCCAAGCTCGAAGCTGGGGCCCAACCCCAGGCCAAATAGATGACAGACTTCACTTAAGTCACTTCCGCTGCACTTTGTGAAGCACTTGCTGTCGCTGTCAGTGAAATTTGGCAACGCCGCAAGTGAACGTCTGCCTTGGCGTGGCTCCAAGCCACACATGTCCCTATAGACAATGAGCATAGGTACAAATATATATGAGAGTCAGTGTGGTGTGTGTCTGACTTAGACACATGTCTATAGAAGTTCGGGCGCTCTATGCGGTTGCATCGATGACCAACTGTAGCGTGTGGGGGGCTTTCGGTTTTCCTGCCAGCAATTACACATGGAATTGAGCGTGTGTGTGTGTGTGTGTAGAGTCGAAAAGAAAACCTCAAGCTAGAAAAAGTTACGAGTGCACAAGTATCGAAAAAATTGATGGCAAAAACTAAACAGCAAATAAACAAAAAGTAAACAGCGCCCAGATCAAGTCTAGTCAGCGTTGTCTAGTCTCGGCCCGATCTAAACTAGTTGAGGCGTTGCGGTCGTCGTGGCCGAGCAACAGCAACAGCAACAACAACACCAACAACAGCAACAGCAACAGCAACTGGTAACAGAGTGCATTGACGTGTTGTTTGCATGTGCCAGCAACAGCAACTGCAGCAGCAGCAACAGCAACTACAACAACAGAAGCCCCAGCAACAGCTAAAGCTCAGCCCATCTCTGTTGCCCGCCTTCCCTCTCCCCTGTCTAGTCTAACTTCTCCTAACTCTTCTAGCCAAGCAAGTTTCGTTTTTGCTTATTTCTGAAGAATCGGAAAATTGCAGAAAACGAGATTTTTTGCGATTCGGCGTCGAGTACGTTGCACTTCGAGCCGCAACCTCAGTAACAGTCGGAGCCGCAGTTCCAGCTACACATACAACTACAACTACAACTACAGTTTCCAGATGGAGTCAGTCAAAGTGTTGCTGCTGCTGCTGATGGTGTTGTTGGAGTGCTCGAGCTGAGCTGAGGATCGGTACCGCATAAGGTACGCTTCAGAGTGCTACGTCGCACAGTGGTAAAAAAACTACACACATTTTCCGAATTGATAATGAGCTTGTTATATAACATATTTGCAGAGTTTTTATTTCAATCAGAAATTATAATCATTGTTTGGACTATAACTATAGAATTATTTATTTACTAAACCCATAAATAAGTCAAACCAGGACTGCCAACTATTCCTCACCAAAAGAGGCCAGATGACTCTAAAAATGGGAAAAAACGGACAAGCAACTAAGAAAAGAGCAAAATTCAGGACAATAGTTTTAAAAGAAAATAAAAGAATGGCATAAAATTAAATATATTCTTATTCTGTATCGATTTTGTAATTATACTCGGAGTATGCATCATTATATGTTGAAGATGATATGCCTTATCAAAAAAGATCAATTTATGCAAATATTGTAGAAATATTCGTTCATTGGTCATGTTACTGAAGTACAAGGGGGAAAGACAATTTAAATTTGAACAGGAAAAAGATAACGTATATTGAAGACGTATCATTTCGTGCGTTGCAACTTTACCTTTAATATGTTCTCTTTATTATACAATTATTTAAGTTTTAACATTGGTAATAGGCTCTATGAACAAGTAGAACTGTGCCGATCACTGAAGTGATGGAGGGAGCTTTATATATGAATACATTTCTTGGACTCAAAGCTTTGGGGCTGTTTCGAGCAATCCAATGATGGGAAATCAGACCAACTAGGCTTAAGTTATTTAATATTGTTTTCGCCAACTTGTAGTTGATTTGCCTTTAGTATTATCGATCATAGAATATGCCACAACCAATATCATCTGTAAAAACTACAAATAGAGCGCAGTACCAATTAACTTAAATCATTTCAATAGATTCTGCCAAGACGATACAAAATGTGTGGTTCTCAATACAATTTTTTAAAACTTTAACTGTTTTTGCTTTTCGTTGTTCCACTGTGCGTCGTCCGTCTCCGTTTTGGTACTTGGGTTGTTGGTTCAGCGCTTGTTCGTCGTTCGTCGTCATCGTCGTCGTGGTTGTCGTCGTCGTCGTTGTCGTTGTCGTCGTCGCGTTGTCGTTTGTTGTCGTCTTGAAAACTGGGTCAATCGCTGCTTGGGCTGTTGTTGATGTTGTTGCTGCAGTCGACTTGTTGTTGTTGTCTTCGTAAATTATTTAGTTTTGTTGGGTTGTCTTGCATCTCGTTGCCTGGTTCGACTGGATTTCGGATGAACAACTGGTTGGGATAGGCAGGCGGACTTGGAGAATGCTAAGAGTGTGTGAGTGTGTGTGTGTGTGGGGGGAGGGAGGGAGAGTAGTACAACTCCAAAAAGTGTAAATTGCCATCTTTTCTCATTGCCTTTTCATTTGACTATTTCTTTGTGAGCCTCCAACTGGTTGAGGTACCATTCGCAAGTGGAGAAGACTTCTTAAGCCTGAGTTTAACGAGTTTTATTTTATTCTCAGACCCTGCGACTTCCGTTCCTGGCTGACTTCTGCGACCTGCTCGAGTTCTGTTCATGTCGTTTAATTGCAAGTGACATAACTGTTAAACGCACTTTGCTTGACTTGGCTCTCGCTTCTCGTTCCTCATTCAGCGATTCTCGCGCCTCGACTCTCTGGGCCCGTCTGCAGTCTAGACGGACGGAAGAACATGTTGCCGTCTACACAGAATGCCGGCCGGCTCTTTCTGCAAAACTGGTTTCTCATTTCTTGAGGTTGTTTTGGTTCTACTTTTGCTTCTTCCTCTTTTCCACCTCTTGTTCTTCCGCGTCGGTTCTGTTATGTTCTTTAGCACATGTAGAATTCGACAGCGTTCTTTTCGTTTGTGTCACGAGACCATACCAATTATGCCTGGCTGCAGGTGAGAGACTAAGAAACAAGCGGGGAGGGGGCAACTGTTAACAATTTTAATGTCTCTTTATTTCCCGGAATCTGTGGAATAAGTCTGAGACTTAGTTAATGGAAACTTTTGTACTACTGCAAGATCGCAAACGGAGTTGTATATCTATAAGATGGAGAGGGGCTCTTAAGAGAAACAAATATTTAAAATAATGTAATATAATTTATATTGTAATAAAATAATAAATATTAATACTTAAATAATTAACTTTATTAAATTTAGTTACATATAAAACAATAAAATTTGAATTAAGTATATATTTGCTCCATTTAGTGTAGTGAATAATTTTCGGGTACATATTCCTGAATACATTATTTTTAAATTGGAAAAACGGTTAAGCTAGAAAGCTGGTCACACTATAGCTGTACCCCGATTCCGTATACGATCTGAAAGAACCATCTGTCGGCAGTTTTGAAAACTCATTTTCACCTACAGTGGCAACGCTGTTTTCTTGGTTGAAAACTCGACTAAAGCGAGTTTTTATTCGTTGTAAAACACCCCAAATAAGTAGTGAACTGCTTGCATTCCCATGACACAAGCCAGTGTAGTTCTCTGATTGCTGCTCGAAAGTATGCAATGGATATTCTTTATTGAAATATGGTTGAAAACAGTTTACCACTTAAAAAATTGAGATCCTGGGAGCCATTTCCAGGGTGAACCGGGTGTTTCACAAACTTGCAAGCTTTTGAACTGTTAAAAGGAGAAAAACAGAACAATAAGGAAAAAGCCGGGAGTCGTAAGCTTGTCTGGTTTAGCCGTTATTCCAAAGAGGAACTGCTTGTTTCCTTGGCTAACAGAATTCTGTTTCCCAGGACACAATTCCATTTGTGCCAAGACACGATCCCATTTGTGTCCCGGATATGTCACTCTCGTTTTATTCGCCCTGTCCTCGGATGACAGGCGGGAACTTCCGCCCTCAACTCGCAAAGTCACCGTTCAACGCCAAACAATATTGTTTGGAATAATATTTTGGACTGACCGGCAGCCGTCAGAGGTGGCAATGGGAGCAACATTGCGTTGCCGGGCCCTCGTCCGGTCTCTATAAACTCACCCAATCCAGCTTGTACTAAGGTGTCAGTCCATCCGTGCCGAAAGTCAGCCTGGCTACGGACTGGTCCACAGTCCACCACTGTTTAACTGTTCGGTAATAGGAAGAAGATGACAAAATATAAAAAGCGAAATCGGCCTTACGTTTTTTTCAGCAAATTTGCATTTTATTGAAAAAGTTTTGCAGCATTATTATTCATGTTTATCATTAGTTAATTACTTGGGTACTCTTTAAAGACTACGAAAGAATTATATACGCACGGGAATAGGAATACAAGGGAGATGCTCGTGCCTAAGAATAATACATAATGATGCGATATTCAAATTGATTCAATAGGATCGATCTTTGGGTGTCGTATTGCCATTTGAGTCCAAACTTTTGCCCATTCCGTCAGTCTTCGGTGCAGTTGAAAGTATTATTTGTTGAATAAATGTATTTGATTTTTTGAGGATCGTGCAATTTGAAACCTTTTCTTGTCTATATACTGGATGTATATTGGAAGTATAATATGATACTCTAAAGGTTGCGTTTTTTGTTATTATTGATATTGGGTATATAAATAATTATGTATGTACGATATAATAAAAATGTTATAGGATTGAGACTTAAATTAGTGAAAAAAGTGGTTGAAATAGATGCGATGATGAGGGGGAGAGAGAGAGAAAATGGCTGCGAGAAATGCGATAGACGTGCCTCCGTGTAAAGTGTAGCGTAGAATGAGGGAGGTACGAGTTAGCGAATGGTAAATGAATGAATGATTGGTGAGTGTGGTGAGTGGGTGTAAGCGAATAGAAGATGAGATGAGACAGAGGGGAAGAGACTTCCGTCCGATGAAGCTTCGATTGTCGTCAAACTACGCTTGACAGGTCCTTTATTTGTGTGTTCGTGTTCGTGGGTGAGAGAGTGTGTGTGTGTGTCTGTTGTGTTGTTGTTGTTTGGGATCTCCTCAGAGTATGTGGCAGTGCTTGGCGCCGCGCAGCTGCTGTCGGACGCCGCGCAGGAACACATGGTGGCCACCAAAGAGGAGACGCTCACGCACGCACCTCATTCCTCTGGCCACACCATTAAATACAATCGCCCTCGACCTCCTCCTGGTTGACGTCGGGGTCGAACTCGTCGTCCGCGGTGGCTTCCTGGTACTGCTGGTACTCGGACACAAGATCGTTCATGTTGCTCTCGGCCTCGGTGAACTCCATTTCGTCCATGCCCTCGCCAGTGTACCAATGCAGGAAAGCCTTGCGACGGAACATGGCTGAGAACTGCTCGGAGATGCGCTTGAATAGCTCCTGGATGGCGGTGGTGTTGCCAATGAATGTCGAAGACATCTTCAAACCCTTGGGTGGTATGTCGCACACGGCTGTCTTCACGTTGTTCGGTATCCATTCGACAAAGTACGAGCTGTTCTTGTTCTGCACCGCCAGCATTTGTTCGTCCACCTCCTTCATGGACATGCGGCCGCGGAAGACGGCAGCGACGGTGAGGTAACGGCCGTGGCGCGGATCACAGGCGGCCATCATGTTTTTGGCATCGAACATCTGCTGGGTCAGCTCGGGCACGGTGAGGGCGCGGTACTGCTGCGAGCCACGCGAAGTGAGGGGCGCGAAGCCCGGCATGAAGAAGTGCAGACGCGGGAATGGTACCATATTCACAGCCAGCTTGCGCAGATCGGCGTTCAGCTGGCCGGGGAAGCGCAGGCAGGTGGTCACTCCTGACATGGTCAGCGAGACGAGGTGGTTGAGGTCACCGTAACTCGGATTGGATACCTTCAGTGTGCGGAAGCAGATGTCGTAGAGTGCCTCGTTGTCAATGCAGTACGTCTCGTCTGTGTTCTCTACCAGCTGGTGGATCGAGAGCGTGGCATTGTACGGCTCAACCACGGTGTCCGACACCTTGGGCGATGGCACCACCGAATAGGTGTTCATGATGCGGTCGGGATACTCTTCGCGGATCTTGGATATCAACAAGGTTCCCATACCGGAGCCGGTGCCGCCGCCCAGCGAGTGCGTCAATTGGAAGCCCTAAAATACGACGAGGATTAATATGGCGAAATATTTGAAACCAGTGAATGCAGAGGTACCTGCAGACAGTCGCAGTTCTCGCACTCCTTGCGCACCACGTCGAGGACATTGTCCACCAACTCGGCACCCTCTGTGTAGTGACCCTTGGCCCAGTTGTTGCCGGCGCCAGACTGGCCGAACACAAAGTTATCCGGACGGAAGAGCTGGCCGTAGGGGCCCGAGCGTACCGACTCCATGGTGCCTGGCTCCAGATCCAGCAAGATGGCGCGCGGTACATACTTTCCTCCCGACGAGCGTGTCACAGCTGCAAGGAACGTGATGAGTCACTTTCATTCATGTGTGGGCTGAAGAGGAACTCGTAGATCGAGAACGAGATACTTACCCGATGCCTCGTTGTAGTAGACGCTGACGCGCTCCAGCTGCAGATCGCTGTCGCCTACGTAGATGCCATTGCTGTCAATGCCATGCTCCTCCGATATGATCTCCCAGAACTGCAGATGAATACGAAATGAAAAAAGAAGAAAAACAATATTCGCATTAGTCAGAGAAGAGGAAGAAAATGAAGTAAGAAAAGTACAAGCTGAGGGCGATCGACTTTAATATACCCGACACACAAGAATTGAAGCAATACACGCGACTGCACTGCCCCTTTGTTAATAAGATTGTGGATCTATGGTATCCTCTTTTGATATTATATGTAATCCCCTGTCTAGTCCAGTAATTCAAAGAAAGTCCATAATTTTGACTGGACTAGTCGACCTTATCTCATTCACCCCGAGAAGGTGCTTGCCTAGAGATACACTTCTTTTGTGATCCAATGCCGGACATACTGTAAGTTTGTGCTAAGGTGCTAAGGCTCTAACTCGCAGAATCGACAGATTTCTTAATCAAGCTTCCTAGTTTGTCCTAAGACAGTGGCCTGTAAGTAGCCCAGTGAGAATTCTTACTGGGTTCTTACTCAGCTTTATTATCAGCTTAAAACTCTTGAGGTTAGAGCACCTTAGAAGGCAGGCCCGTAGCTAGGTGTGTAGTGCAAAAGGGCCCCGGCTACCAACCGTAAAAAGGTTTATATAGGAAACTTATTGAGACAATTCCATTTACTTAGTATAAACAAATAAATCCATTAAGCCGATTAATCAAATTAAGGGTCCCGAGAAGAAGAGCACAAGGTCCTGCAAGAGCGTAACTACGGCCCTGCTAAGAGGGACTTTGATTGCCCCAAGCCTGGTGTTCGTTCCAAGTGTAATGTACGGATGTTTGCCGAATAATAATAAATTTAAATAACTTCTGCGGTTATTGGGTACTTTATATATATTGTGGTCGACGTAGTCAAGAGACCTCCTTACTTATTTGCATAAGCTAAATCATGTGCAGGGTACGAACAAATCAAATGCAATAACAGGAATTAAAATAGAAGTGGAAACTGAAGCAAGCAAATATTTATATTTCTCTTAAAGCAATACAATACAACTGTAAGCGACAGATCCAAGAAAACTACAAATAATTTAGAAACTCTCTCTCTCTCTCTCCACTAGGAATCAATCCCAAGCAACATGTCATTTAATCTCCCTGCTATGTTTACAATGTCCCCTTGTGTCTTGACACCTCTTCGATTTTAATTTCTTCAGCGAGATAGCAGTACCTGATAATGATCATGCTTATATCAATTTAATGACTGTGGACTGTGTCGTCGCCATAAAAAAGATATATACGAGTGTGTTAGGTACTGCTTGGGCTATTTTAGTTTTCTCAGTGTGAGCTCTGACTTTCCTTGATCTATTTATGTTATCTTGCCTTATATAGAGCCACCAAATACACTCCAACCATGTGATATATATACATATTTAAGTGCGCTAGAAGGTATATTATTGAGTGTTCCAGGAATAGAAGTTCTTGGAACTTTGATTTCACATTTCAATGCTTGATTGCGTACCTAGAAACTCAAGTGTGTTCACCCTACTATATATATATCATATATATATTATATCTGCACAGTCTTTAGCTACTAGTCAGGCAGAATGAAGGCGGCAATCTGTCAACCTGCTCTCAAGATTGGAGAGATCTGGCCGGGTGACGTTCATCAAACTGAGTTACGGCCCCAGGGCCCCCGGGGGCCACCCAACCGATGTCAGAGTTCATGTTGCCAGCCGCAGAACCACTCGAAAATTGTGGAAATTATTAGAAAATTTCTTTTTCTTTGACACTGTATGACAGCGCCATAAAGTTGTTTTATTTTCTGGTTTTCGGTGCTCAGTTTGGGTAAGGACAAACATACAGATGGATGCTTGGTTGGATGGATGCTTGGATGGATGGATGGATGGAAGTGACACACATTGCGAGGGGCTGAGAATTTATGTTTAGTTTAGCCGTCACTCGGACGGGGCAGGCTATGCAGCATGCCCTGATTTAGTGCTAAATTTAAAGGAAACCAGCGAAACGAAGCGGCATGCGGCATGGGGCATGGGGCGTGGGGCAGGCGATGGCAGCAGCGACAGGCGACGGCCACGAGGTGGCGTTGTGGCGCAGGGAGTCAGAAATAGTTTTCGGTTTTCATTTTGAACATTTCACTCGAATATATTTCAGTGCAGCGTGGCGCGCGCGGCATGGGACATTTCCAAGTTGAATGCAACGCGCGCTCCTGGGGTGCAATGTGCAACCTTATGCGGCGAAAGTGTTAAAAATAGCCCTGCCATGGGCGTTGCACGTTGCCCGTTGCCCGTAGGCACTGGCCAGAGATACCAGATACAAATGTATCTGCCGCTGCTGCCTCTGCTGCTGAGTCATAGCTGAACTGCAGGCCAACGACCCGCCAGGCAGCCGGCAAATACTAAATTAACTCGGCAGACGCCAGTTGTAGACATCGACAACATCATTTGGAGGCAGCTCGCTCCCCTTGCCACTCCATCACCCGGCAACAGCCACGCACACGTCGCTGCACGTTGCCACTACGCGCTGCTTGAGCAAATCAAAAAGATGCTCGTCGTATCGCGCAGATACAAAAAGACAGAAGAGGCAGCAGGGGCAGCAGAGGCAGCAGTAGCTGCAGAGGCAGCAGCAGGGGCAGCAGTAGCCGCGATCCGTTCATGTTGCCACTCACTCCCTGGCCTTTATTGCGGAAGCGCTCTGCAAATGTTTTGCTGCGTTTAACATTAGCGTCGCCCCCTCTGCCTCATCTCCGCCTGCCTCATGTGACCAAAAACGGATCACATTAGTTTTCATTAACAAGACAATGATTTCGTAATCGCAAGGGAACTTTTCCCAATGAAGCGCGACGCATAAAATGTTGATAATTTTATTCGAATTAGAAAAATTCTTTGGGTTGGCAGAGGAAACGATAAAAATGTTATCGCTTCAAGTAGTTTTCCCCCTCCCCCTCCCCCCCACATATTTCCATTTCAATTTCAATCTGCATCCCAATTCCAATCCCATTCTCATTCTGTCTGCCTCGTTTCCCTTTGGCACTTGAACTTGACGTGCCTGTTGGAAGTATCAGTCGCAGTCCTCCACAGTCTACAGTCTGCAGTCTACAGTATGCAGTCTTGCAGGCCATCTGCAATCTTCTATAGTCTGCATTCTGCAGTCTGCACTCGCTGTTCAATCAACAAAGTGCATTAGTGCTAGCTGGATGCATCTGCTTTGCCTCTCAGTCTCTCTCTCTCTCTCCCTCTCTCCCTTTGCCTGATCAGAGCTCGACGCCTGCGATCGCATACATACGATCAATTTCTTTCAGTGTAGCCTGCCCTGCGTCCGCTGCAATGTTTGCTTTTGTTTATTTGAAAGTCAGCTGAAACTATTTTGTACAATCTCCGCAAGATCATCAAATTTAATTGGAGTGTGGCCGTTGCAATTATGAAGCTTGCAGCGGCAGCCGGCAGCGCGGCGTCGCCAGCGGTGGTAGGCACAATAAAGCGCAGTTTATGTGCCGGACGGAGCCAGCTCACAACAAACAACAAACAAACAACAAGATCATGCAATATACTGGCGGGGCATGGGGCCACAACAACAACAAAGGGGCAGCCACAACTATGATGGAGCTGTGGAAGGGGCAGAGCGGGGGTAATAACAAAAATAAATTAGCACACAAAACTGTTGAAGTGAAAAGTCGTTTTTCATGTCTTTTCTACTTTTTCTCCTCTCTCCCCTCTCTCTCTCTTTCTTTCTCTCTCTCTCTCTCTGATCGCTTTACTTTCAACTAATTTTTTTCGGATTTTTCCTTTTTCCTTTTGATGATGACGCTGCTCTGCTGATAGTTGAGGGAAATTACTCTTTTTTCGGTTAACTGCTGTGATTGCAACGGGGAAATGGGAAGGGAAAGGAAAGGGGGTATCTCGTAGCAAGTCCAGCTGTGAAAAGTGGTTCAAGCTGCGTCATACTCCTGCAGCACGCATTAGATACCATAGAAAGATCAAGACAAATTGTGAGAACGTGATGCGAGTTAATAAAGCGCCTCGACAGTGACCTATCTGTGGCACGATCAGCCCGACAGCAGCCGAGAAAAACAATTATAAGAACATAAAGGGGGGGCCAAGAACAACAAATGCTGAAAATGCAATAAATGTAAGCGCAATACTAAGAATTCCTCAAATTTCCCAGCAGCCAAGCGATCGAAGGCCTGTTAGCGGGAAGAAGCTAGAGAGTCGTGCATTTCAAAGAGATTAAAAATATATGTGCATTATACATTTTAGGTGACTAAGAAAACGACTACGATTGAGTCATGAAAATTAAGGAAAATTCAAAGTGAATTAATTTTCCTGCTCTACAAAGTCACTAGGAAACATTCAGGGCCGTAGCGACAGTCTTAGGGCCCCTTGTGCTACACTTATTGGGGCCCTCGTTTAATTACCTGGCTTCAAAATATAGGATGTCAATTAGTTCATAAAGCATTTCACAAATTGAAGAAAGATATTTCCAATTATGCCAACATTTCTTTCAATTTTATTTGACGATATTGCCAAAATCATTATAAGTTTTTGAGAAATCCATATTTCGAGGGATCTCTTAGTTCTCGATTGACATTGTTAATAACTAATTAACCAATCTTGCCCAATGTGCATGGCATATATCGTATATCATACTTATTAGCCATAGAATATAAAGATATTATAAGTTGCTAGATGATAATGCAAGTAACAGGCATAAGGAGTCGGGCCAGACTTCATAAAGAATACATAGTACATACTATATTTATATTCATGTTCAATATCATTAAGGCTCTATTTAACCACGTCCGTCCTTTTAAAAATCAATATCTCATCTATAATGGAAACTAAAGACTACATATAATAGCTTTAACTATTTTTTATTTTTTGTTCGCTAGCCAGGAGCCCTAGCAGTCGGCGGCCCTTGTGCACCGCACGCACTGCGCACGGGCCAGGAGGCTTTATTTACTCAATACAATAGGAATATTTGGCACTTATTTGTGGATTAATAAATATTCATAGGTACACATATGGTATATTCATAGATAGCTGCCAAGAGTAGTTAGCTGGAGAAGTAATTCTCCACTTAGCTAATTCTTCGTTAGCGAGATTTACAGTTAAATTGTCTGACTTTTCTTGCATTACAAATCATTTCTGAGAGTCCAAAAGAAGAAAATTCTAGTGAAAAATCCAAAGTCATTGTGAGTCTGACATATCTCGCTCTCGCTTTCTCCCTTTGTGCTGCTTAGCTAGCCATGCTCTCCCTCTCTCTCTCTCCCTCTCTCTCTCTTTGTGTGTGCTTCTCTATTGTTTCTTCTGTACGCTGTCTTCTGGCTGCCGTCTTCTTAGTTGCCACTTGCCACAGCGGCAACTAGAAACTTTAGACTTCCAATTAGTTTTAAATGCCGCCCCCTCTACTGCCACGCCCCCCCAGCCCGGCATATGCGATCAGCTGCCGACTGCTGCCGACGCCCTCATTAAGTGTTGCATGTCTGCAGCCATAGCCGGGACTTGTAGCTGCTCCACTGCTGAGCTGTAGCCGTAGCTGTCTTTCCAGCCGAGAGTCGTCAGTCTGTGCCACTCGAAATCACTCGGGCATGAACTTTGGAGCCGCAGCAAATGACGAACTTGCAGATGCAGAGAGAGGAATGCAGAGGTAGGGGCAGGGGCAGACACAGACGGAGCCAGCAGTCTGAAGCAGTCTCCAGCTGCAACTGGGCAGCGATCGCCTGCAGCTTTAGCTTTAGCTTTTCCGGCAGCCCTTGAAAAATGTGCAAAAAATCATTTTCACAAGCATTTGGGCATCAAAAGAACTTTGAAGAAGCCTCAACCCCCTTCCACCCCCTGCTGCCCCCCTGGCAAGCAGGCTGCCTATCAAAAACATTTGTCTTCGCTCAGCAGCTGTTTTGTTGTGGTTCCATTCCCCGACCAGAGAGCGATAATAAATCTGAAAAAAGCGTCAAGTTTGTTGACTCTGCCAACTGCACTGGCTAAGTATATAAATAAGCGCATATATAAGGCATATATATACATACATATATATAAGGCATATATACATATGTATAAAGTATATTTAGTATGCAAGTGGAGTGTATGAAATTATAATACGTAGGCTGATTCTGATTATTTAACATGCATTTATCGTCTTTATCGCCTTCGCTCGACGGAAACTCAAGACGTATGTGGGCCCCTATCCTTGCCTTATACAGGCATTGACCACTCCCCTACCTCCCTTCCTTCCTCCTTGCCTCCTCTTGTCTCTTCCCTCCCACTCCCAGCGAGAATCCCTGTTCCCCCTTAGGGAGCCGCGTGAGTCACTTCCTTTGTGCACTTGTGCGGTTTGTCCTCAGTCGATTTCATATGCCGAACTGAATGTGAGTACGGGTACTCGCAGGGGTATTCGAAATGTCCACTCAGCTGTTTCTGCTGTGCCCGGTAATGCGAGACGAGCGCTTGTCTCCGATTACCAGCTCGACTCAGATAAACCTTCGTCGTCTGCGTATCTCATTCATGCAAAGTATCTAGATACGAGTGTGAGTACATACGAGAACAAGTACGAGTATTCATATGTGTGTGTGTGTGGTGCTGCTCCATAAAACCATTACTATGCCGAATTTCCAAGAATCGCAAAGCGTTAGCGCTAAATTAAGCGACACTGACCCCCCGCCCCGAGTCTCCCTCACTCTCTCTCTCTCTGCACTGCCCCTGAGCACTTCCCAGTCCCAGCCGCTTTGGATCTCATTTCCCACAAATTTGCGTACCTCAATTGAGTCATGAGTGCCAAAGAATAAGCAGAAACGAGTAGAAGAAGAAGCAGAGAAAAAGTTTACTATTTGCTTTTTTTACTTTTTGCTTACTATTTCATTTATAAAACTGTGAGGTATATAGTTTAATCATCGCCTGATTGGCTTTTATCAGCATTCGTGCAGCGTGACACACTTTCGCATTGACATTGATTTCCGACTCGTTGCGGGGCGCGGTGGGGCGGGGCGGGGCGGTGCATGTCGAGGCGAATCCAGTCGACTGGAGCCACTTGGAGACACTCGACTGGGACATGTCAATGCCTCTGGAACCGGTTTGGTATTGCCAAAAATTACAACAACTTCGACAGCAGCTGCAGCAAAAAATGCGTCAAGTTGCAGCAGCGTGCGGTCTGCCACTGCCACTGCCTCCTCTGCCTCTGCCACTGCCACTGCCTCTGGTTTTCTCCAATGGGGTGCGGCCCAGTGAAGCACGTTCTGCCTGCTTGCGCGGGTCGCTCGGCTATATAGATTGACTGGCTGACTTTGCGACGCTAAGTAATTACTCGACTAATTGCTGCACATACTCTTGATTGCAAGAATTACAATTGATTAGTTGCCAGACTGGCCCACACTGATTAACAAGGGACCATCTGGGGTCTGAATCGGAGACAATTGAACTGCATACTACATTATTAAGATATAAAGATTGCCTCCCAACTCTTGGCTCTATGAGACACAACTCTTTGGGGATATGAGGCATAGATGCATCTCTCATCCGTACAAGGATCTGCATATTTATTCTGTAACCCTTCAGACTTCACTCTAATCTTTAGCAGAAATAAATAAATATGCTATTGCATATAGTCAGTATTATAATAAATATAATACTGCATATATACCAGAAGTAGTAAACTAATTGTTGCCACTGTAAAGTGAACGTGCAGCAACTTAAATCCCAATTTAATTATATTTAATTATTTGGTAATTTAATCGGAAACAATTAAACAACAACTACATATATCACCTATAAAGAATGTCTCCCAACTCTTGCGTAAATGAAGTACAACTCTTGGGCATATAAGGCACATCTCTTAAACTTTAAAGGATGTGCATATTCATTCTGCAACCCTTCAGACTTCACTCTAAGCTGGTTTAGAAACACTTAACTTTGAGGTGCATATAAATACATAAATAGAGTATATATGATATAGTGAACATAATAACAATAATAAATACATATAACATTGCATATATTCCACAAGTAGTAGTAAACTAATTGTTGCCACTGTAAAGTGAACGTGCAGCAACTTAAATCCTAATTTAATTATATTTAATTTATTTTTTATGCTCTACAATTTTCCCTTTCGTGAGCTGCTTGAATGGCATATTTCAGTGTGGGGAGCGGGGAGCTGACAGTCCGAGTCGAGGTAAAGGAAAGTCAGCAAAGCGAAGAGAGAGATGCAACCGCAATGATAATTTAAGGGGTATTTGGGGGTCTGTGTGAGGTGCAGAGTAGGAGGGGAGTGCCACTGCAGCAGTGCCTCCCCCTTGTTGTTTAGAGCTGTTGTAAAATTCCGGCTCATTTATTAAGGGGGCACTTCAATCACGGAGTGCAGCTTAGGCCGCAAAGGGCATATCAAGTGCCGGGTAAGCCCAAACAAATTTCATTTTTTTGCCTTTCCCCTTCTTGTTGCTTTGCTGCGTCGCGTCGCTCATTTTTTGCACTTGGCATTTTATTTGCTTTCATTTAAGTTTTCTTTTTTTTACGATTTCAATTTTTTTTTTTATTCTTGTTTTATGTTTATTCGCTTGCCTTTTTTCTTGCTTTCTGCTTCTGTGTGTGTGTGTGTTTCTTGTTGCGTGAATTTTCTGTGTGCTTTAATTGCCGAATGCACTGTAAAAGGCGGCGATCAATTTGGAAACTCATTGAAAAACGTTTTCGGGCAGTGTGCATAAATTAGCCGCAAAAAAATAAAGCGCGACTCGCGCCGAGTTGCAAATGGAAAATAAGACTTACCTTAGCGCCGATCTGGTTGCCGCACTGGCCAGCCTGCAGATGCACAATTTCTCTCATCTTGATTTATGGGCTTTGATGTAACAATTTAGCTTAATGCGGACTCTGACACTGATTGCGTGGGACTTGACTCGAGTCGAAGGCGAAGCGGGCGTTGCTAGGACTCTTCGTCAAGACTGAACTCAATCTGGATCTGTATCTGGATCTGGTTGTGGATCCCTTATCTCTCTCTTTCTCTCTCTCTCTGTCTGTCTGGGTGTGCCTGGCTGTGCTGTGTGTGCTGCACTTACTAATCGCTCACTCTGTGTGTGTGTCTGTGATGATGGTGATGAGTCTCAAGGGTGGGGCAGACGGAGCAGAACGCGCTACTTAACCGCACAACGCACAAAACTCAACTGATCGCAAGTCGGTGCCCAGTTTAAGTCTACAACCCAAAAAACACAAACCCAACCCAGCCCAACCCGACGAACGGAGCAGCCGAACGACCGACTGCCTAGCTCCATCGTTCCATCGCTTCGTCATCACTTCGTCGTTGCTTCGTCGTCGCTTCGTTGCTGTGCTGCCTTGTCGCTTCGGCTGACATGCACAGGCAGCGGACAGAGCGAGAGAGATGATCATGCACACATACATACAGTGTGTGCATTCACACAGGCACAAGCATTGCCCCCTGTTAGAAGAAGTGGAAGACTGCCTTTCTTTCTCTTATAATTTGAAGAAAGATTTAATATTTTAGTAGTTACAATAACTAACGATGAAGAAAGATAAATGGTAAAAATGTAAATAAATTATCATTACGCATTCTTGTTGATGACTTACATTTTATCTTTATCATATAAGTTTTCGTATTCAAATTTAATAGAGCCAGCAAGTAAATGATAAATGAATACGGGAACGTTTCTATACAATCGCAAGGCGGTGTTTGTACTGTGTTCGAGCGAAGGAGGCCTGTTGAAATTATGATATAAATTAAAACAAAACTATATACACACATTTATGTATATATTTAACTATACATAACATACATATGTATGTATGTATGTCCATACATTAAAAAGAACATACATATATTTCCTATAATATTTTAAACTATCTTATTAAATAAAGTAATGAATAAAGAAAGGCTACCTATGCTTGCCGAATAGATTAAAACACTTGCAAATTTGGTTTTCTTTCCTCCAATTGTTCCTATGCTAGATATATACAATTGATCTTTTACAGATCATTTATACAGTCGGAGATGACTCCTTAACTGCACTACAAAATGAATGTATCATGATCATGACCACTTATAAATATGTCAAATTTTTATGTCCTGCTCCTCATCCAAATATACAGGGTATCTCCAACTGCGCACACCCTTGACTTTTGCCTTCATATTTGTTTATTGTGACAGCTTCAATCATGCGAAGTCGACAGACCACAATCCCAAACAACAAATGTGGGGAAATGCTATTTTTGATCCTATATCTTTCTGAGTATACTACATACATACAAATGTTACATATGTTAGATATGTATGTACATATTTATTGTATTACGCATGTGAATCTCAAATTTTAATCCCTATATGCAGTGTTCTTAATTGAACCGACTGTATATAGTCTTTCCATATATAAATACTATATACCTGTTATTGAACTTATAAATTTATACTAGCTAGTTCCTTAAGTTCCTTGAATGTCGAGATATGCCAAGCCATATTTGTATGTACAATTTTGTATTCAACTGAACGACATAGGTTACAGTTTTCTAATTTGAAATTAAATCCTTAAACAAATAAAACTAAATATGAGTTAAAAATTCATTTAGACTAGTTGCAGTATCAAGGCAGACGGTAAAGGTTTCTTTACAAAAATCCCATGAAAGACACATGATACAGTTTTCCAATTTGAAATCAAACTGTAGATATCAATGAAATTAAAACCGTAAACATTCCTTACTACACAAATAAATACGTGTAGTTTAGTTGCAGTAACTCGGAAGACAGTACCGGTTTCTATATTTATATACATAAATTAAAATTCGCTCTAATTGCTTATGAACTTTGTTACAGATGAAGTAAATAACTTAAGAAGATTAATCTGAGTATATGTTAACTTGTACTTGTACTCATAGTGTTAAATTCTGCCTCTCAATGTATATGTACGTACTTAGATATATAGAAAAACATCTAATGTCTATATATCCGAGCATTTGCATCTGTGTTTGTGTGGGTATTGAGCTGTTCGCCTCGGAGTTGAGCGACGGCATCCCACCGCCTTTTCCTGTTTTAAGTTCACAGATTTTCACGCTGTCAACTGCAGCGCCTTTCGTGTTCTAATTTTATCAGAACAAAATGCACAGGTATGTCGCACACACACACACACACAGGCGCAGTCTCACTCTCTCTCTCTCTCTCTCACACTCTCCCTCTCTCCCTTCTCTTTCTCTCTCTTTATCTCTAAAGTGTCACCACAGTCATTAGGAACATTTCTGTACATGTGTTTCGGCTTCTTCGTCTCGATGAGCCCAAAACGCATCATGCAACATGCAATTTGTGTCTATTTTCGGGTGCACTTCGCTGCTGCTACTGCCAGTGGCACTCGAGGCTGGCTGACTGGGTCCACTGTCCGCTGCTCTGGTTCTTTCCTGGAAATCAATCAATGCCCGTCCGTGCATTCTAGACAATTTGTAGTCGTTTCGCTTTCTAATTACTTTCAAGTTGAAAGGCGACTCGCACTTCCCTTCGCATTCGCCTTCACTCCTCAAGTGCCATTTCCATGGTGTATTTCCATCAGATGCCAGCAGTCAAACCACTAAACTCACATTAATTCAAATTGCAGCCCTGCGGCCTCTGCCTCAGTGTATGTGTGTGTGTGTGTCCGTGGCTAAATTTAAATACACCACAGAATAATCTGAAATTTACGAGCATGAATAGTTATAAAATGTAATACATTTATTTCCAACAACAGCAACAAAGCCAAACAACAGTTCAGCCGGACGGACAGATTACCGGACAGGGCACGACAAGCCCAGGTTGAGGCCAGAGCAAACTGAGTCGACGGATAACAAATACTTTTGCTGAACATTGTAGTACCGAAAGCAGAGAAGAATAAGAGAGGAAGAGGGAGACGAATGCATTTATGAAATATGTTTAAATGAATGAATAAGGAAAGTAAAGAATATAAGAAGTATTTCATTTTTGAGTTTCTAATTGTTTATTTGTAAAAACTTCAACAATTTTAAATCCTTAAATTCATGTTAAAGGAATTTTTCAAAACTTTTATTTAACCGAACGAACATAAGAACTGTCTGCCGTGTTGGGCCCCCTTACAGGTTTTACTTCTCGGTCCAGCCACGCGTGTGTCAACAGAGCTGCAACAACAGCCCACGCACACACACACATACCACACTTGACTCTCTCTGGCCTGCCTCAACTGCTGTGTGCGGTCAAACCCAGGGCATCCCCCTCACTGGCCCCGTGCAACGCCCACAGGCACCTCCCTGCACAATATATATGTATGTATATAAAACGTTTCACAAAAAGTAACAAATGTTTTTTTAGGATTTGTGTTTTGGGAATTTCCGCACTTGTGTAAATGTTGCCTATACACACGCATATTTCGCAAACACACACGCACTCGCATACCCGCACACACACACACACATACATATATAATAAAGCAAAAATTATACAACACATAAACATAGACAATGAAATATAAAACAAAAACCTTCCATCACATTTCCCCCTATTGCCCCAGCTACGCTTGCAGAGGATTTTGAGTAAGTTTTTATACCCTCGCTGCGGGCTTATACTCTATGCCATGCACCGCAAAAATATTATTATGTAAAATAAATAATATATTTATCTTCGATCTATATAGAAAATAGTTTTTTTTCCGTATTTCAATTTGTATTTGCATCAGATTGAAGCACCGATTTTTGACTCCTAATTCAGGTTTGCAAGGTTTAAAACTAAATTGAAATATATGTAGTATGTCCAGATTAAAGCAATGTTTTGTTTTTAAATTTGTTTGAGGTTAAGGGGAGGTTCTTTTCTATTTAGCCGTAAGTCAGGCTAATTTGACAATATATTGTAAAATAATAAATCGATTATTATTATGCTTATACTATACATGTATACTATATATACACCATATACTAATATATATACTACATTTATATACTGAATAAATTTTTAAAAGAAATTCAAAATGGCGTCGTACACAAACATCTGTGCCAAACAAAAGGGGTCTACAGATCTTGAGTCTCTTTTAATGAACCGATTTTAAAAATTGCATTCCTGATAAGTATAATAATATAATTTCTCATGTGTCAAACTTATATTAATTGCACGTTCGAAAACAATATATACATGATTTATATGACTTGAAAATTATAAATGAACAGTTTAAAACATGTACAGGAGGTAAAAAAAATGATTTTTTGAGGTTAAGTCAAAACACAGAAAAGTTTGGAAAAGATTCAGAAGATTTAAATTCATGTGACCACGTATATCTCATTTGCAAATTTAAAATCTATAGTTTTTTGGAAATTTTCAAAGGTTCAAAGGAAAAATCCTGGCCCGGTTTCGATTTCAGCGACATACATAATACAATAGATATAAGTATTAACAACGTGATACTCGGACATTAAGCATGTAATTTCTTACAAGCAGTGCTGCACCTTGTGTCAGAGTATTTTCTAGTCGAGTGAACTCCTCCATTATGCACTAGTTGCCATATATGTTGTACACGTGTATTTGAGCACACACAAAATCACACGCACTTTCGCACACACTGTTAACCCACTCTCCGTGGCTGCCGCATAATTGATTGATTTGGGATTGTGTAAATTTTAACGTATATTTTTGCGTTTTGCATCTTTTTGTTTCAATTATAATGCATATATTTATTTATGTAACTAGTCTTCCTCATGTTTATGTTGCATTTCAAATTAATTCTGCATAATTGTCGAAGGGATTTTTAACTTTTTCGTCGATTTTTATGTCCTACAGATGCAATTTAATTGAATTTGATTGATTTTTGCTGATATTGTTGATGGAAAAATAATATTGTTGTAAAATCATAACAACTCTGGCCGCTGGCAATGGGCGCGGCAGTTCACCTGTCACAAAGAGAACCGCAAAAAGCCGCACTCGCTCTAGCCCAGCAAAAGCAAACACCTGTCCGATTTTTGAATGTGCGAAAAACAAAGGTATCTGCGTGTGTGTGTGTGTTTGTTTTGGGGAATAAGTTTGTAAAAGGCCTACAGGCATATTTCGTTTGGCATAACAAGGGAGGGATATCTATCAAGGACAGAAGACAGGCTGCTTTTCCCCCGGGGATTGTGTAATTTAAATATTGAAAATGCAGGCTTAAAATATATTTAATTAATTCAACTAGAATCTCTCGAGAAGCCTGTTCCTGTCAAAATGCTATCTAAATTTATACAACTAATTTTTCAACGACTTTTTGTCCGTCGAAAGAGCTGTTGCTGAAGCAGCTGCTGCACTTGCTGCAACAACAATAGTTTTTGTGTACGCCGTCAATTAGTTGTTTTAATTGCGGAAAAACAATGCCAATTATGCAGAGAAGGACGGGACAGGACAACAGCTAACAAGGAGGAACAAGCTGCGCGTTAAATGGCATTTTAATTGATGCGCAAATGACGCATACGCCCCGTGGGAAGCACCTTTCCACAGCAGCCACTGAAGCCAAGTGGAACGTGCTGCCTTTATTCCAAGCCGCAGTCATTTTAATAAATCTTCGCAATGCCCCTAAAAAATATTAGCATAATAAAAGCGCGACAGCAAAACAGAAGGGTCAATGTCGGCAAGACGAGCAAAACGAGCAACAGGGAGAGGGAGGAGGAACACGAAGCTGGAGTCGGGAGAGCAAGTTGGAGCTGTGGGTGAACGCATTGGCACATTTACACACAGAACCGTTGACTGAATTTATGGCAGCAACAGGATACCCCGGATACGGATAGGGGGAGAGAAGGGAAGGCGGATACACATACAGTCAACAATCTAAATACGCATAATTTGGCCCCCTCCCGCTTTGAGGAACGTTGATGTATGCGTAGGCGTGGCAATGGAACGCGCGCGCCATCGCATCGATCAGCAATAAAAATTCAAATTTTGCCAAGGACGGCACAAAATCTGTTGCAACCAAGTCACAAAAAATAGCCAGTTGTCCTTCTGTGGGGGTCGCATTGCTGGGTATATCTGCTTTGTAAAAGGATAAGTAACATTTCCAAGGATTAAGTTAAATATTGTCAATATTAATTCAATATTAATTTAATCTGTATTTTAGTAGTATCTAAAAAAATATGTCATTTATTTTATTTATTCAATTTTTTTATTTTATTTTATTTATTTAATTTACTTATGTTATATATTTAATTGCATATTCAAGTTTATTAATTTATTTAATTTATGTAATTTATTTATTTCTTTACTCATTTTAATCAATTTAATTAATTTACTTTTATTTCATTTATTTAATGTATTTAGTTTATGTTAATTATATAATTTATGGAATTTATTTAATGTATTTAAATTATTTATTTAAATTCTTTTATTTCTTTAATTAATTTTAATTATTTCTTAAACTTCTTTACTTTTTAAAATATTTTAATTTAATTCATTTATTTACTTTTTGTAATATTTGTGATTTATTTAATCAATACAATTAAATGAATTAATTTAGTCCAATTAATTTAATTTACAATTAATTGCCACATTAATTTACACAATGAATTTTTCAATAAAAGTAGTAAATTAGAATTTAATTATGTTAGAAGCACACAATTAATTGATATAATCGAAGTTGCTTCATAATTCCAAGTTTTACTTACAAGTGTAAATAGACTCGTATAATTATATGCAATATAAACTAGAATATCCTTAGAGTATTTTATATTCTACGTGTTGAGCCTTTCTCTTTTCCTGCTTTGTCTTCGTATTTAGTATTATGGCATATAGACAATATCCCGACTGACATATATTACAACAATACACATGGCTGTAATACATTTACATGCTCACACTCTCTCTCTCACACACACACACACTCGCACACACAGGCACAAAGTTATTTGGAATGCGGAGTTTTTTGTCATGGGGGGCGTTGCTTGTTTCACATTTCTGCCAATTGGCCAACAAGTGTTGCCAAATTGCGTTGCGGTTGCTGGCCATAAATAACGGTACTTTTGTCATTTATACACATAAATTGCAGCAGACGCTGAAACGCGAAAAAACGTCTGTAAGCCAATGCACAAGGCAGTCACTGGACCAGTTCCAGTTTCAGTTCCCCCCAAGCTCGTACTCAATCTGAGTCCGGGGAAAGTCCTGCTGCTGTCGCTATTGCTGTTGCTGTTGCGACCGCTGTTGCTGTTGCTTTGCTGCTGCTGCTGCTGCTGTTGCTGCTTCTGCTGCTTCTGCTGCTGCTTGGCTAAAAAACGTGGCCATGGCGCATAGGCCTCGGTATCGTGGCCCACACTAACGACATTGCCGATGGTGACACAACGCAGCTGTCGTTTGCCATTTGGCAATAATTGTTTAATATGCGGGCGCATAAAGCCCGCCAAGGACTGCCCATAAAAAACAACAACAGCAGCAGCGGAAGTAACAACAACAGCAGCAAACAACATGAGCAGCAGTAGCAGCAGCAGCAGCAGGCACAGTGAAAGGCTAAAGTGTATCCTGGGCCAAACTCGTACGGGCGAGTGCTAAGCAAACCCAACCCCAATTTCAGACACACGTGTGTCCAGTCTGCAGTATCCAATGTCCTGTTTCCTGTGTCCTCAGCCCTGAGGTCGACTGTTGCCACAGCTGTGGCTCGGGGCCGAGTAAGTAGCCAGGCAGCCAAGCAAAACTTTGCCATGTGATTGCAGGTAGTCCGCTTGAGACCTCACTGCGATAACAACCTCTCTCCCAGTAAGAGAAGAGAAGGGGCAAGGAGAGAAGAGGAGAGCAGAGCCTAATTAACATATTTCTCTCATGTCAAAGCAACTTGTTTGGGTCTCCTGCTGGGCAGCTGCAGCTGCAAATGGAATCTATCATATATTGATTATGCGAAAGGAGCTGTGCACTGCAAGAAATAATAATAATTTTATTTAACTGCAGCAACAAAAACTAATTGCGCACCGGAAATGCCAAACGGGCCGCTGCTTATTGGCAATTTCAATTGTGCAGTCTGAAAGTATGCAACATATTTGGCCGTTGCTGTCGCTGTCGTTGGCGCTGCTGACGTCGGCGCTGCCAATAGCAGCGCACATGCTGACTGCAGTTAATTACAAAACTGTCAAATCCAAAAGGTGCCACGAATCAACGAGCCAACGAAAACGAACGAACGAAGCAGGCAAACAAACAGCGCAAGCTCACACACACACACACACACACACATCACAGACACAGCAGTGGAATGCCAAAAGCAGGAGCAGCCATTTGAAATACACAAATACACACACACGCACACACTCACATGGAAAATAGGCAGATCAGCCAACAGCTGCCAACGTATGCGAGCGCTTACAGTAAAAATACAAAAACAAACAAAACAATGGCAAAGGCAGCGGCAGAGGCAGCGGCAGAGGGAGGGGGCATAAAGCGCAGAAGGGAGCCGAAGAGCAGCTGCATTGTATGAACTTTTTGATGCGAGCTTGCGCACATGTTGGTGTGTGTGTGTGTGGAATATAATTTTGCTGTATTGTTGTATTAAATGATGTCAACAACAGCCGCCCAGCTGAGCTCCAGTCGCAGTCGCAGTCGCAGTCGTCGGCTCAGCCACAGTCGCCGCCTCTGTCGCTGTCGCTGTCGACGTCACAGCTTCCGATGCCGGAGCCAAATCGAATTTAATTGCATTGCCGCACGTTGGCTTTTAATTAATTTTTGCTTGGCAAGTGCTGCAGCTGCAACTCCCTACACACACACACCGACAAATACACACACAAACAAACACAGTAACAAAACTAAGCAAAATTAAACAATAACAAAAACTACAGCAACGGGAAGCGACAGTCGGCAATCGGTAATCGGCAATCGGCTATCGGCAGTCTGCAGTGGGCTGTACGCTGTCCGCTGTCCGCAGTCGAGGCTCGGACAGGGCAACATCAAACGTCACGCACAGGTGCAATGTAATTAGCACGAACTGCAAGCAGCAGCCGAGCAGGCGCCAGAGGAGCAACAACAGCGACAGCGAAAACGACAGCAAAAAGGGCAAAGGGCAGCTGCATTCGAGGCGGCAGAAATGTGGCGGCGTCGTCGTCGTCGTCGTCAGCATCGGCGTGCAACATAAAAACAAAAGCAAGCAAACCCTTTAAGCCCAAATGCATACAAGCAAACTGCCCCAGCGAGCAGCATCAGACACTATAAGGGAGCGACGAGTAAACGAATTAAACATACCCTTCTCGATAATATTATAACGTATATAAATCAATGTTTGTATGTATAGTATATTCGTTTATTTATTAAATGTCAACTTAAAACAGTTTGCTCAAAAGTCAATTAAATATTTAACATAATTAGAAATAATAACATTACAAGTATAATATGAATTAAATATAATTTATTGATTGTAACGATATTTATTTTGCATTTTGCGCTACGTCGAGAAAAAGATTTTCAAGTTACGCACAAAACTATGCTAAGTATACATGCAAGCCTGTAGCGTGGCGTGAGCAGGGTGTGCGGTACACAAGGGCCCGCGCCCGCCAGGGGCCCCTTGCTACTGGAAAATTGAACAATTAGGCAAAGCTATTGTATACAGAACGCTTCATGTCATGTTCACTGTCTTAAGTTTTAATAATAGTTAAGATCTTAACGTTCAAACGGGGACGAAAAGGGCTAAATTTACCAATATTCATACTAAACAGGAATATACGTGTATGTAATGATTGTCTAGCACAATTGGTTAAATATGATTAAATGGATTGACAATATTATCAATTGTAAAAAGAAGGCTCAAAATAAAGATTTCTTAAAAAATGATGATAATTTTGTTGATATAAAATCGAGAAAACAGTCAATGATATCAGTATTTGTTTTCTCTATTTTGTGAAATGCATAATGAACTAACCCAAATATAATATTATATTTAAAAGCAAAGCAATTCAATAGTGACCACCGAGAGGTTTTGCACGTGGGCTCCCGAGACCTTCGCTACGGCCCGAACAAGGACCGCTTCGAATCCGTGCCAAAGAACTTTCTAATTTGTTCCATAAAAGGCCTAAACTGGGACGACATTTCAAACTTCTACACTCTTACTACTTTTTATTAAAAACATACAAGGACATTGACAGTGTTGACCTGATAAGCTGGTAACTTTTCTTTGTCTCTAGTAGAATTACCCGTGATTAGCTTCCACTAACTCTTTTTAATTACAGATGTGTTCGAACCACAATTATAACTACTTCATCGTAACTAACACAAACTTCGTAGCCTCCTTAAAATTCAAAATTCGTTCACACCTCTGTAGCAATTGATAATTTTTCTCGAAACTTTTGTTCCTTATCTATCTGCATATTTGCATATTCACGAGTTGTGACATTGATAAACTCTCTTAATTGATTGGGTTATTCTGGGCTTTCCGCAATCATCTGCAAAAATTATTGGATTGGCTAATTCCTTATTATCCCAGCTTCAATATCATATATATTATAGTAATTATAAACTAAAATATATATTAATAATACTTTTAATAATAATATTAATAAATATTTATCTCAAATATCAAATTTGAAAGGAACAAATTGAATCGGAAGTGAAAGAGAAACTATCAACAGTTGTTGTGCTCTCACAGATATCTAATGCGAACACCTCACACAACCCATGGCGAAGCCAATGGACTCCACGTTGTTGGGGGCACACAAGTTCAATTCCGATGCGGAGTGGCTTCAGTGGCAGGAAGCCCGTTTGGTCGCTGTTCGCCTGGCAGCGTTTTAATAGCTTTGAAATTCCAATGGCAGCTGTGGCGCCGCCATCCTCCACCGCCCAGTGCCCAAAATGAGCAAAAGAAACGTCAAGAAAAAGAACGAGTAGGGTGTTTGTGTAAGCGAGAGAGGAAAAACAAAAGTGTATTGTACAGTGTGGGGGAGTGTAGGTGCGACCAAGTGCGAAAGACGAAGGCAATCGCCGGCAAAGTCGTCGAACATTTCGAAAAATTATTGAAAAATTTTTAATTTTTCTCCTTAAATGCGCGACGCACGCGATGTTTTAATAACAGTCGAAACATCAACAGCAACAACAACAACTGTTGCAATTGCTGGTGTAGCAGCTGCTGTTGTTGTAGTTGCTGTTGCTGTTGTTGTTTTTATTGATATTAGCTATGCATGTGGCCCCAGACCGGCACAACTGCCATTTTGTTTATGACGGCGACGATGCAGCCAGCTGCGTATGCATGCAACATCGTGTGTGGGTAGGGGGGGAGTGGAAGGGAGGGCTATGAGGGAATATGGCAACGACTGTAGTGACAAAACTCGCACGACCAACGACTGCTGCTGCTGCCTGGCTGCAACTTTATGCGCATTTTTGAAGCTCAGCAGATACATTGTTGTTGCTCTTGTAATTGTTGTTGTTGTTTGTTGTTGCAGCAAGCGGATTGTTGATAGGGTAATTGATAACGACATGAGTGCAAAATTGCCTGCGGTAAGAGCAAAAGTTCCACAGTGTCGCCGAATGGGAAACATCGTTAAAAATATGAAAAAATCAAGCAATATGGATGGGGATTTGAACCGATATGAATAGAAACGCTGCCTAAAAGTATGCAATGCTACTTGCCAATCTTGAGTTTGTATAAACAATATGATGCACTTATGAAGTCTCTCTCTCTCTCTCAGTCTGTCTCTCTCTCTACTCTCTCTGTCTCTCTCTCTAGTTTTTATTAGTATGCCGAAGTTGTGCCTGCCTCATGTGGCACTTACCCAGCGCCAGCAGCACAAGCGGCTTTGTTGGTATTTCTTCGTTTTTTATGATTGCCTGCCACAACTTTTTCGCCATCGATATTGGCGACGTCGCAGCGCAGCTTGCGGTTGCAACTGCGACTGCGACTGCGGCAGAGAGACGCGAACTCAAACTGTGGCTGCAACTGTGCAAGTAACTCGAACTGCAACTGGCTGCTGCTGCTGTTGTTGTTTGTATGGATTTTGCACATCGTTTATCTTAGAGGGCGGCTTGGCTGCCGTTCCCGTTGCCATTGCTGCTGCGCCGCAGCTGACGCCAGCGAACGGAAATGGCGTTAATGTTGCAACTGTAGTAGCAGCAACAGTGCCAGCAACAGCAACAGCAACGGCAGCAACAGCTACACTGCAGCTACAGTGGCAGCCACAGCAGCTGCCAATGAGCGAGAACTTAATCTTGGGGATTTAACACTTTCGATATATCTTGGCCATGGCTGCTGTCTGCTGTCTTGTGTGTGGTGCACGGGGGGGGGAGAGGGAGGACTATTTGAGCCACCGGAAATGTATTGGTAGCCATTATCGGTTCAGCTGCCACTATTATGGCCAAGTTATGGGAATAAAACGCGCCCGGCTTTGGCTAAAATTTCATCAGTCGTTAAAATACATTCTCAATATGTGTGTGTTTGTGTGTGTGTGTAAGTGTATGTAAAGATGAATATATACAAGCTAGCTTAAGTCTCAAAGGGGGAGGAGGGCCCTGGAAGCACCTAGAGTCCAGCCGCGCCCGCCTTCAGCGCAGCGTACTGCTCCTCTGTGAGTTGCCGGTAGACTCCGTCCCGATTGAGGTAGTAAATGGGGTCCTTGACCGTCTCCAGGTTGTATCCCTCCAGCGCCAACTCGCGCTTCATCAGCTTGAAGGTGGCAGTGCGAGGAATCTCGTCCATCAGGCGAATGAACAGCGGACGCGCATAAGGAGGCAGACTGCCGCGTATCACAATCGACAGGTAATCCATGTCCACCTTGCGCGTGGGGTCCACTATGGCGGCCATTCCAGCTTTGCCCTCTACATGGGGTACCTGTCAAGGGGCAAGGGGAGGGTAGGGTTAGCGGGTACTTGGCGAGGGGGAATGTGGCACCTTGAACTCACCTGCACACCATAGACGACGCAGTCGCTTAGACCTATGCAATTGGTAATGATGGCCTCCACTTCCTGTGTGGCCACGTTCTCGCCACGCCAGCGGAAGGTGTCACCCGTGCGGTCCTTGAAGTAGAAGTAGCCCAGAATATCGCTGACCACCATGTCGCCCGAGTTGAAGTAGCAGTCTCCCTTGCGGAACACGTTGCGCAGCAGCTTCTGCTCCGAGGCAGACTTGTCCGCATAGCCGTGGAACGCACTCACAGCCCGCCGAGCATCCACCTGGCCCACCAGCAGGCCCGGCTCGCCCGCTGCACAGCGCATGCAGTTGCCCTTGGCATTGCGCAGCGGCTCCCCGGTGAGCTCGTCGCAGCGCAGTATCTGCACGGGGTACACATTGATCCCGAAGATCGGCACGAAGCCAATGGCGCCGATGCGGCTGGTGATGTTGATCAGGTTCGAGTTGCCCTCGGTGGCGCCGTAGATCTCTCCGATTTGGGGTATGCTGAAGCGGGAAACGAACTGCGTCCAGATCTGCGGCCGCAGCCCGTTGCCGTACATGAGGCGCAGCTGGTGCAGCTGCTCCGGTCGGCTGTTCTTGTAGGGCGTGGCCAGCAGGTAGCGGCACAGTTCGCCAATGTACTGAGCCACTGTGCACTTGTGCCGGCTGCAGTCACTCCAGAAGTTCGAGGCCGAGAACTTCTTGCGCATCACCACCGTGCAGCCGTTGAGCAGGGCGTTGCCCACGCCCACAATGCCGCCCGCCGTGTGGTAGAGCGGCAGTGAGTTGTAGACGATGTCGTCGCTACTCAGTCGCAGCATGTAGAAGGTGCCGGCGGACATGAAGAGGAAGCGCAGGTTTGTGATAACCGCCGCCTTGGGCAATCCTGTCGTGCCCGAAGTGTACACATACAGCAGCTTGTCCCGCGCCGACAGCCCCGTATTCCTCGCCAGCGTTAGTGGCTTCTGTTCTGCCAGAGCACCGCTCAGGTCTGTGGCCCCAGGCAGCAGATCAATCTGCTGCTCTGAATCTGAGAATTGGTAGATGGGCTGTTCCAGGGCCGGCAGCGACTGCAGCACATCGGTCAGCTCGCTGCCCACGATCAGAGCGCAGGCCTTGGCCACGCGGATGCAGTGCAGCAAGGAGTCGCCACGCAGGTGCGAGTTAATCAGCGCCGTGATCACGCCCAACTGGCTGAGGCCCAGCCAGATGCAAACGTATTCAACGCGTGTCTCCATCAGCAACGCCACGCAGTCGCCCCGCTTCAGTCCGCGCTCCTGAAAGTACCCAGCTACCTTCTGGCTGACCTCCAACGCCTGCCCGAAGCTCAGCTGCCGCTCGCCAATTACAAAACAAGCCTTCTCCGGCTGCCGCTGTGCCAGCTCCTCGAAGCATTGCGCCACTGTGAAGCCCCTTCGATCCTTGTGCAGCAGGTAGATGTTGAGGGCAACAAAACGCTGAAGGGCGCTGCAGGAGAAGGTTAAAAGAACTATAATTGACTTGAGCTATACGAAGTGGAATCTCTGAGTATTCAGAACCATTATTAGGCACTAATATGCTAAACTTGGTGTCCCTCTCTTCACTGTTCAGATTCGTGAGTTCATACAAACAGAGAGGCAATGACTCTGAATGTGCGTACTTAGTGGGGTCTACCCCACCTTCATCTGCTTGCTACATACACAGAGTCAGTTGATAATTTCAAACGGGCAAAGGGAGTATCAATGTAAATGCAGTTATTACTGGGCCTAGGGCAGTGAGACCTATGCCTTTCTGCTTATACATATATATTCCTCAGCACTTCTAATATATACATATTTGTATACCCCTGTAGAGGCTTTATTAATATTGCCCAACAAATTGCAACGCAACTTGGGTGACATCTCCAACCCCATAAAATATGATGTACATATTCTGAATTAGTCTGTCTGTCCTTCCGTCTGTCCGTTCGTATGTCTTTGTAAGGCAAACTAGTCTTATCATATTTAAAGGTCTCTTTATGAAACTTGGCAAATGTACTTATAAATGCAGCATGCTGTAAATAGGTCAGAACGTGCCAAATCCGACCTATATCGTATGGCTTCCATACAACCAACTATTGTTATTTGACAAGATATTGCAAACAAATTTACTACATTTAACTTCTTCTATATATATATATACACGTAATATAAATGTAAAATTTCATCAACATAGGGTCCACTATAACATATAACTGTCATTGGAACAATCGACCTAATTGAGGTTTGCTTTTAAACTAACTTCGCTTATCAGTGCCAGTCAAAGTTAGATAATAATCAACGAATACTTTTCCATTTTATTAAAGTCAGATAGGAACAATCAGATATAAATAGAGATTTTCATAGAAATATTCATATTCCAGCGACATTATTAGTAATAACTGCCTCATAATATACAAATATTATGGGAACGATCAGAGGAAATAAGAACCTGCAAGTGTAAAGAACCTTAGTCATGCCAATGGTAACCTTTATTTCTGCTTTTATTTCAGGGGGTTAAGTGATGACAAATTTAACTATACTCCAAGAAAGTTACTTTGTTCAGCTAAATCTAATGAGGTAAATCCAACATTTTAAAGAGACTTATAGAATCCTTTGCTATTATACTAATATTCTTCATGTATAATTGAGTTATAAGTCATTGAAAATTCACAAATCAAAATTCAATTCAACTCACATGTTGGCCTAACCCAGCACATTACCCTTATCAGTAATTATAACCGTCACCAATAGGAATATTTTATGATATTCTACACTCACATAAGATCTCTCCGGCAAGTCATCACCAGAGCGTAAACATTTGTGGGGCTGCGCAGCAGAAGGGCCAGAAGGGCGCCCAGACTGAGACTGAGCAGAGCGCTGTTCCAGCAGAAGAGGGCAAAGATCAGGCTACCGACCAGCAGAATGCCCAGCCGCGTGGCCGTCTTCTGTTTCAGATTAAGCTCCAGCAGTATTTCCATTTTGTTCTCGGTCTCCTCCCGGTCTGGTTGCTCTTTGCACTGGCTCACTTTGAAATAGATAATTACAACATTATTGTAGATCTAAACCCGGACAGTGACAGGCCTGAGAACTCTAACTAGATACATATGCGACAGCTATACTGCCTATACATGTATACACTAATGTAGGGTTCGCTCCGCTGGCACCGACAGACTGACTAACCCAGCCGTAGCTCGAGTGCCATATCCAAGCTATAAGCGTTATCAGTCTGCCCTGATACGGTTTTAGCGCCAAGAATTACAGAACTTGTGGAACCCAAGTGCGCTATCAACGGTGTGAGTAATTCGAATGCGTTGAGAGAGAGAGAGAGAGACCCCCCTGATTTCTGAGTGAGGTGTTAACTCTACAATCACCGTGCAATGACGGTAGATAAAGTAGGGGGTATGGGGTATATTGGTTCATAAGAGGGAGAGAGAGAGGTATATGGATTGAGCATTTCGAAATGTTACGCATTATCTAATGAACCGTATCTGTATAAGATACTACAATATACAGTTGCAATAAACATATGTAATTATCTAACTTACTCCGATATGCCCATTGACTGCCCAAACGTGAGTGTCATATGACACTTGTATGAGCATGGCAAGTATACGATGTATAAACATTCTCACATGATAGTTTCGCTTGTATGCGGATTAATTATTCAATTGATGACAAGAAAACCAGACGAACGCTATAGTTAGGCATGCCCTACCGTAAGATACCCTTCGCCCAACTTTGATAAACTGTAAACAGTCTTCTTCTTCTGCCACCTATTGCTCTCTCACTCTCACACACAATGATTATTAACTACTGTGTTTATTGTCCGATCGGATTGATATTTGAAAGAGCGCTAGATATGATAATCAGCTAAGTATCGAAGAAGTGGTTTGTATTTATTTCTCGCTTACAAATCGACTTGAAAAATGTAATTATTTATTTCCTGGGTCGGTGGGCGTGGCACCCAATATTTGAACTTAAGTTTATCTGCGTAACCTTCATGCCAAATTTTTTGTCTCTAGCTTTTATAAAAACTGAGATATGCGTGTTCATACAGCGATGGACAGATAGACAGATGGAGAGACAGACAGATGGACTGACAGACAGACATGGCTCAGTCGGCTCGGCTTTTAATCCTGAGTAAGAACAGTTTTTGGTGTCTGCCAGGCCTCCTTCTGCCTGTTACATACATTTGCATAAAATTAGTATACCCCTTCTTGACCATGTTCAGGGGTATAAAAAGCAAGAAAGAAAACATGATTGAGGAAGAACTGCTCCATTCAGGAATCGGTTGCAACTGTACACGCTGAACGAAATTAGAAACTTTACTGCCGTAACTGGGCATATTAAATACTTGAAAGTGATTGCGACTAATCAGCTTCGAATCTATCATGGAAAATTTGGTATTATAAAGCTCCATGACTGATTAATGCTAATCCGTCGTTCAGTGCACCGAGAGTTCCCAATCGCCGATGTCACATTAGCTGATAAGGCGTGTTAATGGCGTTCTCTTATCAAAGACACGAAACCAGAACAGCAACAACAACTATTTACGATACAAATGCAATCTTCGATGGGGAATCAACAAAGGGGGTCAACAAAGTTGCTCTAGGGGCAGCCGCACTTGCTTAGCAAGTACTTGAGATTATCTCAAGTAGTTTTATAGCAACTTGAAAGAAATTTGGAATTTGAAAGGAGAAGAGTTGATGAAAACAACAGCAACAAAAGAAACAAAGACAAAATAGCAAAGACAGATGAAAAAGGGAAATAAGAGAGAGACAACAAGCAACCGAGAAGAGACAACGGTAATAGCAACAGGCGGCGCCTGACAAAGTTCATTGCTTCTACCGAGATTCCATATATGGCCACCGACACTGCACAGTGGTACAATGTGCAGAAGTAATGGAGTAATATTGTCATTGTAGACAAGATCGGAGATGGCAAACACGTTCAAAGCTTACTCAAAACCTTTGTTGGTTTTTTTATATTAGCACATTAAGCAAACATTATGAGTAACCTTTGTACCACTGTGCAGTGCGTCGCTTAAATATGCGTCGCATATAAATATGAATGTGCTTTCTGTGAATTTCTTGGCATCCAGCGGGACCGGGACCTTGACTGATTCCGTATGCAAGGCACATTACTTTAAACGGTTCCACACTCGCACTCTTGCAAACTGGGCTAACGCGTCTCTTTGTTGCCTGCGGATTACGTGGAGGAGACTCTGACACTGACTTTGGCATTGCTGGAGACAGAGAAACAGACAGACACCTAAGCAAGCGGAGATGGACAGTCCAGTGTCCACTGGCCATTGTCTGTCAAGCAGCCAATTCACTTTTAACTGGCACCTGGTCGGGCATAACCAATGCAGTTTCAGTATTGTTATCGCATAATACATCGTCGCTTGACATACTTTTTGCAATATTCTCGACACAGCACGCAACAACACGAATAAACGCGAACAACGAACAACAAGACGTTCTAATCGACAGCAATAGCAAAGAACAACTGAGCGCTTTCAGTGTGAGCGCCTCGTGTTGCCGGTTCTATTTATTTTTCTACCAGTAATACAAGGTGAGCGAGAGCATTACTTCGGAGAGCATAAACAGACCTCGGAGAGAGAGAAACAGTGGGTAGAGAGAAAGAACGAACGCGCTCTACAATCACCAGCAGTGTGATCAAAGCACTCTTTTCAGAATTGCACGTTGAATTCAACAGTTTGAAAGCATATACAAACAATAAATAGTTCGACTTATATGTCTTCAAACTACGTTGTAGTTTTAACATATTTATAATGTATTTTTTACAAATTGTTTAGGGCAACATTACACTGTGCAACATATTTTAGGCCATTGATTAGACAATTGCTGCGTTTTGACTTTTGTTAATGTGTGATATTTTGGATTACCTATTTTTGATATTTTGTTGTGGCTATATCTCGAAAACCGAAATAGATACTTCTTCTTGTACCTTCAGCAAACTTGTAGGAATCGAACAGGAGAAAAAATCTAGAAACTTGCTAGAAACAAGCTAGGGAAAGTATTTATTAAAATGTACCAAATTTGTTAATTAATTTGAGGTTAATTTCAAAATTTGTTATTAACTTTTATGTAGAGTAAAAATAATTACCATTAAAAACAAATACATTTACATATTTATTTGTATTAGTTAATTATTATTTTATATTGTTATATTTGAAATTGTATTAGTTGTGCACCATCTTTGTAGGACAGTGTTGCTATATAAGCGCTGATTGTCACACAGCAACAACAAAATACAACAAAGAGGCTGCCTGCAGTCGGGGCAAAAATCTACCAGGCCGACCAAAGCACACCTAGAGTCACTGGATGAGGGGGGCTGAAGGAGGAAAAGTCTCAAAGCATGCAGGCAGAGGTCACAGGGGTTGCACAGTGGGGGCCGCAGACCGATCTGGCGGAATTTAATTTAAAGAAATGAAAGCTGCTGTTGGTTGATAGTGGGGTGTCCCCACAGGATCGTGTACGTGCTATGGGATCGTGTCATGGCTAAGAAGAGCTCTGGAAGCACTAAGCATCGATGCTTAGTGCTGAAAGGCCGTACAAAATATGCAACACATGCACATGTTAACTGCTGCATACTTTAAGGCTTGACAGCGAAATTCGACAATAGCAACGTTTTTTAACATACTTCTAGGGGGTGCATGTATTTCACGATTAGCACGTGCACGATCCCTTTTGCGCGTTAACAGAACTTTTACAGTAAAATCACTAAGCAATGAACAAAATCACTCTCAAACTGCGACAGGGCTGTTTGACGTCTCTATGTGTTCATTGCTTAGTGGTAAAATGTAAAGGTTAACAGAGTCATGTTAAACTATTTTTTTGACCGCCCCCTCCCTTCCAGAGACGAGCTGCAGGCTCTACGAATTTGGAAAGCAGTGTTCTGTTAAAGGACAAAATAAAGAACAATTTAAAAAAACCGCAAGGCACAGGGTCTTCTAGTTTTGACGCAATTTCAACTTGAAAACTGTTTTTGCTTAAAAAGTAGAAATTAAAAAAAAAGCATGTGTGGTGCCAAGTTTCATCCGACGGATGACATACTTTAAGAAGTCGGAGATGTCTCTTAACGGTGTTGCAAACTCCTGGCCAAAATTAATTTACCCTCTAGAAGGGTATACAAAAATTCGGATATGCATGCAAAGCAGGAACGCCTATTGCCTTCCTGAGCACTCTATCCTTTTGCTAATTTATTTAACTGCACCATTTACACACATTTCATCAATGTTGATGGGAACTTGAAATAAACGGTTTTACTTTTTCTTTAATTAAACGCGGCATGCCATGCCAAGAGAAGAAGAGAAGGAAGAAAAAAACAATTTGTCGCCAACGCAGAATAAATTCTGATGCTCAAATAAATTAACATAAAGCCGGGCAGCCGAATCTGGCAGACCAGGCAGCGCGGGCAGCGCGGGCAGTGGCATGTGGCATGCGGCAGGCAGTGTCGTCGACGTCGGCGTAGCTGTCAAATGCCGGCGGCAGAAATGTATAAAAATATATGTGCAGGCGGTGTGTGTATAAAAAATGTGCGCATACTTTTTGGCAGCTTTTTGAGTTATAGACGGTGAGAGAGAGGAGCACACGATCCACAGCCAGCGCCTGTGTACTAGTACGTTATAGTGTGTGTGTGAGTGTGTGCGCCTGTAATTGACACATGTTACGCGCATAAAGGCAGCAGAGCGGCAGGGCAGTGGCAGCAGCGGCAACTTGCGCTCTAACTGCGCCTCCGACTCGCCCGCGCCCAGTCCAAGTCGTTATTATCGACAATGGCGCCGCCAAAAACACACACATTCTCTTACATACACACACACACACACACACAGAGAGGGATAGAGAGAGAGGTACACACGCACATGTGCGTTGGCGCTGGTGCACAGCCTTCAACTGCAGGCAACCTCAGTCAACTTTGTTTGTAGCCGGCAAAAACAAAAACACACACACACACACACATACACAGAACTGTAAGGTGGTGGATGTGGCAAGGGGGGGGGGGCCTGCTTGCTGATAACGTTAACGTCAGCTGTGCGATACTTTGGGGCTCGGGGCACACGTGAGTCCAGGACTTAGAGTCGTAGTCGGAGTTGTGCGCAGGCAAGCGTCAAAAGTTTGTACCTTGCCCCATTGGCCCCCCGCAGGCGACATCGTCGTTGTCGTCGTCGTCGCGCTCTTCAGGTTCCTCTCTCTCTCTCTGTTGCTTCTCCTGCTTGCCGCTGTGTTTGGCATTTGTTTGTGTTGTCAACAAAAGTTTCTTTGAAATCAGTAACAGATGTCGATTGAAATGGCACAATTGCTGCCTGCGCCGCTGCCAGCGTCACTGCTACAGCCTCTGCCCCTGCCACAGCCACTTCCTTCGCCACCAACCTCCTCAGCTCACCTCGATGAACAGCTGGCATTGGCTGCTGTTGCTTCCTTCACGCTGCTGTCGCCTCTCTCTGCTGGTGGGTGCCACTTATGATGAATATTTTTATGCCAGACACAGGCTAAGGCAGAGGCAGAGGCAGAGGCAGAGAGGCGACACCGCCAGACGCCAGCATTGTGCGCTAGTTGCCAGCATTTTAATTAAAATTTGCGCTCTAAGTTCACGTTTTGTTAATGTTAATGCAATTCAGGCAATCGAAGCTAAGCACAAAACAAAGCCCGACACCAACGCCAAGCGGACTTCATTGTTCCCAGTTGATTACAGCATTTTAAACCTCGCAGCGGGCCTGCTCGACCTGCACTGAGTTGGCATACGCTGTAGAAAGAAATCGTAATAGATAGTTAGCATTGGTTTGATTGAAAGTAAGCTTAAGGGGAAGTTTATTTCTTTTAAGCCATACATTAACCAACCTACCCAGCTAACCAAAAGCATTTCTTATATATCGAACTTTAATTTTAATCTGATTTTTGGTTTCATACTTTTAGGCAACGATTTGGAAAGTAGTTATTCATATAATTATCTCTTTAATCAATTCTATTTATTTTTTAACCCCAAAAAAATTTCAAATCTTTCTGGTATTGAATAGTTATTATGAAAAATGATTTATCCTGGATTAAACAAAAAAAACTTGCAAACAGGTTTTATCGATTTATGGGGGCTAAAGGGGGCGTGGTTAAATTCTAACACTAACGATTGCGTGCAATTATAAAACACATATTGACATCAAATTTGGTAGCCCTAATAGTCTCTGGGATCTAGGTTTTCATACGGACGGACAGACAGACAGGCGGGCGGACGGACATGGCTATATCGACTAGGCTAGTGATGCAGATTAAGAATATCTACATATGTTATGCGGTCTGCCACGATTAATAATACCTGTTATATATAATATATTATATTTTGGGTTCACACAAAGTTATTATACCCTTAACCCTACCAAATTTGATGTCAATATGTGATTTTACTGCACGCAGATTTTGACCATGCCAACTGCCACTCTGTAAATCGGTTAAAACCAAAATGTTAGCGAAATTTTAATGCATGAACGTTAATGTTGAGTACACACAATAACTATCAACGATCAATGATTTTTGATATATAGAAAGAATCCGATTTAGTAAATTTGGTTGCGATATCTTGACAAATAATAAAAAACGGCTGGTAGTTTGTATGAACCCACTGACAGACGGACAGGACTAGTTCGATTTCTCTGTTGATGCTGATTCAGAAGATGTCTCCTAAAGTGCGTTGCAAAGTCCTGGCCAAAATGGCAGAAGACGGTCCTCCAATACTTTTCTATAGTCGGAACTGTTGATCCTTGAGCTTGTGAAGTTGATATTAAGCATTCCAGATTCATGAAAGGCGACATAAACATAACATAACACTCTATAGGTGATAACTGTTTCTTTCTGATTGTGATAAAGGGTATTTAATGCCTTTTATGTAGGTTATTTAGAAATTGTAATGCAAAGGGAATTAAATACTCCAAACTGTAATGATATAATTGACTCAACTCTGATAGGACTTGTTAGACGGTATATATGCTACGTATTCCCATTCATTCATCCCATCATGGCAGCCATAAACGCGGAGTATCGAGGTGCAGTGAGGTCTTTGAAGTGCGTGGGGCAGGGGCAGAAGCAGGGACAGGGAGAGGGGCATTGGGAGGGCCTTGGGGCCTGCTGTTATTGCCGTTGACAACATGTCCATGTCTGTGGCTGGCTGAGCTGTGGCTGCTGGCGATAACAAACGATAACTGCATGTTAAATAGAAGCTAACGAAGAGGAAGAGCTAGACGGAAAGATGCAAGGAGAGAAGAGGGGAGGGGAGGGGGAAGGAAGGAGGAGGAAGCAGCAGTCAGAAACAAACAAAACGGCAGCATATGCTGGCCAGAAGGAAGTCCCAGAGGAAGCTGTTGGTTTGGCTGCTCGTGCTGCTATTTGAATACGAGTTGTAGCCGGAACTGGAGACTGGAGACGGAGCTGGAGCTGGAGCCAGTGCTGGAGCTGAGCAGGGAGTTGGCTTTAGAAAATCACTCAGGTAGCAAAATGCCATCATCATCATCATCGTCGTCGTCGTGGGACTCGTGCTTCACGTCCAGTCAGGGGTTGAAGGGTTGAAGCAAAAAAAGCGCACAGCAGCAGCTATAGCAGACAAAAGCAAAGTTAAGGCAAGCTGATTCTGAAGTGTAGCTGTGCATGTGCTTGTGTGGGTCTGTGGCTGCCACAAGCCATGTTCGTGTGTGTGCAACAAATGTTGTGGATGCCCCCAGGCGAGCCAAGGAGAGGAGAGGAGAGGCGAGACACTAACGAGCTTTTGCTTGCTAGAAATGCGACAGCAGCAGGTGTGCCACACACACACAGAGAAGTACACACAAACACACACACACACAATGAGGCACAAACACACTCGCACACACACACCCACGCGGCACAGCTGAGTGACGATAATTGAAATTTCATCACAGTAGTTTGTGGTTTTGTAGCACACACACACGCTCACACACATGCACACACGAAGCGCACACGTACAAAGCACACGCACACTAATGCGCAAATCATGGCTGCAGCTGCAACGCCAACGGCAGCAGGCCCGTAGCTAGGCATGTGTAGAGTGTCCATTGCACAAAGGCCCCCGACCTGCCAAGGGGCCACGCATGCCAAAGGAAGGAACTAGAAACGAGAGCTATAATTTGTTATAATATGCACTGGAATGTTAAATAAACTTGATCAATTCTTAGTACACAGAAACCTTCATGCTACATTTGGTGTCTCTAGCTTTTCTATATATATATATATATATATATATATATATATAGTTACATCAAACGTACGAACCGACAAAACGACAGATAAATAGACGGACATTGCTAAATATTAAATCCGTTTTTGACACTGAACAAGAATATTTATACAATACTTTGGGGGTAACAAAGAATCTTTTCGGGTTGATACAAAGTTATGATACCTTCTACCCTGTGGGTAATAGGTACAATATAAGTACTTGAATAACTGACTAGATTGGTAATATAATTAATCACGTTATTCGTGATGAGGCCTCGAAATATAGATTTTTCAAAGTCTATTGCTGTTTTGTCCAATATAAAATCGATTATTAAAGCGATATATATAAAAGACTATATATAAAGAAGATAAATGGCGATAATTGACGGTAAAAGACATTATATAGAAAAAAAAATCGGTATGTAGAAGTTATATGCCTATATATAAAGAATATATAGCGACATATTGAAGATATATTTAAAATATACGACTATGTATGTTGATATAAAGAAGTTATATGACGATATGTGCCGATATATAGATGATATTTGAGAATAAATCGAAGATATATGACAATGTATAGAAGAGCAATGACGATATATATCTGTAAACAATTTGATATAAGAGACAAATATCGGTATAAGATATATGACGATTTTATCAAAACAAATGTCGATGAATAGAAGATTTATGATGATATATGCCGATATATAGAATATACATAATTTGATGTGCAATCAAATTAAGTTTTTTGTAACATTAACCTTTAACTTAAGCAAGAGGCCGCAAAGAAATTAAGCACAAGGGCCCCCTCGACTGTCGCTACGGCCCTGAGCATTAGAGGCAGCGTCAGCTTCGTATACCCTTCTCTTTTAGGCTGCAACTTATAAAAGACGAATCGAATCGCAATCTCCTGCTTTGGTTTTTTTTTTTTTGTTTAAAACACTTTATTTCTTGGGTTTCTTTTAGCCTTTTTGTAGTTGTAACATTTACTTCCGCTTCGGCGTTTCTTTTGGTTTTCTCGTTCGGTTTTCTTTTCGGTTTTGTTTTTGCTTTGTTTATAGTTAAAGTACATTTAAATACGGTTTAGAAGTACAATAAATACTAATCAATAAATTAAATACGTATGTAGTCAATAAATTAGCCATAATGGTAGCGTAATAATAATAATAATAATCCTCGTAATCCTCGTTATCCTCTCAATAATCGTAATAATAGTTGTATGCGATAATGCTGTGCGATAATATACTACTATGTTCAGTTTAAGTTCCCATTTCCGTATCCGTTTAAGCTTCTCTTCTCAGTTTCTGTTTCAGTTTGGGTTCTGCCTTCTTCGGTTACCTAAGAACTACTTACAGCATCGATTCTCTATAGTTAGTATCGGTATATATATCGTATGTATGTACTGGAGTTATTACGTAGACTTCAAATGGTGCAGATACTTTTGTTTATTTCTTTCTAATTGTGCTCGCTATTAGATCAATTATTTTTGTGGTTTCTTTCATTCTTGTATTATAGGGAATATTTGCAAAATCGTAAGGAATTGAATTATAGTAGATGTCTAACTGGTTTACTTTAACTTTATCGTATTCTTCTTGTGTTATCTCTCTCTATCCGTGCATTTAGAAAACTATTTGGATAATGCTGATAATGTTGCTCCTTCTCCTCCTGCTCGATCTCTTCCGTTTCTTCTGTTTGTTTTTTTGGTTAAGGTTTGCTTTAGTTGAACTCGGTAATTACGAGCTACGTGTATGCTATACGTAGTTGGGAGTAGATATAAACGCAATCGAGACTGGAGGCTCGGTTAATTTGACTAGCACAAGTACTTCTTCTTGGGTTTCATCATGCGAATGCGTCATTTGGAGCCGAGTCCGTTGGGCACAAGCGCACTGGGCGTTCCGGCCGCGCCTCCACCTCCGCCCACGCCCACGCCGGTGCCAGCGCTCGGTGCAGCTGCTGCTGCTGCTGCCTGTAGGTGGGCAGAGGCTGCTGCAGCTGCCGCCGCCGCTGCCGCTGCTGCTGCCGTGGGCGTTGGCGGCGACCGTGTGGCCATGGCACTGCGCAGCCCGCTGGCGGAACTGGCGGAGTGCAGATGCTTGGCACTAAGCTCGCTCGCCCGTGAGTTGCCGCACACCTAAGAGAGAGAGAGAGACGGAAAGAGGGAGAAAGAGAGAGTTGAATGTGTGGCCTCGTCTTTAGGTGCTGAGGTACACCCACCTGGTGATGGCTGTCCCAGTCGCGGTATTGGCACGAGGCACTGCAGTAGCGGGCCATGTTGCAGCCGGAGCAGGTTTCGGTGGCCTTGCGGCCGCAGTTCCAGCACTTGCTGTTGCAAGTTGCTGCCCTGTGGCAAAGAGAGAGAGGGAGGGAGAAGGGGAGAGGGGGTTAGTTGTAATCAGCTTTCCCCAGGGGGGGAGGGTTCCACTTACATTCTGTGCGCTGGTTATGGAGGGCGATTTGTTGTCCAGATCGCGCTCCCCGCTCGAGTGCCGGCTCATCTCCATGAAGAACTTCTCCATGCGCAGTCGCTCCTGTGTCATTATCTCCGCAGCCCGTGTCTCGGCAGCGACCACAGCGCGCTGTATCTCGATGACGGCCTGACGCTTGACCTGCAGCAGAAGGAAAGGGAGAGCAGGTTAAGTATCTGCGAGCTGATGCCATTCTACGAGGGTGGTCTGATAAGTTCTATTCCAGACCAACTTTGAATCAATGTAACAGGCAGAAGAAGGCGTGGATGTGCACACTAACTATAAATATTCTGGATCAGCATCAGCTGTCGAGTCGATATAGCCATGTCCGTCTGTCCACGTGTCTGTCTGTTTGTCTGTCTGTCTGTCTGTCCGTCCTTCCGTATGGAAACCTTGACCTCAGACTCCTTATAATTGCTATTTACCAAGGCTTAATCTTCTCCTTTAATGAGCATTTAACTCACCTAACGTATTTCAAACTAGGTCTGATAAGTAAGGAGATTGCCGAATATACTGAGGTGTGTTCATTTAAAAGTATCGCGAATTTTGAATTTTCAGGTGGGATAATCCCAAATTTCCTTTTTTTGTTTTGTTATGTTGGTAAAAGTACTCAAGCGTAATTCATGGATTTTTATATAAGTTAACTGAACAAGCTGTTGGTCATAGTGAGAGAAATTATGGCAAAAATTGCCTTATGTTTCCAGTTGGCCCATTTTAGACTTCTTGGAGTTGCGCGGATTTAACAGACGAACCCGCAAAGACGAGCGTTCAGAATTTATAGAGTTGTTCGCTTACTGTTATGTTATTTCATTTAATTTTTAGGTATTTATGTTTAAGTGTAATTAAATCATCTTCCACAAAATTTATCTCCAAGATAGTCCTACTTTACCGATCAGGCTTCAACACAACTCTTCTCCGATATTTAGCAGAACTTCTGTCACTTTGTCGATATTTTCTCGCCTCCCTGCCTTGACGCTTGAAGTATAATCTCTTTTGCTCATACCTGCAATCTAAGATCGGCAGCCCAGATTGATACATGTCAGTGTCAATCACCTCTATTGTTACATATATGTACATGTTAATGTTAGCCATGTAAAGTTTTTCTTGACATACTGTAGCTGTAAATGATGAGGAAGAGACAACGCCCATTTCCCTTTTCTTTGATTATTTCTCTTCAGGAAATTTCCTTTTTGGCCGTACATATTCAAGTTGTTTTCTTTTACAAAGGGACTGACATTGGCTTAGTTAATCGATTGTTCTACGATAAATATAATATCGAAATTGTAGTGGCGGGTACTACAATGATGCCTAATCTTTATGGTCGCCTTCATGGTCAACTTATCGTGAGTGGGACTCACCTGTGTCACGGCATCCTCAGCGTTGCGCTTGAACTCGGCCACCTTCTCCTCGGTCTGACGACGCAGCTCGGCCATGGCAGCGGGCGTCACCTCCCTGGCTGCTGCCGGCAGCATGCTGGGGATCGATGCCGCGCTGCTGCAGAATGGTGATGGCTCGCTTGGTCTTGTCCACCATGGCTGAGATGCAGTTGAGCATGGTGTGTATGTTCTTCCACTCCTCCTCGCCCCCGCCCCCGCCGGCGTTGGCAGCTGCTGCTGCACCTGGCGCTGCACCCCCGCGTGCCACCTGGGGCGGGCCGTGGCGCAAGTCGCGTTCGTCGCGCTGCATGAAACCAGCCACCTCGCCGGCGGCTGCAGCGGCAGCGCTGTAGTCAAAGGCGAGCACGGAGTGATTGGGGGGTGCAGGGCCACCCGCCACAGCTGCCGGGTGCATGGCCAGGCGCTTGCTGGGCGGGGCATAGGCCGAGCCACTGGCCATGTACTCGCCCCACTCCTGCAGGCCGTTGTGTGCACTGTGCTCCATCATGGAGTCCGAGGAGCGTCGCTTGAAGAGCGCGCCACCGCCTCCATTGGCAGCCTGGGAGGGGGGCGCCTGAGGCGCCTCGAGCTGCACGAAGATGTCGGCGAACTCGGCACTGGCCACGCCATGCGAGGAGAGCTCCATGACCGCCTGCTCGTTGCTGGTCACATACTGCAGCGCCGACTGATTGGTGGCACGAGCCAGGGCCAGAATCTCACGCTGCATCAGCGCGACGCTGTTCTTGAGCAGCGGCATCACATAGGGCCGCAGTGGCAGGTTGATCGCCTCCTGCAACGCCAGCCGGAACTCCTCTAGCGAGATGGCATTGCTGCAGAGGGACAAGACGAGTGCCCGCACCCGCTCGCTCACCTCCGGCTGGCCCAGCTCCTGCGAGAACTGCACCAGTGCCCCAAGGAACTTGCGCAGCTTCGACAGCAATCGCGCCTGCTCCACATGTGCCGCGGCCGCGGCGGCTGCTGCTGCAGCGGCGGCCAACGAGGCGGCGTGCTGCGATCCGAGTGTGGGACTGACGCCGCCGTTGAGGGCCGGAGAGACGCTCGCCTGGCGCTGCGGCCGCTGCTGGTGCAGCAACTGTTGCTGCTGCTGCTGGTGCTGTTGTTGCAGCTGGGGAGGAGAGTGCGGCGAGCGCGGAGCAAGGGCCAAGTTCCTGGCCAGATCGGGCGGCGACTCGGGGGAGTGCGGCAGAGGCGTTCCCTGTCCCGCTCTCTCCCGCTCCCGTTCCCGCTCCCTCTCTCGGCTACCATTTGCTGTGCTGTTCGGTGTGTTGTTGTTGCTGCTGTTGTTGTTGCTGTTGTTGTTGTTGCTGTTGTTGTTGTTGCCAGTGCTGGTCATGTCTTTGTTGCTGCTGTTGCTCGTGTTGGAGGCAGTCGAGCAGGATGAGGAGATGCATGTGGAGATGGAGGTGCAGATGGTGGAGGTGGAGCTCTTGTCGCCGTTGCTGCTGCTGCTGTTGCTGCTGCTGCTGCCGCTGCCGTTGGCTGAAGAAGAAGAACAAGAAGAAGCTCGTTAGTCATTTTCACACTCCCACACACACACACACACACATGCACATGCAGAGTCTCTGTAGGATGTGCAGGCCAAGCACATTACAAATGCATTAGCAGCTCTCGGAACTTGCAACATGGGCCATGCCACAAATATCTACATAGACTGCATACATATTTCTACTGACCACAACAAGCAACCCAACTTGTCTAGTCCGGTTCAGGAACACCCTCCATCCCCTCACCCCCCTTGCGGGTACACAACATTAACAAATTTGTTTGAACATCGCAAATAAATTAGCAAACATTTTTGGCTGCCACTTGCCACTTGCCACATGCAACAGAGCAGGCAAATCAAGCACCACGCACTAATTGCACGGCAGGGGCAGGAGAGCGACAGGGGAGGGGAGAGGGGCAGGAGCAGGACCCTGTTGTCCCAGCAGTGGGCACATGTTGGCCAACTGTACAACGTGCCCCAAACGGACACTTGCCGCCTCCACTTGCCACTTGCCACTTGCCACTCGCCAGTGTAGCTCAAAAATGAAAAGCTTTACGGAAAAGCCGCAGCGCGCAGATGAACGAGAATCGAGCTGACGCTGACATGGAGTTGACAGGGTAGCAATGTGGGGTGGGGGGAGTGAGGTGCAAGCAGGATGCTGGCAAAGGGGGAAGCTCTTGCCAGGCGACAAATGAAAAGAGAAGAGTTTCTATCGACGTTGTTTGCAGAATTTGTGTAAAAGAAAGCTGAGAGAATCTTATGGATATGGAGATATGAAGGTCCTAACTGGACCAGGTAAGGCCGTACCTCTGCTCATAATTCAAGATATAGTATTATATATAATATAATTGAAAGTAAGTATTCTTAAGTAGCTTAGCTCTCAAACTTAATGGAATCACTCAACACTTACAGATATTTATTCCCATGTGGAACCGATATGGGAAACCAACTCAGATATAAACAGCTTGTCTAAATTGCATTGTAACTGTGCAAATGAATAATTGTATTGATAACATTGACACCCGATTTGAACTTGTTCAAGTAGATCCTAAGGGTATTTTTATAATCCCTTGGATCTTCCATCTTTACTAGGGTATTTTTATAATCTCTAGTTAATAATAATTTCATTAAGCTCGGGTATTTTTATAATCTCTAGATAATAATAACAATTACTCAGGTATTTTTATAATCTTTAGATAAAAATGCCCGAGTAAAGAAAAAGATTATAAAAAATACCCTTGGGATCTACTTAAACAAGTGCAAATCTGGTGTCAATACAATCTTCAATCTTCCTTCTTTAATGTCCGATCTTAATGCAATTTTCAGTAAACATTTGCAAAAGAGTATTTTGCATGTGGTGTTAAACAGTTGTGGTCATTAAGTTTATGTCTTAGCTGTACTATTGTCTTCAAATAGTTTTCAATAATTCACAGAGGTGGCAAGGGGCGTGGCATCATTTTGATACAAATTTAATTGCTAGCAAATCATTCAAAAAATGTGTTTGAAAATTTTATGGGTTTAACTCTATTAGTCTCTGATATATAGGCGTTCATACAGACAGGCAGACTGACATACGTACGCACAGACAGATGGATGGGCAAACAGACGGACGGACAGACAGACAGGCGGACAAACAGACGATCGGACAAACAGACATAGTTCAATCGACATGGCTCGAAAACCTTCTAAACTGTAATGCATATATCGCAATCACAAAACTAGAGTATAAAAATCATAATTTTATTACATGAAAGATCTACAGGTAGTATATTGAACCTTTATCTTGCATTCACAAAGTTATTGTAAATTTTGTTAACCATTTCGAATGCGTTAATTCACTTTGTAAAGGTAATAAACTATCATCTTTGTGGCTGGCTCGAGGTCAAAATAAAATAAAAACAATTTGTTTATATTTTTCTTCCAATATATTTCGGTTACACTTCGGTAACTGTCTTCAGGGATTAATTTTGCACGTCTGCTCTTGCGGTCACGGAGTTTCTAATAAACTATATTAGTAGAACCAATCCAGCGATCTACTACACGCCAACCCTTTCTCCTTCGTTCTGTCTTTCTATGTTGTACTCTAACCCAACTATACTTCCCTAGCCCTCTCCATCTCTGTCTCTTTTCATTTTCGAAAAGGAAGTTCGCACAGTGAATGTTTTGTCGCCTGTTTTGCATTGGCCACCAAACACACACACACCCTACACACAGTGGGACTTCCACACACACACACACAGACAAAATTTTGTTTGCGCAAGCTAATGGAAATTGTTTGTATGTGTGTGTGTGTGGGGGGGGGGGGGGGTGAGAGTGGCTGTGCGTGGGTGCAAATGTTGCCATTGACGATGGCGCTGGGCGAAGCTGACGACGAGTATGACGACGATGGCAACCAGTCGATGCTGCCACTGCCACTGTCGCTGCTGCTGCTGCTGCTGCTGCTGCCGCGGCTGCGGCTGCTGCACAGTTTGCTTTTGTGATAATGATTGTGGATACAGCTGCAACTGGCTGTGTTTTCACAGCCATTCAGGCACACGCCAATCGAAGGGACACAAACACAGAGCAAGGGCATGGGCGAGGGCAAGGGAGAGGGGAGGGGATGGGGGGAATGGAGCATCACTCAACTGAGTTGGCGGCGGCTTATCAAACGCCAAACATAGACAATGATGGATCACATGATGCCGCCGCCGCCTGCTTCGGTAATTGGCGGCTATGCAAAAAAACACTTGCCAAGGAAGCACAGAGAGAAAGAGAGAGAGAGAGAGACAGAGAGAGGGAGAGCAGCAGTTAAGTGCGGCAGCTGTAACTGTATCTAACTGTATCCAACTTTATCTGTATCTGTATCTGCTGTGTAACTGGAACTGTATCCCCAGCTGAGCTGATCTATGCGAAAACCTTTGTGAAATATTGCATTTGCTTTGAACTCGCTCGGGGCTTGGGGCTTAAAAGTTTTTTAGAGCCCCACAGCAACCACAACTGACCCAAAGCTGTGCCCCAGAGGGGAGGGGGGGACCACTGACCAGCTGTGACTGTGCACGAAAAATGTTTGTGGGGGCCAACGAAAAACTATTTACGAAAATTTTGTGTTGACAATTCACATATTTTCTAAAACATAATGTTGGCCATTCTTCGGCAAGTCGGGGCATGGGCAGGGGGAAGAGGGGGGGGCATTGTGGGAGCCTCAACTGCTGGCGCAACAACATCAGCAGCAGCAGCATCATGACTGAGCTACAGCAGCAGCCATCGATTTAAGGTTACGTATACGCAGCATGGGCCAGTCTGTTAGTCTTTTTGTGTGTGTGTGTAAGTGTGTGTGTGTTTGTGTGTGTCGAGTGTGCGGGCAACAGAATTTGCACAGCTGCGTCCCATAGATTGCAGTCGAGCGCACAAAACGAAACGTTGGCAAGTTTAGTTTGTGTTGCTGCAGTTGCTGCTGCTGCTGTTGTTGCTGTTGTTGTTGCTGCTGTTGCTGGCAGAGTCATTTGGGAAAACAATCATTTTGGCAAATATTCATCATGCGCTTCTTGCGATTATCATCATCATCAAGCAGGTGGCCACTGGGCGTGGCTGCAACACACAGCAACATTTGTTGTACACAACTTCAGCTTCAGCTTCTCTTCTCTCCTCATTTTTTGTGAAGTTTTGAATGTTAATTAGAGAGAGAGAGCAGCGCTTCAATTGAACTTAAGCGCCTTAAATGCAGGACACACACACACACACACACAAACAGGGCCTGGGAATTGACGCAGCAAGTGACACAGGTACGCACTACAGAAACATAACCACAGCAACAGCGACAGCAATCAAAGCAGAGCAGAGCACACCAAGCAGCAGCCCCTAAAAGCAGACAACGCTTTTTGCTCGCATGCGGGTTGCCGCAGTTACTGCTGCTGCTGCTGCTGCTGCTGCTGCTGGGAATGCCAACAGCGGCTGCTATTTTTTCGGGCAGAGCGCACAAAAAGATGGTACTGGCTTGGGAAAGCTTGCGGGCAGCACCCCCTCCCTCTCCCCCCTGCCCCACCACAGACACACAAAACAAAATTTACTGTGGGTTGCGGTCCCTGCGAACAGTTTGGGGCGAACAAACAAAAATTGTAGTTATATTCTCGAAGGGCACAAAAAACTGAAGAACGGGAATCAGGGAATATGTGAAGTATGCTAGTAAATTGCCAGACTAGCGTGAATATCCTGTAAAGTGCCAGCAAGCCGCTGCATGTTTCTGTATACAGGCTAAAGTATTTGGAATATTGTGGTGCAGCTTCAGTAATGGATGAATGGGAAGCATATGCGGGATATTCTGATTAAACAGCATTGGCAATGCAGAGCTAACGACTGAGCCCCCTATACACCTCCAAATATACAGAAGAAAGGGGAAGTGGATAGAACATGCTCAAAGAAAGCACCCAAGCAGCATCTTCAGCATTAGACTGGACTGGAGTCCCCAAGAAAGCAGATGGAGTGGAAGATTAAAGGCAACCTGGAGATTTAAACTGCAAGAACTGTTGCAAACTAACACATCAAGGCATATTGCTAATAATAGTTCGATTGAAGGCTCTAATGAGGCCCTCAGTTTCCAAGTGGAATCAGAAATAAATAGAAATGAAATATTCATCAATTATTTTATTGTATTCAAATTTGATTTGACATCTCTTTTTATATCCCTCGACAATAAATAAAACCTCGCTAATTGCATAATGCTGATCAGTGTTGGTCTGTTTGCCAATCTTAGCAGCTGCAATAGGAAGAGGCATCAAGTTTTCGATGCACTTTTCTGTAGATCATACTCTAAATATGATAAGTCAACATTTTAGATGTCAAATAACTCTCTGCTTGGACATAATTAAGTATGTATAATGTAAGACCAGTTGAACGCTACATTCAGGCTCTGATTGTACGATATAAGGCCATGGATTTTCACTATAAAGGTATCGTACAATTAAATTGAACCCTGGACAACTGGTTTAGTAGTCAGCCTGCTTAATTGCATTAAATAATTACATAACAAGAGCAACAATTGCCCCATGTTTAAACGTAAAGAGTTCTTAATTGTACGATACTCTCTACTCTTTTAATTTCAGGAAAATTTAATTTTTACATTTAAATTAATTCACATTTAAACTTTAATAGTATAACGTACGCTTCATCCTAGGCTGTATATGAATATGTGTATATGTATGTAGCACCCATTATGTATGACTGTGTATAGTATGCGTATGTTGGTGCTTTAAATTCAAAAAATGCGTGTGCATAGAAAAGAAGAGACCATAGTTCGCGCTACACGGTCCCATTCTCTATCAATTTCTTCCCTACACAGGCATCAAGGTTTATGTAATAACTTCTGTGTTTATTGTCCGATCAGATTAAAATTTTGACGATATGTAATATATATGTTATATAAGATTGGTCTATGTAGATATAATATGTGATATATAAGTATTGGTCTAAATCAGAATTACAGACGGGTAGACGGAAGGGAACACAGACGGAAGGGCAGACAGACAGACATGGCTCAATCGGTTCGGCTACTGATCCTTATCAAGACTATATACAATTTCTTATTCGTCTTTGACGCCGCCATCTGCCTGTTTTATACTATTTTCAATAGTCAAAAGGCAAATTTAAGATCCCATAGGATTATAAACACAGAAGTCATTCAAGACAACTTTCCTATAGGTCATTTAGTATGGGTATGCGTTGTTGAAGATTCTATTTAAATCGGAGAATAGTATCTAACAGCCGAAGACTATTTAGCAAAGCATTTCTACTTGATAATATTTCATATATTCCATTTTTATGTATCCTCAGTTCCTTCTGGGCTGATCAGCAATGAAGTGTAATTCTCACTAGACCCTCAACAAATCCTTGCCTGCTCAACGGCGACAGCTCTTTCTCTCTTGCCTTTCGCCCTGTCACAACACAAACACGAAATTCCAGCACACAAAAGGGGCAGGAGGGAGGAAGGGAAGGAGGAGGGAAGAGGGGGCAGGGGATACACGCACACACACAGCTGCTGGCATTCACACCATCAATCGTCGTGCCTGTCGCCTGGCTGCACTTGTGCTCCCAATTCCAATCCCAATCCCAATTAAACGCCCTAATGTACGACGCAACCACTTCCCCCCCTTGCCCCCCTTTCACCCCCTCATCACTCGGGTAACATGCCCCAAAAGTGGCCCCCCTCCTTCCTTGGGCTGTCCATGGCACTCACCTTTAAGCCGTCGACTAATTGCAGCCGCAGTTGTTGCCGCCGCTGAGGAGGACGCGGATGAGGCAGCTGTCGATGTGGTAGCCACTGCGACCGCCGCTGCTGCTGCTGCGCCGCTGCCGCGTCATATGCGTCCTTGTCGGTAATCTCCTCCTTAATTATCGCTTTGCCGTCGAGCGCCATCTGGAAATAGTCGCAAATTAGTTGAGAAATTTTCAAACACAATTTTCGTCATGTGTTGTTGCTGCGCCAACAGCAACACGACGGCACAACAACAACAACAACGAGACGTAATTATAAACAAAGCTTGGGCAAACTGTTCGGGTTCCCATGAGTCGACGAAAACATCAAGTGACAAAGTTCTCACATTATGATTTCAAATTATTTGATTTCAATTTGATTAAATTGTTGTCTGACATGCAAATTGGGCGCACCGTAGCCTGAGTCCTTGGCATCACCCTCCCCTCCCGCTCCAGTCCATTCCCAGTCACTAGTCACGCCGGCCTGGGACCCGCCTCATGATAGCCAGCTGTAGTGCCAGACTAAGCCAGTCTAGGGGACGGGGGCATCTGTTGCCGTGAATGCAAAATTATTTGGGAAAGACGCTCAAAGGTAATTTGAGAACTGCCCCAACGGACTTGTTAATGTGCCAGGTACAACAATACAGTAAACTGTATATATGTATGATTGATATAGCAGGATACTTAGATCACATAATTGTTTCAATCTGAAGAAGAAAGAGAGCTAAAGTTGAGCGTATCTAATAATAAGATACCCTTTAATAAACACACTAATGTGGTGAACAATAATTTTTAAAAGGTTACGGAGTGGCACGTGTTGTGTGCTTGACAGTTTCCGATCGAAAGAGAAGGAACTTAACGATGATTAAAACGATATCGATAAATTAAACAGATTAATATCTATTGAAAGTAAATATTTAAATAAGTGTGAATGGCAAATTGAGACCCGCTCGCCGTTTGCCATTCACCCCTCTTTAAATATACTATTTGGGATTTAAGTGTTGCTTATGATTTATTTAGATTAAGGGTGTGCTTGACAGTCTTCCGATCAAAGAAAGGCTTAACGATGCATTCACACTTATTTAAATATTTAAACGTTTAATTCAATTGAAGTCTATTTAATCTGTTAATATGATGTGGTGAACAATAGTTTTGGTAGATGCTTTAGAGGGTTGCCAGATCTCCATACTAACAATTCCCAACGACAAAGTCTTCTTCAGCCTATTACTCTCTCAACCTTACACATATGCAAGCACTTATTCGAAAATAAGAATTGTGTAAAGGGCGAACTCTATAACTAATAGCTTTAATTTCCACAGCAGAAAGTTGTATCTTGAACGCTTTGCTACTTTAAAAGATTGTAGGCGTCTGTCTCACCCCACATTTGAAATAAAGTTCAGAAGCGCATGATTCACACAAACATACAAGCCAACTTTAGTGTCATAAGATTATACGATATATAAGATATGAACAGTCGGATGGACAAATTGACAAAGAGAATATGTATACTTTGTAGGATCTACCACGCCTGCTTCACACATTTACACAAACTTAGTATCAGGGCTACCAGCTCACCCCTTGCACGCTGTATATAAGTCGGAACGAGCAGGATTGGACCGATTTTTCTTTTTTTTTTGGTTTACCCTGAACAGTAAGATAAAGAGTTATCTTATTGTCCGGAAATCTATCATCTTGTTATATCCTTGCAGAGGGTATATTAATTGTGGCCAGCATGGCCAGTAGTTTTCAACGCACCTACGGAAACATTTCCGACTCCATAATATTTATATTCTGCATTAGCATAAAAACAGAGAAATCGAAAAACAGAGAAATCAAACTAGCCCTGTCCGTCTGTCCGTATATTCCTGTGTCCGTCTATTGCAACGCAAACTAGTCTCTTAATTTTAAAGCTATCTTCGTTAAATTTGGCACACATGCTTCTTTTTGCTGCACGCTATATATAAGTCGGAACAAGCGGGATTGGATTGATATATTGTATAGCTGCTATACAAACTATCGGCCGATTTTTGTTAATTGTCAAGAGATTGCAACTAAATCTACTACATCGGACTTTATATATAAATACATAATATGCATATAAAATTGCATCAAAATTGAACCACAATATCAATATACAATATCATATACATATATAGCTGTCATAGGAACAATCGGTCAAAATGAAGGCTTTTGTATAAAGATCAGTTTTTAGAAATAACTTAACTTAGGCACATCATATTAATTATACACAAAATATAAGAGCCTGCAAGGTATAGAAACTTCTTCATGCCGAGCTCTTTTTTTCACGTTTTGTTATCATTTTAATGAAAGAACAAAAATTTTAGAAACTTTGGTTTAAATTGCCAAATTTCGATAACGCACGTTTCAATATATAAAGAAGCATTAGAACATTATCGAGAGAGCATGTGAAATTACATAACTTTACAAAATCAGTACTTTTATTTATTTTAGCCTTATCTTAGTCAAAACCTGTCTCATTTTTTATCTTAATCTATTCTCTGTTGTTGCTATACCAAGTATGCCCTATTTTGAACATTTTCAATACTCGAAGGGTACGAAAGGTATGACAAGCCGAAGTGGCAATCGCTAGCTCCACGCTTGCAACGCAGCAAGTTACCACCTCCTCCCTTAAACTCCCCCTTCTCCAGGCACTCCTACAGCCCTTCTACACGCACCTGGTCGTGTTCATGTCCAGTTCGCCCACTGCCAGGCAGGAACAGAGAACAGAGAAAATTTGTTGATTTTTATCACTAAAATATGTAAATACCCGGCTCGGGCTGTGGGAGTTTCTGCAGCTTGCTGCGGCTGCATACACACAAAATCACAAGAGAGAGCAAAGAAAGCGCAACGCAGTGGAAAATCAAAATGAAAATGAAAAGGAAAAATCTGCTCATTTTCATTCATGTTATCATGATCAATCTGAGGCACCCCCCTTACGACCCCCGTCGACTGTGGAAGGTGTAAAAACACTTTTTGGCCCAATGTTTTAAGTCAATCGTCGCACTTGGGGCAGTATTTACACATTCGAGAGTGTTACAAGAGAGACTGTTCCACACAGAGAGAGAGAGAAAGAGAGGAGAGCAAGTGTGGCAGTGAGAGGGAGAGGGAGAGAGTGGCCAGCTGTTTCGCATCAGACATTTAATGAAATTCTATTAAAAACAAACACAGGCACAGCGCAGGCAGCAGGCAGCGACTAATGACGGATCCAGACCAGCATATGGCGTCTATAACACTTGTCAACTGTTTGAGCAAAGCCTCAAGCGGAGAGGGGGGAGGAAAGGGGGGGGCTAACAAAGCGAAACATGCGTGACAGACGGCGGCAACAACAAGTGTTTCTGTGTGGCGGCCCCGTCTGTGCACCAGGTGAGTGGGCGGTTTCCCTGACTTGCTTAATAGCCTGGCTAAGGTGGCTGCTCGCAGCAGCAGAGACCACGCAGAGAGCAGGCAGCGAGGCAGGCAGCGAGGCAGGCAGAGAGGCAGGCAGAGAGGCAGGCAGAGGGGCAGCGAGTGCCGGCAGAGAATGACGAATGAATCAAATGTCAGACGCAGCCGTGTGTCGCTCAAGCAGCTGTCGCCTGTCGGCGCCAGCAGGCGACTAAGGCTTCAACTCAAGTTGCTCCCCCCCCCCTTCCTGCCACCTCCAGCCTCCAACCTCCCACCTACAACCTCCTTCCTTCTGGTGGCAGGCACTTCAAAGCTGCCTCAGCAACAGCTTCAACAAAATGGAAAATGTCGCCCGCAGAACTTTTGCCACACAACTTGGGGCAGCTGCTGGCGAAATTGCTAAAAGAAAAAGTAATTATTTAAACAGGGGGTAGAGGACGGCGAGGGGGGGGGGTGTAAGGTGCAGCAGTGTGGCAACTATTAGCCAAGCCGTTTGCTAAGCAATGGCAAATTAAAAGCAACAACAACAGCAGCAGCGACACAAGTCGCGCATAATTTTCAATTAGGCCTCGTCGCAAATCATAAAAAATTCAACGACATTCATTTAATTCGTGTAAAAAACTCAACTCAGCTGCGCAGCAAGAGGGGGGCAGGAGGAGGGGAAGGAGGGGGTAACTCCGTTGTGGGTTGCCTAGTGGCTGGACAGCAAAGCATTTTATACTTGTATCCCTTTTGCTAACAAAAACACTCGCACGGCACAGGGGGGAAGAGTGTGAGGGGGGGAGGGGTGCGGCAGCAGAGTTAACGAAAAGGCGCGCCAACTGTAATAACAACAACAACAACAACAGGAACAACAGCAGCGGCAGCAACAGCTATGAAGGGTTGCTGCTGTTGGGGGGTGGGAAGGGGGAGGGAGAGGAGGAGGCAGGACGGGGTCAAGGGTTGGAGTTGAAATCACAGCACAGCTGCATGTGCTTTCGCTGTAAGCTGCCAGCTCACGTCCCGGCTACGTGTGTGTGTGTGTGTGTGTGTGCTGGACTCATTCACGCTGCTGTCATTTGCACATACACACACACACACACACACACACACACTTACACCTATACGGCGAGTCCAGCTTTGTATTATTGCGGACTGCGTCATTATGCACAAGCGGCGCCCTCCACCAATGCCGCCGCCTGCAAGAGATTATGGGCGACGACACCTGTGCAATGGCAGCAGCAGCAACAACAACATCAACAACAACAACAACAACAGCACCAACATCAACAACAACAACAGCAGCAACTACAACAATCAGACAAAAGGATACACATATTTCGATTTGACTGTGTGTGTGTGTGCGTCGGTGGGTGAAAAGTTTTTGCAACTCGCTACGTCAGCTGCTTCATTACACATGACGCTCCAAATGCGAGAGCGGAAATGTGCTGCCGGCGAAGTTGACGATGGCTCCCTCCACAAGGGGAGCTTAAGTCGTCAATGAACTTCGTGTTTGTGTCTGCATTGCTATAAATGTTATTGGAAATTGGGTAAACCTATTCACAGTTATATTTGAAAAGAAACAGAATGAAAATATATTTGGCATTTATCATCGATATAAATATTTATATATTTAAAATTCAATTAAATAAATATACATGAAATGTTATTAGTTCTTATTAGTCTTAACTTATTAAAACGAGAATAATAATCATATTCATTATTAAATAGTAATGACTAGCGTCATAAAAATCAATTAATACTAAGCCCGATCAGATAATAATAATAAATTAATAATAATAATTTATTTATTTTATTTATCACTACATAGCTATCAGTTCCTATATTGCGCGTTTAAAATATATAAAATAAATTATTCATTGAACATAAACAACCAAACGTATTTAATATAATATATAACAAATAATAACATTTATTTTTCTACAGTGTAGTTTTTATTTTTTGAAATATTTTTGACATATTTAAACGACTAACGATGGAGTCAATTTTAAATAACCTTTTAGATGTTATATTTTATATACAAATATAATAAATATTTCGTTAACCTACAACAGTAATTATGAAAGTGAAAAATACTGTTAATAATGTATTATGTATTAAATACATGTTATTCTTTAATATTTATTTAGGTTTTTTCACGTCAACTAAAAACAGTCAGCAACAACTTCAAATTAAAAAAATTATTATTTATGAGAAAAGTATAATTACAATAATTTAAAAAAATAAATTAAATTAATATATAGTAATAATATAATAAATTAATATAATATATGTATAAGAAAAGTATAATTACAATAAAATAAAAAACAAATTAAATTAATATACAATATAATTAACTTGAGTATTTTGCTAAACTCGTATAAACAATATACAATTAAAGTAAAGTATATAAAATTGTAAGGCTATTGTATTTTAAATATAAAACTGACTTACGGACAAATATTCAGTTTAAACTGTAAACTTTAACATTCTATAACTATATTGACCTCAGTGAAATATTGTAAATAAAATATTTATATTCATATTCATTTATTATATACAAAAACCTGTATAATACTTCTTTTTCCATACAAATAAATAAGTAAATATTTCATATATTTCAGATGTTGTCGCGTAGAAAATACTAGCAGCAAGTATTTTCTACGCGAATAACTTGTAAACTGTTCGCGCAACCCTCGCTGGCTGCTGCTGTGCGTCTCTTTGCCACAAGTGCTGTGTGTGTCTGTCTGCCTGAGTCTGCAACGTGCTGCGGCGAGCATCGGCGTCATTTTAAATTACACATCAGAGAAACACACAGCCAGCAGCAGCATCAGCAGCAACAGCACAGCGCCAGCAACAGCAGCACAGCAGCAACAACAGCAGCACAACAGCAACAATTCTGCACTAGTCACCGCACGTGTCTCTCTGCCTCCCTCGTTCTTTGTCTGTGTGTGTGTGTAGCAGGCATAATAAGATAATGGCGTGTCACAACCAACAACAACAGTGACAAAAAAAACACAGCAGCAGCAACATCAGCAGCAGCAGCAGTGCCAGCAGCAGCAGCAGCAGGAAAAACATTTGAGCTTGTGTCGCGCTTAATCGGCTTTATGGTCTGTTTTATTTGCGATATGAACTGTTTTATGCCCCGGCGTGGACATTAAGTGGCAAGTTGCAGCTGCAGCTGTGGCTAGAACATTTGGCGACTGTTGCAGCATTTCAATTATGCAGCTGATGCCCGTCGGCAGCAGCAGCAGCAGCAGCAACAGCTGCAGCTACCCGAGCAAATGCAATTTTCAAACGAAACGAGGCCCCGTTGAAGATTTTCCAGCTGCGGAAAATCGTTTCTGCTGTTCTGTCTGATTGGAAAAGCATTTCGCAGTTGTTGCAGCACGTGCTGCCAGTTACCGCTGCTGCTGCCAGTTGCTGCCGTTGATGTTGATTGCTTGTGCAGCCAAGTTGTCTGCAACAGTCGTCGTGTCGGGGCAACACATGTGGCACGTGCCATGAGGCTGACGTTGACGTTGCGGCCAGCGCTGCTGCCACAGACAGTTGCTTCTGCCTCTGTCAAAGCTGTTGCTGCTGCTGCTGCTGCTGCTGTTGCTGACGTTTTTTCAATTAAAAATTTCGCAAGCAGCAGCAGCTGCTGCCAACAGCGTTGCACCTGTGCCTCTAATAGTGGCACGGCAAACTTTTTGGGGCCAGGCAGCCATTAGCGACACATGCTCGAATCGATGGATGTGGCTGCGGCTGTGGCTGTAGCTGCCGTTGCCGTTGCTGCTGCTGCTGCTGTCGTTGTGACAGCGGCAACAAGAGCAAAATCTGTTGCCGGCACTTGAGCTGCAGCTCAAACAACTGTGCCATGACAAGTTACAAACGGCAAACAGAGAGAGACAGAGAGAGAGAGAGAGAGGGATGACGCAAGAGGGAGAAGGAAGACACACTTAAACAGGCAGCTGTTGCCACTTGGCGGGCGCAGTTTTTCAGTTGGTGCTGTCGCTTTTCTTGCTGCTGTTATGCTGCTTCCTTTCTCTCTCTCTCTCTCAGTCTCTCTCTCTCTCTGTCTCTGTCTTCGTCTCCTTCTCTGTCTTGGTGTTCTCTTCTTTCCATTGCCTGGCATCATCTGCGTTTCATCTGGCGCAAGAAATATTGCGGCAGCTGCGACGTTGCTTCGCTGTCGCCGTCGCCGTTATCATCGTTGGGCGACGCCCCCTTATGTACATGTGTGTGTGTGTGTGTGAGGGTGTGTGTGTGTGTGTGACAAGGTCAACGATGGGTCTGGAGATTGAGGCAGTTACTGCTGCAAATTCAATTCAAATGTTTTTGGCCCAAAGCTGGAAGCCCAAGCAGAGCAAGCAGACAATTTGGGCGCTTGCCAGCAAACAATCGAGCGGGTCAGCGCCGGGCAGGCGAACGGGCAGGGGCAGGGGTAGGTGACAAGGGGACTGTCATAAGAGGGGATAGTATATATCTGCGCTGGACACGCCGTTGGTCGTGGCGTTTTTTTCTCTACTAGTGCCCAGACTATTTAGAAAATGTTTAAAACATAAGAGGCGAGCGTTGAGGCTAAAGGATTGCTAGCTAGTCGAGTGGGTGGCAGAGCACTGAGTGGGAGGAGGGAGGGATGGGGAGAAAGGAACACAGTGGAGGAGAAACAAAGTGAGGTGCAGGGAGTAGGGAGTGTGTTGAAAGTGGCAGCAACAACATGAGCAAGATGAATGTGACGCACACTCAGCACGCCGCACTTCGGTCGAGTTGGACACCGCATGCAACACATGACAAGGAAGATCGAGATATATACACACATATATATACACATAGATACGAGCTGACATATACAGGTGAGCAACTGAAAATGTACGCTCAATACCCCTGCTGTTGCATTGGGAAATCAAAGAAACAGTCGCAACATTTTCAATATTCGAAAGGAAGTTGTGTGTCCAAGGATTTTAATTTGTAGGATTATTCGATATTTTATTTTTAGAATGAATATAAAAATTGACAGAAGTACCGATTCGATTTGACACCTTTCGACTCACATCGTGAATCAATATAGAGCAACTGTGCAGAGTTCGAACAAGATGACAGAGAATACGTGTATGTTTTAAAGCTATACATAGTAGACTGTTTAATACTTCCACGATTATATTTCATTTTTTTATATACCCGCTACCTATGGGGCGGCAGAGTAGTCTTCAGTTGTGCCAACCAAAAAATGAATGTATGTAAGTGACAGGCAGAAGTAGACAACTACCCACAGGGTACATATGTTATATTCCTAATCCGCATCAACAACAGAATCGTATTTGATGGCAACATGTCTTCATTTACTGCGCAGATCAACCTTATTTTAAAGTGTGGTTAATAATTATCAAGTCCAAATTTAGCTAACAACGGATAAACAAAGAAGTAGTTAAGAAACATGCAATGAATGCAACAGTCGAGCACACTCGACCATAGCTCTGTTATACCTTATTCCTTTCTTCATTTCCTATAAGCATATTAAGAATTGTTAGAAAACCTTTGTTCCATACCTTAGTTGATAAAGTTACTGAGTAAATTGAGTTAATAACTACAATTTTATTTTATTAACAATGCACTTTATACTGATTGATTACATTGTTCTCATTCCTCTTTGTTTTGAGGGTTATATATTTTAAAATTTAATATAATATATAAAAAAGCAATACCTACAAAATTGTGATAATTTTGCAAAAATGCGACAATATATTGTTAAAATGTTATTAAATCAGAATTATTTATAATATATCATTCATCAAAGAGCCCAATCGAAGAAACGAAAACATTCCTAAAGTCTTGTAGTATATCTTGAGAAATATGAGATGAGATTGGAAGTACCTTAAAGAACGATATCCAATTCTGTCTTCACCGTAACCAGGTACCAGACAAGCTATACAAGAACTATTTATTAATGTATGCAAGATCTAGATACCTCAAATCCCCGAGAAGATTTAATAAATAAACAAGGGTCGATATCAGTAAAAACTGATATTTAAAACTGGAAAGGGAATAAGCACTTCGGCCTGCCTTGGGTAACTTCTTGTTTCACTCTTGTTTCTGGCTATTTTCCGGCTGCTTTTGTGGCTGTTGGCCATGTCTTTTTAATAAGCTGCCACTCGCAGCGCCAACAATTTCCAGCCACAACAAAAACAGGAGCCTAGCTGGGGCTGCAGGACTAATAAAAAGAGTGGACAGAAAATTTGTTTTTGACTTTTTCGATTAAGCGCAGCCGTGTGTGTGTGAGAGTGGGTGTGAGTGTGTTTGTGTGTGTGACTGTGCGTGACATTTTGGCGCTTTGTTTGGCTTTGCGCTTTGAGGAAGTAAAGACTGAAAACGGGAATTGTTCCAGTTGTTGTTGTGTTGTTGTATTTCTTCTCTAACGTTTTGTTGCTGTTGTGCTAATAAGCAAATTGACTTATTTCCGGTCGCCATTTGTTCTTCCTTTTGTTGCTGTTGTTGTTGTGTTGTGTTGTCGCAGCTGCTCAGCCGCCAAGCGAAATGGTCTCTCATTAGTCATCGTCGTCTAGGCAGACGCCACATGAGGGGCCGTGGGGCGTGTCGCCTAATTCCCAAGGTGTGCAAAGCTGTCCGCAACTCACAGCTGGCTGCAGCAGCAGCAGGAGGAGGAGGATGAGCAGGAGCAGGAGAAGGAGCAGGAGTTTTCAGCGCTAATGATTGATTGAGCACTTAATGGATGGCCCAGGGCAGGGATTGGTTCCACGCCACATGCGCCACATACTTCTCTCTAGGCCACATATGCGCTGTCTACCACCCACACTGACAGCTGCGCCTGTCGTGTGCAATTCACCTGCTCGATCCTCCTCCGTTGCTCCTCCCCACGCTTCTTATTACGCTAATAACTTTGCCCTTTTCGCTCCGCCGTCAAATTGACAGCCCTGCGCCAATTTCCAATTTCCCCATTCCACTTTCCGCCCAGATAATCGTCAATCCTTCAATCGTTCCATCGGTCTATGCCTATTGCATTATTCAATGACGAAATTACCGAGTTCTCAACGCGGATTTAACCGTCCGTTGTGGTTAAGTTAACTTATCATTGCTACAAACAGAGACTCCCCACGACCCTCTCATCAGCACCCTCTTCCCTTCACTGAGAAGGGAGTACCCCCCCATCAGTCTGTGGGCTGCGTATATTGGCCCGCTTGTCATTGAATGTTTACGGAACTGCAAGCTGAATAATCAGCCACAACTCTACAGGAGGGGCGACTTACAGATACCCTTTGAAAGCATCCAGTGTTATATTTAAACAAGAACGGTCTTAGTCAAGCTCTCACTGTATAGGGACCCGGTATAGTCCCATTTATTCTCTTTCTTTAATAACCTGTATGGTTAGTATAATTTTTGTTGCATACTTTGCGGCACAATTAGCGAATCTATATGCCAATTAAGTAAGTTTTCCAAATAACTAATTAATATTATTATTATATTATATTAATTAATTAATAATAATTCTAACTTTCGTTCGAATTTGTAACGATATATGATGACGGTGTGGGGGGCTGTATACTATAAGTTTAGTTACTGCAGTACATACAAGTGTCGTACCAAATTTTTGAGGCCTTAGATCTAACAGTCCTTGAGATATAGGCGTTCATACAAACAAATTAATCAAAACCTACGAAATACTACAAACATTTAATTCACAATCAACAAGGAGTTACGCAGCAGAGACAGTGGCACCTTGCCAACTCTCCGCACTACTTAGCACACCCTCTCTGAGAGCAGAGTATACTTAGTTCGTGCTGAGCAAGCACTGAATGTTTATGCAGGTGTCACGCCGCTGGCAGCCGAACGGACGAGCAGACGAGCTAACGACAGAGAGACAGAGACAGATACGGCAAAAACGCCTTCGGGTTGAAAGACAACACAGCAGCTGCTTGATTCGGTTTCCCTTGCTCTCTCTCTCTCTCTCTCTCTTCCCCTCTCTCGCTGACTAGCAAGTGCAGATCATTTGGCAGGCGCTTGGGAACAGCTGCCGCCTAGTCAAGGCCACACCAAGATGTGCAGCAGGGCCAGGTGAGTTTGCTCTGACTCACTCCATACACGAAGGCAGCTGGAGCGAAGCAGCTGCTAGCCAGAAATTGGCAGATCGACTGATTGGTTAGAGAGAGAGAGAGAGAGAGACCGCTCTCGACTTAGCAAGCTGGATGAGTACTGTTTCTTTCGCCAGATCTCTGTCACGTGCGGGCTTAAAGTTAGCACGACTTATGCAACAGAAATATTATATTTAAAACACATAAAAACACTTAATTGCCCCCTTTGAAGTTCGCCTACTACGCTACGAGGTTTTAATGTCACTTTTTTAGTTAGCAATAAATGCGATCTACAAATATATATTCCCTACTTTATGCGACAATTATTCTCCAGACTTTATTGTTAGCTTGGAATTGATTGGAATATAAAAATTGGTGAAAATTCTATAGTAGTAAGGAACAGGGCCGCATCGACGTTGTCAGGGGATTTTCTGCAAAAATTCCGGGCCCCTTTGCTTTAATATATAGAATGTATGCAGTTTCCAAGACATTTCACAAAATAAAGAAAGTATCAGTTATGGGGTTCCATTTTCAATGCCGATAATAACTACCAAGCAACCCTAACTGATTACATATTCATTTCTTCTCAATTTTATATTAGCAAAATCATCAGTTGTTTTTAAGAAATCTTTATTTTAGGCTCTCTTATTATCGATAGCAGGGGCCCCCACACGCCTCACTACGGGCCTGGCAAGGAAACTGCTCTACAAAACTGTCCAATATCCTGCCGAATATTTAATAACTTTCAATTTAACAAAAACTTCTTTTTATATGCACTATTTCCTATTGGAATAATATTTTAAATTGCATACTATCATAGCGTAAGGATGATTGCACTCTTTACTTTGATAAGGGAAATAATTTCTTCTTATTTTAATCTTAAGTACTTCAAAACAGTTTTACTGTCAATATTAAGATCAATAACTCTATCTGATCTTGCCCCAAATTGAGTATTTCGATGCCTCTGATCAAGTAGAGGCAAGTTTCCTTGAACTTTCCCTGAGTAGCTTAGAAATCCCCCATTATTTGGAATTGGAAGGAATTATTATATTTTATTTCTCGTGCTCATGAATCATTGCAGGACTTTTGAAGCAGAAGTTTTGGATTCTGTGCCCCGTGAGTTGAAGGAGGAGGGCGAGGAGGGGGCGGTTGCAATTATTTGCAGTTGGGATTTCTCTGGCCAAGGCCATCAGAAACAGACGATGGGCAACAAGGCTCTGTGGCTATAGCTGCTTCCGCGTTCTGCGCATCAGGGTAGGGGAATGGGGAGAGGATGAACCAAATGGGATATTCCCCTCTTAATTTATAATTTCGCACGTGAAACTGACAAAACGAATTTGCTGCAAGATACGTACTTCTTCAGGCAATGCAAAATACGGCGCACTTGACACACACACACACATGAACACATAGATATATGTATATGGATATATGTATTTGTATCTTTGTGTTTGGGCCAAACATTTGCGCAAATAAAAAACAGATGCGTCGCATTTGGAGATATTTTTAAAGCGCAGCCCGCGCAGCTGCCCAGATTCCACATACAATTGGCCCGGAGTGTATGTGTGCGTCTGTGTGTTTGTATGTGAGGGACAGCTGGCATAATCGCGGCATGGACAATCAACATGTGTTGCGCCCGGCACAAGAGGACGCCATGCAGCGCCAAAGGGGACAGGGGGGGTGAAGGGCAGACTGTCGGACAGAAAGCAGATGCGCATCTTGTGGATACTTTGCATGTGGCTGATTGACTTACCATTTTGGCTCTTTGTTTTCGTATATTGTTCTTATTGCGGTAAATAAAGCAGTACTTTGGTTTCCTTCTGTTGTTACTCAACACTGTGTTGCACTCAGTTTTTTTGATTCATTGTTTGCGACACTTTCTATCAATGGAGTTTTGTTATTTATCAATTCATCAAATTCAAATTTAAATTCTTTCATTTGCACATGATTTTTAATTTATTTCCTTGCGATTTGTTTTTGTTGTGATACGCGCTGCGACGCGAACAACAACAACGGACACGACAAACACTGACGTCGAACAATACGTTGTACCGGCATGTCGGGCCTCTGCCAAACGACTGAAAGCACGCGCTGGGAATGAATAGACTATGGAATTCCGATTCCCAAATATTCACGCGGGACAAAATGGGAGAGCGAAGAAGATAGAGATAGAGATACGGTGCTATTGCTTTAGTTTTTACGTTTCTTTGCGTCGCTGCTGCTGCTCCTGCTGCTGCTGCTGCGTGACGTCCGCTCTGTCGAGAGTCGAATTCGTTTGTGAGCGCCGTTTCAGTTTCAACCAACTCAGGTAGCTGCATGTCGTTCGGCTTAGGGCTCGGCTTCATCTTCGGCCTCGACTTCGGCTTCGTGTCGTTTGTTTCGTTTACGTTCGCCTGCAGTTTGCAAGGCGACTGCGCAATTGTTGTTGCTCGCGTTAGTCGCGTCAGAAACAGCTGTTCAGCTGCTGTTACACACACACGCACACACATGCAGACACGGACACCCTTGGCCCTGTCGAAGGGAAGAGAGACAACGCAGCATAACAACTGCCGCCTGCCTAGACATCGTCACATTCTGCGCTGCTTCTTCTTCTCCTTTACTTCGCAGCAGAGGCAGAGACAGAGGCAGCAGCAGCCGGTATTTGGCCCCGCTGGGCTATTAACATCAGCTGCTGTCGCTGTCGCCGTCGCTGTCGCAGCCTCCCTCTCCTGTACATTGGCTGAGGCCGGCAGCAGCTGAAAAATTCTTTTTGGCAGCCCAAATTTCTCAGTTGCTGTTGTTGTTGCCGTTTCGTTTTATTTTCGCTGAAATGTGTTTCACTTGGCTTGAAATTCCAGTTGGCATTGCGTTTCCAACTGCGTGCCGATATTTAAATAAATTGCCAACCAATTGTGCACACACTCACGCATGCACGCATGCACAATCACACACACTCCCCCTGGCTTGGGGGCAAGGCAACCCTCTGCATCCCGACCAGTTGTCGTACATTTGAAAACCATTGAAACGGCCTTATGCGCGTGTTCACACCATGTCAAATGCTTAGACCCACAACACATACTACACATAAACCAAAGGTGCCCCCTTCTACTCCCACTGCCACTGCCACCCATCGCTGCCCCTGCAACATCCATCCCGTCTGTGTGGCAGCATCATAAGCCCGCAGCGCAGCGTCGAAATGAGCGAGCAAATTAAAGGCGATTTTGTTTTTGGGATTGGGGATTTGGGATTCTTCTGCAGCTGCGTTGGATTATGTGCGACATGGGAATGCGCTTACCATCAGCAGTAGACCTCAAACAAGGGGTGGAGTGGTGAAGGGGGAGGGGGGACAGCAGACAATGTCATGACGGAGTTATCGTTGATACCCCTGAGAACAGTTGGATGGTCTCTGTTTACTCAGGTCTAGGACCATATTAATGGGATATATCACATGTTATACGATAAGAAATGCGGAATTAGCTCAAAGATTAGCGATGTTATTATCATTTATTATGCTAGAATCTCAGGTATAACTTTTCAGATGTTAGATATTACATGCAGATATATGATTTAAATACAAGGTTTCTTATATCCAGCTGTAGTTGTAATTTTTGCTGTTGATCCTTTTGTAAGCTTTAACAATTTGAAGAATTAATTATCCATATATGTATGTATGTATAGTATAACCTTTCTTACTTCTTTTATAACTATTTCTTGAGTCAGATTTATGTTTATTTTATAAATATATTTAAGGAATGGGATAGTAGCAGTGGAACAGCATATCCTCCTCGATGCATCATCATTTGAACTACTATAAGTTGTTTTATTTACCGATAGTTTACTTTAAATGATTTTTAGTTTTCTATTGATTGCACCATTTTTAATTTAATTTATAATTAGTCATATTCTGAAGAAACAATTCAACAAAATAAATGATTCAATTTGCATTCTTACACATATATATAATTATTTCTATCGGTAGTATAATAATATTACTCGTAGATTAAATGAGTGACAATTCTGTTTTGAATTAAAACATTCTTAGTTTTCATTTTGTCATTAAGTTTCTATCTATGTACAGGTTTTTGTGCAAAATTTCTTTCTTTTCTTTTTTTCTCAAATTTCTTGAGATGTGCAACAGAATTTTTTATACATTTTCAAGATCCAGATCTCAGAAACTATAATAGCTACGGCTATCAAATTTTGTCTCAATATGTGTCCTTATTGCACGCAGATCAAGTTTATTTTAGATTTTAGCCACGCCTCCTCCCGCCCCCTTTATTGTGCTGAACATATTTAAAAAATAAAAGAATAGATCAAAGATTGAGAATATTGAAAAAAGAAGAGTATTTCTTGTTCACCCTTGTTTTACCATTAAACGAAATATCATGAAAATCGATGTTGTTTCAATGTAAAGGGTTAATAGATTCCAATCAATAGATACCCTATGTGAGTCAATCTTAATTAGCTCTATCACACATTACAAGCTTGGAACTCTGCCTCAACTGCACTAATTCCCTTGCGATATCTAACGTATTCCTGCAGCGATCCATCTTAAGTCGGCTCAGTTGCAGTTACATTTCAATATCCCAACAATGGCCATCAAAACGGGACATCTGGAACAGTTGGACACGACCGAAGCTCGAGCAATAAGTGGCCATTCATCTTGCGGATGCTTGGCTACAATTCAGAGCACTCCCCCCTTCCCCCCTCCTACCACTCGAACTTGCAACAAACGAAAACCGAAACACCCTCTACCCAACCACAATAGTCTTGTGTGTGTGTGAGAGAGACAGAGAGAAGAATAAAGGGAAGAGAGACGGGGGAAAGAGAAATCTACGTACGCCGGCAACTGCTGCTACAACCGGAATGGCGCTTGTCCTGATGCTGGTCTAAGACTCACAGTTGGACAAAGCTCCCAATGCTCCCCTTACCCCCTCTTGCCCGTAAGGCTCACAGCCGCCTCTGCCACTTGGCAGCAGTTGGCAGTGGCAGCGACGGCGACGGCGGCATCAGGCGGCAAATAATGTAAAACGCCATTAGGCGAGATTTTCTCATACAAACAACAATTGTGCATTGGCGCACAGCAGGCAGCTGACGTAGTCGATGGGCGTGAGGCGTGGGCGTGGGCTCTGTGAGAGGGGGCGTGTGAGTGTGCTGGGGAGGGGGGGGTGTTGCCATGAGGTATATGCCGCATCGTATTGACAGCGCTGGAGCAGGGGAAGGCAGCACTTTTTTTATGCGCATTTTGCACAGGCTGCGGCTGTGTGTGTGTGTGTGTGTGTGTGTTCAATCTCGCAACGAAAACAATTTGGGCAGCAAGTGGCAACATTTGTTGCTGCCTGCGTCGCAGCCAGCGTCGCTGTCGCTGCGACAAATTGAATGAAATCACGGCAATTTGGCTGGCAACGGCAGCACTGACACAGCTGGGCCCACGCCGCCTGAAAAAGACAGAGTGGGGAGAGGCAGACAGAGAGGAAAGGAGAGGAAGAGGGAGAAAGAGACAGCGATAGATCTCCAAAGAGACGCATAGCAATTGGACAATCGCGTAATTGAATTATTAATTTGTGTTTTAAATAACAATATATGACAGTTGTTGCACATGCCCTCCTCCTCCTCCTCCTCCTCCTCCTCTTTCCCTTCTCCCCTCACCACGCCACGCACGTGCCCCTCCGTCTGTCCATACCACTGCCTCTGGCTGTGGCTGCGGCTGTGGCTGTGGCGTGTAGCCTGGCGATAAAGAAGTTGTTTACTCAGCAGCAAACAAGCCAAAGCCAAACTCGTGCCACAGCCAACCCCCAACCTTGACACGCCTCCTTTACCAGGGCAGCAGGTCAGATGAAGCTGTCTATGTGTCTGCGTGTGCTCTGCCTGTGTCTGTCAGTGTGTGTGTGTGTGTGTGTGTGTGTGTGTGATTGTGGGACTTGGCATTGACTGACTTTTTTTAATAAGCCCGCCGCAGTGGGGGAGCTCGCCAGGCAGCTGACAGCGGAGCAACAGACAAAACTGCCAACTGGCAACTGAGTACGAGCAGATAACACATTCCCCATGCTTACCCCCTCTTTCTCCCCCTCCCTTCCTTGCTCACTCATCCCCCCTCTACTGAGACCTCCTTCACTCCTCATCTTTAGTGGCTGATGAGCAGCGCGGCGACAGCGTCTGGGCGTAAATTTGTTTATGCGCCACAAGGCTCAAACTTTACGAGTGTCCCCTTGCCCCCTGTTCCCCACCCCCCTCTATTACACACATATACACATACTTAAGTACGAGTGTACACTCACACTTCGCTTCCACCTGTGGCATCCAAAGACTGTTCTTGAATAAATCTTAACTAAATACTGAAAGCTATAGTCGACTGCGTGATTGTTAGATAATCTATAACTCAGAATAGTTTATTACTGAATGGAAGTAATAAGGAATTAGCGGACCTTATTAACACCAATTAAAGTATAAAGTTATACCTGATGAAACCTTTTATATTCTACTAAAATAGAACAGCTTTATTCTTTAGATTTTATAATTTCACTTCCGATTGTTTCTATATTATGTATTATATAATAGAACTATATAAGATAATACAGATGATTGTATACAATTTTAAAATGTTTTATTTATTTATTGACAGCGATAATAACTATAATCTATCAAAGATTGTACCTAATGGAAAGGCATTCGGAACGGATAACTTACAGTGGAACATTTATACTGTATTTCACACAAGTTTCTTTTCGTCCGATCCTATGACAGCTATATATTTTGGTATTTCGATTTTGATTAAATTTTAAATTTATATTATATATAAACAAAAAGTCCGATGAATTAAAATTTGGTTACAATATCTATAAACATAACAAAACATACGTTGTATTGATTTGTTTCGGGCTATTTCCGAATTTTTATTTCCGAATATTACCAATTATTATTTTGAAGAATGGAAAAGTATTTATAGGTTCCATTGGTTACTTCTAAATGGAATTCTGATCTTCATACAAGGTTGAAGCGACGGTCTCGGGCCCCTTGTGCGAATTTCTTTTTCTTATAATAAAGTTCATAAAACATTTGACAAAATGAAGAAACCTAAAAATAATTTATCGAATTTAAATTGACAAAATCATCAAATAGTTCTTTATTTTCCGGTTTCAGTCAGAGGGCGCCGAAATCCCTCAAAGTATGATATATAAATTCTTAATCAGTATCAATAGCTGAGTCGTGTTAGCCATGTCTATCTGATGTACAATAAGACTTTAGACCACGGTACAATAAACTTTAGCTAATTAATACGTTAGAGTCACCGCTGAAGGTATATAATAGTAGATAAATGTATATATTTCTTTTCACACAATAACGTATCACTTTAATAATAAACTGAATAATTCACATAATACTACAGTTGGCTAAGAAGGTAGGTTAATCCATTGGAGCTACTTATAATGCAAGGTTCTTTTCTTAACCCTAACAACCCTAATTATTATCTCCAAGCCTCTCACAGGTTCCGTTGACAGATCAGCAGTAAAAGAGCTAATGCCACCAGAACTTCGCCAGCTGTGCGAGCTGCCGAGTTGCACTTCAGTGCAGACTGCTCTACCCACTTCACCTCGGATGTTTGACCGAACTCCTGGAACTGCTGCTCGATAAACTTCTTCTTGTCGGAATTAGGTTCGCTCTCTCGTGTTAGCACCTTGAGCAGTTGTATCGGGGCGAGGTTCGTGTATCCACAGAACAGGATGTACGACTGGCTTTCCAAACCAACAACTTTGAGGGTCACTGTTGGGTTACTGCTCTGTCCAGTGCCCACAGTAAAGATGCCATTCTTACTCTGATCATTCCATGGGAGGAAGATGGAATCTTCTGTGTGCTCCCATTTGCCATCTGTGGTATTTACATATTCTACCTGTACCTCAAGTGTGTCCTCCTTGGGGCTAGAAGGCAACTTATACCTCATGCACTGCGAGCTTTCTATATCATTTGTACTACGTGCAACGTCGTACCAGTAGCCTGAGATCTACACAGAAGGGAGAAAGTGCGAATTAGAAACTAGAGAACTTCCTATACAAATTGCACTTACAGCTTCTAGATCTAAAACTATTCCAAGGTGCGAAGAACAGGAAAATGCAGAAGACTCTGTTGTAGGATACACTGTGGAGTCTGTGGGCAAAGCTGTTGAGGTGCCTGAGTAGGTGCCGCAAGTGCCTCTGTGGGCGCTGAAGTAGGTGCTGCAGTAGGTGCCGCAGTAGGTGCCGCAGTAGGTGGCGATGTTGTCGGGGTTTCATTTTGCGACCAAACCAGGGTCAGGCTGAACACCAGCAGAAGAATAACTGATATTTTACTGTACATGATGGTGCTCTGTGAACCTTAGTGCTCGGAATCTCCTTGAAAACTGTTTGACATCGGCGTAGAAAACGACTTAAGTACTAAGCATGTCTTCGGCTTATCAAGTATTGCTTATCTATTTTCCTCGTTTCGATTTGCCTTTCTATGCGCTCTTACTTTGGAATACACTACGTTCTTGGTTGCCAAGCACTTTCAATACCTAGTTTAGGTTCATCAAGCAGTAAAAGAAAACCTATCGTGTTAACATTATAATAAATAATTACAACTAATATCATAAATATTTCTATTAGAAATACCAGTTAACAATAGAAGGTTAATATCTGATATGTTTGTTTAAATGATTAGGGTATATTCGACTTAAAGCAGTTGTAAAGTACACAAGACATGCGATATTTTATCTTCAGTTCCGAGCAATTCGTAGGTGAATCACAAGGTACTTTTCTGACTTTATCTTTCGAGGCACTTAAGCTTTCAAAAGGTAATCAACTACACTAAATTAAATCGACCCCACATAAGTATATAAAATTAATTTTGATTTAACATCTCTTTTCGAATTACAATTGCGAGTTATCTATGACACGAGATGTCTCGTTTTCCTGTCTTCTTGTGTCTTGCCCTGTCGCCCAGCCCAGCGGTTGTCCTGTCCGAGGAGAAGCGCAAAAATTGTCACCGCCAGCGACAGGCGACCTGGGGCAGTCAATGGAGATGAGGTTGTCTCTTCTGTGTCGATAAAGAGCGGGTGCCGATGAAGAATGCTGCCGTTGACGACCAAAGAAAAGTGTGGAGAAGAATTTGAGGAGCCAAAGGGGGCAGCTGAACGCAGTTCATTGAAAGTATTTGTTATGCTCAACTTGTGGGAAATTATCATTATTACAGATTGGTATGACTTATAGCTGATTTATATAAAACGGAAGAACATAATGAATATCTATATAACTATCTATTCGCAGTTCTTATTGATATTCGAATGATTAATTGTGAAAACAATATATAAAGCAAGGCAGTCCTATAAAGAAAACCGTCTGCTTTATACTCGTAGTGTAGCGTATTGGTTACTTGACTCATATAATATCTGACAAAAGAATATCATCATAAAAGAATATATAGAAACCTTGTGGATTTGACACTCCTACTTCTATTGTGGAATGCAACAATGTAATAAAAGCGGCGAAAAACGAATCGAAGTGGTTCTTATCTTAAAAGCTTAATCATAACAAATAAAAAATATACAGTCGAGTGTGCTCGACTTTGATATGCTTGCTAACTAAGACTTAGTCACTAAATTATAATTATAGTTATAATATTTCTTAAAACTCTTCGCTTTTAACGGAGTTATACTAGAAGCTTAACAGTTCGCTAAGATTAACGGGAAAGGAAGAGGGGTGACCGAGTTAAAACCAGAATGAAAGCCTAACTACGGCATGCCGAGGTTTTACACTTTTAAATGTTCTTATCTACTCTGATCGTATCTCTACTAGTTATAAATAATGGTGCAGTGATTAATAATATTGTATGTATTTATTGGCAGTTATAATAAATGAAATAATTTGACATATATATCATTTTTATGCGAATTTTTACTTCTTATAATATAAGTGGCACCGATAAGATAAGCTAATTCGAAGATAATACTTGTCTTCACACCTTAATGTCGGTCGATTGGTCTTAAGCAGCTAAGTGTTATGGTAGTCTGATTTTCACGATATTTTATATACATATTATTTACACATAAAATGACAGTTGGCGTTAATTTGGTTATACAATATATTGGCCCAATCCAACTCGTTTCGATTTATTTACAGCATGCAGCAATAAGAAGCAGGATGGCAAGTTTCATCAAGAACATTTGAGAGACTATGTTAGATCAGCAGACAGATCAGCATTCATAATAAATACCTATACTTTATGAGGTCAGAGAGGTCTCCTAAGGTGCGTTTTCAAAGTTAATATAACCTGCTCAAGGGTAAAAACTAGAAACTGAAAGCTAGAAACTAGAAACTACAAACTGAAACAGTACGAGTTGTTTTTATTGACATCTACACTTAGAAACATGTTTATGGATGATATTTAGAAACAGATCGGAACAAACTAATGTGCATTGTTTTGATGATTCTGGTATAAGTATATTATAAGTATAGTATAATTATATATGGATACTACTTATGGGAACATAGCGAACTCTCTATAAACAGAGAATCAAAGAACTCGCCAAGCTTGGGGAGCAGTGTCGCAGGATTGCAATTCTCAAAGGCAGTCGTATTGCAAAGGGGGCAGAGGGGAAGATAGAGGCGGGAGGGATGGAAAGATTCGCAGAGGGTGCAGACACAGCAGGAAGTTTGCATGTTGCCGCTGACTATGCCCCACAGACACAAAAACTTGCGGTAACATTAGGAACTACAACAAAAAGCTAACTAAAATACAGGGACAACAAACAGAGACAGAGAGAGAGAGAGAGAGAGAGAGAGAGAGAGAGAGAGAAGAGAAAAAGACAGAGAGAGAAAGAGAGAGAGAGAGAAAACGTTTAAGAAGAAACGCGCGTGTGTCTGTCGCTTGGCGTCGAGCAAGAGCTTCAACAGCAACAACATGTGAAGCAACAACAGCAACAGCAGCAACAGAAGCAACAGCAATGGCAACTGGCAGCAGCAGCAGCAGCAAGAGTAACCGTTATTAAAGATTTTGAATACCTAATTATGAAAATGTCAGACGCAAACGTTTTTTGGGTAGCAGCACAAGAGAGAGAAAGAGAGAGAGGAGAGAGAGAGGCAGATAGAGTTGTTGCTGTTGCTCTGTGTGGGTCGCCTGCTACTCCATGCCAGCTAGTTGTTGTTGTTATTTTTTTACTATTATTGTGGCTAACAGCGAAAAAGGAGAGTCGGCAGGGGAGAGGAGAGAGAGAGGCGGAGCTGTGGCAGCGGCAGCAATTTGTGTTTGTGATGTGCCTGGCACCCAAAACGCTTCGTTTCTCTTTCGCCTCGACTCAGCTCAGTAGCAGCAACAGCAACAGCAGTAGTAACAGCAACAGCAACAGCACATTAACAACAACAACATGAGCAGTGGAAAAATATGAAAAATTCCATTTTCATGTCACTCAATTGAATTTCCATTCAAGTTTTCCTTTATTTTGCGCTATTTCTCTCTCTCTCTTTCTCTTTCTCTTTTTTTTTTCTAGTTACCGCCGCTGTTCTTTTGCCATTTTGTATTTTTGCCACGTGTGTGAGTGTCATGTGTGTGTATGTGGGTGTGTGTGTGAGTTGTTGGTAGTGTGCGTGTGTGTTTTGTATTTTGGTTTTTCCAGGCAAATTAATTGCCTACGGAATTGTAGTTAGTTGGCAGCGTCCATTGTGGTTGCTCCCGTCGTCGGTTGTTGTTCTTGTTGTTGTTGTTGAAAGCTCAAATACAAATACTAGCACAAATACACACACAATAAAATGCCGGCAACACACACACACCAGACAGACATACACACGTTGGACTAGCCAGTACAATGGCAAAGCCAAAAGTCCTTTGCGAGTTTATGGCAAAAATAAATAATTTTTGGGTTTATCTCAAAGGCATACAAGTCATTTGCAGCTGAGATTTTTTGCGCTCTCCTCCCCCTCCCCTCGTCCGTGATTTTTCTCTGCTCTCGCCTTGCGGTTTCTAAAGGTGACGCTGCAAAAAACGGGGAGGGGGGAGGAGGCGCAGGGAGGAGTGTGTGGCATGTAAACAATTGAAGTACGTCGATGAAATCTGTGTAACCGGACAGGAGAACACGAGAGTGAACACAAGTGAGGCAAGCTCGAGAGATGGGATTAGCATTGTATTGCCTGCGGGTGAAGGAGGAGAGACGAAAGAGAGAAAGAGAGAGAAGATAGGGAGAGGGAGAAGAGGGTGCAAGGAGTGAGGCAGCTTGCGAGCAAGTTGATGAATTCTCTGCTTTGAATACGGCAAAGCAATCAAACTCGAGTGCATATGATGAGTGTAAGTGCGTGGTGTGTGATGATTGGAAAATGTGCCAAGAGAAAGAGAGGGTATTAAAAGGCAGCTTATGCAACACTCTGCTGCAACGAACAGATCTGAGCTATATAATGTTTCCCGTGATAAGATCAAGTAACATGTTTCGCAGAAACCTTATCGCACACAGTAAGCTCATTCCACGCGATATCTTACACTCGACCTCGCAGTGAAGATTATTGCCAGAGCGACACGAGAAAGTGCGCTACTTGAAGTGGTCAACGTGTTGTCAAATGAAACAGACAGTGGGGAAATATAAGCAATCACTAGACTCGCACATACCCTGCAAATATGTTTAGTTTTCACTTAGTTGAAATCTTTTAAATGTTTCATTTATTCTCTCATTTGACTTCCTCAACCGAAGCATAACCTATCATGATCACAAGGGGATGCCATGTAATGTAATATAATATATGTGGGACACTTTGCTACACACCTGACTACAATGAGTTCGTTTTTTTTTTTTTTTATCTGTAAACTTAATTTATTCATTTATTTCATTAGGGATCAGAATACATATACATATTTCTATAACCTAATGAGCATCTATGGTTGTTACTTCTCCAAGACTACTTATAAGTAGTTTCTGTCAATGGGTTCTTCAATATATGACTTCTATGTTTCACGTATTTTGAGTTCCCTACTTTCAGGAAGCATCTTCGAAAACTGTACATTAGAATGATTTCTTAAATAACTTTTATGTTAATTATCTGATTGCAACCAAATTTCAAGATATCATTTGGGGCTTAATTGTTATTGTGTTAACCAAAAATGAATTGTCTAACATTAAAAATAGGCTCGGTTTTTAGAGAGTTACAATGGCGGAATTGAGCGTGGCCAAAATCTAAAATAAACTTGATCAGCATGCAATAATAACACATACTGATACCAAATTTGGTAGACAGACAGACAAATAGACAGACAGACAGATAGACAACACAACAACAGACAAACAAACGTACATGGCTGTATCGACTCGGCTGTTGATGCTGATTCAGAATATATATGGTATGTGTAATCTGTCACGTCTCCTTCTGTCTGTAACATACATTTTTGGTTGGCACAAAATTATAATACTCTTCTACCCAATAGATAGCGACTGGAATTAGTTCGTTCTTTAGTTAAGTCTTTTAATTGTCGTTTAGTTAATCTTTTATCTTGAATTACTGATCATCGTTAATTGATTAAGCTCTTTTATGTCTTATCTTTGAGTCTTCTTCTTCTACGTTGTTGCCAGATCATCTGACTCGGCGTGGCCAGATCATTCTCACATACACGTATATGAATAACATTCTACAGTCCCAACTACTTAAGCACACTAGGCTAACACACACACACACACAACCACACTCCTCCCTCTGCCTCCTGCCTCGAAACTGTTGTCCTGTTGTGGCTTTTGTTTAGGGCACTTTTCACTGTCCCCTGCCCATCTCCACCTACTTGAAACCCCCTTAGCTCTTCCCCTTTCTTGCAAATGCATTTAAACATATTTATTTTCTGCAAATTAAATATAAATTTAAAATGAGAACTGCAAAAAACTGACCGCCCGCTCTGCATTGGCGCCTGCTGCTGACAAGCTGACAGTCCGCACCCCAGGCCCGGCCTCACCTACCCCCTCCCCTCCCCCTGCCTGTTGCCCATGGCCGTGCCCAAGCCCAGGCCCACGCCCACTTTGTTGTATGACTGTCGACGTTTGCAGTTGTCATGCTCTTGCTTGAGTAATTAAATATAATTTTCTTTTGCGTTTTACCCGGCAACAGCAACAGCAACAGCAAGCAGCAGCAACAGCAACAACAACAGCAGCAGCAGCAATAACAACAACAGCAGTAGCAGCGACTGTCATTGTTGTTGTTGCGTCTGCTCAGTCAGCCATCAACTGCAGCAGCGACAACTGACTGCTGCCTAGCGGGGGGTTGAGCCTGACAGAGAGGGGGAGAGGGGCAGAGGAATTGACTGTTGCTGCTTGTGATATTGCTGCTGCTGCTGCTGGTGTTACTGCTGCTGCTGTTGCTGTGGCATTGACAACAAACGAGTCTAAGCGGAAGCGGTCCCTAAAATTGCGCATACGCCGTGTAAGACGGGTCGTCAATAAATTGTTGGCAAATATTTGACAATGTTTTTTGCCAGCAATAAATAGTGCAAGCATGAACAAGGGGGGAGGAGGGGGGAGAGGGGGGGAAGTAGTTCTGTGCGCAGCTGCACATACAGCGACAACACGAGAACAAGAGTCGCATCAATTTTTTGTAACATGTTGCCAAACATGGTTAAGTGTGCAGCCACCAACCCCCCGACAGCCCCCTTCCCCCCAGAGCTGCTGCTGCTGCTGTGGTGGCCACTTAAATGTCGTTATGTTGTCGGGTCACGCGCGGCACGATGTACATGTTCCTGTCCGAGCAGCAGCAGCAGCAGCAGCAGCAGCAGAGCAGCAGCAGCAGCATCCCAACGGCAACTTTATTGCCGCAGCAATTATGCGTAGCTAATAAAAATATCTCTGTATGTGTGTGCGTGTAGTGTGTGTGCATGTGTTAACGGAGGCACAGGGGCGTGGCAGTGGGCAGAGCGAACATTGCAATCGACATCGACAGCTTAGCGATTTATGCCTGCGAAAATAATTAATGCGTTCATTCATTTAAAAACGTGTTACAGAATTCAAATGAGAAGCCGAAACACACACAGATTAACCCTCTAACCTCTACCCTGCAGACCCAGAACCCAATAGGGGTTAATCCCATGGCATGTGAGAATATGACAGAATATTGACAGCTCTTTTTGGCCTTAGGAGGAACATCTCTATTGATAGCGAAGTTATTGTTGTTACTTTATTATACCCTGGCAGAGGGTATACTTATTGAGACAGGAGTTTGCAACGCACCTTAGGAGACATCTCCGACCCTATAAAGTATATACATATACTATATGTATGTAGGACCTGGGTATAAACTGTTTTGTTTAAAGTTTGATTGGGTTTTTCTGGGTTTTTCTGGATTTCCCCAATCCTCTGCAACAAATGTTGGTGTTTTATTTTATCCCAGAGTCAAATTCAATTCAATTAATTTCTTTTTTCTTTCTTTTCTCACATTTAAGATTTTACTTTTAATTTAAAATTATTTATTATAATTATTAATTGTATTTTTTTTTTCTTTTAAACAGTCGACTGACCTTAGTCCGACTATAAACTAATTAAATAAATAAAATAAAAAGTTCAAGTCACAGTTGTTACGTTAAATTCAAGATTGTTTTAATATTCAATTAAATGATTTCATTTCATAATACTTCAATGTAGTTCCTTAATATTAATTAGTACTTTAGTTTAGTCTTAATGTCGTCGTAGTTAATCTTTTTATTCTTTAATATGATCGTCGTTAATTGGCGTCAGCCTTTTGCTCTTTTACTTCTTTTCTCTTCGCGTCGTCAACTATAACTCTTCTGCTTATAAATCTATGTCGTTGCCAGTCCGGCGACTATTACTTGGGCCATTTAAGTCAGCGTTGCCCGATGATTCCCACATATATTCTGAATTAATATCACCAGTGGAGTCGATCTAGCCCTGTCCTGTCTGTCTGTTGGTCTGTTTACCTGTTGCAACAATTAACTTGAACTAACTTTATAATTCATATTGTTGCACGCTATAAACAAATTGAATCTACCTTGATCAGGAGCTCCCATTCATTCTACCGGCAGACTTTTTTTGGTATTGATTAGAGTTACAGAATCTTTTACGGAGACATTAATTATTGTAAGCTAACTTTGTACCTTTTATAAAACTTGTTTAGAATTAATTACTGAAGATTCAAGCCAAAAGCTGCAAGCTGTTTTCAACTGTTTTCATTGGCTTGATAATCAGCTTGATGGCCACTTCAAAGTGATAAGTAATAGATTAAAATCAGATATAAAAATTCGTTACAAATTTAATAAATATTGTAAATATGGTAGGGGAGGCATTATTTGCATTTTGTTTGGTTCAGTGAGGCTTTATGGGTTAACTACTGTATTGCTTTTAGTCGATCTTTCTTCGCTCGGCAATGGCAATGGCAATCAAGCAAAGCTAAACAAACAATGGTGACAACGGAAGCAGCAACAACTACGAATGAAATGGCAGCTAACGACAACAACAGCAACATCGAAAATCAAATATGTTAAATACCAGTTAAGCGTCCTTTAGTATGTCCTGCGTCCCATGTCCTGCGTGCTGTGCTGTACTGTGCTGCACGAGATAACACCCGATTCTGTCGTGTGTCGTTTGTCGTGTGTTTGTATATTTTTCTAAAAATTTGCACGCATTTCATTAATGTTTTTATTGTTGTTGCTGTCGTTTGTTTGTTTGTTTGTTTGTCGCACATGTGTGCGCTTCCCAGCTGAGGCGCCCCAAAAAAGTATGCAAAGCAAAGGCAAAAAGAGTGGCGCACGCCAAACATGCGACTGTGTGTGTGTGTGTGTGCGTGCGCATGTGTGTGTGTGTGTGTGTGTGTTTGTTTGCGGGAGGGTGAGGAATGTGGGAAATGTAAACGGAATTGTTTTGCTTGCTCAGCTTGTGTGCGAGTGTGGCAAAGGGATAATGACAAGCTGCCGGGACTCTCACACTCTCCGCCCCCTACAAACACACACTCACACATACACACACACATGATTGTGTGTGATACGCCCACTCATGCATTGGCAGCCACAAGGTGATGACGTCGCCGTCGACGTCGACTGCGCTGCGTTGCGTGTCTTATCTACAGTGCGGAAAACACGCACGCAACTCAAGCACACCAAACAGCGGGTTGACACAACAGCAACAGCAACAACAACAACAACAACAACAACAACGAAACAACAACAAGTTGAACCTGTATACCGCATCCCGTTGTTGCCGCGCACCACGTCCCCGCATTCATTGCCCTTGCCAGTTGAATTGAGCGCTATCACAAAAGACTTGCATTGTACTTTGATAGTGTTGTCCCTTTGCCATTGTCCTTGTGTCTTGTGCCCTCTGTTTAGCGCCGTGTTTGTGTCTCCTTTCTTTACATTGATGCCGGATGAGCAAATTGCAAATGAACTGTAAATTCCCTTGAACACTATTTCTGAGTAGATGATCAACAAAGTCGAAAGGTGGCAATCAAAATATATGTTTATTCTGAAAAAGAAAATGTTCTTACTTGGAATATAATGACAATACTGAAACTAAACCTTACCCGTATCGTTATCTTTAAATGTCCTGCATGAATGTATTCTTTTCAGGGCTAAAATATTGTACTGTACTGAACTGTGCCCATACCTTTCAACCATTTAAAAGGGTATACTAACTTTGTGTAAATATATGTAACAAGCAGAAGGATGCTTGGGAGACTCCACAAAGTATATACATATTCTTGATCAGGATCATATGACGAGATCTCAACTATTATAAGAGCTACAGACAGCATGAATGTTTAATGTAAGGCATTTCAACATATTTCGAAGGGTATCCTACTGTCGAGTGCGCTCGTTTTTTACTATAATCATTATATTATACTATTTCAAAAGAATAGTGTCCCCTTTTTTTGAGTACTTATTTAAAACGATTACTAAACTGATTGAAATGAGTACACCCAAAGGGCAAATAACGCAATGAAAGAGGAGTGAAACCTTTCCACATATTCTATAAATGTTTTAAAGTCATACGATAGCAAGGAGTATTTCACTAAAAATAATCTAAAATACTGAGCTCTCTATCAATAGAATGTAAATAGTAATTCACAAGACAACGCAACATTCCCTCACATTCATTGTAAAGTGAGTACACCAAAATAATATAAATACGGCAGAACAATGAAGCAAAGTCTGGTTCTTAATATTGGGTTGGTTTCACTAGGTGTCTTCTTGCCATTTGAACTATACAGCAGGAAGATCATTCACTGACCCTTCGATCTATTAGTGAACTTGACAGCGTATTTAAAATGCTGGATCATATAATATTACAAGTATATTAAATGTCTAATCATTGTATATAAACCAATGACATTTAAATCGGGGTATACACGAAAACTAAGAGAATTGGAAAATATCATTTTACATTGTAAAAGAGCATTTTATGACAGATAATACAGTGAATGTGTAGAGAAACTATGAACAAATTAATTTAAGCAATACTATATTTGATTTTTACTGAATGTATATACATACATATGTATAAGAATATAAATATACCTATCTTTTATTCAAAACGAACTATATATTTATACAGATATCAACATATTCCATAGTTTTGGAAAAAAACTATTACAAGCAATTGTGGTAAGTAGTTCTTATAATAACATAGCGTCACCTCATATTCCAACAAATCTTAGATAGTATTTCACCATTCACTTTGAAAATCTTTTCCACCATTCTAGTTTCATTCCGGCTGTTCCAGTGGTAACCCACCACACAGCTGTAACAGCTGTTCTTTACCTAACATGCGAGTTAAAACAGCTGCTGCTGTTATAACTCTGTAGCATGGCTGCAGCTGTTAGCTTAACACAACTTTACAGCACTGTTCATTGTTCAAAGTTGAATTTGAAAAAAATACAAACATTATTAAGGTATAAAACTACATTCAATTTGTAATTTCATTAAATTAATTGCACTTTATTTAATCTAATAACTAGTTTAATATTATTTACGTAGTTAATTTGTTCAGCAGGCTCCGATGATGTTTGCAGACAGCTTGGGGCGTGACTAATTTAATGACTATTGTTCATTTTGACTCACATTGTAGTTGTTGCTGGGGGAGGGAGGGCTGAGGCGGCAACTTTGAACATACTCGTTCATCAAATATCGTACATGGTTCATCATCATTCATCGTATTTCGTCCTTCATTTATCGTATAAATAACTTAGTTTAAGCACTAATTATCACATAGTAAACTTATTGTGTAGGCGTTTTAATTTGCACTGATTCGATACGCTTTGACTTTGCAGTTGACTTTGTAGACGTGGTGCCCCACACCGCACCGGATTCAGCCGTAACCCAGCAGATACTTGGGCAGGTACGTGATGGAAGAGAGCAGACTGTAGCTGTGGGGGTGGGAAGGCAACAATATTTGAGATTTGTAAAAGCAGATTAAAGTGTTCTCACTGAACTTTATTGTCGTTAAATATATAAAATATAAGAGTGCGTGTGTGTGTGTGAAGAACCATTAGCCAGCTTACTTGATATACATACTCTAATACGTGTACGTGTATGTGTCTGTGTCTGTGGAATGTGTGTGTATTTACAGTTATGCTTCTTTAATGTGCGTTATCACCTTAACCATAGCTACCGTACACCACATCCAAACCACCCCAGTCACTGCCGATCGCCTGCGTCGTCGTTGCGGTCTCGTCCTCCTCGCTGAGTGGGGGAGGGAGGGAATGCATGTGTTATTTATAAGAATTAATCATAAACCATAACCAGAACAAGAAGCGAACACGACAGCGAGACAGCACAACAACTACGTGAACATGAAGGACCTAGTCAAAGGATACATACGAGTTGGTGAGTCCGCGGAAGAACCACGACTTCCACGACTTTGAAGATCCCTCGTCGATCTTCGACTCGACGTCGGCACAGAAATGTCTGCGATCGTGCGATCTTCCACTCTTGCAGTCACACAGCATGCGCTTCTTGCACTCCGCATCGCAGAGGGGCCGAGCAGGAGAGTTCTTCCAGTAATTCCTGCATGGAGATCATATATTCATTATTGTACTTTTCCTAGTTTACACTCCATTTCATTTGCATTTACTTGTAGTACATCTCAAAGAGATCCTGGTTGTCGGTCAGCTCGTTGAGCAACTTGTCCCAGTCGCTAGGACGCAAAGCCTTCATATTGTATGCCACCCGGGCCGTGTATAGCTTATACCAGATCGGGTAACCGTAGAGATTCGCTTCCTTAAGATTCATGATCCACGATTCATGGTCTATAACCAGTCGCGTTGTCGTATCATGATCACCATCCACCTGAAAGACAGACATTGATTAACATCGTGTTATGGGAAATTTTGTGACTTATTACATAGTAAATGCGGTAGCCGGGATTCAGATCGTAGTAGGGCGACACGGAGGGGCCTATGTATGCGATGCTGTTAGGATGCGCTGGAAAATACAAACGAGAGAGTGATGATTAATATATATAAAGAATGTATGCACATAAGTCAGTTCCTAATCGAATGTGTGAAGTCCTTGTTTACAGAGGAGGGACGACACATTATTAATTACCTTCTAAACTATTCAAATTAGTATATAAAATTGTTAGGTTTAACATTTTTTGGAATTTAACTGAACATACTCATATTATCGTAGGGGGCGCTATTCTGATGATCTAATTTTGATTTACTCATAAACAAATTGTTTTTCTTTATTATTTGTATAAAAATCTATTCAAAACCAATTGTATTACATTTTAACTTTTCGTTTAAAAAATGATAGAAATTTTCGGGAAAAAAACTTAGCATAGCTCTAGCTTAAGCAGTCTGCAAAATATGAAGCATGTAAAGGGAGGCGCTAACCTGATGACGCGCAGTGTACGAGTATGTGTATAAATTAGTATTGTTTATTAGGGTAGAAGAGTATTATATTATTATGCCAATACACCCGACAATGCACACGATCCGTTGCATTTAAACTTGATGTGTAATGTATCAAGGTATTGTACCTTCAGAGATCGGAGCAGTTTAACGGACAGACAGACTAAGAGACATACGGTAAATATATAACATATAAGTAATGTATGTATTAATCGGGTGTTATGTATTGATCGGGTGTTTTGTATTGATCGGGTGTCAATACTCACTTAGATCATGTGGATCGTAGAACATTTCGAACTCATCGAAGTGCGTGTGGCCGTAGAACTGAGCGGTGATAGTGCTCTCGTAGCGTGAAATGATCTTGTAGAAGTTGCGGGACCAGACCTTCAGGCAATCCGAATGTCCAGGCGGAATGTGTCCGATGACGTGCACCTTCTCGTTTGAGAACTCCGCGCTCTGCAGCTCGTAGATGAACCTGAAAGGTTGAAGTAAAACTGTGTAAACAAAGGATCCTCCACTCTGGATGTGTAACTTCCACGGGGACTTACCACTGCAGTTCTGTGGCGGGGTCCGTGGAGTTGAGGAGCAGCCACCAGTTCTTGTTGTTGCAGTAGTTCATGTTGAGCGAGATTATACGAAAGCCGGGACGCACCAGGACCGAGTAGAAGGCGCCACGTCTAACCGTATGGGAGACACTCTGAGGCAGCCAGCTGCGCCATTGGACGTCGAGTTCGTCGTAGAGCCAATTGATGGAGATGTCCACCTGGTTGACGTAGGGCGGTGGGAAACTGTTGACAGGTGCACTCTCGTGGTTGCCCAGGGCCGGGAAGATGGGCACGCCTGGGAACTTCTCGATCATCTGCTTCACCGTCTCCTTGATGATCTCCAGGTTCTCCTGCTTCGTCTGGTTCCAGACATCGTGAGGCGGCAAGTCGCCCGTCCAAAGTATATAGTCGATGTCCTTATGGGTCTCCGCAATGTGGGCCAACATGTTGTCTACCGTCCGCTTGGGTGTGTCGCATTTGCGATAGTCTCCCCACCTTGCCCGCCGCCGCATTGGGATTGGCAGGGCGACCGCTGCTCAGGCGGCAGCAGAGCGGCTCGTTGCAGTCGGCGTTGGCACCCTCCACGTAGTGCGGATCGTAGTGGGTGTCCGAGATGTGGAGTACCTTGAAGAACGGCGCTGCCTCCATCGGCATCGGCAGATCCGCCAGACGGGGAGGCTTGGGCACAGGCGGAAAGATGACCTCCCACTCGTGGTAGGGATTGTACACGTCGCCACAGCCGTCGCCAATGATGAAGCTACAGAGCTCGTCGGGTCCCAGATTGACGCGTTGCAGCACGTAGATCACCTCGCTGCCAAACAACTGGGCAACTCCTTCGCAGACACGCGGGCTCTGGATGCTCAGGTTGGTGCAGTACTGGGCAATCATCTTCATGAGCTCCGCCTCCGTCTTGCCCGACTTGATGTAGTGCTGCAGCAGTCCGGCACCTGCCTTGCATGCCGTGCACGACACCTTCGACAGGACACTGTTCTCGATCTCGAAGGCAACCTGCTTAAGGTTGAACAGCTTCAGCGCCTTGTCCACAAACGGCGGGTAGGTGAGTCCATCCCCGGCAGCCGCGTCATACCACAACATGCGCGCCGAGCTGCCATTGTTGCGCAAGGCCCTCAGCCTCGCCAGGAACTCGGCGTCGCTGTCGGAGGGAGCGCTGTTAGTCCGATTCGGATGATGCTTCAGGTCCACGTGCGGCACAATACTGCGGGGCTGCACCTCAATGGGCCAATCGTCCAGCGCCGGCTGTGTCCAGTTTATCGGCGCCCGGGCGTTGGTGTACAGAAAAGGCATGCCTAAGGGAAGAACGGGGGAGAGAGAGAGGGGAACATTGTAAAAGGAATAGTTCTTGAACTGTTTCAATGCCGCGTGACTCACCGTTTGTGCCGCCAAGAGCTGCAACGGCGGCAAGTGCCGCAATGAGCCAGCAGATTCGCCGGCTCCGACTGTGCCACAGCGGTGTCATAATTGTAGCACCGGCTCTGCCTCTGCCACAGTCTTTGTCTGCCTCGTCTGCACTCAGGTTGCCACTTGACCTACATTTAACACAAAACAAAAACAAAAACGTTTCATGAAACATGTCCGATCATTATTATGTTAAACGTGTTTACAAATCGTTATGCTACAAATACGATACACATACTTATATACGAAATGCATGTATATCCTATATATTCCTACATACATATTTACATATGCCACTGCATGTGTATGTGTGTGCGAGGCCTCCTTTATTCCACACTCACTTGGGATTCTGAAACACTTCAGACATTTTTCGGGTGCAGTAAAAATGAACAGTAACCCGAATATTTCTCGTAACCATTGGAAGCGATATTCGAAAGGCATGCCAAAAGTAAGGTACGATATTATTGTAAGTATATAAAAAAGAAAGTTTAAGCGTTTCTCGAAACCTGTGGAATTGTAAAAATTTCCTTCAACATGCCGAAGTTGTTGTACCCTTGCAGTTTATGTTATAAATACTATTATCAGATTATTTCAATGTTGATTATATAATGATCTTCAGTTTTGACACTCTTCAGTGCAGACAAATAACATGTACATAACTCTTTTCTTTCGACTAAATGTTATTGTGAAATCAACAGTATTTAAGAATCTGTTGAGGATGGAAACAGTCTGACAAAATTAACATATAAATTGAATTGGCGGTTCGACAGTTAGATACCCTACGCCCAGTACTGAAAAGCCTTTACAAATACTACACTAACAATAATAAATGATACCAATAACAATACTACATTAAATATTATCCGCCTAGTGCTCACTCTCACACATATGCAGACACGCGCAAACTATAATTTCAAATGTATTCATGCAACAAAGTGTTACAATGTATGTATGTCTATATAGTTTATGTTATATCCATACAAACATATGTTTGTATGTACATATATGTTTACATAATGCACCAGCAAGCGCAGGCATCGCTCAGCTCAGTATCTTGTTTACTAAGGTATCTTAAATACCTTCTCTATTTATTATCCGATCGGATTGAATTTTGGAGGAGGGGTAGTTATTATACTCAAATAAGTATAACATACATTTGTCAAAGTCAGAAGTTATATATTTTAAACGTGCGCTTACAAATCGAATTGTAATGACAATGAACGGCTATCTGCCGCATGCCGATGTCTTTATACACTTGCTGGCTCTCATCAGCTCAGTTCCTTCCTATACTACAAGTATTTATACTTATATAGGAAATAGTTCTTCAAGTTTAATGAAACGGAAAAAGTATATGTCAATTACTGTCTAACTTATATTGTTCAAAAAACAATAGTGGTCTTTATACAACAACCCTCTATAAAATTCAAGTTTATATGACACCTACACAATATACATATATGGACCGATCCGGCTCGTTCCGACTTAGTTACAGCGTGCAACAATAAGAAGTTTGTGTGCCAAGTTTCATCAAGATTATTTTAAAACTGAGAGACTGAGTTAGCATTGCAACAGACAGAAGGAGAGACAGACATGCCCCTGTTAAAGTTGATTCAGACTATATATACTTTGATAAGCCTCCAAAGCTGCGTTTTAAACTCTTGGCCAAAATCAATATATAGCCTATGTAAGAGTATAAAGATTAATTTATATATTTACGGGGCTGGCGGGCATGGCACCCAGCATTCTGCGCATAGTAGAGATTAAGGTTCATGTTTCTAGCTTTTATAAATGGTCGAAGGGTATAAAAAGTGTACTGCCATAAAGCGAAGTCTTCATACTAAAAGGTATACACATACATGTGTATATACATATATATTAGTTTGTTTATTTTTTGTATCACTTGTTAATTACAAACACCTTCCCCTCTCTTCATCTCCCCTAGTCGTAAAAGGGGGCACTTCAGTTCTTTAAATTCCAATTAAAACTTTAGAGCTCAGCAAAGATGCTGATAGAGCAAATCTCATTTGAACGTCAGCAACTGTAAACAACACGGAGTGCGCTCGACATTTGTTGACTCTGGCGAGTGAATAAACAAAGGAATAAAGAACAACAGCAATGCAAGAGATAAGCCAGCGCATGTCGTATAAATCAATCCAGTTGAACAAAAGTGTCACAGTTGCAGCTGCAGTTTCAGTTGCCCCCACTCCCTTTGCTTCTAATGGCCACACACACACACACACAGGCATACACACGGGGGGCAACATTGCTGTGTATATTGTGGGTGCACAAACATGGCTGACATTTACAGCTAACGAGTTTTTAAGTGCTGTCAAATGGGCAACTGCACCCGAATTGACAAATTGAATTTGCACCCCCTGCGCATCGCGCAATTAGATATGTCAGATTCGATGAAGGGGATATCTATGCGTATGAGTAAAGTAGCATATTGTCAAACAATCAATGGGAGATCTCTGTTAACTATGGACTGCATTGTTGACTAAGAAAATAGAAATGATTCGCAATAGAATTATATCTCTTCTTAACAACGATTCCTGTTTGAAACTGTTACATTATAATTCATTACACATAGATGCATTTGACCCTTGCTGACGGTATGTTAATTGTGGCTAGATGTTTGCAACCCTGGCAATGATAGGAAACACTATCAACACTTTCAGAATCTAGCCTGTCTGTCTGTTTGTCCCTTTCTCTCTATGTTCTAAATTAATCATTAATCATCTCTCTTAATCAGACTTGGCACGCTTGCTTCTGACCTATCGAACTATTTCTGTTCTTTTTCGTGATATTGCAACCCAATTTACTACATCATAAATTGCTATATAGTATATATGTACTCGTATTAATGTATATAAATACTTGTAAATATTTTGCATATTGGGATAAGAATGATTATATGAATTGTTAATATTATCAATCTAGAATAAAAACGGCCCAAGAGACCGTCCTATGGCACTGGGAACAATCAATAAACGATAAGAGTTATTATAGATGTTAACGAATGTATATGTACATTGTTATAAAACGCTCTTATATGTTGATATTTCCCTAACTCATCCAATTGATTCAATTCCCCTTAGATTTGTTTACTTATTAACTCAATTTATTCATGCTTGACACACTTAAGGCTTAAGCTGATTTAAACTGATTGAAATCATGCGTATATGTTACTATAATATATATTTACTCATCGTAAGCACAATAATTTCATTTCAAATTGTACAGCTTGAAACTGCTTTTGTTTATTATGCATGCGTCACATGACACCCTTGATAAGAAAAAGTGCAAACGTTATAAACAAATTGATTTGTTTTTTCGACGTCTGCCGATAGCCTTAAGATTTGTTTGGGCTTATGTCGGTGGGGGTCAGGCCCGTAGCAAGGCATGTGCGGGGTGTGCAAGGCATAAGGGCCCCTGCCTGCAAAAGCCACTTGCTATTGGCAAATTGGAATGGGTAGGCAAAGCTATTGTATAAAGAATGTTGAGTGTATTTAGTTTTAATAACAGTTAACATATCGACTTTCAAACGGAGATGAATAAATTTACGATATTCATAATGAATAAAAATATTGATATATTTCTTGGATTTTGTCAAGTATCATAATGCCTGTTACATACAGTTTTCTCTAGTAAGTTATAATTTTCATCTGCCCTTTGGTTTTGGGTAAGATATGTAAAGATTGTCAAACATGGAAATTAATCAATCGCGAAAAGCAGGCCAAAATAGTCTTTAAATGTTATATTTGCAAATCAGAGTATGTAATTTGTATTTATTTTTTATTTAGGCAAATCTTTACGAACTTAACCACATACTAATTAAAGCAAGGCAATTACAAAAGCGGCCCTCGATAAGTTTTGCACAAGGGCGCCCAACACCGTCGCTACGGCCCTGGCGAGCCCATTATGCATGTTTTCATTAAAGCCAGACTTTACTGGACCCAACGGCCAAGGGGCAGTGGGCAGTGCCAGGGGAGAGGGGACAGTCGTATAGGGGAGAAGGGGCACAACGGGTAGCATCGTGTCGTGCAGGTTGCGTTATCGGTTGTCTCAATGTCGCAGCATTTGCGCACTCGCATGGTAATTGCCAATTGGCATGCCGGCCAGACAGAAGACCGAAGACAGAAGACCGAAGACCGCAAGACGGTTGACCGAAGACAGAGGAGACCCGTCACCAGCCGACGTTGCGTTATGCATGGGGTGGGTCTGCCGAGCGAGTGCGGGGAGGGGGGGGGCACATTGGTACATTGGCCCCTCCAGACGCGCAGTGAAATCGTCAACGAGATGACGATGCCGTGTGGTATGAAATAAGTGAGAAATGAGTATTAAATAGTAGGGTCTGCTGACAGAGCCGAGTCGATTGTAATTGTGATTATTTAGCTTTTTTTCTCTCTTCTCTCTTCTCTGTTTTCTGTTTTCTGATTTGTGATTTCATTTTGCGCGAAAATCGAAAGTGTCTTCGACAAACAAACAAACGAATGTGGCAAACGAATGCGTTGGCGTTTGGGAAAATACAAATTTCCCATAAAAATTAGAAAAAAAAACAAAAAAGAAAAACAAGTTTCGGGTTCAAGTTTAGGCAAGGTTAGGACAAATCCCATAAACTATTTTGAATGCAGCTTTGACCCACACGACAATACATTAACTATATGTATAAATTCTGTGTGTTCCTAGATATTTTAATGGATTTGTGTGTCCGATAAGGGCGCCGCAAGGCAAATCAATTAACCGAAAGTCAAGTTTGGAGATTCAGGCCTCGCAATCGATTTGTGTACGCACCCAAGAAAAGAGTCTTCGTAAACTTTCACTTTCTTTAGAAAATATATTTATTTTCTATAAAATCTTTCCGGCTCGTCAAGAGATGTGCTAAATACCGAACACGGCCCAGTTCGAGTTCCAGTTCCACACAGCGTGGCAAGCAGCGAGGCGATTATGCAGCTGCTCTTGTCTTTTTGGTTTATGGTTTGTTTTAGACTCAGTTTTTGTCGTTATTAAATAATGGTGCTACAGTCGTCACGCTGCATGCTGTGCTTGAATGGAAATATACCAAGCTTTTCTTGTGTTATAACTTAGAGCGAAGGAAAATGAAAGTGTTTTTCTCGCTTTTCTTTTCTGGGTGATGCAAACGACTCTGCACACTCATAGATTTGTAATTATGAAATTCAAATTATTACCATTCAATTCTTTATATATTTGCAAAGGGTTCTAAACTTAGGCCACAGTAGATGGCATAACGCATAACCTTTATAAAGATAGTTCAAATTCACAACTTGGCTCTTTTAATTTTAAAATATTTCTCAATAATTATACTGACTAGCTCGCTCATTTCTTCTTATTCTACACTCCTGAGATATTGAAAGAAAAATGAATATATACAGAAGAGAAGATACAGATGAAGATATGAAAAGCCACTCTTAGTATTTTAATAAAAATTGGTTTAGCAAAGTTAAAGCAATATTAATGTATAATTAATTATAAGCAGAATTACTATTGATTTTCACTGAATACTCGTAGTTTAGTTATTTCTAAAATCAGAACTAGTCATCATACAAAAATCTACAATTCGGTCGATTGTTCATATGACAGCTATATGTTAAGTGGTCGGTATTTGAACTTTATATGCATATTATATATATACTAATAGTCCGATGTATTAATTTTGGTTGCAATATCTTGAAAAATAACAAAAATAGGCCGATAGTTTGTATGGTAGCTATACTATATATCACTCCGATCCGGCTCGTTCCGACTTATATACAGCGTGCAGCAATATGAAGGATGTGTACCAAGTTTCATCAAGATAACTTTCAAGTTTAGAGACTCAATTGGGTCAGCAACAGACGGACAGGGTTGGTTTAATTCATTTGTTGATGCTGATTAAGAATATATAAAGCTTGAGAGGTCTGATACGCATCTTTCTGCCTGTTACATACATTTTCGGTTTTCACAAATACCCTTCTTCCCTATGAATAAATTAATTGCGGAAATTAGTATTTAAAAACCAAGAATTCTTTAAATTAAAGTCTTATGCACGTGTTAACACCCTTATTTAAGCAAATAACCCGCATAAACTGATTGATCGGCTTGAAGTTTCTATTCGAGAATAACTGAGCTGAATCACAATCACTTTTACGAGACATTCTGATCACGCCTTACGCACACTGGACACGATCCAAGTATAATTTGCATTTGTGGATTGTAATTCTCCCGAATGCGGTTAAAAAAGTAGAATTCGGCCTATATAAACTATATATTTCAATTTTGTTAGCGTTAGCTAATTAAGTATGCAGTGCCAGCTCACGAATGGAACAAAGACAAAGAGACAGAAGCAAAACAGAAACGGAAAACTAAAAACATAAACGGAAAAGAGACAACTGACTAATGGTGGACAGCGGACAACGGACAGCGGACAGCGGACAGCGGACGGCAGAGCGACATGCCAAAGGCGGCTAAAACTAATGAAAGCGCTGCGTAACCACGACCCAAAAGAAGTCTTGCGTATGCTCCGCTGAATGGTAAGCGACAGCGTGAGAGAGAGCGCGTATGCTGAAGCTGGTGCAGGCAAAAGAGTGTGAGAGAGAGAGAGAGGGGCAAAGGGGGGCCGCTTTAGAATGCCAAGCCGCACAAAACGGTTGTTTGACAGCACTGAAGAAGAAAAGTGAAACAGCCGCAATTGTCGGCTCTGACAACTTGTCGCATAGTCACATGCACCACCCCCGTCTCTCTCTCTCTCTCAACTTCACTCTCTGTCTTTGTCTACACAATGAACGCAGATTTTGCAAGCAGAAGGGGAGGAGGGAGGGTAGCTGCAAAAGCTCTTCGAGTGAACGAGCGTTGCGCATGCGTGAAGTGAAATGCGCCAACTTGTTTAGTGTTTTTTAGTGTTTTTTCTCAGTTGTCGTTGAAGTTTTTTCCCCGTTTTTTGACAAAATGTGTAACAAACACTCACAACTAACTGGTTTGCATTTTGACTGGGTTATGCTTTGCTTTTTTGGCGTATTTGTCTCTTTCGTGGTCTTTACCTGTCGTTGATGGAATTGACACAGAAACCTCTGCGTGATTTTGTTCTTTGATTTGATTTTCTTTCTGCGCTGCTTCTTCGGCTGACCACTTTTTCTTTCCTTTGCGGCTGCTGCTTCGCTATTTATAAACCGTGTGCCATAATTCGCGACTCTCTTTTGTCGATTGGCCTCATTTATTTACATTTCGCGTTCGCCTTCGCCTTTATTTGCCTTGGCTTGGATTTATTTGTTTTACAATTTTCTCACTATTTTCGTACACACTTTTGACACTGTCACGGCGTGGTGAGGTGAAGTGAGGTGAGGTGGGACGAGGCGAACACACCGATTTAAGTGCAGACCCGTTGTTGCAATAACTGTTTTATCTATTGCTGTTGCTGCTGCTGTTGCTCTCGTTGTTGTTGCTTGTGTCGTTGATTTCACCCGACGACCGCGCGCCCTCTCTCTTGTGACAGCCGAAAGCTACCGACCTCAACTGCTCAGCACGAAACACAATCAACGACTGAGCGCACGAAGAGATGCCATGCAGCTTTTGATTCGAGCTTGCAAAGCCGAATCAGCTGTTTATCGGATCAGCGAGAGAGCATCTCTATCTCATTAACAGGGAGAGCGTAGAGAGAGGGACAGTGTGTGCAAGAGTGTGACACGCTCACTTAATTTAATTTACAATAAGAGCGAGATCAGGTCCGTAGCTTGGTAAGGGCCCCCCGCCTGCCAGGGGCCCTCTGCTACCGAAACAAAAAGAAAACAAGAATATACATGTATATACATTGTGAAGGGGGAAGTGGGAAAAATATTTGCGAAAGACAATGGAGTAAAATTGATTCAGTGGATTAAAAATATAAGACTTCGAGAATGGAAGGGCCCGAAATATAGATTCTTAAAAGCTATTGCTGATTTTGCAAATATCGAGAAATAAATAATATTTGTTGGGTGTTCTTCATTTTGTGAAATGTTTGATAAACTAAATAAATACATACATAGTTACTAATTGATTTGTGCTTTATTTTCCATTTAAATATATATATATATAATAAAAATATGATATATATATAATATATTATCAAAATACATAAAATGATTTTTGTACAGAACTAAGCATTAATGAGCTTTTCAACCAAATTTTTTTACAATTTAGTACATTGAATATTTACAAGGAAAAGTGGGAAGAAATATCTTGATTTGAAATTTTTTTTAAAACTAAGTTAAAACGAACTTGAAAAAAAACCATACTTTTAATATAGTTGTACAGTTAGAACTTTATCATACTGTGTATATATAGTACCTGCATAGTTTGGCAAATTCAATTCTTTTTTTTTTAGTAATTTGTTTTGACTACATATTTTTAGCATTCGTTATATGTGCCGATGCACATTTCCCACAGATGAAATTTCCATACATGAGAGCCAACCTACATATTGCCTTAAAAGTTATAAGTATATTAGCAATTGATAAATTTAATTCTTAATTAGGTACACTAAATACATAAAAGCAAGGCAATTAAATATAATAGGGGCCCCACAAGGCCCTGCGGTACCCTCGCTACTGCACTGTGTGTGATGAATTATTCGTTCGTTCACTGTCTGCTTGCTCGAGCGGCGCTCATTGTTAATTAGAGTGATGCCTAATCTTTCAACTGGATCCCAGAATATCATCTAGACCATTGTTTGACAACGGAAATGATTCTAAACGCAAATGTATTTATTAGTTTATGGCCAACAACTAAAAAAACTACAAATATTCTGCGAATTCGCTGACAAAAACAGAAAAAACGAGCTGATGAATAATAGATTTACTAAAAACAACTTGAAAAGTTGAGCTGATTGAATAACTATGTCTCAATTAATTAATACGAATTAATTCGATGACATCTTTATTTATATACTTAATATATACAAATATATATATAGACTATATATAGCATTGCAAAGTATATTTCACATCTGGTCCTATCAGACGTGGGCTGACCTCTGACCCGTCCTGTGCTGACAATAACAATTGTAATTGCGGCGACACATGCGCCTATTAATCAACTCAAAATAACCGACAGTGGGCGACAGATTATTGATGATTCCCCGTACCCCCTGTCCACTTCTACTTGGAGGAGTCGATTGACGCAATGCGTGGAGCCAACGAACTAAGCTTGGGTATGGTGTAAATGTTTCCCCTGGGCTCGAGATCGGGATACGTTTCGGCCGTTTCGCATGGCTCCTAATCGGACTTGGGCTGACAACGCCAGGTGATGCGTAGACCGCGCACCCACCAGCGCTGCGGTGTCTCCACGGACTCCTGGGGCATGGCCACGTCCGCGTCGGGCCTGGTGGGGCAACAAAGCAGCTGGCCCAGCTGCTGTTTTAGCTGCGAGAGCACGCGAATTGTCTGCGTGAGGAAGGTGTAGAAGAGCGGGTTGAGGGCGCTGCTCGTCAGGTTGAGCAGGCCGAAGACGAAGTACAGCAGCCAGTCGACGGGGGAAGAGAAGCTGCCATACAGCCGCATCAGCAGGAAGATCCAGGCGGGCAGGCGCAGGCAAATGAACGCGGCCATCATCAGAATGACCACACGCACCATGCGGCGATGGCGTGCAACACGTGCCGCCGCCGCAGCGCTCAGCTTCGTGTCCACTTTGGGGGTCGACTGCGCCAGCGTCTCTGATAGTGGCAACTTTTCCAAGGAGGCGGCCACCGAGAAGGCTGTCATCATGGCGTATGTTGTCTCCGGCTGATTGAGAAGATGCACAAAACGTGGCTCTGATTTGTGTGCATTAAGGTGCTGCTGCTGCTGCTGCTGCTAACGTCGGTGCCAGAGCTGGCGGGCAATGGTGGCGTTGAGAAATACGAAGGCCACGATGCACGGCAAGAAGATGAGGCCCAGCAGAATCACATTGTAGATACCGATGATACCCTGTTCATGTGCGTGTGGGTGTGTGCGCGTGTGTGTGTCGCGGATGTATAAATAGAAATGCAAAATGTTTGGCTGATAAGATAAGGCGTAACACATGTCAACAACATGTCGTGCCCAGTACGCAGTTTTCAATAAATGCTCCTCTGATAGGGGAAAGCGACTCAAAATATTGCGCATAGATCAAGCTGCGTACTGGTCCCCCCCGTTTCCCCATCTCACTCACATATATGCCCAGGCAGACAGTGGCCAGCTGCAGTTCGTCGAGGAGAAGTTCTTCCGTCAGCTGCAGGTAGACATGTTTGGTGTCAGAGATGAAGAAGAGTGGCAGGGCGCTGAGAAGGGAGGTTAGCCAGATGCCTCCCAGTGCAAGGAAGCAGAAGAGCAGCCCGGGATTCCATATACTGGACACGGCGCGACGAATGGCCATGTAACGGTCTACGGCAATGGCAACCAGAATGAGGCTGCTCGTCATGATTGTGGCAGTGTTGACGAACGGCACAAAGCTGCACATGAAGCTGCCCAGATTCTGAAAGCGAATCCAAGAGTAGCAGTTGCAGTTGCTCCCTGTTTGCTGTCTGCCTGGCTTACCCACAATTGCAGATACCTGACACTGAAGTGCGCCACATAGGCCGTGGTGAAGCTCAGGCTATAGAGCAGATCACTACAGGCCAGCGCGATGAGGCATCCACGGAAGAAGGGTCGCAGCTTGCGCCGCGCATTCACGTACAGCGTGCACACATTGCCCACCAGGGCCACCAGGAAGAGCATCGTCACCAGAGCCAGGAAAATGCTGCGTTCTTCTGCTTTCATCTGGCAGAGCTCGTGCAGTGGCACAATTGGGTAAATTGACAGCCCATTGTCACCGGACGAGTCCGTCGAAACGAAGCATTGCGGCAGCGGCAGCAACGACGGCAACGACGCCATTTACAGTTTTTAATTTTAGCTATTTTTTGTAACTTCAGTTCTTTTGTAATTTATAAAGAGTTTTTTAGATATATGTATCTTGGAAGAGAATAACATTTGTTATTGATCTCTTCGACTGACTTTCACATTATTTTCACACATTTTTAACTTTATTTTGCATGGTATTGAAATGCAAGCAGTTTACTGCTTACTCTATTATTTAAACCATTATGTTAGCAAAAACAAGCAGTAAATCATTTAAAATAACGGCAGTTTTTTTATTTTTCAGCTGGAATCTGTTTAAGTTTTTTCCAATTTCACTGTACAAAAGTATGCAACACCAAATTGAAATGAAGCGCACTCAAAAGTATGCATGTAAATTGTTATGAAGATGAATTTTTGGCACCGCCTGAAAAATGCACTAGATTTTTACTATTTGTATATAAATGGTCACTGATGCGCTGTGATTTCTTCTTTGCTGACAAAGCCCATGTGCTGCATTCAACGCGGCATATTTAACTAAAGCAACACATTGATCTGGTGGCAAGTATTGTCCGTTTGTGGCACCTGCTACCGTTCAACGTTTAGTTAACAATTATCTGTGGCTATCGGACAACCATTATCAGTCGCTTGCCTCATCAGGCTGATTGTTATCGGTTGTCAGAAGCTTCTGCACCACAATTCCAACACGCGATGAGCGATGAACGACGATTGACGACAATGCGAATCGCGTTATTTATGTGGGTAATTTACATACATTTATTATGTGTGTAACTACACGTATTTGAGCATTTGTCCCCAGCACGTTCAGCAATAATTTTCTGTTTTGCGTAAAATATAAGTGTTATAATTCTAATGTATAGTATGTTACTATCTTTTATATACGTATGTAAGGAGCATCACCATGACCTTGTAGACCAGTTAATATATATATACCCTTTTGAGTTTAGCTCTTTTTTTATCCCATAGACATTACGCAATCTAAATTAACTTTGCAACGTATTTCTGCCAAACACGCCAAGTGGTCGAGTATTTTAATTATTCTATTTTCTATGTTAAAAAAAAATGTATTTTGGATTTTTCATGGTTTATTTTAAGCAATTTTGTACAATCAATATATTTATACTCGAGATCCAACTAAAATTAATTTCAACTAAAATTAATTACGAAAAGAATTCAAATACTTTCATAAGAAAGCATAAATTTACTTCAAAATGAACATTCTAAAGTAAGAAAGAGACTTTTACATTGTAACAGTGAAAGCCCATCTTAAACTACATATGATCAGATTGCCTACACTTGTTATTAAAATGTAAAGAGAAGAAATATCCTACAGATTGCGGATAAACAAAGCCTATCTTAAACTACATATGATCAGATTGCCTACACTTGTTATTAAAATGTAAAGAGAAGAAATATCCTACAGATTGCGGATAAACGATGCCTACACTTGTTATTTAAATAAGGAGAGAAGAAATTTCCTACAGATTGTGGAAGAACACTGCTAGGGTCCACGTGGTAACAAAGTTGCAAAATAATAATAATCCTTAGGTTACAGGAAAAAGAAAGTTTTGTTATGAGTTGAAATCAAATAAAATTATCAAATAGATCGGATTTGATAGAAATGATTTAAAATCAACCCAATTGTCAAGTTAGATCAGAACATGGAATGCAATACGTAGAGTGCCAGGTTCGAAAACGTAGAATAGAGTGAGTTTGAGAAATAAAATCTAAAGAAGAAGAAGTGTCCATTATGAAAGAGTCTGTAAGAGAAAAAAACAAAAACAGATGTTAATTATAACTTGATTAATAATAAATGTAACTTGTAAGACTCACCGAATAAATACTGCAATTCGGCACAATCTACCATAAAAGCAGCTGTAAGGGAGAAGCAGCTCGATGTTTGTCTATGGAAATTAAAATAAACATTTTAGTTTTATAAATATTTGTATTCCACTTCACAAATGAAACAGATTCAATTATTTCATTTCTGCTGACACTTTTAACATCGAACTTACCCTTGAAAGCCAACATATCAAGATTAAGTGCAGGAAACGAGCTTGAAGCCCGCGGTCAGATTATTTCATTTTGAAAATTCTACATTGTGTTCGACTATGCGTGACTGATCCAGCCAGTATGTCAGATCCAACTAAAAATTGAGAGATACGAGAGTCTCGTTCGAGCCCAGAGATAACACTCGATTTTACTATTTTCAAATACATACAGAGACTGACACGTATGTATAGTATAGTGTGGAGCCAAATTAAATGAGAGAGTTTTATTATATACTTTTATTTTATTTATTCGTATATTTATTTAGTTCGGCAAGATTCGATTTCTGCATAGCACATTTTATTGTCCACATTATTAATTGGTTATATATTCGCGTTTGCTTCAAAAAATACACAGATACATAACATATATGTACATCTAAACATATATATAGATCTGTTCTATCTGTGCAGGCATATGAATATATCTATGTATGTGTATGTATGTATGTATATCATCAGGCTTATGGTAGCTAAACTATACTCAAAGTTATGCGTAAAAAATACTTATTCAATTGTGGCAAACTTAACAGCAAAGCTTAGCGCAAATGAACCTATGGATAATGACCGTAATTAATAACTGTTATCTGGTAATTATATTTAGTCTAAAGCAAAACGATCAATGAACACACAAAAAAACAATTATACAAAACATCTAAAGCTATTTAAAACATACAACTGAAAATACTTGGAATTTTTTGGCAAAGCAAAACTCATTTGCACATGCATACAATCATTCTCTCTCTCTCTCTCTTGCTCTCTCTCGCTCTCATACACACCTTGCCACACACAGAACCTAAATATATAGTCTTTTATGCTTAGCGCAAGAACCCGCATAGTTATTGTATATCGTATAGTTACATAAACGATACATAGTTTTAATTGTATTTCATAGTTGAGTTGAGTTTAGCTTGGTTGAGTTGAGTTGAGTTGAGTTGAGTTTCGTGGATAAGGTAGCTTTACAACGACGGATAGTTTACTTCGAGAAATGCAGAGCGCTCCACGCCCTTTCGCCCACCAAGCCCACTAATAGTACTCGGGCAACTCCTGCGACTCCAGATCAGGACAATGGCTGCCCATGTGTACCGTCAGTGTCTGGTACGGCAACGGCTTGCCCAAGCTAAGGTTGGCTGTCACGTAGATCAAGTAGCTTTCGCCGGGTGTCAGGTCGACTATCGTTTCCGTTTCCAGCTTATCAGCATTGACAGAGAGACTAAAAGCAAAAGAGAGAGAAAGAGAGAGGGAGAGAGAGAGTAAGTTATAGAGAGAGTGGTATAGTCCGTTATCTGCTGCCTACCTTTGCTGCTTCTCGCGACACCGTATGAACTTGAAGTTCTTGTGTTGTGGTACACGCAACGCGGCAAAGTCCATACAGTAATTCGTGTCGTCTACGCTGCTGCGCTGTGGCAGATTAAACACGATGACACAGTAGCTGGAAAGGAAAGATAGAAGAAATAGAGTATAACAATGGCGAAAGTACGAAAGTAAAACAACAACCAAAGGTTATCTTCTTAGTGACCAAATGTTCCGTACCCCTGAAGTATTTTGTTGGAATGAGTACTGAGTTTTAAAGAGCCAAGACTCTTGGTTTATCTGTCGTTATTAATTGATAATTAATTCTGTTCATATTACTCATGTTTTTATTTTTATTCGAAAAACAGATTCCATTAAGGAACTACAATTAGATGAAATAAGATACCATAACAAAACTCTTGATCCTTATGGAAATGGATAGAAATATGGTAGATATAAGCTTGTAATAATACTTTTTTATAAAAGTAAATAAAAAGAACAGTGAAGAGAGAAGAAAATAATAACTTGAATACCTTCATTGTTTATTATCAGATCGGTTTGAAATTTAGAGAATATTTGGTGGCATTCAATGTTTGAAATAAACTGGATTCGGTCAAATTACTTAACGCCAAACTTGGCCCTTTTGTAGTAGTGATCTTGAACAAGAATATATATAGTATGGTATCTACAAAGTTTCCTTCTGCCTGTTACACATAATATACGAGTATTATATACACAAAGTTTGCCCTTTAACAGATGAACGAATTTATATCAATGTGAACTTATATCAATGCGAACTTATCAAGGAAACACTATGTATGGAACTGAAGATGCTTTCTTCTGTATTGGTGGAGTATTGGCCTCGTCAGCTTACCTGAGTGCGCGATCGTCAGGTGATCCATGCCAGGCGATGGTGGTGAGAGTACAGCGCGTACTCACATCGAAGACAGTTATGTTTTTGGGCAGCTCGGGAAGATCCCGAAACAGGCGTTCACTGCTCAATGCCATCTGCAAAAGAAGTGTACAGATTGGAGTCAGTTTTTGGAATCAAGTCAACTTTTCCTCCGGCCGTCATACCCGAACTTTCTGCGCCCGCAGAGCCTCGTCTTCGTTGTTTGGCTCAAAGCGCATCAGGTAGCGCTGGCCTGGTTTGATGCCTTCCTGCTTGATGTAGGTGGGGGCGTAGATGTTGTCCACCTTGCCAACGACCTCGTGGTGACGCAGCAGTTTCACCCGGATCTCGCTGCCGGCACACGGCAGAAGGAGGAAGCGCATGAAGCGCGGTGGGGGCGTGGTCGCCGGTACCTTGAAGCTGTACACCTGCACGCCATTCAGGCCCCCCGATCTTCAGCAGCGACAGCACTTGCTCTCGCAGCACAGTCGGATGGGTGCGATTGAAGTGCACCTGGCTGCTGGCCAGTGGAAAGGTAAGGTTCTGCAGGCGCTGGTGCACGCCGAAGATCTGCAGACGGTAGCTGCTGTTGGGCAACAGGCCACGTAGCTGTTGCTGCGTCCTAGCCCCGGTGCATACCACATGCAGATTGTGCCGCGGGTTGAGGTGTCGTGCTCGCTTTGGTGCACGGGACCAGACGAGATCCAGCATGTTGTTGCCTCCCCCGAGCACAGGCAGCACGCGGGTGTATCTGTCGCTGTTGCAGAGTGTACGCATAAGCAGCCTCGCAGAAGCTGCCGAACTCGCTTAAGGAGGAGGAAGAGGAGGAGGAGGAGACGGGTCCAAACGTCTGATCACCAGGCAGTAGTGCATGGCGTGAAAGTCAAACTTGCTGCAAAAGTTGAAGAAAATATACTTTGAAACTGGGATCTCTATCTTCTATCTTATACTTCTATCTATCTTCTATCTTTTATTCTATTTTTACTATCTAATATATTCTATCTTCTGTATTTTTTTTCTTCTATCTTTTATCTTCTATTAATCTTCAATCGTATATCTTCTATCTATTTTCTATTTACCTTCTTTCCTCATTCTCTATCTCTACCTCTATTTCTATCTATTACAGGCCCGTAGCGAAGCATGTACAGGGTATCGGCGCCCGACTAATTACGAAAATAAATTTAATTCGAAGTATCAATGACAATTTTATTTATTTAAATAATTTAATTCTTTTATTTAAAGAAATTGTATTTGCATATACTTATTGATACATTGCGATGCTACTTTCAATATTTGGATGAAGTCAGTAAAACTAGAAGACATTTTTCGATTATAAAGCGGATATATACACGTGGTTTACAAAAAAAGAAAGGGAACAAAGATTAAAGACTGTAGAAAAAAGAATCTGAAGAAGAATGTGACCTTATACTTGTAAAACAAATGCAACTAGACTTACAAAGTTATTTGACCTCAATGTATTTTCTAATTCAGTGAATAAGAATTAAGTTAATGGAAAAAGTTTCTTTTTAACTAACTGATTATACATTGGTATATACGCATCTATTTCTGCACAATTGTTATCTCTAATATTTATCATTCAATGCTAGAATTAATTATTGTAATTATTAATATTGAGTTTCTTCAGAGTTTTAGTCATGCAAAGTTACTAACTACACTTGGGGCCCCCGAGTAGTTTTTGCACAAGGGCCCCCGACCGACCGTCGATACGGCCCTGATCTGTTATCTCTCTCTTACCTTCGCTCCCATTTGACAATCAGCTGACGCTTGCGCACCCGGTTCTGCGTGCGGATGCTGACGCGGTGCGTGTGATTGAGCAGCGGCCACGTGTGGTGGGGATGCTTGGCCTGCGCTTCCAGCTTGAGGGCGCCGCTCTGCCGCGCCTGCACAAAAAGATCATACTGGCCACGCAGCGCGCAGGGCAGCACCAGTCTGCCGAATGAGGGGGGAGGTATCGCTCTCCCAGCCGTCACCGCTCCCAATGCTGTTCCGCTTGCCTTGGCTGGCGCAGCCAGGCGCAACACGTTCGCTGGCGGGGACAGGGACAGATGTAAATGAAGTCAAGATATTGATGGTAGGTGGATACGGGGGAGGGCTGACGGGGGGAAGGGTGAGGGTGAGGGTGCTGCTTACCTGTCTGATTGTAGTAGAGATGCCGCGCCACGGGCAACGAGAAGAGAATCGTCAGCGGCGTCGAGTTGTTTAATTTCAGTACAAATCTGTAAAGGGAGCACAGCAAGAGGAAGGTGGATGAGCAAAAGAGGGCGTGGCAAGTGGGGCTGTTGACGCCCTTTGTCAAAAATGATGACACTAAATTATCGCACGCGATTTGTTTCGTGCTGCCCGCTCCGCGACGAGATGGAACTAGAATGGGAGTTGGAGCTGAAGCTGAAGCGCTGCAGCGTGAGTCAGCGCCTTTGGCAACTAGCGCTCCTGCAACAATGTTGCAAGCTGTAGAGTGTGGGAATCAGTTTGCCCCGATGCCAGGCCCCGATCTTGGCCGCCAACTGAATCGCTCTCTGAGACTTTTGTTTTGCAATTAAATGCGTTAAATTTACGAGCAATCCTTCTAATGACAAATGCCAAGAGAAATGTGCTACAGTTCACACACCACGCATATACCCCCACACCCCAAAACACACACACACATATAAAAAGGGACACATGCCTAGGCAGTATGCAGCAGTGGCAATGCTGTAAAGTGACTCATTGACTTGGCTGATGGCCGGCCATCTCAAGTTTTATGACCGGCTACTTCCGGACAACGCCATTTGCCAAACTACCACCCCTTCGCCCCCCTCCCCACTGTTCTCTTCGTCTTCTCCCACGCCAAAAAGGTTCCCAACTGTTTGATGGAGTGTTTTAATGCATTGTCCATTGTCGTCGCCCATTTCAGCCATTTTCAGATGGCGCCACTGCGACTGCACAAATATTTGCTTTAATTCGAGCCTCGCATGTTGCCAGTTGCCAGTTGCAGTTGCCATACAGTGCCACCTACAGTTGCCAGTTGCAAGTTGCCAGTTTGCAGTTGCAGGCTCTTTGTTGGCTGTTGTTATTATTATTATGGTCCGGTCGTGGCCATCCCACCCGCCTGCCCGTTGACAGCAGTCAATTATATAAGGCAAACATCATGTGGCAGCAACTAATTGAGCAGGTCTTATACGACTTTGACATACGCTACATAAACTTCATCTTTAAAGGTGGAGGAACAATAAAGAAAATAATATCACAGAAGTCATGCAAATATATTTAACTATCTTAAAGGATTCTATCAAAACTCATTGAAACTAAATACACAAAAGTAGAAAAATAAACTTATCATAATTATTTGTTGAGCACTTCTGGAATTCTTTATATAGACAGTTAATGGATATGCAAACAAATTAAAGTTTTCTTACATTAATAATAAAATACCCTCTTCCCCATCTCCGAATGCGTTGTAAATAAATCAAATTCAAAAGAAGAATTTACGGCAGCTTTGCATCCAATATGTGAATTATACTTTATCTGCACATGGAATACAAAAACTTTTTGCCAAATTTGGGATCTATTGCTCGAATGGTTGCTAAGATTATCGTGTTCATACATACAAACTGACTTCTCTCATGGTCTGATTGACTGAATCCACGGTTACATACAAAGTCACAAAGCTAGTATACTTGGCCCTCGCACTCTTAAGGCACAAAGTTGTTTTTACGCGATCTGAAGTTCGGAATTTTTCTACTTAAAACTAAGTTAACTTATTTTTAACATGATTCCGTCAAGGATTTGATGACGACAGCCAATTATGTGGCAGAGTTGTTCCAGGACTTGAGATAGGATTTGAATGTACCAACAAGTTAGAAGCATGTTAAACCAAATTTTTATTTTTTTAATTAATGTCAACTTAATGACAATCGACTAAAAAAAATCGATCCTTCTATACAACAAATCTTAAAGTTAGAAATACACTTTACCAGGCCCGTAGCTGGCAGGCGCAGGGCCCCAACGGCGATTACCTAACATTAAAAGGTTTTAAATTGGGATATACATAATATCGACAATTCAATTCCGTTGGTAAACATGTAAATTCATTAAGTGAAATAGGTAAACTAAGGGCCCCCAAGAAGTATTGCACAAGGGCCCGTAAAAGCGCTACGGCCCAGCACTTAACCTTACAACTAACATAAAACCAACTAAAATAATTAATACAAAACATGTAAACATTAATTTTTATTAGATCCATATCTGACTTAACTAAATATCTCTCCGATAGGTATCAAAAACGGATTACTTACTACGTAAATATGCAATATAAGATATAATATATGTATAAATATGTTAATCAATTTATCTATTTACTATAACTACTTAAAAAATAAGTCTCAGAATAGCAACTACACGAGATGCTCGTTAGATTATATTGAAAATTGTTGATCCGTGATGGAGTAATAAATAAATAAAACATAATTATTTATTGATGCCAAAGTATTAAGACTGAATTCAAAGTCTAAATCCGTGTCTGATGCGAATGCATGAATTTGCTGTAATTGTACACACCTTCCGTATGCAAAGGCTCGTTTATACACAGTACACTGTATTACCTGCCTTTAATGGATAGATAGGAAGTGGATCTGTTAGTCTTACAAAAGTAAGAAAACTTCGTTGGATATTTAATTTCTTTATACTGTTTGCTGTTATAACAGATATGCCCTGGTTGACAGTGTAGGGTACAGGGGGCACAAGCAGCCGCCGGTTTGGCCTAGAGCCCACAACAAACAAACCGCCACATGCGACGGACGAACCACCCATTTTGATTTGCGCCTCGTCTTGTCGTCTGGCTCAGTTGCCCGACCAACGTTCGTCCGCATGCATCCGAAATTGCTGGAGTTGCTGCTCCTGCTGGCTGCTGGGGGGTGCGCTGCCCCCCGACCGCAAATGGTATAGTGACCCCTGCCAACGAGTCGGCGAACATGGTTATCTACATGCTGCCCGCAAAGGATGTGGGCCCGGAGACTTGGCAGGCGGGCGTGGACTGCCTGGACAGCTTTGCGCAGATCTTCTTCTATCGCAATCCCTTGGAGCGCTACACACGCGCCTACAACCTGATGCTGACCAACGTGTTCAACATGTCCCAGCCCGCTGCTTTCATCCAGCAGGGCTTCAGCAAGCGCATCAACGAGGCCATAAGCGATCCCGAGCTGCCTCCAGACCGCGAACTGTTCCAACTGCGCGTCATCTCGGACCATGCGAATGCGAGCAGATCCTTCGGGGAGCTGCTGCTGGCAGATAACTATGTCATCGTGGTAGACAGCGTGGAGCGGCTGAGCAAGCTGATGAGTCGGTACGTGCAGCAGAGCCGCTCCTGGAACCCGGGTGCCCGCTTCCTGGTGCTGTTCCACAACCCACTGGTGCGGGACAAGCCGTGGACCATTGCGTCGCGCATCTTCAACGATCTCATGAGCACTTTCTATGTGCATCGCGTGGCGCTGCTCTATGCGAACTCCTCGATGGACTACAACCTGCTGGTGAACGACTACTACAGCAACGTGGACTGCCGCATCCTCAGCGTGCAGAGCGTGGGCCAGTGCCAGCGGGGCCAACTCTACCCCAGCGGGCGGGCCGTCCACCTGGCCATGCTGGACTACATCAGTGGCTTCAGCCCTCGCAACTGCACCTTCTATGTGTGCGCCTCCATTGCGGCACCCTTCGTCGAGCAGGACTGCGTGCTGGGACTCGAGATGCGCATCCTGGGCTTCATGCGCAATCGTCTCAAGTTCGAGGTGGGTACTGCAGACACACTCATTATACCCTTCGACTATTGAAAATGGTCTAAAAAGGGTATACTAACTTTGTGCCAATGTATGTAACAGGCGAGGCGTGGCGACCCCATCAAGTATATATATTCTTGCTCAGGATCACAAGCCGTCGATGAGTTGTCCGTCTGCTGTCCTGTCTGTCTGTCCGTCTGTCTGTCTGTCTGTCTGTCTGTCTGTCTGTCCGTCTGTGAACGCATAGATCTCAGTTATTATAAAAGCTAGAGTTACCAAATTTGGCAGGAAGACTCCTGTGTACTATAAGCAGATCAAGTTTATTTCAAATTTTAGGTGCCACGCCCACCGCCCCCACAAATCAATAATTTAAATTTTGAACTCAATTTGCAAGCGCTGTATAAAAGATACAACTTTCTGACTTTAACATATACTAAGCTGCATGAAATATCTACGTATTCTCAAAATAACAATCCGATCGGACAACAAACACAAAAGTTATTTAAGAAAGTATGAGCATAAAACCAAGTGCTTCTGTCAGCTAACAAGGGAGGCGCCATCTGTCGGGAATAATTTCAAAGCATGTACATACATATGTATGTATGTATATGCCTACATATGTACATAGAAACATAGGTCGAAGGGTATCCCACTGTCCGTGTGCGCTGTTGCTTTCCTTACTGGTCTCCCTTTAATTTCCACTCTCAATCTCCCTGCAGACCAACCAGACGTGCACGCGGGATACGCGCGGCGAGGTGGACAACGATGGCAACTGGAATGGACTGCTGGGCAAGTTGTCGGCTGGCGAGTGTGACTTCATCATGGGCGGCTACTACCCAGACAACGAAGTGATCGATTACTTCTGGGGCTCCGATTGCTATCTGGAGGACGCGCACACGTGGTTCACCAAGCTGGCGGATCATCGTCCGCCCTGGCAGGCCATGGTGGGCATCTTCACGCCCTGGACCTGGGTCTGCTTCCTGGTGCTGCTGCTGGTCAGCTGGCTCTGCTGGTTCGTGCTGGTCAGCCTGCTGCCCGAGCCCCAGTACTACCAACAGCTTAGCCTGACCGGTATCAATTCGCTGGCCGTGACCATCGGCACCGCAGTCCAGGAACGACCTGTCTGCGAGGCGACGCGGCTCTTCTTCATCACACTGACTCTGTACGGCATCAACCTGGTGGCCATGTACACCTCAAAGATGATCATCACGTTCCAGTACCCCGGCTACCTGCACCAGCTGGACGAGCTGCAGGAGGTTGTCGAAGCGGGCATTCCGTATGGCGGCGAGGAGGAGAGTCGCGACTGGTTCGAGAACGAGCACGACATGTGGATCTTCAAGGGCTACAACTCCTCGCACGACTTCCATCCGCGCACCAAGAATCTGCTCGACGTCGAGCTCGGTCTGCGCTGCATCCTCGGCAGTCGGATGTTCATCCTGCAGAACCGCCATGCAGACGACATCTTCGCCTTCCCCCAGAACGTCTTCACCAGCCCCATGCAGATGATCATGAAGGCGGGCTTCCCCTTCATGTACGAGATCAACATGATAATTCGCTACATGCGCGACATGGGCATCATGCAGAAGATCGACTCGGACTTCCGCTTCAACAACACGTACCTCAACCGCATAGCCAAGATGCCGCCCCACTTCACGGCCACCGTCATCGTGCTGACCACGGAGCATGTGAAGGGCCCTTTGGGATACTCATCGTGGGCATCTTCAGTGCCTCGCTGGCCTTCCTTGCCGAGCTGCTCATCGCCTATCGCTGCCAACGGCGACGGCGACGGCGACGGCGACAGCGACAGCAGAAGGGCGGCAAGTGGCGCAAGGAGAGACATCAAGTGCGTCGGGCAGTGGCTCCATTGGTGCGTTTCACTCCCGTAAAACGACGTAAAGTACTCTAGAGGGGAATAACAAGCAAGTCAGCTAACCAAGTTGTTCCAGCCATAAAAATTGACTCGATTCACATAAATTCGGAATTCGCAGTTTGCAATTAAGCGAAGCCAGCGCGAAGTTTTAACCCAGCCAGGGGCGGGGCGGAGCAGAGAGGGAGGCACTGAGAGTTTGGGGTCGTCTTCGTCTTCGTCTACGTCTTCGTCTTGGCTGTGTCTGGTGTCGCGTCGCGTCGTTGTAGTTTTCACGCGAAATTCTTAAAATCAGCGACAAAATTCTATTTTTGCAACTATCAAAAGCGACGGCATAAAAAACAAGCAGACATCGCGGCAGTCAGTTGGTCGCACTCTGTCCTGCTCTCCCCTGCTCTCTCCTCTCTCTCTCTCTCTCTCCCACTTGCGACAATCAGCTCTGAATGAAGCGGACTAGCATCCGCCATAAGTAGCATATTTACTGACTAACCCCCTCTCTCCCACCAGACAACCCTCTTCCGCCTGTCATGAATCCGAGTCCATCTGCATAAGCTTTGCCAACTGCAGGCAAAGTTTTGAACCTTCAATACGACTGCATGTAACGGTTTAAATATCAAACCAAAGAGATTACAAGACGCCACTTCCCCCACCCCCGCTTCAATTCCCTGCACATCAAATTGGAAACTTAACGATTTGCCCAACATCAACAACTAATCAACCTAAAAGTTTTTCGGAACAAAGAGACGAAAGAAATATATAGAGAGCAAGTAAGAGGAAGTAAACAAAAGAAAAGCGAAAGAAATACGTTAAAAATTCAAACTAAAGCAATGAAAAACGGGTTAAATAGAACTTTACGAGTATGCAATATCAATTAACTAATCATTTAACGGAACAAGAAGCTTTATAGAGTAGCCAAGGAATAAAGAAACCTAAACAATATTTATAGTAAATATCTTTATAGCCGCTTTAATATAGCAGTAAAGAACTATTTAATTAATAATATATCACATTCAAATAAATTCCATCGCAGAACTAATAAAATACAATATCGGCCTGATCGTTCAGGAACATAATCTAATTTAAATAGGCGCTATAAAGTCTGCCAGAGTTCTCTAGGCCAAAGAAGAACAAATAAACAAAAGAAAACATTTAAAATAATATCACAAATAGAAAAACTTGTCAAAGCAATACGGAAATGAATTCCGTAAATTAGTCAACTTTATTATTATAGCAAATGCCCATGAATATTTTTAAAGATGCGCTAAATTTGGCAGCAGCCAAAACAATTTTGATTATTATAATAAATCATTTCAGGTGCGTGCACCGAGAGAAGTGAGTGGGTAAACAATACAAAGCTGATGGCCATAGATGTTATAATAAAGATAACGTATATACATTTAACTTACAAGTTGAGATTTACTTAACGGTTAATGATAGTGTTGGAAAGTCATGGTAAAATTAAAATACACTAAGCATGTCTACAAGATGTTACAGTATAAAATAAATCTTGAATAAGACTTCAATATGTTAATGTATTATTTTGATACCTTCCAGTAAATGTTGGAAGGTGTTGGAAGGTCATGGTAAAAATATAGTACCATGAGCTAAATGATAAACAAAATATTCCAGTAGAAAATATATATTCAATTGACAAATCAATAATTTGATTAATTTTGAAGAAGTGTAGACATATGTAAGTACCTTGTGGTAAATGATTGTAAAGTATAGAAAGGTCGTACCTTTTGGTAAATAATAGTGCTGGGAAGTCATGGTAAAAAAAATGCACTAAGCTAAATGAGTACCATAGAAAATGAATCTTGCATAAGAAATAAATATGTTTATTAATTTAGAAAAAGTTAAAGTTATATACGTTATTTGAATATATCCCTTTTATTGGACATGAACGCTATTAATTTCTAAAACAATAGTATGAATTATAGGAAGGTCCTGGTAAAAATAAAGTAACTCAAATGAATCTTGAATAAATATATCAATTAGTTGATTCGTTCTGCAGAAGTTTTGAGATTTGATTTGGCAAATGGTAGTGTGGGAAAACAAAATCATCGTGCAGCGTTTCATTCTCGATCTCTATCTCGATATAATGTGAGATTTCTGTGCCTGCCTGATGAATGATACACAACGTATTCACAATAGCTCGATTACTCACAAAGCACTCACAAAATGGGCACAACGCGCACTTAGTGCCTGCAATTTGATGACTGCGTTGCATGTGCGTGTGCCGGTGTGTGCCGGTGTATGTGTGCGTGTGAGTGTGTGTGTGTTGCTTTGCTTTTTGCTGAAATTGTAGACTATTGAACTGCGTCGTCTGTGATGGCTCTGACTAAGCGAGTGGCGAGTGTCTAAGGGGTGTCTGTCCGTCGCGCCGCACGCGACGACGCCCGAGTGTCTGTCTGCGCTGCGAGCAATAGTGTGGCAGTTGCATGTGGCAGACGCATGCGACAAAAGTCGACGCGCTTCCCGAGCTAAAAATACGAGTAACTATAAGTTTATTCGCGTTGATGCTGAAGGTCTGCGCACCCGAAGTCAGCAAAAAAAAAGAAAAAACAAATAAAAAAACTAAAGAGAAAAAAAGAAACACTCAGAAAAAAGAATTATGCCGCGCGTTTTATGGCCAGAAATTTGTAGAGCTCTCCTTGCGCTGGTTAGCCGCCTGCTGTCGCCCCGACGCACCCCCCCTTGCACTTCCCCCATCCACAACACCCGCACCATGATTGTTGATTTTGTTGTTGCTTTTCATTGCAGCTTCTTTGATACGCTTACAAATAAATAGTTTCACGCCATAAAGCAGGAGGGAGAGCGCCTCGTCTCCTTCCCTCTCTCTCCGGTCTTCCCTCTCTCTCTTGCTACCTCCTGCTGAATGCAATAAAAGTTGTTTACAACATTTTCGGCCTGCAGTGCACATAAAAAAGCAACAACAACAACAACAACAACAACAATAATAAAAACAACACATTAAAAACAATTTTTCGCAACTTGTGTTTGATTTTCGGGCCATTGGCAAGCTGCGTGTGCCACAGGTGGCACGCCGAGGGGGGTAAAGGGGCAGAGGGGGAGAGCAGCGTGGCCCAGTCCCAGTTTCAGATCAAATACCAATTCCGTTTCCAGCCTAAGTGGCCAGTTCCAGTTCCAGTTCCAGTTCACAGCGAGCCATCGAATTAAGTCGTTAAATTAATATTTACGATTTGTTTGCGCAAAACTCGAGACGATAAAAACAAGCGAGGGACGGACGGACGACGGACGGACGTACGATCTCGGCGACTTGTTGCTTGATTGGCTCCGCCCAAGCTCTCGGTCCTGCCAGCCTGCGTTGCCTGTCCATCGTCCATCGGCGAGCTCTTAACGGCTGCACGCCTCGTAAATTCGCTGGCCATTCTCGCTCCTTTTCGCACGGCAATAGGAGACTAAAAGGAAGAGCAACTGGGGACGGAGGCAGAGGCAGAGACATCAGAGAACTGCAAGCAGAGATGCTTGGCAACTGGCGTCGCGCGACAACATTCATCTTAATGCCGAAATTCCGAAATGATCAGCAGCGATGTGAGCTGCTGTTATATGAGATGAACCAAGAGCACCCGAAGAACCAGCAGAGGAATAGAAGAACTTCAGAAAGTAACAAGAACGAGTGCAACAGTAGAATGGATGCTCGAGTCTGATGTACCCATTACCCACTAAAATATGCAGCTTCTATGTTAAGTGTATTTGGTGTTGCATACTTTGCAGGAGCGTGGAAATCATTACCTCTTTAAAATGATTTCTCAAATAACTTTCAGAATACATCCTCATGACCTCCTTACTCGTAAGATAGCATAATCCTTCATTTGTACTTTGTATATATTATTATTTAAGGCACTTCATCCATATTATTTTTTAAGCTACACATTAGGTTAAGTTCAGAAGGAACTGAACGATTCCTAGTGACTATAATAATAAATAATAATAATCAAATAACTTCCATGTTTATTATCCGATAGCAAGCAAATTTTCTGAATTCATTTGGACGTTGATAGTTATTCAGTTTATCAAAAATGAGCTGTCCTGCATTACTATAATACTTGGAATTTGGTTTTTTTTAGATTTAAGGGGCGGAAGGGGGCTGGCCAATAACTGAAATAAAACTTGATCTGCGTGTAATACTTAGACATAGTTTTATATTTTGTTTTCTTATTCGTAGCTCTTGTAGACTCTAAACTATTGATTTTCTGATGGACAGACAGACAGAACAGATGGACAGACAGACAGACAGACAGACAGACAGACAGATAGACACACATACAAAAGACATGCAGATGTACATGGCTTTATAAACTCGACTGTTGATGCTGCTTAAGAATATATTTATATAAAGTGTGAGATCTGCCTCGCCTCCTGGTTGACTCAAAGCTATAATACCCTTCTACCTTCTATGGTTAGTGGGTATTGAAAGGTTCACACGTTTTTCCGTTTCGTGAAATAAAAGACCGAAAGTTGAGTGGAAGCTGAAAGAATTTTCAGTGACAAACGGCGACTGAGCATGTTCCTTAACGAACTGGGGGGAAGTTTGCTCTAACTCAGCTCAGGGAGTAAGACACACAGAGGGGAATGTATTAAACACGAAGTTCAACTTATGAAGATAAGAAAGACAAGCTAACTGAGTTGGCACACTATGCCCCAGGTTAGGGAAGCACACGCAGTATTTTTGGGAAAACAAAATGCCTGCCAGGCGAGCGCTAAACGAAAACGTGACGGCTTGTCTTGACCCAGACCTGAACGAGGACAGAACAGAACAGAAGAGAACAGAAAAGAAGGCAAGAAGAGCAAGCGAGGGAAAGAAGCTAAAAGTTGCTCATACGCCACGTGCAGCGCGGCCGCAGCTGTGGGCCTACTAAACACACACGGACATTAGCTAAATACACACACACAGACACAAACACACACACACATACACCCAGATACACACACACACATGGACTGCCTATATTTATGGCAACTGCAAAAATCTGGCTCGGTTTTTTGTTTGCCCAGCCACACGTCGTGGTTATAAATTATTTTTGTTGGTTTCTTACCACACACACCCCCGCCCCCAACTGCCCTCTGGCCTGTGTGTGTGTGTGTCCTTTTTGAAGATTTGTTATTGTTTGGTCTCTAATTTGATTTGTGCGACAGACTGCGTCGCCAGCGCACTTAAGAGCATTACTCAAATTTCGAAGGAACTTACCGTTTCTTCTGGCGCTGCTCGAGTGCGATGTGCACGGGCACATCCACATAGAGGTCCTCCACATCGTCGATGCTGCTCACCAGCTTCTCGTAGGCCTCACGTTGTGCACAGCCTTGGGGCAGCAGCGGGCTCTGCTGATCCGTGGACGGGGGATTCCTGCGATCTGATGCGGTTGCTGGCCAGCGGCGAGTGGGCAATCTCAGCCCGCAGCTCGAGTCCTGGCAACAGCAACAGCAGAACCAGCAGCAACAAGAAGCCTCGCCTCCTCCTCCTCCTCCAGGCTGGCGTTGCCGTCGCATTGTTTTACAATGTTCACCAAACTGATTATTTCTTTAATAAATTCACTAGGTTTATGAGCACTAAAGGTTGCACGATTCGCTGAAGAACTTTCAGTTGGAATTTGATTTATTTAAGCAGATGTACAGTTAAGTTCTGGTGTGTGTGTGTGTGTGATTACCCAAGGCTAGTGTGCAGTAATGCCAGAGCTAGTTTCAAGAAATCAAAACATTGACAATCCTCAACTCAAATTGCTCATACGTATTGTCTTTCTCGAAGTCAAATGTGTGACTAAGGCGATATTAAAGATTCCCCCAACTATTTCAATTACACGTGACGCATCTGTTTCTCACCTGATTCAGGTTACTTGCCAGTGTTGGATAACGTTAGATATGAATGAAATTCTAAACTGCAGTAGAGTATTTTCCAGATAAGCTAGCAAGGTTGATTAGGGATATATGATTTATAGGACATATACGATATAAATGCCAGGAGAACCTTTTTCAAAGTTAATACCTAGTCCTGTCCACTTCTAACTGTAATCCTCTAATGCTTCTTATTCCTGCTCAGCTTTTGCTTTTGCCACTTAGGGGCAGAAGTCCCCGTTCTTTGCCCCACTCTTTCGTTCCCCTGTCGCCAGGCAACACGCACCCTAATGCCAATGTCTCTGTCTCTGCGTATGTCTCTGCCTCTGCCCCCGCCTCTGCCCACGCCTCTGCTCTTTACAATTAAGGCCTGTCAAACCTTTGACACACGTCTCTTGTTCACGTTGTTGTTGTTGTTGTTCTTGTTGCTGTCCCTGTTGTTGTTGCTGCTGTGACAACTTCTTTAACTTTGGCTCGGCGAATATCGGCGAAAAGAAATTATTTTTGGCAGCGCACAGCGGCGGCTTTTTAAGTGTTTTATTCTTTATTCTTGCTGCTGTTGCTGTCTCCTTCTTTTCTTGTTGTTCTGTGTCTTTTGTGGGGGGTTTCTCTTTGGCCTTTTGATTTGTTTGCTGAGGGCAGCCAATTAATTTCGGCTGCAGTGAATCGATTCTTGGAACTGTTAGATTTGCTAATTGCGGCCTGCACACCCCCTATACACACACACACACACACACACACCGCACGGCAATTAAAATTCTGCGAATTCGAAAATTGGGCAACGCTGTCGCCGGGGGAGCACCGCCTGCCCGGGCAGGGGGTTGCCACCTGTTGTTGCCTGGCAAAGCAATTAACGCGCAACGCAATAACGAGCAACAACAACAACGACGACTAAGAGCAACACCAACAACAACAACAACAATGTCACACCCGCACTCACTCTAAACGTTTTCTTGAGCACACATCGCTTGTACCGTTAGCTGGCTGCAGCTGTAGTTGTAGTTGTAGTTGTCAAGACGAGAAGGAAGCGTACGAACGAACGAACGAGACGCGCGCGTATGTCGGAAGCTGAAGCCCTGCTGCTTCCGTCTGCCTTGACGAGCAAACGCAAAATGAGAGTCGTGCGCAAAGCAAATTAAACGAAGAGCCGAACCTAACTGGGCGCCGACTGCGTCGCCGGCAGAGCAGCCAGCGGCAACTGCGACTGCGACAGCACGAAGATGCCGCCCCAACAGACACACGAAGATGTTTGCCGAACTCGGCGCTGCGCTGCCCTGTCAGTGAGTGTGCGTGCGAGCTGTGTGTGTGAGTGAGAGTGCGTGTGCCTGCCTGTGTGTATGTGTGTGTGTTTATATATAGCTTCTTATGTTTTTTTCTTTGGCTTAATTAATGTGCCAGCTTCGGGGGCTGCTCTGCTCCATTGATGAGGCTGCAAGAGCCCCTCTCTATCTCTCTCTCTCTCACACTCTCTCTCTGTTACTCTGTCGCACTCACTCTGCCTGGGCCTGTGCATGTTGCGACTTGTAGCTGTGTCGCGATTTGCGTTTTTAAATTTCGTTTTCATTGAAAAAGAGTAAAACATAAAATGCGTTTGTTTTATGCGCGGCACGTGACTTTCAATGCAAAATCGCGAGCGCCACTCAGCCGCAACAGCTCCGACGACATACATATGTAATCCGATATCGGCCTCGCCGGCACACGGAAGATAAACATTTGATTCAGTTTCTGATGCTCGCCTGCCCCTTCATGCCCCATGCCCCATACCACATGCCCCATGCCCAATGCCCGATGCTGATGCCGATTCTGATTCAGCTGCTCTATGCGAGGCTTTGCCTTGTCCACGCCTGTTGCTGCCGTTGCTGGTGTCGCACAGTGGGACCAGACCAAGATCAAGTGGAATTTATGGAAAACAGTTTATTTGGGTATTGCATATTGCTATACAAATAGAATACACTCTACTGTTACTGACTTTATTATAATGCTACATTTGTATAAAATTGAGTGCGTATTTTATGTTCACCTTAAAATTGTATTTGTATGAATGACCAGTCCGGTTTTAGAAACAACTGATTTATCGTATAGCTGTAATACAAACTAATCGGCAGATTTTTGTTATTTGACAAGATATTGTAATCAAATTTTCTACATCGTACTTTTTTTATATATAAAATCAGTATGCACTACTATGCATTAGTTCTACATTAATTTAAAACTGCCCTGGGAACTTTCTTGTTATTTAAAATTTTTTTTATGAAAACTAATATAAATTTTAAATAAATATTATTTGACCTGTGTCAATTAAAGTTAAACATAATATTCTGCACTATTATATATCCCTTTGAGTATATCGAAACATTTAAAGTATTTTAGGCTTTCGTGGATATAGAACCTAACAGGTATGTACAACACGCCTTATTCCATTTTAACTAGATTTTCTTCTCAATTTCAAAAGTTCCTTTCTGAAAATGCTATAAATCACAAAATAATAATCCGAAAACTATTAAATTTGACCCGTCTTTCTAAAGGTTAGGACCAAATATTAAAATTTGATATAATCTAATAGCGCCGTTTATGAGTCATTCCGAGGACTTATCAATTGACCTAGTAGAGTATATCCATTGAAATGGAACCAATAACCCTTTTGCTAATGAGCTTTAGTGCTTCTAATTCTGTGGGCAATTCCAATGTGGCCAAATATGTTTGATCATCCTTTTTTTGTCCTATTTTTCGAATTGTGGCGTTTTTTAGATATATTATTTTTTACAATACAAGCACAGTTTTTGACCTATTGAAGGATATTGACTGCCGATAAAAAAACTAAATTCAAATTCGGTTAAAGTAACCAAAAATACTTAGAAATGCATATCAAAATTATTTGCATCACTTTAAAAAAAAGTTTTTGTCAGGCATAAGTGTATCAAAGTAAAGAACAATTATAATAGGAATGTAATAGCTTAAAGTTTAAAGTTTCATCCAAATCCATTCACTATAACTAGTCCACTGTGCGTCGCTGTCCGTGTTCAAGTCGCAGTCTCATTTCCACTGTTCCACAATAACTACAACAACAACACAGTAGCAGAAACATTACGAAACTTTCCCGGTTTCTGCTGACATGTGTTTTTTTTGACTGATCTTGTGATGATATAAGCATTACCCTAGAAGGGGACGATTAACGAGAACTCACTAGTCGGACTGTCCACTACATATTCTATATTATATACACTTCTATTTTGATACTATGCCATTTTAGTAGCACTTAACACAGTTTACGTTACTGTTTACGTTCTTATAACCTGCTGACGTTGCCACAGCCAATGCGCAGTTCGTCAGTCTGGCAGTCTGCGCGGTCTCTGCGAGGGGTTTCCCAGAATTCTGACAGTGCAAAGTGAAATTGGTGTTGCGTATCCACTGACAGGAAACGAAATGCAGCCCGTTGCAGGCCACATTAATAGCAAATTAGCTGAAAAAGCAGCGAAAATGCAAGTGACTTAATCAGAGGCAGCTAAGCAGAGGAGGCAGGCAGAAAGACAGAGAGAGAGAGAGAGAGAGAGACAAGCAGACAGACAGAGGTTGCCTACAACCTTGACGGCGCCCCCCAAAGCGCATAACTCAAGGGTCCGCAGGATGGAGGCAACTGCAGCCAGGGACCCAGGCTTCCCAGGCTGCCTGGCCAGGCTCAACCTCAGGCACAACCCGAGCTCATGCATAATGCAAAGCGCCGCGCGGCGATGTGGAGGATCTCTGGTGGTGGCCCAAGCGCGGCAGCGACGGCGACGGCGTTGCGTTGTATTTTTCAACAAATTAATTATTGACAAAAAGGCGGAACGAAGCGAGCAAGCAAGAAGTAGGGGAGTGCGAGAGAGAGCGAGAGGGAGGGAAGAAAGGGTAGCACTGTTTTGGTGGGAACTGAACTGAGGGGTTTCAATTGGACAATGGATCAGGGACTAAGCTCAGTTTACTATAACCACATACATACAATATAAACAAAGGGAAACATAGTATAGTATAATAATAATAGTATAATATATTATAATATATTTGCCAAGTTATATTTTATGTTAATTGCATTCACTTAATTTCTATTTTATTTAAGTGTGACCTTAGTCTATACACCATCGGCTTCATTGCAAGTTGATTTAGTTGCCGATAAGCCTCTCGATATGCCTATCGAAAAGAGAGTGTTGAGTAACACTAAAAACGCGGGACGGCGTCATGCGTTGAAAAGCAAAGTGAACAGCTTGAAATTGTGTACAGTTTTAAATTAAATACAACAATACAGTACATCCACATTATATATATTCATTATAAATAATTCTTTATACTTGGTTTTCAGCTCTTCGAACGGAAATCAACATGTAAAACTGAATATATTTATGGCTTGCAACCATCTCTATTTGTTCGTTAGACAGTTTGGCAACTGTCATTGCTCACTTGCTTCCTCTTCCCTTTCTTAGCCCCACAACAATCCCCCTGGTCTTTCTTACTCATCTCTTGGCTTGCAAAGTTATTGGTACCACATTTTTTGCCTCACACTCGCACTTCATCAACGCGAAATGATTGGCATGCCAACGTCAACGTCAGCCACTGCAGCAGCAGCAGCAGCAGAGAGTCTGACAGACGAGCAAACGATGCGTGGACAGAGGGACGGGCTGGACAGTCGGGTGATTGGTGGCTACAGCGGCGACAGCCTCCGACATGTGTAAAGGAATCGTTTAAAATAAATGACAGCGGCGCCCCCTCTACCCGCCACCCCGCACTGTGCACTCTCCGCACCAGCTGTGCCTGCATAATTACCCCAAGAGCCGCTGCCGCACACGGCAGATCACAATAATCAATACGCCAATGGAGACTCAAGCTGAGGCTGATGCTGATGCTGAGCTGAGATGGAGACGGAGACTGAGGCCAACACGACGGAACAAGAGCTTGGCCGAGTTCTCATCGTGCCTACCGTGTAGGCGCATTAGAGCTGCCGGCATTGCCCGACTGTGGCAGTCAACTGACGATTTCTGGTGGAGAATATTATTGTTATTGTTATTTAATAGATGCATATGTATTGCACCCACTTCTCCGCTATCAGACCTACTTTTCTTTATGTATTCTACGATTACAATAACCTCATTTCTACAGTTTTAAAATGATAGAGTAACATACAATAACATACGATGGATCTTTTGACAGAATCAATATTTTAAATATTGTGGATGGAACACGATTCCCAATACTAATGCCATTAATATTTCGCAGTTTATTTTAATATTACCTCTTCTTTTCTTTCATAACAACCCTAGATCGCATAAGTTGTGTTTGTATTCCTTCTAGAGGTACACGTTCTGTTCTGCCACTCTCCTTGGAGTTTTCATTATTTCAGCTTCCTTTTCGAGTTCTCTGTGCTAATTACAGTTGACTTTGTATTTAGAGAATCCAACTCTGAGTCCTCTCTTTATTCTATCAAACTGTATAGCCCTAGTTACGTAATATTTGGTCCTAAAAACCGAAATGAACTTACTGCGCTGATTAGGTTCTACTGGAGTGCAATCCTCAGTCCCCAATCCTCTGCATTAAATGTTGAATAGTCTATATTAGAGTTTTTGATTTGGGTTCATTTCAGGAAGAAAAACGACACGAAAGAACAAAATACTCAAAGGCCAAAAGACATAAAGAACAAAAGAATTAAAATCAGGGATTTGGTTCGTTAGTTCAGTTTGCGGATTAGTTTAAACGAACTCAGTCTGAACTAAACGGTACAACTCTAGTCTATATAGTATCAAAGCAATCCTGACAGACTATCTTAAATATTGATAAACTTGACATTGTATATATATAATAATATACTCTGCACTCGAAATCCTTTTCATGACACTGACGTCCATTTATAAGGTATCTCACAGTCGTTAAATCTTCCGCGTGCTCACTCACTTGTTTCCCTTTTTTGCCACTGAGTGCGTGTGTGTGGTCCGCTGGCTCACTCATGTTTTCGGTGGCTTCGTTTGAACTGGGCCCAGTGCAAGGCTTTCCTGGCTGCGGTGCCCAGCTTGAAGCTGGCTCCCGTGAGTCCCGGGCGTGCCTAGATTAGTTGTTTACACGCATCCAGAGCGAGTAAGCGAGTAAGCGATGCAAATCCATCATTCATCAGCCGGAATGCGGCTCGCTTAGAGCAGAGGCCCAGTTTTTAGCACATTACAACACCTTTCCTTGAGGAGGAATCTGCATAGTGCAGTGGAGGGTATTGGAGTGGGGTGGGGAAGGGAAGACAGCGCCGCGGGCAGAAAGTAAATGTTGCACACACGCCAAGGCAACACCTGGTGCCCACTGTTGCTGCCTCCTCCTGCGAATGACTGAGCTGGGTCTGGCCAAAGGGCGAGCGATAACTTTTCCGCTGTCAGTCGAGCTGTCCCGCTGTCTTATCCCGACCTTTCACCCTCCCCTCCCTCTTCGAATAGCGACAAAAGCGGCAAATTGTCAACTTGGCACGCATTTTATTAAATCGAAGAATGTTTGCCGACTTCAAGTGCCAAGAGTAAAGTCATCCCGGGCTCAGCTGCTGTCAAACTTATGCCAAGCAGATCGAGAAAGGCCATCGCACACACACACACACCACACACACACACATAGACAGAGAGGGACTCTGAAGCAGCGTGGACACAAAGTCGACAAAGTGAAATTTTTTAATTGCATTTTTGCCAACTGTCGCTGAGGATTATTGGCAAATGGCAAAGCGATTCATTCCGTTGGAAATTGCAGCGGAAAATCTCTTGCGCTTCTTGCACAACACAGAACTCGCATTAGTCTAGAGAGGGGGCAGCAGGAAAGGAGGGGAGGGAGGGATTGGTAGAGACAATGGCAACTTGTATTCAAAATGTGCAACGAGACATTTGCACTTGCAAAGGATATTGAATAAGAACAAAAGGAGAAAGACATCGAGAGAGAGAGGGAGTAGGAAATGAAGAGGGGGTGTAGAGGTGGGGGCGGGTTGCATAGAGAAAGGTTACTTATGCTAATGAGCAATTGCGACGGATAGTGCAGGCAGTAGACAATGGCGAAGCATTTATTGAAAGTAGCCTGGAAAACAGCAGCGTCAGCCAATTCACAAAGCAAATACCAAGTAACCAAGTATCCAATTCGAAAAGCAATCCAAATGAATATCACTAGTAACAAACTATATCAATAGACCCTTAGCTAGGGAATATAACTAGTAACACACTAAGAGGGGTATACTCTGTTTGACTTGCTAATAAGCCACAGATCCAGATATAATATATTCTGTAAACTGATACGTATGTTTACCTGGACTGCAGTATATTATCAAACTTGGCAATTACACTCACTTAGGTTCTAAAACGAGCCACATACAATTAAAGTTAGACATATGCATTATTAAAAATATTAAAAAACAAAAATACGTCAGTTTTCGTAGGAAGAATTTAAGAAAAATGAATGATTTCATCCAATAATACAAATAACAAACAACGAGTGATTTATAAATTTACCCTGCAAATAAATTAAATTAATTTTAAATTTAATTGTCTTAAAATTTTGTAAACTTAAACTTAATGCTTAATTATTTTAAATTGACTTTTTAAATAATTCTTTGTAGCTAATTCAGTCGACTTTATTTAATCGACTTTAAATTAAATTAAATAAATAAATAAATAGCTTTTGCCTTGCCGAAGAAAGACTTTCCTTGCCAGACACTTGAATAGGGTATTTTAATTTCGGTTAGAAGCTTGCAACGCACATAGAAGACATCCATCTTACATAATACATATATAGTCTAAATTAGCATCAACAGAAGAATCGAACTTGTCCCTCTCCTTGATGTAGTGTATCCTTGTGTCCGTCACTTGCGACATAATCTAGGTCTTTCAGTTTTAAAGCAATTTTTAATGAAACTTGGTATTTCATATTTGCTTCTTATGACTACTGCAGACTGTATGAAAGTCAATTTGGAACAAGAACTTATTGGACTGATATATCGTATAGCTGCCATAGAAACTTATCTGTCGATTTTTGTATCATTGTCAAGATAGGCTTGTTCTCGTTTTTCTATTTTTTTACAATCACATGATTAAACTCCTGTTATCTTCATAGAAACAATACCTCAGAAGTTATGATTTTCATAAGGTTATTGCATAGTGTATGTTCAGGGAGTTTGAGCTAATGTAGGTGAACAATGGTAATAATTATAGTTGATAATGGTAATATATACATATTACTAGTACTGGAAGAATCGTAAAAAATTGATGCTAAAGCCTGCAAGGGTATAAAAACCTTCGACCTGCCGAAGGAGCCCTTTCTTTCATGTTTTACTTTTGCCGTTGTTTAAAAGTTTCGATCGCTTGTCAGCCTGGGAAAGAGCTTTTGCGCTTGTGCGTGCGTTTGTGTATGTATGTGTGTGTGTGTGTGAGAGCTGCTACGCGTCGCCACCCAGAAGCTCAAGTTTATAAAAGCCTACATATTCCATCATCATCATCATCATCATCAGCAGCAGCAGCATCAGCAGCAGCAAGATCATCGGCAACATCATCATGAGGATCCTCCACAACTTTGTGTGTGTTTTCGATAAGTTGTTGCTGCCACGCAACCGACACGACAGCATCAGCAGTAACAACAACAACAACAACAGCAGCAGCAGCAGTAACAACAACAAGCAAAGGCCACACAAAGGCACAACGATCCCAAGCAGCGCATGATGATGTTGCCCCTGATGATGATCGATGCTGTTGCCGCTGCCAAAACAAAACCAAAAACCGATTCCAATAGTCAGCGCCAGCAACAATAACAACAACAGCAGCAACAACAACAGCAGCAACAACAACAGCAACAGACGGCAGCGTTTGATTTGGTTCGCCTGCTACGCAGCCCATTAAAAGTACAATGACCAGAAAATAACGTTATTAAGCACTGCAGCCTGGACGGACACGACTGGACATGACAGGACAGGCAGAAAAACCCAAAAACCTCGGAATCAAAACAAAGTAAGCAAGAACTGCCCACACACACAGACACAGTTGTATGCGAGCTCCAAATGAAACAGAGAGAGAGAGAGAGAGAGAGAGACAGACAGAGACAAAGACAGCGATAGACAGATATAGAAAGAGAGGAGGAAACTCTAGTTTCAATTCTGGATTGAGGCACGATCGGAAGCAAAAACGTTGGAGGTCCGCTGCATAAACAGAGCAGAAACAACAACAAGAAGTAGGTAAGAAGCAACTGGAAGTATTCAGAGTATAGACAAAAGATACCCTTTAAAAGATGGAAATACACATAAAGAGTATACATATTGTTACATAAAAACAGTTTACTAAAAATGTACATATATTATATCCTCCCCCCCTAACATTTTTAAATTATATACCTCCCATTATATACCCTTTCATACGATATATCAGTATTTACAACGTAAAGAAATAAAACATTTACAAACCTATAAGTTCGACTTTACAACACTTCGTCAATAGGCAAGACGAGCTTAGCAAATCCGTCAGCCTATTGCAACAGCAATTCTTAAAATTTGGATCGAAAGGATATACAGCTTCATTGAAGCTTTTATTTAACTTCAATCAATGCCTTTATATGAAACTTTATAGTTAACGATACCAACGATACGATAACAAAGACACGCCAATTTAAATTGAAAGTTTTACATATTGTATGTATACCCATAAAGTTTAAAAGTTTGTTCCGTCTGTCCGTCCGTCTTTCTGTTGCAATGCAAACTAATTTCTCAGAGCTTTATTTATAAAACTTGGCCTGTTCCAAGTGCTTTTTATAACAGATCGATCAGACTGATATATCGTATAGCTGTCTTACAACCTAATGACCGAACAAAATTACTGCATTGCCTTCTTCTATAAAAATAATGTTTTATATTTCATCAAAATCTCATTGATATAACATTTATTAGTATATTACATAGGAACAATCGGCCCAAATAATCCGAAATGATATTCTATGGGACAATTATATATCATATGCTAAATCAATTTTAAACAAATAAAGTACATGTCCAGTAATTTGAGTTATACAATAATAATTAGCTGTTATCGAATACATAATATTGTTATATTTATATTATATATACTTAAGTAACATAGTAAAGGAACTACAAGGGAAGATAAAAGTAAAAATCAACAAGGGTACAATATTAATTAGTTGTTTACGAATTAATAATAATGCTATATATGTATTATTTATAAAGTTATATAGTAAAGGAACTACAGGGAAAGATAAAAGTAAAAATCAACAAGGGTATGCTAAAGGTAGCCCTGCTTTCAGGTCTCCTCTTCCTTCCTTTAATGTTTTGGTTCGAGAGTCACTAATTTTCTCTCAATTCCCTTTGCATGCTGGCCAGACCTAACTGCCTAACTGTTTATCACATTAGCCCCAAACTAATTGGCGAGCCTTTGAGTCGGGTTAGCTCTGATTAGAAGGCAGAAGCAATCACAGAGAAGAGCTGTCCACTTATTCAGCAAACAGGACGAACTGCACAGTGCACAGTCCACACCGACTGGTACCAGGAAAGACTTGTACCACCCTCAGACAATGACATTCTGTCCCAATTGTCTCCGAAATACCCCGAACTGCAGCAGACAGCAGCAGCAAATTGTACTCGAAAAGGCGGCCAACTGCAAAATGGCTCTCTGTGAATGTGGCTTAAAATTGATTGAAATTATCAGCTTTGGCTTGTGGCATGTCAATGTGTAACTGTGTGTGTGTGTGTGTGTGAGTGGAAGCGAGATGGAGATAGGTATTTAATGGGTTAAACGAGGCAATGTGTCGTCGGTGTCGCTGTCGCTTGCCAAGTGGCTTACGCTTGTTACTTAATTGGATTTGGGTTAAGCATGAAAATTACGGCCAACACAGTGCACAATAACAATAAACTTGTAACTAAAGTCCCATTCTATGTGTGTGCGCATGTGCGTGTGTTACATTTAAAGAAATGATTGGTGAAATGTCCTCATAAGAGAGAAGGAGAGAGAGAGAGAGGGAGCCAGAAAAGCGTCTGTCAGTGGATTTGCTCGGGCGAGCGTGTCAAAAATCAGGCTGAGGTCACATTCCCTGTAATTAGCAATGCTAGCAGCAGCAGCAGCAGCAGCATCATCATCAGCATCGGCTCCACGCGCCAAGTGCCAACGTCAGCTGCCAACTATCGTATGCCAAATGCCAAATGAAATGCTTGCCAACCAAACCAACAACAACAGCAGTGGCAACAACAATAGCAGCAACAGTCAACATTCAAGTGGCATCAAAGCGCCAGTTTGACATGACGCAAAAATGCGACAAAAAACTGAAAAACAAACAATACGAGAGGCAACCAAGGACTTGCCTTAACTCTTTAACAGTATCCCAACGATTAAATATACAGCAAGTAATTATTCAATCGAATAGAGATGGTTCCTTTATATCATAGTCAGTAAACTGATGTTTATTAATCATATTTAAATAATATCTTTGTATCTCAACAAAACTCAACTTAAATTAAGATTTTTAAAATCGTCACATCAAAAATTAATATTTTATCATTAAAATTTTTTCTTCCAACTTTTTCAAAAACAATTCTTAGTGCCAACAAACATGATTAAGAACATAATAATATATATAAGTAAGCATGTTAAGAATGGGATACTCTCATTAGAACAGGGTACCGTCTTTAATGACACACCGTTAAAACAACGATCGTTTTTACTTTTTAATTGATGTTTATTGAATGGCTATTTTACAATCGATTTAAAGAAAACCGCACATTTTAAGAATTGAGTTGAATCAAATATAACTCTTTGTTTTTATTAAAACAAATGAATTAACAAAACATTGTTTAAAATGTATTCCCACATATGTTTCATATCCATTTTGTCATAAAGTAAACATTTAGAACTATATCAAATTGTCGCATGTTTTCTGCCAAGCTGCCAGTAATATTTTAATAAATAAATATGGAATTTGAATGTGCAAAATTATTAGGGAAACTAGTATTTGAAATATGTGGCACTGTGCCAGCGAATAGTATTTGTCTAATGAGTGGCATAGTTGGGGCATAATTGATGTCTTGTTTTCATTTTCAATATGAATATTTCAATATTTCTATTTCTGTGGTGTACGAGTATATGGACTCTTAAGTTATTTCTAAAATTTGTAAACAAACAGAAGAGATGCAGAAACAAACAATAGAACGAAAATACCTACGGTTTCATAGCGTTGCAGTTAATTGAAAACATTTTCAGTAATGTGTAATGTAATGTAATGTTAGCTATTCATTGAATTTATTTATAATTGATTTATTAGTTTGATTGTAAGGGATTTATTTATTTTGTTTACGATATATATTTATAACTGATATTCGTAAATTGCTCAACACTTATTCTTAGACACGATCAAGATTTTGAGAAATGTGGCCGATATAATTAGAGAATTCTTGTTGTACTTTAACATAATATATGTAATTTATATTACAATACCCTCTTCTATGATATATTAAGAGTGACAATACATTTGTTGAAGATCAAAGTGAACACTTGTTCACGTGTGTCCAATATTTGTTTATTTCTATATTTTTGCTGGCATTGGAGAAAGCATTTATGTTTGGCATTTGGCATTCAAAAAGGCAACTAAAGCTTCAAAATTCTGACAAGCTTTTCACATTTCCCACATTCTTGCAACTCTTCCAAACTGAACTTGCTGGAACATTGTTATATTGTTGTTGCTGTTGTCTTCGTTGCTTCATTTTTTGTTGGTTTCAGTGGCAACAACATGTTGTTGCTGCTCTCGCCCCTAGTTGATGTCGCCGTCAGTCTGTCTAACTGTCATTTTCCCTTGTACAACAACTGTTATGTCTAACACAAACACAAACATCTTGGCATGTACTATAGTATATATGCAGCAACAGCAAGCATAGTTCATACGTAAATACATGCAGACACTGTTGTTGTTTACCTCAGCAAAAAGACTTGACGTTTGTTACAGAATGCTCTTAGGATAATTGGGACAGTTAAGGAAGAAATATTTAACTGCAGTTGTAAGAATTTCAAATTGACTTGAAATCCAAATTATTAATTATAAGTAAAAGAAAATAAGGGTAAAATTAAAAATCAAATCAGATTATTATTAGAATCTATTCGTGAACAATAACTAAGTTTCCAGGAAACTGAAACTGACTTTAATTGAGAGATTAATAATATTAACAATATGCATTAGTAATCTAAGAATAACATGCTTCGATGGTGAACTTTCTGATTTTGTATTTATCGTAATATATATATGGTAAATATTGTTCAAGTATGTATTGTGTACTTGACTGGCACATTAGTCTTAAAAGAAGACTGTTTTAAAATCATCTCAACAATAAAAAGAATGAAACTCAGTCTTTAAATATCAATTATACCAGAGATACTGATAGGATTATAAATAGAATGCTATAACCTCTGCCAATGTAATAATAATGACACTATAATTATTGTTTTTCGAATCTAAAGAGGAAATCACTCACAGAACTGCGCAAGAACATCAAAGTTTCGATGTTTTCCAGAAGAAATGTGTTGGTTCTTAGCTGTTCTGTACATATTTTGTCTTTTTCGCTGTGGCAACATATTTCACTGCATAATTTCATAGTTGTTCTCTCGTAATGCATGCAAAAAGGCAACAACAACAACAACAGCACAACAAGGACTACATGGTGTCATGGGAAGGTTTTGGGATGGAAGTAGGACGGGGTGGGGGTGGGGGGGGATAACGAACTAAAAACTTGACATGGGACAGCCGCAGCCCCCCGGTCTAACTGACAGTTGTCGTTGTCCCGTGACGTGTTTTTGCTGTGGTTCCCTCAATGGTTGCCATTGTTGTTGCCATTGTTACTGTCTCTGTTGTTGTTGCTGTTGCTGTTGTTGTTGCTGTTGTTATTGTGTGGGCCCTCTTGTTATCATTTTTTAATAACATTGTTGCGCAGCACAGCGCATTTACATAAAACACAAACTGTCAGGCGATGTCAAAGTCGCATCGCATCGCATCGCATCGCAGCACATCGCCCGCTCGACTCGACTCGACTGGGTCCACACGTGGTATGAGTAATTTCTGCTTAAGCACAAGACAATGACACGCGCGTGCACTAACTGACTGCGTGACTGTGTACGTGTGTGTGTTGGCATGTGTGTGTGTGTGTGTTATGAAATAAAACAATTTTCATACAAATTCCGTGCATTTGCATAAATTCCATGTGCATGTCGTCATCCTCAATGCAAGCGAAGTGCCAACACGCATCCGCATCCGCATCCCGCCTGCAGTGCTGCCTGCCCTCTCCTCTTGGATAACCGGCCTGGCCTGGCTGACAGTTCACAGCTTGGCAGGCAGCTAACGAAGGCATCAAGGCGCGACATTTAGCCAAGTGTTTTTGGGGTGAAAACTTTTGTGGGCAACTTTTTGTCGCTCGTGCAATAATCATCAAATTTCACTGCATATGAAACAAAAAAAGGCGATGCCAAAATTACAGCAATAATAGCAGCAGAAGGAAGCTTGGTACGAAACAGAGCACATGATTGCAGCATAAAAGCGTTATTTACATGACACTGTCCCCCCCTTATACTGACGTCCTGTCGTCCTGTCGTTCACTCCTCCCATGGCATCGTGCCGTGGCGCATGCGCCGCAAACTTTTCCGTTTGCCATTTGCCGCCTCAATAGTTTCCAACGACCTCTGGCCACGTACCTACCTCCCTGCCTGCCTCCCTGACCCCACCTCCTCCTCCCTCTCCGTACTCCCACCAAACTGGCCGGCGGCTTTATTGAGGTTTTGTTTAAGCTTTTAGTGTACTTTTCTTTTTCGGCGCACTTGCGCTACGAAAAAGTTGGACTCTATCTGTGTGAGAGTGTGTGTCTGTGTGTGTGTGTGTGTTGGTGTGTTTGCCCGGCAGCATTTTCGCAATTAGGCAATAGTTTCAATTTTTTTCTCTCTCTCTCTCTCTCTCTGTCTGTCTCTCTGTGTTTATCCATTTGCTGTGTACTTCCTTCCTCTCCTTCCCACCTCTCTCGCTGCAATGGAACTTTCGAGTTGAATTTTCGACAGAAGTTTCCAGTTTTCAGTTTTCATTGCTAACAGCGTTCGACACATACAAAAATGCTGCGTAATTGAGACTGATTGTGGATAGAGGCGGGAGGGGGGTAGGAATGGAGTGTGGGATAGAACACTAGAGGGGAAGGTAGAAGGACTGACAAAGTTGAGTCCAGCCGAGTTTGGACGAATTGTATCCGCATTCGATGAGATAGAAATGTATCTAGTCACTAGTCGCAAAAAAGTTAGTTAGCAAATGAAGTGAAAGGGTTAGGAAGAGGGTAAACAGAGGGGATTGGGGGATGGATAGCAGGGGAGGGAGTTGATTCACAACATGTTGTAAATATTTAAACAGCAATTAAATGCCAATTTGTAAAGGCTTGTGCAGTGTTGCCCAGGTAATGCAATAAAGTTATTAAGTTATTAAGCATATTTACGATTATAATCCCCAATTAGTAGTTTTAAATGTTATGCTTCAATCCACTCACTCTATCAATGTTCCTCTCTCTCTCTCTCTCCTCTCTCTCTCTCTTGAATTTGACGCAATTTGCACACATTCAAGTGCATTCAGGTAAGAAGGAATTTACAACACGTATTTATACCCGCTACACACGTGGGTAGAAGGGTATTATAACTTTGGTTACGATCGAATAATTAAATTGGAAATTATTTAAGAAATTATTTTAAAGAGGTACTCATTTACAAGCAGCTCCCTACAAAGTATGCAACAAAAAATATGCTAAACATAGAAGTTACTCTATACTTTTTTTTTTTTTATTATATTTATTATAACGACCTCAATATTCACACAGTTGAGGCATAAATTGGGAGACACACAAGTCGTACCAGTGACAGACTAGTGAGCCATAGCAGTCTTCTTGCAAGACGTCTTATCCCCCGTTCGACCTTTGAGACGACTCAAACGGCCAGGCTTTGCCAAGACAATTGGACAACACTAACAAATCCTCATGTATGTTCCTACTTTACTCATTTTAACATAGTGTTTGGTAATTCTTAAAAATATTTCTCCACCTAGTGATGTTAAGACATAATATTATGATATACGGATTCTTCACTTAATAAATATAATATAAAAAACTTAAAAAAACTGGACCCTATTTTATATCTAGTTTATAAAGGGGTTCCGGGTTCGAATCCTAATTTTGACATAGTGTTTGGTAATTCTTAAGAAAATATTACTCCACCTTGTGATGTTAAGATACGATATTATGATGTATGGATTCTTCACTAAATAAATAACAATTTTTTTTTTTTTAAAATTATATCTAGTGAAATAATTACTTACTAAAAGACTACCCCTACTTACTAAACAAACCCTAATTAGTATGAAATTTTAGTATAAAATGTCAATCGCCACCAAATCGTTTACCGATTACCGTTTTAGAAATTGTTTTACTCAGCTGTGTATCAGGTATATCACAGTCGGTTATGCTCGACTGTAGCTTTCTTACTAGTTATCGCAGGCATTTTTGTCCGTCCACCATCGCTGCCCCGTCCACACTTCATTCAGTTCAACACCCAAAAGAGAAAGAGCGGTAAGGGGATGGGTGCGGGGAGTGCGACAATAACATCGGCCATCAATATAAAGTGCGTGCCACATTATCAAACGCATTTATTTGCCGAACTAGGATGCTGATAGAGAGGGGGGGGAGGTGTCAGTAGGGTCAGCAGCAAAGCCCACGTATTAAGATGGACCCTGACGCACTTATCGCACTACTGTAGCCGAGATGAAGACAAGAAAAATGGCCGAGTTGCACGAAGCAAAGGCAGAAGAAGCAGGAGGAGGAGAGGACGAGGGGCAACTGGACAGAGAGCCACAAGATACAAAAAATGTTGGCCACGTTGACAGCTTAACGTACGAAATTAATGTGACAATCTTACTGTATGCTCATATGTGCGTGTGTGTGTGTGTGTGTGAGGACACATATGCGCAGCCAGGCAGATAAACATGTTGCCAAAATGAGCAAGAGAGTGGGGAGAAGGAGAAGCAGGACTGGCAGGATAAACAGCTGCCAAAACTGTCTGACATTAATTACGCACTATGGAGACGAACGAGTCGAACTGTTGCCGAAAATGGAGAGTGGAACTCATTAAACGCGTCCAACTGTGCGTATGCGTGATGCGATCTAATGCCATGTGATATGCCCCGGCGCAAACATTAAAAGTTTTTATTGCCCTCCCACTCCCGCTCAGTTCCCCTGAAGCACACGGCGACTATCTGCTGTCGGGCAGACAACAAAAAGCATTAAATTACTTTATAATCCGTTTATAGCTTCAGCCGGAAGTGGCCGAGACACTCACACACACCCATATACACACACAGACAGAGACACACACGCGCTCGCAATCCCCCTCGACTAGATAGAAGGACATCCCGGCACGTCCTGTGTGCACCCCTAGGAGGCAGCTCAACAACATAATCAAATCAAAGATTACGTTGAAACATTGAAATTACGTACCGAGCAGACATACAAACACACTCACACACACATACACACAAACACACACAGCCCGATGAAATGTGTGCCTTCTCATCACTTTAGTTGGTAATCTGCCACCAGAGCAAAGTGCAACAACAACACGAGCTGGAATTAAAATGGCAGCAGGCAATGCATGACTACACTACTGCCCTGTAGAGATAGAGACAGCATACGTATAAAAAGATAAATGACAATATATATAAATGACAATATATACTGTAATATATATCATCATATATCTTATAAATATTATCATTTATCTTCCATATTATATCTGTATATATGCATCTTATATAATTGTCATTTATCTTCGTTATTTTAAAATATATTTTACGATAAATTGAGGTATAAAGGGAAATAAAAGTATAGAGACGAAGATAATGGCGATATGACAGTAAATGACTTAATAAAAAAGAAATACAATATGTCAATATATATTGGAAGATATTTAACTATATATTACGGTGCATAGAAGATATAAGGAAGTTACACGATACATAGAAGATGAATGACTGTATATATAAGATATATAACTATATATTGAGTTATGCGAGTATTATCACTAACAGTTTAAGGGGAGGTTTCCTTATCACTCACCTACCACATTTTCCGGCACAGTTACGAATCTAAGGCCGTATCTATTGATTCGATTTACCTCATTAAAAGTACTTTGTAAAGAAAATACTGTTTTGTACGTCTTTAACAAAAATTTAGAAATTTAAGTAATATATTTACAGTTTTTATGTGAGGTTAAAGTGAAAAAATACCAGTCAAAATCATTTTTTTTGTTTTCAATATTTCTTTCATCATGGTTGTTTAACGAAATGTTATAAATTCTGATTTGAGCCATAAGGAATTTGTTACAAAGGGATAAAATCTTCTATTTATAGACTCCTCTTTTTTCGCGCATAGATGCTGTCAAGCCGCCAACTTGGATTTTTTAAAGTAATAATGTTTTTCAAGTCTCTTATAAAAGCAAACTTAGCCCTCAAAACGGAACGATCGTATAAGTATTCATTGAATTTCATTATATTTATTAAATCTGGCTGTCTTACGGCTAAATATAAATGAGCCTCCTCTTAATGGCAAAGTCGTGAGGCTTCGCACCACCTTCCCCATTGCCGCACACACACAACTACAGGGTATTCGCAGTGTATGCAAGAAAAAACTACTGCATAGCATGCGGCGCCGCTCGACTGCCGCCAAACAATTACACACATAAAGCAAAATGCGCTACAACTTTGACCTGCTGCCACTGCAAAAGCAGCCCTCATACACACCCCCCATCTACCCAACCCACTTCTGATGTTACCCCCCCCCCTTGTGCTTCAAGTAACGTAAACGGGCAAAAGTCTTCAGCGCTTCATTCACAAGCATTCGCTGTGAATGTCTATGGCACCCACTGTACCCAGCGCCTGCGCACTGTCAACTTAACGCAGACGATCTGGCAACGCTGTCAGAGGCAGATGCAGCACAGAGAAACCAGGAAGCGCTATCAGTTGGCTCGCTGCCCTCAGCTCGTGAGCGTCGCCAGCGTGTGTGCCTTTGCCTCCTTGTGTGCGCGGTTGTAGTAGATGTGTGTCTGTGTGTGACTGTGCGACGTATACGTGCGAGGGCGCCAAGTTGTGTGTTGTGTGTGTGTGTCTTCGACGACATTGAACCACCTGCCACGGCGTGTTGCCAAAAAAAAGAAGCGAAATACACACACAAAGTAAGCGGCAAGGCTGACAGCGGCTTCCGTGGCAAACAATTTGCATAGGGTACCTACACACACACGCACACACACACATACACACGCAGAGCTTGTGTGTTTAAACAGTGACTCAATACAAACAATTGTTACGGCAGGACGAGCGCGAATAGAGTCAGCGCCCAGCAGTAGGCAACGGTTTTTGTGTTGTGCAAAATGGAAATGGATGTCAATCGCCAGAGACGCCACAATGCCAACCTAATGACCATATCCGCCCGCTGCTGTGCTAACAACAATGGCACCACCACAACATGTGCAGCAAGTGCATCAACAGCAACAACAACAACAAGTGCTGCAAGTAGCGGATGCTGCGGCATCTTGAGTCGCCTCCTCTGCGTGAGTCGCCACAAGGCAACACATTCGGTCGCTGGCAGCGAGTGCCCCACAAGTCACAGTCACAGCGAGCCGCTGTTTATCCAGCGTAAGACACTGGCGTCGACTCCCATGGCAGCGCAGTCGCGTCGCAGTCGACGCACGCCACAGGAAATCTATTTCGAGAGTCGCGGTAAATCCTGCAAGAAGCTATTGAAATTCAATGGTAATTCCAATAAGGTGAGTGCCGTTCCCAGCCCAAGTAAGGACTGCAACTTTGCCTTTGTTTGTGTGTGTGTGTGTTTTTAAATGAAAGGGGATATATATCAAGAGATGACAAACAGAAGATATACGCTCTGCCAAATATTGATAAGAGGGAGTGCAAGCTGATTTAAATAGAATGGCTGTCTAGGAAGCAGTTTAAAGCTGAATTTGCATAGGAAACTGGCAGTATTTAATGATTATTTTATAAATATACATATATCATATATATACCATATATATATATATATATATATATATTATATTTTATATATATTATACTTTTTATATTTCATATTATCACTTAGATGAGATTTCTTGCTTTAGTTGCACAAGGCAGAACGCGCTGTGATTTAACAGCTCTGAGGCATACGCACTATTGCCAATGGGCTTAGCAATTCGTATTTATTCGTATTTAAATAAATATGCAGTACTGTACAAACATTGTGCAAACTGAAGCTTAAACTTAAAAAGAATCCATCGAACAGAAGCATGGGAATTCAATAAATTAGCACGTGCCTTAAAAATAACGTGTTTAAGAACACTTTAAATTACTGCTTTCAAGATACTGTCAACTGACTTTAATGTGATCCCCTATAATATACGATGATACATAACTACTCTGGCTGATTAAGATGTTTTCAATGGCAATCAATTTGCCGAACTTTACATACTTTACAATGAACAAATTAAGAAAATTTATTTAAGCAAAATTAGATTGCACACCCAATCGGCAGATAGATGTTAATAATTTGATGTTTTAGCTAACTCAATGTCAAAATATCGGTTCAAGTTCTTCACTATAGATTATCTCTCTTCTGCCAAACACAACATACACTGTAAATAGACAATAGACAAGAAACAGATTTGTATGTACATATGTTTCACGAAGTATCTAACTTCTATCATCAGTATTCAGACCTGTAGCGAGGCGTGTGCAGGGTGTGCGGTGCACTAGGGCCCCATCGCTACTGCCCTCCCAGCATTCATCGCAAACTTTCTTTGTGATCGAAGACACTTTCCTTTTCACTTGTTGGGAATTCTAGTAGCGCCGAGATCAAACAAATTCAATCATCAAGCTTGTTTTTATTGTGTCCTATAAAGTCCTATACACTTCATAGAGTTATTCTTCGAGACATCTGAATGCAATTGACCTTAGTTTAAAGATGCAAAAGGCTCCTTTTGTGTAGAGGATTGTGGGGTGTGTTTCTAATCACCAAGTCTTGAAATAACTATATGCTATATATATCGTACATATCATATATATATATATATATTATTTAGTATCAAACAAAAGGAACAGCAGGAAAACAAGATCTGAAAGCTCAGCGAAGTGCTGTTTAAAATTATCAAATGAAAATATTTCTGTTATTAAGAATTTGTAGTTATCTTCTTGTGTTTGCTTAGTACTAATAATAAATTAATAAAAATCAGTTCATTTCGGTAACAAGACGTAGAAGTAGTATACCTACACATATACTAAATGCAAGTATTTATTAAATTCTCTGATACTTTTGATTTGGTTCGCAATTAAAGCGCCAAACTCTGCGAAAAGCCACTTCGCAATTAGTTGAAAAGCTGAAGCACAACTACTCCCACTCCCACCCCACTGCTCAGCACGCTGCTTTAAAGCGAGCAGCAAAACCAATACACAAGTGATTGATCCACACATTTGATTGTGTGTATGTGCATGTATGTGTGTGAGTGTGTGTGAGTGAGTGATTGTTTGTGTTTGAATGCGCTATTGTTAGAAAATTTGGAAAATTTGTTGCCGTGGCTGTAACAAGTCGTGTGGAATTGAGTCGATTGTTGGCCTTTTGTTTGCAAGGTGCCACACAGGCAGGCGCCAGCGTTGCTCACACACACACATAAATTCACACACACACACAACTGGACGTACTCGGAATACTTTGCATATAAATCATTTAGCTTTGTGGTTCCTGGTCGCAATGCGCTTATGAAATATTTCGTTCTCTTTAATGCGCTGGCAACTTAAAGCAACCCTGCCACATGCTGCATGCTGCATGCCACATGCTGTATGCACCTCCCTGTTTCCGCTGCCTGCTGCCTTCTGGCTGTCACAACATGCACACTTCCAGACCCCTGCACTAATTAAAAACGTGCAAAAAGCAAGCCAATCAAACAGGTCGATGCACAACAATGGCCAGGCCCAAAAATCGCATATGTAAACAGCTGTGCATGTGAACATGTGTGTGACTGTGTGTGACTGTTTGTGACTGTGTGTGTGTCCAGCACACAATGCAATGTGTTGGCTATCCGGCGGGCACTAGGCACGCACTAAAGCACAAGCAACAGGATAAATTTGTTAAACAACACGAACGAGAAGCAGCTTCCCCCTGTCCTTCCCCCCTGCCACTACTCCTGATTCTACTATCGTCTTCTGCCTTTCTCTTTCTCATTCATCCCACTGTACGGGCAAGTGAAAAGTGAAAAATGAAAAACTCATTCGCCCTATCAAGTGACATAATCAATTTCAGTCTATTTTGCACTGACCAAGTGAATGCAGCAGAAGCATCTGCTGCAGCCGAAGAGGAAGAAGGCAACAAAAAAAAAAACTGAAACCCGAGAGCACATTAATCGGAGATAGAGCCAGACGGAGGGGGAGAAGGGGAGGGACAACGAGAGAGCCAAAAAATGGAAATTTCAAACCCTGCTGCAAGTCGAGTGAGCTCTCTTGTTTACAATTGTCGGACAGTTAGATCAAAGTGTTGCATCTATAGAGAAGAAGAGACATCGCAGACTTCGCATTGAATGAACACAGACTCAGTCAGCAGAGCATTAGGCTTATGATAAGCTGATTAAGCAAACTTCACATAATGTGCTCGCACAGCTTTCAATGGGTTTTTAAAATACTTCAGCACAACTAAAGCTACAGTATACTGCATGCATTACTCGTGATTAAAAACAACTTTAGAAGCTTCTTTACTTTTTCAATCAATATAGTTTAGTAAGTTTAATATTCAAGCTAACGTACTTAATGTGCTCACAAAGCTTTCGATGGGCTTTTACATAATAAACAATATGCAAAGCTGTTTCTAGACTGCACTGAATGCATTCGACGTGATTGGAAAGCAGTTTAGAAGCTTTTTAGCTGTATCAATCTAAATAGTTCAATAAGTGGAATACTCAAGGTAACTTAAGGTTACTTAATGTGCTTGCAAAGCTTTCGATAGGCTTTTAACTATAAGCTGAACAGCTTTCAAACAGCCTTAAAACATCTTAAGCCTTACCTGTGCATAAAAATAGCTTCAAAACCTGCTTAATCTAATCTTAAATAGTTTTTTCAGCATGTTGAAGATAATCTTAAAACTTAAGATTGTCTTAAACTTAATGTTGATTATAAACTAAGCTTTCTTTAAAACTTGATTTTGTCAAGTTAAGAATAAACTCTTAAAAAGTGTCTTACATAATCATTAACCAACTTTTCAATTAGATTCGTGTAAATTGAGTCTTTGAAAATGTGTTTACAAAGCTCTGTAGAAATCTTACGAGTTCAATGCTTTCAAAATTGTATTATAAGTTTTGTGTAAAATGAAATTTCCATTCTTATAAACACGGCAATATTGCCTGTAGTGGCAAACACAATTCCAAACCCCCTAAACTACAGTAGCAATCCACCCCAAGCCAACAGAACCCGTAGACTGTAGCTTCATTTACACCTCAAACCGCCCATCGATTTTATAATGAAGCTATAAAGAGCGCCCAGCGTGCCGCGTAGAGTCAAGCAAAATGTTTGTTTTAACTCAACGGGGTCGCAGTTGGGCACGGGGGGGGAGGGGGTTGGGTGGCTGGGAAGACCATTTGCAACCACCGAAAAAGGCAAACACCCGGGGTAAAAAAGTGCTCGAGATTATATTGCATTACGGATATTGGGGGCGGTTGTGTGTGTGTTACCTTGAAAAGAGCTCTAATATCATTACTTTTATGTCATCAACTGAGCTCAGCTCAGCCCTAAATGCAGTTAGAGCAGGGACAGCAGGGAAGGGAGAGGCAAAGAGAAAGGGAAGACTTGATTGCAAATGAATTCAATTTTGGGGAACAACAAAACTTACAATTTGTGCTAATCAGGTTGGCAAAATTAGGAAGAATGCAATGTTCCCCTTCGCATCACTCTACATTTATACTAAGGTCTTACATATTATCGTACATAAGTGCTAATATGCACATCTCCTTGTCTGGAATATATGCACATTGCTTGCTCTCTAGCTTGTAAGCCGCTTTGCAATATCTTCACTCAAAGTTCAAGAAGTATTTCCCCTTTACAGTTGCAGTTGCAATTGATTGAGGCGACCTTTGCGAGGCACTTGCGCTTAATTGTTTGAACTTGGTGCACAAAGTGCCCATTGCGAAGTAAACAAGCCAGAGTATTGCAAAGTTTTGCCGGCAAAGTGGAAAGCGGCTTAAAGGCTTCGCCTCTTTAACAGTTTATCAGTGTCAGAGGCAGAGAGAGAGAGAGAGAGAGAGAGAGGGAGAGAGCTGACTTCCGGCTTCGGGCCCAACTTGACGGCACTCGGCTGGGCACTGATTGTGTGCCATGTTAACGAGCATGATGTCCATGCAGTCCAAGGCAGAAATCATCATCATGTGCCAACATTTGAGATGCCAAAGCACGACCAAAGCACGAGCAAAGCCCGAGCCCGAGAGTATGAAGCAAACGGGAGTCCTGCATCCTTTCATCGCCCATAATTATGCTATATCTGGCGGACTCTGCCCGGGACACAAGCTCAAATGCAAATGCAAATCAAGCAACTGCCCCGGCAACAAAAGCCGTGAGAGCTCAAACAAAAAAGGGTATTAAAAAATGGACAGCCGCCTGGCCCAGTACCATGCTCCCTCCCTCTCTCTCTCTGTCATCCCTTTCTCCCCTCCCCACCCCCTCTCGACTGTGTGCTGCCTTCAAGCGGAAGTGACTGGACCATCTGTCTGTCTTCCTGTCCGACTGCCTGTCGCCTGTGTCAGCTACAGCAGCATCAGCATGTGTGTGCCTCAGAGCGTGTGAGTGTGTGAGTGTGTGTGTCTGTGTGTGTGTGTGTGTGATGTAGTATGCATGCATTGTTACACCTGCTACGGCTGCATGCAATAGGGTATACCCGACTAAGGGTATTGATTCGATGTCCAGTTCAACTGCCATCTAATCCTAGAGAAGTAGATTAGGGGAGCTTGCATCTAGATCTTCTTCGATAGTCAAGCACATAGAAACACTTTCTTCAAAAAATCTACAGACTCTTTACCAAGCCCGCCACCTGACGCCCCTAGTAGGGTCTGGGGACCAGAGACAAGCTGCTTGACGCTAATACCTCCGGAGAAGCTCCGGCCTACCGACAGCGTTGTGCAACTGAGGAGTTGCACACGGCGAAGGACTTTTGGGGCGCTTTTAATATATTATATTATAGTCTAAAAAGCATTTCACAAAAGACTATACTATTACTGATCTAACCTCTGGATTCCACAGGTCAGTAATAGCAGTCAATTTAGTTCGTCGTTTGAACATCAAGATTGAATAAGCCTATGTAAATGTAGGCCGTTCCATTTTTATCGGTAGCAGGGGGCCCGCTATGCATGGGCCTGATCGCATAGATATTGCAGTTCCTAGGCAGATCGCCAATTAACAAAGAGAAAGATCTACTCTATTTCAGTGGGTAAGCAGAGCATCTTATGTCAAGTTAGGAGGGGATTTTCTGGGTATAAGAAAGGACCGTCTCCGTTCGCAGTACCTGTAAGAGACGCCCTCTTACAAAATAATAACAATATAAAGGCAATAATTAGCCACTAAGTTGATCAAGAAGACATCTTATATTGCTTATTATTGTTCAAAAGTACTGTTCATACAGGGTATTTAGCTGTCATGCCTGCGCATTTATCTGCCGTTTCTGGCGACATAAAAAAGGGGAAAAAAATAGCTTTAACATTGCAACGTTGTAATTGCCAACAGGCAATGAAGAGCCAGCGAATACAAGCAGAGGGGAACAGAGGAAGAGGGTGGAAGGGAGTCTGGTCCAAACTGTTGGTTGTCGCATGTCCTGCAGCTCGCTAAAAATCCCACAGCATGAGCTCTACGCAAGTGTGTGTGTGTGTCAGTGTGTTAGTGTGTGTGTTGAGCGCACAACTTGCGACACACGACTAATGTGTTTTGGCTCAGACAACCGCAGCTCGTAGCAAGTCCTCCCTCCACACCCTGACACGCCCAACCCTTGCCCCTTTACCACAACTAGCCAGTAGACAGTCGACTGTATCCATGACCCTCTTCCTCCGTTTGAGGCTCTGATGAGCTGTTTTTGTCCGCGGTGATTGGCCCGACTGCGCCATTCATTACAATCAGAGCTGATTATGCTGGGCTGAGCTGAGGACAAAGCGGGACAAAGCGGGACAAAGCAGGACTCGATTCACTGGCGAATTTATTTGAATGAGCCAAGCGGGAGGCACAGTCTGAGGACGGACAAAAGGATGTGGCCTAAATAAAAAGTCATAAAAAGCAAACGAACTTTGCTCCAAGTAGTTGAGGCAATGGACTACTCCGCACACACACACACACACACACACACACACTTACCGCACGCACACAAACAGCCCTTTTGCCGGGCACCAGATGAAGCATTTGCCTTTTCTTTTCGGTTGCTGTGACTCCTCGGCGGCGCCTCCAGCTCCCTCTGCTTGCCCCCCGCTCGGCAGATAGCAAGCGTTGACGATGACAAGGGTGCTTTGCCGCCTCACTGACTAAATAAAATTGGAATTTATTATCATGATTTGCAGCAAGCAGCACAGGCAGCAGAGGCAGCTCACTCGGCTAAAAAGAGGAGAGAGAGAGCAGAGAGCAACAGTCAAAAGGGCTAGCACCGACTGACTCATCGGCCATAAGCCAAGCCAGTCCCCTAGACCGGACCCAAGCGAACCGATAAGTGCGCTGCGCTTTTTAGATTTATACAGCCCGCAACTGATTTAAATGCCAGAGCGGGTTGAAGTCACGCCTACGCCGAACTGACAGCTGCCGTCTGGGCAGACCGACCGAACAGGAGGCTGACAGTGCAGACGGTCGCAAAGGCTTAACTGCGCATTCTAGCTAGTTTATTAGGGCTTAAGCAAACCCCCAAGCGGAAGTGGTTGCAGCAGCAGCTAAGGCGATTTAGCTGGTCTTCGCGCAACCACGAGGCGTATGCGTAATTTAAGTTGCGGCATTGGCAGAGTCTGCCAGAGAGAGAGAACTGCTGAATAGCTAGTTCTAAGCTGAGCTCTGCAGTAAGTTGCTTATCAGCTCGCAGTTTATTTAATACCTCAAAGGAAAAGCACGAGAAAGGAGAAAGGAAAGTGTAGGCAAAGTAGAATTTATCAGTCTTTTAACTCATATCAGATGATTGCCAAAAAGTATATTAGTCGTAATTGAATGAAGCATAAATCCATGTTTGTGCTAAGCCTGGCAAAGACTTCTCTGTTTAGTTCAATCCCGAAATGAAAATTGAAATGTTTTGCTCAACCGCACATTATTCATCATCAAGAAAAGGGGGAGAGAGAGGAGGTGGTACTACAAGCACTTTTCCATCAGTGCGGTCGTGCTGCTTTGCACCCAAAGGGATTACGGTTAGCTGGCCAAAAGCACCTTTCACTTGCACCTGCACTTGCCGTTAAAACGACACACACAACATATACACACACACACTTCTGGCATACCATGCACACAGCACAGAATCCAAAAAACTCTTTCGCCAAAGTGCAGGCATCGTTAAGCCCCGCTCCCTTTCCCTTCCCCCTCCGTTCTTCCACATTTGTTCTCTCTGATCTCGCTGAGCCTTGTTCAAGCGCACATTTTTGGCATTTGCTAAAGTGGAAAACTAAAATGTATAGCTGTCAATGCTGTGGAATTTCCTTCATTTAGCTTTTGTATTTTAAATAAATGCGCACTCTAGGTGTGCCTCCAGTGGGGCAGCTGTGTATGTGGCAGGTCATGTGCCTATTTCAACGGTTTCAGCGCAATTTGCCACTATGTTTAGACACCATGCAGCACAGTTAACAGGTGTTTCCTCTTTAACTGCCGAACGGGATTATTAACTTAATCTATTATAATTTAAGTATGTTTATTTACATATATATAAGATGATATAAGTATGAGCACAAAGATAAGGTATAAAGAACCATTCTAATTAGGTATATAGAACGCTATTCGATATATTATATAACTATAGTTGAATCTGATGCTTGTGTATTTTCCTCAGTTTGTATTTGTACTAAGTCAAGCTCGGTTATTCCCTTAACAAAACATAAACCAAAAGATTGTAATTTCTTTGGTATTTCCCTATTAAAGGAAACCACAATCCTTAACAGCAGGTCATGTGGGTTTCTCATGTCCAAGTCACCTAGCTAGGCTATGGATTCAAGATTTCAGTCTCTTGTTGTACTTCTTCGCTATTTTCTGTAAACTATCTCCATTAGCCTTTTGATCGCGTTCAATATCCCTGGTTTTCAGTACCGAGGAGCCCTTGTTATCTTCCTCAGCGTTGTTATTTGGCAGGTATATGCATATTTCAGCTGTGCCACTGGGTTTAGACAGACTACTCGGCACAGTGTGCGCTTTTTCGTTGCCTGTCAAGAGGCTTTTGGCTTGAATGCAGTGACAAATTGCGTTAATGCCAAGTTAAGCTGCCGGCAAAAAGATGCACGACGCAGCAACGAAGACTCAGCCTGCCTGTCTGTCTGCTTGCCTGCCTGCCTGTCTGTCTGCCTGTCTGCCTGTTGGTTTAATGCAGTTAATTATTGCTGCATCTATTTAACATTTGGTCAGCTTGTCTGGCGCTGCAAAGTATGCAATAGTTTTCAGCAGCTCACTCGTTTGTTATTCTCTCTTTGTCTCTCGGTTTCTTCTGTCTACTGCTGCTTCTTCTGCTTGCGGCACAGACAACAATTTGATGTTGCACAGCTGCCGCTTGATTAGCTCTGTGGGGCAATTTCGATGGCACATGTGCTGTCAACAACAGCAACAACGTTTGGCTTGGCCCGAATTTGATGGCCAGACAGGATTTCTCTGTGCTCGGGCTCAAGCTGTGCACTGTGCTGCACAACAAGCAACAAGAACAAACACAACTAGCAAGAGTTGAAGCAGAAGCTAAAGAAGAAAAAATAAAAAGAGATTTGTGCCAAAATTAAAAGCAATTTCCTTTCACAGTTTCTGGCAAAGAACTGAGGAAAAGCTCCTCAATTTCCGAACGCATCAATTTAATTCAATTTATTTTATGTGTATGCGATGCCAGTGTGTTTGTGTGTGTGTTTACTGGCTTGGCTAATTCAATGAACTGCACAACAAAATAACTTCAACTTTTGCTAGATAAAAGAGAGGGAGAGGGAAAGAGAAAACAACATAGAAAGGGCTTGAAAATGTCTTTGTACATTTGAGAAGACCGCAAGTACGACGACGCAGCAAAGACGAATCTTTGACTTGGCAAATTTGACGGCTCAACAGGAAGCACATCATCCCTCTCTCGTGTCTCTCTCCCTCTCGTGCTTTCTCTTTATCAAGCAGCATTCCTCCCAGCACACCAACAGCAGCCACGCAGGAGCGCTTGATATTTGATGGATGCCATCTCAGATATGTTAACGTGCTGGCAGCCAACGGATTCGCGGAATGGCGACATTATGCGAGCATTGGGAATGAGGAGATAAGTCACAGGGGTGCGCATGGGGGGGGGCTGCCTTTGATATGGAAGGCACAATGGGACAACACTGAGAGAACTAGCTCAATTGTCAAAGTCTAAAGGAAGTATAAAGACAGGGCGCGTAGGCTCTGGCTTCAGTTTATTTCACAGAGGGATGCCCCGCAACGTCATTAAAATAGAGTCCTTTAAACTTCAAAAGGCAACCAAGCAAGCTCATTGCCTGTACAACAAAAGGCTGGAGAACAAAGAAAAGTACTTTTGTTAGGCGTTTATTTATAATAATTTTATAATATTCGTAGCTTTAATATTTCAACAAATTGACTTGACAAGTGTCTTTGCTTCGATTACGTCGATCGATTTATCAGCTTACCGCCACAATTTCGATAAATTACTCACTAAATTAAAGTTAGTGCTAGGAAGGTTCCAAATATCGGTCGATCTATCAGCTTACCGCCACACTTTCGTTAAATTGTTTATTACAATTAAAGTATAGTGTTGAGTAAGTGTCAAATATTTGATAAAAACAAAGTGGGCCGCTTACAGCTTACAAATTAAACAAATCAATTACAATAAATGAACTTAACAATAAAGAAATCAGTTATAAACTAAGCTAATCGGTGGCTTACACTTTATATATGTAAAATATATATATATATAATCCACGATTGGATGAAAGTGCAATAAGTTTGACATTTCCACTGTGCAGGAGTGTGTGCTGTGCTCGGCACGTATTAAACAATCTGCCTTTAAAGGAGTCTCGAATAAAATGATTTTATGTAAGGTACTGTAAGCAACAGCGAGGAAGGATGCGGCGGGGAGTTTTATGTGGCGCCATATAAATTCGGGGAGACCGTACTTGAGGCGCCGAATTACGTTTATGGCTGGCTAAATTAAACACAAGAAGGCAAAACGCCGCCCAAGAGTGGCAAGGGAGAACGAGAGTAAAAGAGAGGAAAGGGACACAGAGAAGGGATACAGAGGCAGGCAGGCAGGGAAATTGCTACAAGTTGCTTTATTTTATGCGCATATTTGCGCGTATTACTCATACGCCCGGCTGGCATACATCTTCATTTGAGCAAAAGTCTTCGACTTGGGGCTGCCTTTGCGTCTCTCTCTCTCCGTACTTTCTTCTATTTTATTAAATTTTCATTTCGTTTGGGCTGCTTAACATGTTGCATGCCACGGCGTGGCGGTGCTTTAAACTCGCAGCAGGTGTTCCGCGTCTGCTTGTCATTAACCATAATTGAAGCAGGAAGTGTCCAATCCGAAGACGCGTAGATGAATCCTGAAGCTGAAGCTGATTTCAACTTGGCGTTTCATTTCCGCGCCTGATTTATGCACGACCTGCCTCAATTCCCAGCTCTATTAAAGTATGAATACCCGGTGAGTGCGCGCTGTGAATACATGCGCATTCACGCACGCCATTCAGCCGGATGTAGCTATCCTTTTTTGGGCTATTCCCCTGCGTGCCCTGCCTGGTCGCTAAGCCAACAGCACGGCAAAAAGAGGAGGGCGGGCAAGTGGAGCTGCTGTTCTCTAAGGAAGCCAGGCCAGGCCAGGCCAGGTCGGGTCGACCTTTTCACGGGCCTAGCATATCGCCAAATGGGTTATTGATGAGCTATTTTGCAATACGCTGGAGGCAACTCGGCATCAACTTGGCATAAGTTACAAAAGCGCCAACTTTTGACTGTGAAACGAAGCGTGACTGGGACCGTAGAGAAAAGAGAGGCCCCCAAAGCAAAAGAGACAGAAAGGGAAAGAAAGAAGCAGGAAGAGGGCGGCGAGTGCAACAACTTGTGGCTGCTAATGAGAGTTTGAACCATGAATCGTGTCTTAAATCCATCTGCTCGAGAGCAGCACAATGTCCTCTCACCTGCAGGGCGCGGCAGCTGCTTAGCTCTTACTTTTTAGCATTTTAACGACCAACTATAACCATCTCTCTTGCACTCCTTCTTCCTCTCGCACACACACTACTTTCCACTTGTCTCTCTTAACAACTTTATGCTGAGCTTGGGATCTGCTCTATAAAGTTTACTCACTTTCAGCTTATCCTGTCGAGCTAAGCCGAAGGGTTCATACTCATTCTCAGCTGCCTTGATGCCGCGCACTCAGTTTTCTGTATATAAATGTGTGTAACTGTGCATGTGTGTGTGTGCATGTGTGTGTTGCCTGCAGCTCAAAATTCATTAACGCTACTTTTAAATTGTGGCACATGCGAGACATCTCATCTGCGTCTTCATCGCCAGCTCTGCCACACAAATGTGACACCAAGAACATGCCACATGTAGCCAAGAGATACAGCGAATGTGAATGTACTTATGAGTATGTTAGGCGCTGTACGGTGATCTTGCGGTGATCTTTAAATTACGTATCGAAATTGAGATCTGAAACAAACAAACTCGTTTAGCTAAGGTACAGGGTTAGTTGTTTTGTATTTTGTTTAGTTATTAATTAAAAACAATATATATATGTACCAATAAAGTAGCCACCTCTGTCGGTGATGCTATATATGGGAATTGGACTTCTCTCGCCATCTCTTTGAAGTCTTGCAGTTGTAATTTGGGCTATTTCGTGTCGTTATTGACTTGAAGTTGTTCGAGAAAGTCTCATTTATTGGAGAATAAACTTTACTTTTGGAGTATCCCTACAAAAACTAGTCAGGCGCAGTCAAATCTGAAGATGTTGTGCCGTCCTGCTGAAACCTGTAGTAGTCTATACTTTTATCATCCAATTCATTTGGCAATCTCTTTGGCGATACGATATTGTGAGGTTCTCTTCAATATCAGCTCTAATGGTATTTCATCCTCTTCTATATATCGCCATACATCGTCATATATCTTCTATGTATATTTCGACATAAATCTTCTATATAATGACTATACTAATGACTATAATTATATTATATTATATTATATTATTTTTTTTTTTTATATATCGTCATATATAGTCGTTTATCTTTTTGATGTAGACATTTGGCGTAGACCTTTTTTTGTCGCAATAATTGTACGCAGCGGGTGTATAAACAATTGATAAACAATTGAAAATATAAAAAAAATATTTAGATGAGTTTACGAATGCGCCTAATCCTTTGTCATTCTGACGGCTAACTTAAAAGATATACGTAATTAAAGTAGGTTACAACAAAGCAAATTACCATGTAGTGAGCTTGAAGAACTCATGCATATTTTCGATAACATTTCTATGGAAACAGACCACTGTGCAGCTGCTGTCGCCACAGAGCTTGTCTAACATATCATATTTGTAGCTACGCATATCCGGCGCTTCAGCATGTCAACTGCGTGTGGAGCAGTACGAAAACTTTTGGCGGCGCTTGTACTTTGGCAAAGAACTTTAATTTCTGCATTACTAGCGATGCCACAGAAGAAGGAGCACGAGGGGGCTGGGGGGAAGGGAAAAGGGGTGCACACCAGCGAGACACATGAAAACTTTGCCATATAAAGTTACGCTTAACAACACGCCCAAGTTGCGGGCTGCAGCCAACAGAGAGAGAGAGAGAGAGAGAGAGAGAGAGAGAGAGAGGGAGAGGGAACAGGCAGAGGGTAAGAGAGAACGAAGGAAGTAGTTACGCCGCTTAAAGTTTGCCGTAATACAACTCATTAAATTTAGAAATGCTCGCGGCAAACTTGGAGGCCTCGCCATTTTCTTAACATCCGTTGACATCTCCATTTACACAGCACGCCACAGCTGGGCGCGGCCAGGATAGGGACAGGGACAGGGACCGGTACAGGATGACCAACAGCACAACGGATCGTTCTGCCTTCGTCGAGGCCGAAAATTCAAGTTGCTGCCGCGTTTAATTGCAACGGATGCTGGCCGTGTAAATTATTTTGTTGCTCCAGCCTCATTTTGCCGGTAACGAGCAACATATTAAAAACTTTCCCCAGCTGCAGCTGCAGTTGCAGACCAAGCGGATCCACCATATATCCAGCTTATCCAGCATTTTCAGACCCTTTTCCCAGTTTGTTGCGTGAGGCGCATAAATATTTCCAGAAATGGAAATACCAATTGAAAAACAAAGCCAAAGATAAATTTACAGTAGGGCTGAAACTCATTTACGATTGCCAAAGGCAGACATGATATTGCGAAAGAGAGGGAGAGGAAGAAAAGGAGAGCGAGAGGAAAAACTTCAATTGATCTGGCGCCTTGATGAAGCACTCTAAACACGTAAGGGGCAAGAAACTCAAAGTCAACTTAGAGAAAGGTTTCAATGAAATAAAAAAGGCCATCAAAAGTGGGAAGAGGAAAATCAAAGACGCAAAGAAAGGTAACTTCAGCGGGCCGAAAGTAGCATACCCTTTCTTTGACATGAAATCTGTAATATCTGATGCAATTTTTAGTAATCTGTAGTAATCTAAATGTTTTAATATTCAAGCTTCACATACAACTAATCCGGTTTCAAATAAATTCATGGTGACCATACATTGTGTTTATTGCATTGTGAAATATGCCTAACAAGCAAAAGAAGGCATCTTTAAACCTATACCTACTGAATCAGCATCAACAGCTTAGTAGATTAAGCCATGTCTGTCTGTATGAGCGCCTTTATCTCAGAGACTAATGGAGCTAAAGCCGCCAGATTTAAAAACAATACTCATATGTAGTGCAAGCAATTAAATCGAATTTAAAAATTTTGCCACGCGCCTTTCCGCAATCGTAAATTACCAAAAACTACTTCAAAAGTATATTACAGCTGAAATATAAACTTACAAATAGAAATGTGTGACACACATAACATACACCCTATTGTAAACATTCATTGAATTGAGATTGGAAGATACTAAAGATTTTGAAAATTCCCTTAACATCTACTTAGTTCAAGCTGAAGCCCTGTAATTTTAAACAAGTTACAATCACAATGCAATTAATCCAAGCAATACAATTGTCTTTCATTGGCTGAGTGATAGACATGACAAACTGCAAAACCAGAATACTTGGGTTCATCAATTCCTGCGTACAATTTGTGAAATATATAATTTGAAAATGTGGTTGCTACGATGGTCGTCGAAGTTCGTCGTCATTCTATGTAACTCAAGAACAGTCATAATTTGTTATAATCCATGGCTTTATACAGAAGTCAATATTTGACTGAAGCGTTCGACTAGATCTGGAGAGATCTGTCCCTTTTTCGTCTAGCCGAGAAAGTTAAATTAATGGAATATATATATTTACATATATTAAATCTTAGCTGCTACTACTTGGAGTAGGACTGAAGATTAATCTCTAAAATCATTGCTTGAAGGAGATATTCAATGTATATTATGCTAGCATAAGGTATTGTCTAAGTATACCCTCCATTTACTTGTTAACTCGATGCTCTTTCAGCAGATATTACAGGGTATGCATAATCAGACTATTATTATGAGCGTGTATTCTTGGAGCAGCAAACAAAGTGGGTAAATGCAGGGGGAGATGGCGTGCACAGCGAATGCGGGATATCTGTTGAGAAGTGTTTTTGTATACTACAGCCCACTGTCTGTCACTCTCCTCCCTTAGTCCACTCCCCGCTTGCTCGACAGGCTGCGGCTCAAGTGCTTAGACAATCGTGTTGAAGCTTTGATTTTCGAGCTTACGCCGGATTTAGCTGTGCATCGTAGCATACTTATGAGGGCGGCTAATTAACTTGAAGTGCCCGAAGAGGGCGGAAGAGGCACTGCAGAGAGAGGGAGAGAGTGAGAGACGTAGAGAGAGGAGAGAGAGATATGCGAGCAAATTTGACTAAGTAATAGCTGAACTGACAAGCCAAGCAAGTCCAGCCAAAGTGTTGAAATATCTGCGGCAGCACTTAATTAATTAATGTCAGCACCCGTTGAACGAAATGAGAAAAGTTTCTTGCCGTCGCTGGAAAACTTCTGCTCGATGTAAGCGTTCAATATTTGTCAATGAACTCATTAAGCAAATTAATAGACAAAGTTACCAGCTGAGATCTGACAATGCAAGTAGCTTGCGGCTGCCAGGAGTGAGAGACTGAGACTGAGACTGAGTACGGGGCAGGGAGGTGGCTTTTATTTACTCTGGCGCTGCCTTTCTTTCCTTCTGCTGGCAATAAAATGCCACGCAATAAAAACCAAAGTCAACAAACAATTGCGTGCCAGAAGAAATCGATTATGGACGCCTCAAGGCGCGGGAAGGACTTGAACCGGGGGGCCAAAGTCGAGGCCACTTCGCAGTGGCAAACCACGTTTTCGATTTTGCCACCGACATGCGCCACCTGATGCCACAGTCTTGCCTGTGCCACTGCCACTGCCCCTGTACCTACGCCTGCCTCTACTCCTGCCCCTGCCCCTGCCCCTGACGTGGACTCCCACATCGATGGAATTGCGAACGCTGCAGTTTTGCAGCCCAAAGCGGAAGTGATTTTCCAGCGTCTGTGTGAATGTCTTTCACGAGCAGCAAGTGTGTTTGTGTGTGTGTATGTGGCTTATTGTGTGTATGCTGGTCGTGTGTGTGTGTGTGTGTGCGTGTGGGGGATTTTATGACCCTTGATAGTGGCAAGCGATTTGTTGCGTTGCATTTTCAATTTCGCAGCGTGCACTTTGGCAACTTTGAATAATGCAATCGCCGGGCGCCAACTACAGCGCGGACATGACCCAAGCTCCAACTGCAATACGAGCTCCAAGCACTGGCACCCGCTCCCCCTCTCGAATCTTTCACCAGCTGCGCACATTGGCAGCTTATTAAGGTTCCCTGCAAACTCGCCCCGCCTTGCCCTATTCCTCCCCACTTTTTTTGATAATTTTCAAACACGAGCGCACAATTCGAGCGCAGCAATTGCCATGTGGGGCAAGTTGACATATATGCAGCACGTGAGCTGCCACACACTCTGTGTATATTCGTGTGTGTGTGTGTGCCTGTGAATCTGGCTGGCGATTGATGTGCCAAACATGCTCGCCACTGCGCACCCAACCCCAGCCAATGTCAGACTCTTCAATTGGGCAGTACCTGCGGTCGTGCTCTGTGGCCGTAATAGAAAGCCAGCGGTATACCAAATCAGATGGAATAAAAATTAATATTCAACTGCATTATCGTGTGTCTCTGTAGTATACTCAAAAAGGATGCATTACTTACACGTATATAGTCGTGATAAGTGATCAACATTAGTTGCAGATTCATCTACCATTTTACATTCGTCATTTGTGTGTCCATCTGTTAAACATCATTCATTTCATCGTTGATCATTCTACATTTTTGTTAATGACATCTGTTTATTCATTTCTTTAACACTCTGTAAGTAGGAATCTTGACGATATTTATGCTACTAGTGATCAGTCACAGTTTGCAAGTGCAGCAAATGCCTTTATTAGTTATTTTTATTTAATTTGGGAAGATGTACTGCGACCTTGTACTAAGATTATTGTACATACACCCTGCTGTGCTTATAACTCCGTAATCAATCCAGTTATTCTAAGGCAATCCACAATTTTGCCTGGAAATAATGCGACATAATGTCGTTTACATCTGGAAGGTGCTAGCCTAGGGACACATTTCTTTTAAGAACCCGTGCCCGACATACTGTAAGTACGTGCAACGTTGTCTCGGGCTCTAATTCCCAGGGAAACTCATTACTCAATATTCCTAGTTTACTAAGGTGTTACCTTTGCCTACAGTGACCTGTAAGTAGCCCTGTGAGGAATCCCACTGAGTTCTTACTGAGCCGCATTACCTGCTTAAACCTCTTGAGGTTGATGAATGATAGAAGGAGATAAGAACCTGCAAGGGTATAAAAACTTCGGTATGCTGATGGTAACCTTTCCTACTGGTTTTTAAATATATTCTTTGAATAATAAATCAACAAAATCGTCTGCCACTATTACTGCATGGCTGACACTTTCCCCTTCGACCCCTCATCCATATCCCATTTTAATAATAATTATTGACTATTAGTGGGCAATCGTAGTCGCCTCATTTCTCTTGCTGCCCTCGTATTTGCGGCCACTCGAAAATCGTTTAATTTTCATTAATAGTCGAGCAGAAGGACCTTTTGCCGGGATTAATGTGCCGTGGCTGTGGCAGGATGTGGGCGGCTCGACTCGGATAAGGGGAATAATGTATTTATTTTCAAGCGTTGTTTGCGCCGCAATAATTTTCAACAATTCACCTGCACGACTGCCTTTTGTGCAACTGTCTGAATGGGTGGAGGTGAAGAGGATGGTGAAACCACATAAGCATTTTATTTTAAAGTCAGACAAAAAGAAGCCCCGCAGCAGATGCATTTGATACGTTGCTGCTGATGCTGTTGCTGCCACTTCAACTTCAAAGGCAGCTGCTTCGGCGACCACTGCCGCCCAGTGGCCAGGGGCAATGGCCACCTCAGCAACAGAAGGCGGCAATAGAGAGGCAACAACAAGAACGACGCCATTTTCTGGTTGTAGCTCATTTTATTTCACTTCATGTGGCCAGGAAGATGTTCTTTAAAGTTGCTCAGATTTGTAGTAAAGATTTACAGAAAAGTCTCAGTTCGATTACCTGCAACATTTAAGGTTTATAAGCGCACCACGAATAATGTTCTTGCACCGCCTTTATACTACGATGCACTTGCTGCGCCAACGTCCACCGCAAGCGGACCACATACAAAATCACGGCCAGAGTTCGTCGATGATAAACTAACTAACACGCATAATTTATACGCCTGTTGTTGATAAAGCCGCCAGCTGCCATTTGCCATGTGCCATGTGGCACGCGACACATGCCACTTGCCACAAGCCTGCAACCGCATCTAGAATAACTTGCGCATTTGCGGTGGCAGCAGCAAAAAACATTTAAATAACAACACACTTTTAATAAAATAAAAACCAGAAAGTATTTTAACAATCGAAGGAGACTAAAGGCCAAACCTGCATCAGCACGAAAGTACCCTTTCTTTCAAGTTGAAACTTATATTTTGAATAATCATACTATATTAAGATTTACCAACTTAGAAATAACTCTTTTTGATTCGTTCAACATAAAATATTAAAATTTATTTAATAATTTTTGTATTTCAATAAATCATAGTACAGACAACCTATCTATACAATCCCTATGGGAAGAGTATCACTTTAGCCGTATTAATTCTTAGCCGCTAACTCAAACGTAATTAGCTACAGCGCTAATCGAATTATCGCCGTTTTTTACTCCATCAAATAGCAATAAAAGTGCCATAAACAATAGCTTTAAATTAAAAGGCAATTAATTAGCCTTACTTAAATAGTCGCTATGCACTCAATATCAATTCACATTTCTGCTGAATTAATTTCAGTTAATTACAATTATAATTTTTATGCTTAATTGTGAATACAACTTTAATGGAACTTAATTCAAACCGACCAATCGTTTCATTTTACAACTTAAAAACTGCTTAACTAATTTATATTAAATAGGCTTGGAAAATGTTCTCCGTAGTAACTCCTTTATCTCAAAACCATTTTCACTTTAAATTATTATTATAAACATTACCAGATTTTATTATTGCAGGGCCAATTATTATTACTTTCAAGAAACTCCTAACATGTTTGTTAAACTAAACTAAAGACAGTTTTACGAATAATATAATATGTTAATGGAAACGAACTATCTATATTTTCTATGGTGATACTGTCGATTGTTTTTTTATTATGACAATGCAGTCAATACTATTCTTTTATTACAAGTTGTGATAGGTACTAAATCAAGTCAAATATGTTTGTAAGATGATTTATTTCGCTGGCCTTAGCATGTCTATGAAGTCAAAATTATTTATTATTTTCATAATTTATGACAACAGAGTCGACACAAGAACTATAACGAAAGATGTAAATTAAACACAATTATTGACTAAATATCGAAATAGAACTATCGATACCTTTTGTAACTGTGACTGAAATCAGCAATGAATACAAAACAAATAAATTAAATGAAACATTAAATGAGCTTACTGTCAGTCAGAACTACTATATACTTTATTTAGATAGTTCCCATTAAAACCATCTTTAAGCCATCAATATGGTGAAATTGGCAATCACAAATACATACAAAATTTATCAATTTAAAGAAAATATCTGTGTGAGATGTTTGCTTCCATTTTTAAAATGGCAATATATTTCTTAAACAGATTTTACCTTTTTTCAATAAGGGAGTTAACCGATTCAAAGAAATAAAATGCTGTTTAGAAAGACTACCAGGTTGCAGGATTTGAATGTGTGTGTGTATGTGTAGGGGTTGGGTGAATGGGGGAAGGGTATGCAAGTCTGAAGCAGTTTACTGTTTTTAATTACGATTTTCAATTAAGCTGTGACTGCAGCGAGACGACACAAAAAACCAATTTGCAATCGGCCCTGGCTAAAAACTCATCCTTTTCCTTTTCACGCTTTTCTCTTTGGGGGGTCCGCAGATATTGCTGTATCCAGAGGAGGGATGGGCGCGCACAGCCTCCTCCAGCTACTGGACCATCACCCCTTGCTGGTGGCAACCGAATCGTTGTCGCATTGTCGAATGCGCTGGCACGCAGCGACAGGCAACCAAGGCCAGGATGTTACCCATGGAGCAGCAGGGCTCTCTGCTGATTGCCGGCCACTTTCGCAGACCAGCAGCGGCGACGACGTCACCAGCCACAATAGCAACATCAGCAGCAACAACAGCAGCAGCAACAGCAGCAGCAACGGGTGCAAGAGGAGGTGGAGGAGCAGTGGCAACAGCAGGAGGAACTGGCACTGGAAACGGACGAACCCAGTCAAAGTCCAAGTCAGAGTTGGCTTACAATGATGAGTTCAAACTGTATCTGACATCGAACATCTCCATGGAGGACTACAACATGGGCTATTGCCTGACTGGTTTTGTAGAGCGTCGCTGCCAGCTGACAAACACCTTCCAAATGACCCACTTTGCAGTCATCAAGCGGCAATGGCCGCCGCCGTCCAATCTCAGCTCGAGCTCGTAGGCAGGCCTGTGATCCCACGCCAATCCACTTACTACGTACCGCGGATGTCAGCCTCAGCTGAGTTTTGTATTTCCTAAGCCTAGCCCCTAAGTAGAGTAATTCGCTCTGTATGTGCGCTCTGTCTGGCCACGTGATAGTGACTAGAATGGCCCGAGGCAGGCAAACACAAAAAGTGTTGCATACTTACTTGCATACAGCGCGCACACTGAAAGTTTCTTTTGATTCTGTTCATCGTTTCTATAAATGTGTGTGTATTAGTGCGTAATTTGTAATTTTAACTAAACGTGCTTCTAGACGTGCTTAATTCGTGTGCTTTCAATGTTGTATAAACTACAAATAAAACGAAACAAAAACCAAAAAGTAAAACCAACTCAAAATCAAAATGTAACGAGAAAGAGAATCTTGGCTTCGGCACACCGAAGATGCAATACCCTTGCAAGTAAAGCAGAACCTATGATAAGTTACAAAATAGATTACGTAGCTATAAACCAGTAACGCACATCATCCGATCCAAGTTATATGAAGAGACTTTTAAATAAGCTACATAAATAGAAGGTTGAACAACTCCAAAAGGGTATAAAAGGGTGTAAAAATCCGGAAACAAATAACTGCAAACATTGCAAACAAACAAAGCTGTTAGAAGATGAAATGCTACTACTAAATCGCTTTGCTGGCCAAGGCACACAAACATCCTGCACCCACACCCGTGCACTTGCACACATTGCGGTTAAGTCGGAACGCTTGGCCAGGCTACTTAATGCTTAAAAAGTGCAACAAATTGAAACTTGTGCTTGTCGAAGCATATGATTGTGTACCAAGTAGCTTATGCACGTGTGTGGGGGTGGTGAGTGGGTGAGTCGCTTTCCCACCACTTAAACGGCTGTGCTTGCAAACGTATTGCCTTTAAGCTTATTTAAAATCTGCTCAGCACAGCATACAAATTTTTCTGTTGTTTTCATTAAGCGGCATCGACATCGACCTCAGCGTCAATTAATGCTGGCATCACATGGCATTAAGGGCAGAGTGTAGAGTGCAAAGTGCGTTGCCGGAATATTTTAACATATAATTAATGCATAATTCGTTTTTTTTTTTTGAGTGCTTTTCATTACGAAATTCGCATTATTTATGAATATACGTATATAATTTATCTCGGATAAAATTCTTTAGTATTTTGGGAATTTATAATATTATTATATTTATATTACTTTACTATTAATCTTATTACTTACTAACGGTAAATTCCTAACACTACAGTTTTTGTATTTGTTTTGGACTTACAATAATATATGTTCCATTTCTTTATCTTTTAACAATGCTTGTCTGAAAAGGCTATCAACCTACCCTGACAGCATCCTCTCGCACTTCTTTAATTTGTTCATTTTTCAAATCACTTACGCTCTCTCTCGCTCACTCTAAGCTACACTCTCTATCTCACTCTTTCTATCTGACTCTATCTCATTCTCTGAGCATAAACCGCAACGTATATCAACAATTCGTCCAATAATTGGAGCTTTTCGGCACAACAAATGGCAGGCAATGCCAACCAGGCCGAAGGCTCCAATTGCCAAAACCCTAAGTGTTAAAAGGTAAAACAAAAGTAAGAAATCGGAAAACTTAAACCAAAGCTACTTAAGGACAACTAAAGTTAGGCTAAGTGCTAGATATAAACGTACAAAAGGCGAATCAAACCGAATATTTACAAGCTAGATTTATAACATTGCTAAACTAAAAACTCAACTAAACTACGACAAAATATATTATATATAGATATATATACTTTACATATTAACTATTTATGTGTGTGTAGGCTTGAAGCTAGCTCAAAGTTTTTGCCATACTTGAATCGGTGTATTTATAAATATATACATGTATATGTACATGACAAGGTATATATATTGATATGTATGTATGTGTAAGAATCAATCACAGAACATTTTTGCATAGATCGTAGGCATAGCTCGCTTTTAGGCGCTTTTACACGCAGGCGAAGGAGAACAAAAAACAACAAGACAAAACCAAATTTATACTGGTATACATACATACTATTTTACATGGCCATATAATAATATTGATTTGCTCCAGCCTCCCTAGACACAGCTACCGCCCTACCGCCCGCCCGCCAGACCGACCACGCCCCGCGTTTGAAGTTTAAGTATCAGGTACCTGCCAAAGCGAAGCAAATTATATTGTATTAGAAGACAACTGTTCGGTCATTCCCCGAGTCTGTGACTAAAATTAAATAATATTATATGTATACAGAACCCACACTGCACACACACACACACACACACGCTTACTTTACACCTACTATTGATGTTTTTGTTTTCCATGTCTGTTTATAAGAATGTGTCTTTGTGTGTAGTATATCGTATATAACGATGGCTCAGAATGTTGCTATTACGACTCTACTGTGTTCTGATGTCGCACACATCCCCTCTGCAAACTACGAACAGATAATGAGCTTTTTCAAAGTAACAGTTAACCGGAACCGGTAACCGATAAAACGCAAGCGACAAACGGTAATCGGTAATTATAAATAAATTACTAATTAAATGTATAATCAGCGCAGCAAAAACAAAAATTCAACATACGATAAAAGTAGCGCAAACAAGAGCTACGCAACCGCGTAGAGGGCTTAAAATTGAAATTAAAATTAATTCATTAAATTAACCTTGTATTAAAATAATAAATACACTAAACGAAAAGTTGATGCAATTAAGGGAAATTGCGTCACGCAATTGGCTGAAATCAAAAATTGATGCAAATACAAATTAAAACTCAATCGGCCATGGCATAAATCAAATATATAGCGAAAGCAAAATGGAAAAAACAAATTGTCAACTAAAATTGCGAAATAACTGTAGTACCCCGGCGCAAAGTAGAAAATGCAAACGAAGGATTGTAAGAGAAGTGTAAGAAAGATGAATGTAGAAAATAAAAAAAAATGAAAACGAATAGAAACTAAGAAATACGTTTTTCATTGAAAGTTGATACCATCTTTGACAAGAGCGTCTTTGAAGAGTTTTTGCTGTCCATTGAAGATTGTGAATCTTTCGCAGGAAAGGTAAGTTTAAATATTTACTTTATATTCCTATTTAATTTACTTTACAGAAAAAGTTTTTAAAAGTTACCTTTATATTTTTAAAGTTTTTCAAAATGATTTTTGTAAGTTTATCGCAGTCTAATTCACACCGAATAATGAGAAAATAACGCAATAAAATCAATAAAAGCTGGGCTGCCGGACAGTTCTGTCCTTTTTATTTTTTCGCCAATCCTGAAACAATGTCTAAATCTTAATGTCTGGAAACCTATATAGTTTATATTGCTCAAATAAAACGTATTTAGATACAATTTTAATTGTAATTATTGGCTCTTAAACGATGTGCTTTATTAGGCAAGCAGTTTCTCGAAATAAATGGGATAAGGTCGACTAGTTGTGGATATTCTTAGAGTAATAATGCTTAAATTTGAAATTGTTCTTTAAATTGACGTACAACCACATGGTTTATATACAAATCTTTATCTCGGTTTATCGATACGACTCTCAATCATAAAACGGAATAAATATTTCAGGAATATTGGCTTATGTGTATTGTCATATTTCGATTGGGCACTTTAGCAAGTTAGGAATAACCATTATAATATTATTGATAGACCATGAGAAATTGAATAAAGTTACATATTTTTAAATTCTTAAGCTTTTTGTAAATTAATTGTCATATTTTGGAGGGTTAGCTGGCAACCCTGTCACTTAGTTACAGTCAGGGATAACATTTATAATTTGCTAAGTTTTGTGGTTATAAACTGTGTGATAGTTCAATGAAGATACTAGCAAAAGTGGCAATAGTATATCAATAGTAGCCTGCATACTTCTAGTCCTGCATTGAAAGATTTATTAATTAATAATTATTAAACAAACCGCCGCTAGTCTTAATGGATTTAAATTTGTGTTTTAATTAAATCGACAGCGTTTTTCTTTCCTCCCATTGTTTTACTGCGCAATATCCTTCTCTGGCAGGCAAACTGTTCGTATTTCAATTAACAATTTCTATGGCAACAAAAATGTCCATAATTATATCTTCGTTCGCAATTGCAGAGAACCTTCTCCCTCCTCTCCCCCTCACACACACACACTTTGGCATGCATATATTTGTGTATGTAAATCTGCTTTATTTTTTGTTTTATTTACTTTTTATGGCCCACGGTTGTAATTTTTTGTTTGATTTATTTGTTTCAGTTTTTTGCGCAATTAAATTTATATTTACAGCAGTCCTTTATACGATATACGCGCACGATATATCTGACTAGATATATGGCACAATTTGGACTTCGCAGTTTTTTCTGCACGCATCCCCCTAGTGACCTCCCCCTATTTGTTCCATCCACACCAGAAATAAAAGGGTTGCAAGCCTGGGGGACCGAGTGAAATATAAATTTTTGTTGGTTACATTTGAAAAGTTTATTTGATTTTCATTCATTTCACTCGCCACCATTCATTTTATTCACTTCGCCCCGTGATGAGCTTTTCGCAATGCAAACGATTAGCGCGTCAATTTTTTATATAACATGCGAAACATAAAATATTTTCACATTGATTTAATTCCGTGTTCTACACAGCGAAAAGGCAATAATAACTAGATTTGTTGCGAAAAAATGCAGATATATATATGTAGCATACATATGTACCATACAAAAATATGCATAGATATATGACATATATATACAAACTGAACGCTTATTTATTTATAAAGAGGACAGTTATCAGCAGCAGCTACTGCAATATTCACAGTTTTCAGCTTAAAGATTCCAATATCATGGAAGTATTGAGTGAAAATACTGATGAAGGGGCTGGGGAAACAATTGACACCCTAACATGATTTAAAATTTAAATTATAGGAGAATGTACACACCCATCTACCCATACCTAATTGGGTATCCTTTTAGAATAAGTCCAGCATTGTTATAGAAGGCATCACAGTCACGTAGCCCAAAAACCTGAACAGCATAATAATTATTTATAATTATTGTTAATTTTCAAAGCAAGCAAACGGCGATAACAACAGCAACAACAACAACAACTAAAGTGAAAGGCATTAAAAAACCACAAAGAGACCTCAATTAAAATTCAAATTAGAACGCTTGGGAAATTTTCACGCTGGCGGCCAAAGTGCGAAAACTTAAAACCGCAGCTCGACGGAACCGAACAGAGGAGCAAAGAACCATACGGAACGGAGCAGTTACCCAGTTCCCAGTTCCCATTTGCCAGCTCTGAGTTCCCAGTTTGCTAACTAACTGCCTAAAATGAAATATGAAGCGAGGGGCTCGCAGGCAAGTGCCAGTGTCAGCAAAAGGAGGAAGGAACTGAGCCATACCACGGGCACACAACTAATAAGAAATTTGTGAACTTTGCAAATTTGCCATCATTAATTCTCCGCTCACCCCATGTACCCAACCGCCCCTCTCCCGTCCTTCGCCCCTCTTGAAGGCGGGATAAATTGTCGAATTCGCATTCTGCATCCTAGTCGAGCGAAATGCGATGATGGCGCGTCGTTGTTGTTCTTCTTCATTGTGTAATAATTGTCGAGCAGTTTAAATCCAAGCGGCGACTCACATAATAAATTGTCATATGAAGGCGTGCGCCAGACACCCCTCACCCCCTGCGTATCCCACCCCATTAGGCCACTTCTCTGTCGTGTTTCCCTTGCACTGTCGAGTAGTTGGCAAAAAGTAATGCAAATAAACGTAGCAGCCAGACTGCATGATACCCTAGTGAAGTACAGAAAATAAGTAGCAAAGCAGGGTTTAACTGGAATACTATCGATAGTTTTCATATTCTTTCTTTATTTCGATATTTTTATTTAATTTATTCAATAGTATCGGGATAGTGCTTAAAATACAAATATGTGGAATCCCGTTAGTAGTAGCCGGATTGCAGGATATGCTAGTCAAGCACAGTGGAACTTAGAGCTGGGATACTATCGATAGCTGGCATATTCAATGTTTTCGATATTTTTAAACAAAATATGCATTACTATCGCGATAGTACATACAGCACAAATCAAATACAAATTTGTGACATCACTGTAGTAGTAGCCAGACTGCAAGATACCCTAATGAAGCACAGAAAATATGTAGCACAGCAAGTGGAGCTTAGAGCTGGAATACTATCGATAGCTGGAAAATTCAATGTTTTCGATGTTTTTGTTTTATATTCAATACTATTTCGATGGAACTTATGTTAAAGTATAAATCAAATACAAATTTCTAATCACAGATCCTTATTTTTATGGAAAACGATTTCAACGATCCCGATTTGACTGATTTTCAATCCTGAGGGTGCTCGAAATAGCACAAGCCTGTGATTCCATGGATCCATACAATACTTTGCTAGAGAATATCATAAACGATAATTATTTAAATATTTTGATTTCATATAGTTTAGTTACTTATGCATTCTCTGAATGCTCATTGCACGACCATTTTCCATTCTCTGCTTTGCAGGGTATGGCAAAGGTAATGAGGAAACGGAAATTGCTGCCGGAAGTGTATGCGAAGGCGGAAGCTCATTTTGTAATATTCACAGTTGACTGATTTCTAGCGACTTTTTGCTTGGCGCCGGGCTCCGCACGCCACACGCATGCCGTCCGCCTTTTGCCTGGCCCCATGAATTGTAAATTGATTGGAGCCAAAGTCGTCGTCGACGTCTTCGTCCGTTGTCGATTTTAATCATTAATAATAGAGGCAGCGGGCGGAAAAGGGGCAAGACGGGGGTGTAGGGGGGTTTGCCAGTCTTTTGGACGACAGCCAAGCGGCGGCGACACAGAGACACTGCAAGAGAATACGAACGTCGACTGCGACGGGAACTGTGACTGCGCTGCGCCTAAGGTTAGGCTATGACTTTTCAAGAGCCTTTCGAGCGCCGCGCCGGCAACAAAATGGCTGCGCACACTTCCATAGCTAAACGTTTTTACCTGCCCCGCTGTCCCCTACCCCGCTGGCAGTACCAAGTTGTTGCCAAGTTGTGCTTTGTGAAGAGCGAGCTGCTCAAATAGCAGCAACCAACGGAGCAACAACAACAGCGACAGCGGCAGAGAAAGTTCGTTGAAGGTGGAAAAGAGGAGGAGGAGAAGGGAGCTGCATCAGCAACCGTTAGTTTCATTGTTGACATTGCAGCGAAAAAAGGTAGCAAAGGCAACAAAAAGCAATTAACTTGGCTTACATCTTTGTTGAAAGTTGAAACTCATGGCGCGATTTATGCCGCCGGTGTCGGTGCTCCGTTGGTGTTGCCCAGCGCAGCAGCGGATGCGGGTGAGCAGGTGCAACGAGTTGGCGTGCCGAGTGTGCAGCGTCTCTCACGGTGTGTGCAAGGCAAAACCTAATGGTTTGCTCTTCACTTGAAAGGTAAGATCTGGCGCTGATTTTGTGGCAAATTGTGCAGGCATCTCTAGCCCGAAGATGCCACAGAAATTCACACAACAAGCCGAAGAATGCCAGTTTACGCTGTTAGTCGTTTATTTACTTTTATTTAATAGATAGTTGGTTCTGTATATTTCAAAGATTTAAATCTCTAATTCTTTTAAAATAATGAAAATGTATATTCATTATATTATATATTATTATATTATTTATATATAAACTATTTGTTCCTTATTTATGTTAATAGTTATGGTGTACAACTATTTAAAGCTCGAAATAAATCGGGATTTGCATTCAAATGTTAGAGAAACATTTAAGAAATATGCTATGTAAAAACTTTTTATTTGAGGCAACAAAATCAGGATGTATGTATAAATACAAATTGAAATGTTTATTTAAATGATTTGTTTCTAAACAATATGAGTAATTATTAATTCAACTGAAACTGGAGCAAAACAAGAAAAAGGAATTCAATTTAATTTAACACGGACTTTTCAAAATGCGTCTACGCATCTAAATACTTCCTAATTCAGTTTTGAGCGATATTCTTCTTCTTTCTTTTAAACTCTAACAAAATTTGATTAAAAGGGAACTATTGATTAATAAAATATGAAACTATCGTTGGCTCTAACGATGTAGCATCTATAAGAGTAACCATTCCTACACATAGGTATTAATTTTGATGGAAGTTCAAATCTGTCTGTCTTACTTCCTTCACTTGAGTCAAGCCTGGCTGAAGGAGTACAACTTATCACACTCATGTAACTTTGCCTGCTGGTGATGAACCAATTCTCAGAAACACAAATGCACTCGAATATGTTACTACATATGGTACATGGCTGCTGCGAAGTGATAAGAGTCGCAACTCGGCCAAACTTCACTCACTAATCATGTCTCTTGCCTTCTTCTGCTGTAAGCATATTCTAATTCTATTCTGTTCCCACTATTCCTCTGCCCTCTCAGCTGAGTAGTTGGCCCTTAAGTCCGACTGTAGCATTCTGTAATTTCACAAGAATTTGGTTTACTCGACTCGAGGGGCTGCGTTCGTGAAAATTCATTTTTCCGGCTGGAAATCAAAAAATGTTGCGTAAACTACACACAGACGAAAAAGCAAGCTAAGCCCTTAGCCAGCAAGTGAGCATGGCGCATAAGAAGAAGGAGGTGTTGCAAGTGGCAGGCTGGAAGAAGGGGGTGGCAGGGAGGGGGGACTTGCAACGCAGGCTGTCAGGCTCTTGAGGCAAAGTTAAGTAAATATGACTCAAGGACACTTGGCGCATGGAATCCTTTTGGCCACTTACTTTTGTACACGCAGTGGGCCCAAGTGGGTGTGCGAGGGAGAAAGGGAGAATGGTGTGAGAGTGAGAGACTGTGCTGTCTTTTCATTCAGTTTCATTCGGGAAACGATTTTAATACTTTCGTTCGCACAAAAGCTACTTAAAGTTTAGCTTTTTGGCTTAATTCGTTTTTTGTCAAACAACAAGAAACAACAAACAGCAAACAGACAGACAGAGAAAGAGAACGAGATAGAGAGAGACAGAGAGAAATGGAGAGAGAGAGAGAAACAAAATGTGAGCAAAACTTTTTTAAATTGAGTTAAGTTAATTTTTTTGCTGTTGTTTTTTCGTTTTGACTTTCGGGCAACTTTGGTTTGCCTAATAAATGTGCGTGCAAACAAAAGGCCAGATAAACAGCCGGCCACTGAAAGCGAGAGAGCAAGAGACCAAGAGGGAGACAGACAGAGGTAGATGGGGAAAGCGAGAAAGAGCGATACGGACAGTTGTAGCGACAGGCGAAAGATAAAGGATAATGACAGCCATTAGTATTAAGTGTGCGGCGACTACTTTGGGACTTTTCTCTCGCCATTTTTTTCATAACGGCCGCCGCTCATTAAAGTTGTTAAGTACGCAACGTAAACGCTGCCAGAGAGAGGGAGGGGGAGTGGGGGAGGGGAGGACCAAAGGAGCGACTGTCAGGGAGCGTAGTAGGGGCGATTAAAGTCAATTTAAATGAGCCCGAAGCGTGCTAACTTAATTCGTTAACAAAGAAATGAAAGGAAAACTTCAGACGCGCAGTTGCCCGAATTATGTCAGCAAACAAGAGTGGAAGGGGAAACAAGCAAGAAAGCTACTGACGGATGTGCTCGACTGTGATATACCCAGTACCCAAAACTACTTCTTCAATACATAACTCACAGAAACAGATAAGTAGTCTTGGAGAAGTAACAACCATAGATGCTCATTAGGTTATAGAAATATACGTATTCTGATCTCTAATTAAATAAATAAATAAATTAGTTTAAAGATAAATACATAACTTCTATGTTTTGCGTATTTTGTGTTACATATTGACAGGCAGGCTCTTCGAAATCTGTATATGTTTAAAATTTCTTGAATAACTTTTATCCTAATTATGCGATCACAACCAAATTTTTAGCCATCTTTTGGCTGTTCAAAGTTATTGTGTTTACCAAACATCAAATGATCTGCATTAATATTACGCTTGGAATTCAGTTTTTATCGATTTAGACTGACATACAGACAGGCAAACAAAAGACGTCTGTCCAGACAGACTCGCAGACTATCTGATAGTCAGATAGAAAGACAGACACACAAACAGACAAACAAACAGGCAGACTCCTGTCTAGACGACGACAGACTAACCGACAGTTAGATGAAAAGACAGACACACAGACAGAACAGACAAACAGACAGATAAACAGACATACAAAAAAGTCAGACAAACAAAGAGACGTCTGTCTAGACAGACGAACAGACAGTCAGATAGAAAGACAGACACAAAAACATACAGATAAACAGACAGACAGACAAACAAACAAACAGACAGACGTCTGTCTAGACAGACTGACAGACTAAGAGACAGTCAGATAGAATGACAGACCAGACCACAGACAGACAGACAAACAAATAGACAGACAGACAGACTGACATGGCTATATCGCCCCGGCTTTTGATGTTGATTAAGAATATATATAGTTTGTGAGGTCTGCCACGCCTCCTTCTGCCTGTTATATATATTTTGGTATGCCACAAAGTCTGAATACCCTTCTGGACTTGTTGCGGGTCTAAACAGAGGTCAGGGTTCACTGTGTCCGATGAACAGTATTTTATTACGACTTTAAGAAACTTGTGCTAAATTTACAACACTTTAACTACTTGTTTCCGATAATAAAGAAGCAAACAAATTCTCATTGAAAACCAATTTTCCTGCGTCGTATTTAAGTTTTCTCATTTCTCGAACTCGGATTTTTCCCGGTTTGAACAAATGGAGACTGCAGCTCCGATTGCTTCCAAACAAAAGCAACTGCAGCAACAAAAAGCTCTGACATTTGTGACGTAAGAAAAGCGAATTGTGGTAGAAGAGAGGGTGACAGAGAGAGGGAGAGGTGTGGGGGTTGGTAGGGTATAGAGCGACACAGGTAGAGGAAGTTTCTTGGCATGTCTGACAGCAAAACTGTCGTCAAAAAAATTTATGTTTTGTAGTTTCATCTTCTCTTTTTACTCTTTATTTGAGTTCGTTTCGTTTTTTTTTGTTGTTCTGCTTTTGTTTTTGATATTTTGCTGCTGCTGTTTCTCCTTCTACTTCGTTTATGGTGTGCGACAAAACGCCACATTTGCGTTCAATGAGCATGAGATAATGTCATCATCAACGTCCCCATCACCTCCCCGGCAACCCCAGCAGCCCCTGCAAGTGCTTCATCTTGCTTTGGAGCGTGTCTTTGTCACTCCCAGTCTGCCTGTCGACGGCAGGTGCAACGGCCCCTTCGCCCCCCTGGCTGGCATTTTGCTTGAGAAACTGCATTCGATTTAATGAGCACTACGTTTTTAATTAAGTCAGTTCGGTATGCAGAGGCCGACTAGGCAAGTCTGACCAGACGGGCAGATTGGGGGATTGCGAGATAGAAGATAAGTTGCAGAGATAATTATGCCGATTAACAACAACGAGGTGCCAGCTGAAGATATTGCTCGAGCCTCGACTAGCTTGTGCCATAAACGAGGCAATTTCACACAATGGGCTGGAGCTTTATCATACAACATATATTCGATAGATAGCTCGATTTTGCAACAAAGCTTTGAGTGATTAATATGTAGATAATGATGGTGATGTTTTCTATTCTATAAAAAGAGAGAAATAGAGTTGTCAGAAGATGGGAAAAAAAGAGTTGTGGGATAAATAAAAGCAACATAAATTAAATCCTTTCTTTTATAAACTTCCAATATTGAAAAAAAAAATACTGACTTCATGCAAATGTATGTAAGGCAAGAAGGCTTGATAAATCTTTATCTGTTTATTTGTCCGTCTGAATGGGAACGCTAAGATCTTAGCTATAATTTATGTTACAAATCCAATTGAAAGTCTAATTCTAATTTTAAATACTTTATAAATACTTCAAATTGCAGAAGTTATTAAAGTTATCAACCAGGGCACAACCACAGAGAGAGTAAGAAACATACTTAGGACTGGCTCGTGAGAATGTCATGAACCATTAGCTGATATCATACCTGAGATCTCTATAGATGGATAGATAGACATGGCTCAAAATACTGCTACTGATGTATATGTACATACATACCATCCTGGGTCTGCCACGCCTTCTTTTGCCTTTAGCATACATATTCACAAAGTTAAAAATTCTTTTTTGACCATTCAAATACTTATTAAATTTGTTAACATAAATTTCTAAGTTTGCTGTCCTTTTTCCTACTTGCAGTGTATTGTCTCATGAAATGCAGACTTATACAGTTTATATTGAGAATTCAATATTATTCGCAGAAAAGTTAACAACTTTCGTCACAAACGACTTGCGTATCAAGAGGGTGGCAGACATTAGATTTGCATAAAAATCTCATCAAAGCTTGCAAAATTAGCCGCACACTCGGCGTCAAATGGTTTCTGCAATGCAATGGACCAACCTCAACATTTGTCACTCTTGTTATTGTGGCTCTTGTTGCTGTTGTTGTTGATAATGATGACGTCAGCATGCAGTGCTTACCCCGCACCGCACCGCATCGGCCGAAGAGACGTTCACATTGGCGCTATGTAATAATTTCACACGCTCCATCGCGGTCATTTTAATTAGCACGATTGCATTTTCAACACGTAGTCGCAATTCAAATTGTAAATCACATAGGCAGTTAAACATGTAGGCACATATATACCCTACACACACATACACACACACACACGCACACATGCAGCCTTCGTTTAGGCAGAATGCGACACAATTACCATATAATGCTGTCACATTTGGAAATGCAGCTGAATTTGAAAGCCGCTTCAGTTTTCCACCGCAAAACAGAAATTTTGCAGTAAATTAATATTGTTAATTAGGCCGCATACCCTATAGTGTGGGGTGGGGGGTGAGGTAGCTGACGCCGCAACATCCACTGATCCCAACAGCAAAACATTATTTATGTATGTCGAACTATTCGATGTGACTAGACAATTAACACGTCGCCGGCGCTTGACATAAATCAAACAACTTCCAAAATATAAACAGACATTTGAATTTACGGGAGTATTCGACAATGGAATACCCTAACTGAGGTGGCTATCTACGGAAACAAATATCATTACTCTTCAGTGAATAGCCTTTCCAATTCGTTTCAAAATTCATAACAAATACGAAAGTTACAATCGAATCTCCTACACTACCTCAAATTCCTTAAAAACCGCTAGTTTGTTTAATTATGTTTATATTTATTAAGTGAAGAATCCGTACATCATAATATTTTATCTTAACATCACAGGGTGGAGAAATATTCTTAAGAATTACCAAGCATGCTATTTTGGTTGCATAAAAATGAGACTTTTGTATATTATGCACTGCATACTTCGAGGCGCAGCCTTGAAAATCTGTAGACCCACTGAAATGATATTGTAAATTGCTTCCTAAGCAAATCATTTGGATGGTGAATTATCACCTTAATTATATTGTACACACAACAAATTTAAATTAGCCGGAAAAGTTGGCCAAATTCTAAAACAATGCATCTGATATGGAACACGCATTAAGAGAGCAAAATAGTTTTTTGGGAACCAGGGCTGCCAGGTCAGCCTTTTTCCGGACACATCTATAAGTCTTACTATCCGGAAATCTGTGTTGTTTTTTGTATTAAATAATAACGTATTAAGATACAATTTTAATTAAATTGCTTTTAAAATCGACGTGGACTTAGATGTTTTTTATTAAAAAATGTTTATTCCTGTTTTTCGATGATTTTCAATCAATAATAGGTTATTTCGAAAAATTAACAAAGAAATGGAATGGAAATGTGATCCACACAGGTCCGTAGCAACTGCCAGGTGCAGTAAAACAATTTAATGGATATTGTATACATAAGACTTCATCTCAAATTTTGTGTCTTTTGTATCTATCTTAGCTAACATAACTTGACAAAATGGAGTTCTAAATTCCCCGATATTAATACTGATAGAAAAAAGGAACCATTAAAAGCGCGGCGCTGGATCCACATGAAGATAAAGACATTCTGATTGTAAGAAATCAAACTATCTGAGGCGCTGTTAGTTTAGAGCGACAAATACGAGAAATAAGTTAATTCTCAGCAATTTCCAGACAGCCCGCATTAATAATATCCGAATTTTATCGACCTCTTTCGGCATTTAATTTTTGGTGTTGATCTGCGTGCAAAGTTATAATACCCTTTCTACCCTATGAGTAACAATTGCCAGCACCAACACACAGACAGAGAGTCGATGAGCTTGTGTTTGTTATTTGTATAGTGTGGCTTTGGCTGTGGCCCTGCATATGAGTGTGTGTACAAGCTTACCCCCTCTTCCTCCCTTCCTTCCCCTCACTGTGTTTTCATTGCTTATGCATAGACAAAACCAAGCTGGAGTCGCCCAATGCGACTCAGTCGCCGCTCGTACATCGCACAAGAGAAGTCGTAAGCTCGTAAAGAACCTTTGGAGAAATGTCTTTGAATTACACTGTGCAACAAGAATGTGTGTGTTACTTTCGCTTGGCCTGCTGAGCATGCTTGGCACCATCACGGGCGACACCATTTGCGACCTTGTGCAGCGCGAACGCGTCGAGTGTCAAGTGCATCACGTGGAGACCGCGGACGGTTACCAGCTGACTCTGCAGCGTATCCCGCCACCGCGTAACCAGAGCTGCCCCGTGCTGCTGCCGTTCGTGCTGATGCACGGCCTGATCGGCTCGGCTGCGGACTATGTGGCGGCAGGTCGACGATCGGGTGCACTTGCCTTCCGACTGCACGCGCACTGCTACGACGTGTGACTGCCCAATGCGCGTGGCACCACCGCGTCGCGACACCATCGCAGGCTGGCTGCCAGCGAGGCGGCCTTCTGGCAGTTCAGCTGGCACGAGATCGGCGTCTACGACATGCCCGCCGTGGTGGAGCACGTGCTGCGCGTTACACAGCAGCCACGGCTGCACTATGTGGGCCACTCGCAGGGCACGACTGTGCTGCTGGTGCTGCTCGCGCAGCGGCCGCAGTTCAATGCGCAGATCGCAAGTGCAACGCTGCTGGCGCCAGTTGCCTATTTGCAGCACTTGAGCAGTCCCCCGCTGCGCCTCTTGGCCCATGACTTGGCCAGCGTCATGGTACGTATACTTAATGTTGCGTATTCGCCGCGTAGTAACTGCTACGCATTCGCTGTTGTTGCAGTTGCTACTGCAGCAGCTCGGACTGCACGAGCTGCTGGCTGGCGGGTCGCTTGCCCAGCTGGGCAGCCAACTTGTTTGCCACGCCGCCCTGCCCACCGCACCGCTGTGCGCCCTGCTCGCCTCCCTCTACGTCGGCTTCAGCGAGCAACCTATGGATCGTGTGAGTACAAACAGAGAGAGGGAGACAGAGAGAGAGGGAGAGAGTCCCCCGATTAAATATGCAGCCATAATTTAGCCAACAAAGCGGCCCCAAAGTTTTGTTGTATGCAAAAGTTTTTATTGCACTCAGGAGTGTGGCGCGCCTCGTTTCGCGCCCCGCCCCTCCACGCCCCGCTACGCCCTTCTCCGCCCCAAACACACACACATGGCAGCGACGGCTTTAGTTTGGTAATAAAAGTTATTTGAATTTAAATGCGTAAACGAGCTGCCCGCCCGGCCAACTATTGTGGCACGTTCGCCAGCACAGTGTGCGCATAAAGTATGCCGACTTTGGCGAGGCTCTTGCACAGTGGGCACAGTGGGCAATCGGACTCTTTGCTGCCCCCCGTGGTTAGGGTATTCCCTGGACGTACACAGGGATTTGTGCTGTGCTTCTCGCGCTGGATTTTTTGCCGTAATGTGCAGCAAAAGGTGCGCCAAACTTCTGCCAGGGCTGCCCCCCTTTCCCTTATCCCTTAACCATTTGGGGCCCGTCCGCTACACACACATTACGTATACGCCGGGTTGCCTTAAACACTTTTTGTTTCCGCACACGGCACACGGCACATTTAAATTTTGTTTTGCCATGAAATATGGCAAATAAATCGCGCTCGTGTTATTTTTACCAAACTTTATGGCTTATCTGCTGTACGGCATGGAGGGGCGTGTGCTCGAAAGGCTTAGATTGCCGCAGAGGGGTAGCGAGGGGGAGGCAGGCACCTCAGGAGTAAAGCTGGTGCCAAGTGCTTGTTAGTTATTAGGCTAAGGGCCTTTTGGCCGCATCCAAAAACTATGCATAAACGCAGCAGCTTGTGAGGATTTCAACTTATTTTTTCGCACGAGCGAAGCAGGTGGCAAACTTTGACAAGCAATAGATAGTTGCCGTATCTTTTTCGAGTTGCGTGTAGAATTTATAGAAGAGGGTATATTGACTGAGGAGTTATTTGTCATGTATGTTATGTATCTATCTCACTTTGAATCCAATGCGTTTGTCTTCTTAAAGGAAGATTTCTTGTGCATTTTATTCACTTAATATATATTCATCATATTTATCTTATTCATTTTATATAGTTTGCATAAAATCTTAGTTACATGTTTGTAGAATATGATTGAAAAAAAAATATTTTAATCCGATGCTTTCTTTCCCACATGGGCCAAATGCAAGCTTATAAATTTTAAATCTATAAGGAATCCCTTTTTACGTTCCAGACAAATTAAATATAATTTATAATTTCTAAGTAATAGTTTAATGTGAGCAAATTATGGTAAAATCACTGTTTTGTATTCGAATTGATTACGCACATAATTTTTTATCGATATGCTATAAATTTATGTTTGGAACGTAATGAATTTTATAACTTTTCAGGAATGATAAAAAGTCCTTAAATCGGTTCATTAAATAGGGGCCAAAGTCTTATATTTGTGTACCCCTTTATTGAATGCCGCCATCTTGAATATTTCTATGGTATTTTATGTTTTTATTTTTTTAAATCTGCCTGATTTGTAGCTAAACCTTAAAGGAACTACTTTATTTAAATACTCAAAATTAAAGAATAAAATTAGGTTTAGGTTAGAACAAAGTCGGTTTTTAACATTTGCGTCGCTTTTTTAAATTAAAGATCGCACTTTTTGTCTATCGATATTAGTGGTGGCACAATGTTGACGCTACTGAACCTCAAATTAAATGCCAAGCTAAAGGGATGCCAACAGTTTACATAGTGCAGACATGCTGGAACTATACAGGGTATTTGCACGTCTACAACAAGCTGAACACAAAGCGTTCCCACTTGTTTTGCCTGCATAACTTTGGCTTATAACTTAAGTGCCAAACCGAAGCGATATAAATTGTTTCTTGCCACTGCTGCTTTGTGCTATGTTTTCTGTATTTCCTTTAAGCCTTTTGGAGTTCTTCAAATAAATTTTCTTATCGCAATCGACTCAGAAGTTTGGCAACTGAATCCATCAATAAAACAACAATAAAACTCGCTTGTTTTCGCATTTAAAGTCGCATCAACAAAGCGCAAGCTTCGTGCCCCGGGCGAGACAGTCAAGTGCAACCGCGTGCCGTATCTCCGACAACATCATAGCTTACACAAAGAAACAAAAAGAATAAGAGGGGTTGGACGACAGACGAGGGGGAGTGGAAGGAAAAAGAGAAGGAAAATGTCAACAAACAAGCTGGCAAATACGAACGACTCTGGCGAGGCACCAAAATTGCTAAGCAAATAGCAAAAGGCAGGAACTTCAGTCCGGGCGTTGCTCAGCGACTAACCACCCTCCCCCATGCCACCCCCCCCTTGCACTGTGATACACTGTACCTTCTGTACACTCCCCCTTGCCAACCATACTGCCCGCTGCCCGCGCTTATACATAAATATTTGTGCATATTTAGCCAAGCGCCCGCTTAACGCCACATAAAGTTCAACACACTTTGCAACTGCCACAGCCAGTGCAACTGCCAATGCAATTGTGGGGCAACTGCGGGACAACATGATTTGACTCAAAACAAAGAGCAAAACTATTTGCCACAAGTCGCAACTGCAATTGAAAAGAAACCAGAAAACGGAAGCCACAAAGGGGAATCAAGTAAGCATCAAAATAAAACAAACAACAATTTACGCATTTGGTATTTCGAAAACATAATACTCTTACAGCGATTTTAGATATTTAATCTGTTGAATCTTCTGATACTCTTGCACATGGAAAACTAAGACGAAGTTAATAAGAAGGGCACATCTCCCACCCTCTAAAATATATATATATTTATACCCTTCAATCATTGAACATGGTCAAAAAATGGTGTATAACTTTATACATATGTTTGTAACAGGCAAAAGAACGCATGGCAGAGCCTAGATAGTATATACATATATGATCAGGATCACTTGCAGAGTTGGTTGAGACAAGTCCATGTGTCTGACTGTTTGTCTGGCTGCCTGACTGTTTGTCTGTCTGACTGCTTGTGTGTCTGTATTAAACAAGGTGATCTATTATGAAAGTTAGAGACACCAAATGCGGTATGAAGGTGCCTGTATACTATGCGCAGATCAACTTTAATTAAACTCGCAAATTAATAATTTAATTTTGCAATTTGATTTGTAAGCTACGAATAAAACAATCAATTTACTGAATATACCCGCTACCCACCTGACCAAAACGATTTCTTAAATATAAAACTTACATGTTTTGCGTATTTTATGTTGCATACTTTGGGGAGCTTAATCGGCATTGGCTTTGAGAAATTGATTTCTTAAATAACTTCTATGTTAATAACCCGATCACAAACAAAATCAGCAATCAATTAGGCGTTAGTTTTATTTATATAATTGTTGTATTAAAATTCGAATTCGATTTTTAGCTTCCGAGGGTAGAAGGCGGCGTGGCCTAAATCTAAGCCAAAATTTGATTTGTGCAAAGAATTATGACATTTTTTTCATATTTTTTGAAAGACCAAGCTCTTGTAGTCTCTGACATCTAGATTTTCATACGGACAGACATACGAACATAGGTATATCAACTCGGATGTGTAGCGAGTATTTAAAATTAAAAATACTCCAATGAGGATCGAAGATACATACATATGTACATACATATATATAAAGTCATAAAAAATTAATAATGCCAGAACAACTTGCAAATTCGAAGATATTTTATCTGAATTTGGTATAAATATTTAAGTTTTAAATAACTGTTACTACTTTGGTTCATAGTAAACTACATTCAATTAAAAATACCCAATCTAATAAACTTTAAAGTCTTCAAAAGGCGCCCTTCTCACTCTGCCTCTCTAGAGCAGTGTGTATCTGCTCGGACTTCCGTGTGTTTTGCACCATAATAGAACGGATACAGTGCTGGACTGCACACTCCACCCACGCATATTTATCATCTACATATATGTACACATCAGACATTCACACACACTCGCACTTTCACATACATAAGCCAACAGTCAAGTGTCAGCGGGCAACTCGTAAATTCACATGGCTTGACTTTGGGGCCTCATCAATTCGCATAATTTCCATACATTTTGCAGGAATTATTCTCGCGAATTCTGGAGACGACTCCAGCAGGCATCTCGCGTGGTCAACTGCTGCACTTTGGCCAGCTCATCAACAGCGGTACGAAAGGAACTGCCATAGATAACAACCAAAACCTAAGCCTTCTTCTACCTGTTTTCAGGCAAGTTTCAGCAGTTCGATTTCCATTCAGCACGGCTCAATCGCCTGCACTATGGCCAGCCCAGTCCTCCGTTGTATCAGCTGAAGAACGTTCGCCTCAACATGCAACTCTTTTATGGCAACCGGGATGCACTCTCTAGCTGTAAGGATGTGCTACGCCTGGTGCGAGATTTGAGCAACAGTCGCCTCAAACTCTACCAGGTGCGCGGCTACAACCACATCGATTTTCTATATGCTGATTCTGCGCCACAAATAATCTACGAGAAGATAATCGAAGAGGCTAGACGAGTCAACTGAATTGAGTTCAGAGAACAGCCCGATTAAATTAGTTACTATACTATAGATTAAATTAAGATAATTTAAATGAATAGATAAGCTAATTTGCCTTTGTAATATATACACACATCTAAGACAATCAGTTAATTTTTAGGCAGTAACCAAATTAAACAGCAAACAGACTTTAATATCAGTGCAGTCCTTCACTAGCGTTCGTATCTTTGTTTGTGTTTGAGAGTGCATGTGTGTGTACGTGCACTTCCGTCAGCTTTGTGTCATAATGAAACGAAAATAGCCACACACATACGCACACATACTCGTGGATGCCCCATACGAGTCAAGTCGAGCAAAGGTTACACAGTATTGTTTAGTTTTTTCTTTTCAATTACATTTATATTGTGTTGTACAATGAACACAAAATGAACTAAAATAAAACTTGGAAAACAGACCTCATAAGCTTCGTACTTTACATAAAAGTAGTATTAATTACGTTAATCATAATGTACATTTCTAAATCTGAACTGGAATTGCTGCTATCTCTGCTGGGCGTCCGTATTAATCTGTTGGTTTATTGCATTCGATATGTGTGTGTGTGCCTGTGTGAGTGAGTTGTGGTATCGTGTATATCAGTGAGAGTCTCTTCCAACAGGTGCACTCTTTAGCTAAGTTCGAAACCCACACCGGACTGTATAGCATACAGCAGCTTTTCCCGCATTTGTTCGACGCTGTTGAACGGCGGAAGCTTTAAAAGATTCGTACAGGTGCTCGCCGTAGGCAAACGCTCCATGTCCCCGGCATTTTGAATGAAGAACGGAGGATCCAGATCCTGTGAAGCAAGAAGACTATGTAATAGTTGCCATAGATATTAAATGAACTTAATCTTACCTTGAAGCCCAACAAAGGTGGCCGCGAGCAGCTCGTGACGAACTTCAGCAGTTGTCGTCGCTGGAGATCATCAAAGCCCTCCAACGCTGTCCAGAATGCCACAATTGATGGGTGCTCTGGCGTGTACTCGCCACCATATTTACAGTGCTTTTTCAAATCTTCCAGATCAATGGGTATCTCCGCACCCGATATGAGTATTTGCAGCTCCTTGTTACTGAACATATAAAGCCATTCAATGGGCAGCACATTGGACAATCCCTTGCGGAAGGCCTTGCAGTGTCGTTTGATCTGTACATTAAGCTTGTAGTTGGCAATCAGCTGCAGATACTCGATACGATTAGAATTGGTCACCGGCGTGCTCTGACCATTTGGCTTCAGTTCTACAACTTGCGTTTGTCCCAGCGAACTGCTGGCTACCGTAAAATCCAGATTCAGTTCGCTCACATCGCCTGCATAATCCTTGAGATACAGTAAGTTACGATACAGCTCTGGATCCAGTGAGGCCAGCTGATGTATATCCACATCAGAATATTTGCCAGCCAACTTGGTCAAAAAGAACTCAGCCAACGGCAGCTCAACCAGCAGATTTTCATAGATTGCTTTGCCCAATATACGACCAATGAAATAATAATGCTTTTCAAAGTCACTAAACAGATCCGACACGTTCGGATTGGGGTACAGCTTGTTATCGGTCGTCACCCTGCGAAAAGCAAGAGGAATTAATAAATATTAACCTCGAAAAATTGAACACTGTTTTACATGAAGAATCCACGATTGGGATCGAAAGCCGTTTTGATGAGCTCCGACAGGAACTCTCGGAAGACTCCACCGCCATCTATTCCCGCCTCATCTAATCCCAGCGAGGACACAAACTGTATGCGGAACTTCAAGCGCAAGTCAGGTTCTGCATGTAAACAAATCAATTAGTGACTCTGGTCTATGTTTAAGTGCATTCTACACACCATTCTCCGGCCTGAGCTTATCGTAGGCATCCTCATAGAGATGCGACCGTCGCACAGTGATCATAATGGAGGGTCCCTGCAAGAAGGCCTGTAGGTGTCCTTGCACGCGCATTTTATTGGCCGCAACAAGACCCTGAAGAATGCTCACACGCTTGTTGAAAGCCACCACAAAAGGTATTTCGCGCAGAATCGTTATGGACCGTTTCTGCTTTGTGGACATGGGTGGCCCACTCTCAAAGTCCTCGCGTGTAAAGTCGCGTATGGGCTGAAAGGGGCGTATGCCACGCATCCGACTACTGTGTGTCAGTGGGAGATCTGTCGGCCTGTCGAGCGGCAAATCCAACCGACTGACTGTCCAGTGGCCTTCTGGGCAGAAACCTAAACGCAAATCACGTGTGTGAATCTGATTGAGCACAAAAACCACTACGTTTAGCAAATTGGCCCAGATTTGTTTCTGCTGACGCAACTTCTTGTCATCGGCATCCGTGTGGCTGAGCACACTGCGAAAGGCTAACTCCACCAGGCCCAAACTAATGTCTTTCAGAGTCTTGGACATTTGCACAATCTCGGCAATGGAAAATGGCATCAAGCGTACATGTTGTATGGCCGTCTGAGCAGGCGTCACCAATAGCTTCTTCTCCACAAATTCGATGTCGTGCAGAGTCGGCAAAAGGCGCCCGAACAGCATGCAGAAGGTGGCCAATAAAGGTATTGTCCGATCCACGCCCTTTTGCTTAGCTGCAGAATAATATACAGAGATAAATACATGAAACTCGATTGAAACTATGTATTATAACTTTTACTCACGCACAACTCCTTTAGAAATTAGCGTTAGCGGCGCTGAGAAACCCAGTTGAGTGGATTCGGCAGCCAGCTTGAACCATACGGCACGTATGAACTTAGGTGTAAAGGCCAGTGTGTAGAGTAGTCTGCAAGGAAGAGTGGAATGATGATAAATGATCGGTTAGGACAGCAGTCAAGGAAATCTGAATGGTAACCTACTTATACTCGTACACCGCATGCTTGTTGTATATCATCAGATTGTGACAGATCTCGCAGAGAGCGTAAATAAGTTGCGTCTGCTCAATGTGGGGCTCCATTTGGTGGACAATAATGTCAACGCGTTGCGTCTCATTTAGTATGGCTATCGATTCGAGCAGGCAATTCCGCTCCTTCACACTCAGTTCACGTGTGGTGCGACAGGGCTGGTCCATGTCGTAGTCTAGAGTGTGAGTTGAGGGCTGATCCTCCTCCGCGTCGGACTCATCTGTCTCCTCATCCTCATCGTCGGAATCTGTGTGACGATGGGGGGGCAGAAAACTGTGTCCGCAGTGTCGACTTCGGCAGCTGTAGAATGTTGGGCATCATTTGAGCAATGACACGCACATAGACAATCAGTAGATTGCTCTGCTCCAAGGTACCTGTAGTAGAGAGATGATTAAAACTAGTTAAGCCATCTGGTGATCTAGTGCCACATACCCAACTGCTTGCGATCCAGTATGAGCAGAGAGTTTAGGAGAAATGAACTGAATACCGCTTCGCGTGGCTGCCGTTTGGCTTGTTTAACCGCGCTGGATTGTATTATGCCATAGAACAAGGCATTGTGCTTGTTCTCATCGATCGCAGCCATAGATTCAGGCAACGACATGTCGTTTATTGTCATCTCCAGCATCCCATTAAGCGAGTGCAAGAGAAGTGCAAACGGAAAGTCCGTGCTCTCAGCCAGGCAGGGCAGTACGAAATAGCGCAATGGCTCAGTATGCGGCGTTGCCAGTATTTCGGTTATGAAGTTTCTACAGAAGAGATGCGACTGCTCGCCGACTGGTAAGCGTCTGGCCACCGCTAATGGGCGCAATAACAGCTGGAGGAGTGCTTCTGCCAATGGATTAGGCGCATGTAGTGTCTCACCGTCCAGCGGTGGACACTTCTCGTCAAGCAGCTGGCGCAAACGTACAAAATAATTGCGTGCAATCAGGAAGGCAAATACGCGCTCCAAATACTTGTAGAGGAGCGTCTCATCCTCCACATACCGTTCTACGGCTGCCACCGTTGTGAAGGTCTCCAGCATCCGCAGAGGTATGGCCTGAGCGCTCTGTGGTAGCGTCAGCTGCACAAGGCATGCATCCAATAGCTTGCAAACTCGTAGTAGCCAGACAGAATCGTCGGCTGACTGTTGCAGCAGACGTGCAGGATTGCGCAAAATTTGCTGGCAGATGTCAATCTAGAAGACACATAATATTCATATAAACACTTGATAGTTTTGTGTATATTATAGAGGTCACTCACCAGTCGTTCGCTGTCTTTGGGCACGCGGCTGCTGTAGAAAAAGCTCAATCGCCGCAGCAGAAAGGAAAGGCTTTCATCCTCGATAACACGATCCCGATGCGCATAGAGATAAGCATCGAAGGCTTCACGTTCGGCGCGCTTGCGCCGCTGACGATGAATGAAGGAGCGGGCATAGGATTGTAGCACCACAGCGCCGTTGACCTTCTGGCGCAGGTCATTGCGTTTCTGTCGCTCGAGTGCAGCTTTACGTATGGCTGTGTCCCGGTCGTAAGTATGTGAGGCGCCACCCAGACTTTGCACAGGACGGCGGCGATACTCGCCGTCGAAGCCAAACATGACGCGGCAGTTGTGCTGCTGCCTCTGCGGGTGCTGCTGGTGCTGCTTCTGCTACTGCTGACTGTGTCTATTGTTGTTGTATTATCCCCAGCTGATCCGATCGCTCTCAATTACTCAGCACATAGTTTCTTGTTGTTTATGAAAACCGTAAAAAGCGATGCTGCAGCAAACAGCAGCTGTTCCACTTATTTTCGTTTCTGTTGTTGTTTTTATTTAAGATATTGACTGCAACGTATCTGCGACTACGTTAAATTTTCTGACTGCGTAAAAAACCAGCTAAAACGAATGATTTGTATATTTTCTCTGTTTGTGGAAAAGCGCTAAAAAATGACAAAAGGGGCTGTCCAGCTGTTCGACACTATTAAACACTGCGAACTTCGATAAACACAGTGTTGATAACTAATTCAGTAACACTGCGTGCGATAATGCTGAATTTTCTATTTTTAAAATACTTGTAAAAATAATTATTTTTGTTTTATTCATACTGAAATTAACTTTATTTTGACAAAAAAATACAAGATCGGATTATCTATTATTCTCTGTTAATAGAAATTACAATATCAATTCATTTATATTACAATTTGTTATTGCTAATTTAAAAAAAATACGTTTTTTTATATCATAAATTTTATACAGTTTAAAAAATTTGTTATCATTCTGTTGGAACTAACTAAAAATTTACGAAGTTATACACCTATTTTAGCTGTGTACATGTATGTAAAATTCAACAAATATGAGACATGTTATTTATGTATACTGTTTACCACAGACATGATTGTCTCAGATTGTTTATATTTACTTATCTTTTATTTCTAATTATTGATGATTACTCAGCTGACATTTAGCGGATCAGCAGAAAACCTAAGCAATGTTGAATCTACTTTTAGAAATCCCTTATAGAAAACTGCAGTGTATAATTTTTTTTGTATCTATAGTTTTAATTAAATGTCATTTTATTATGAGGAGTACAAGAACACGCATAAATAATACGAAACATGAATGAGATTTTAGATCTAATTTGTCTAATTAGAAAGTAGCTTCTGATTTTCATTAACATTATTTTTAGCCAATTAACAGTAGGCTCTTTGTGCGACAGCCTTTTGAAGGAACCATAACCAAGACTCCGGGAATTTGAAAACTAGATATAAGTGCTCAACTCAACTGGGAGGCGCTGCATTGGCGGCATGTGGATGGCGCAACTGTTGACGATTTTCGATGAGGGCGAGGAGTGCGCTCGGCACATCCATTGTTTGATCATCGACGAGCACAATGTCAAACGTGTTCATATACTTTTGCATATTCGCCTGCACGTGATCGAAAAGGAAACCAATCTTCAGTATGTGGGACGAGGCGGGAACTCCGTTGGCCATGTCCGCATCGCCTAGAGAATCGCCCATGACAATGATGTGGTCACGTGTATGCACAAGCTCGTAATATTCGCTCCCGTCCAATACTGTCTCATTCTTGTTGAATGTGTGTATCATCGGCTGCTGGAAGCCGTCCAAAAGACCGTCGCGATACTGTAAAAAGTTCGAGACGACTTTCACATTCGGATGCATGATATTCGCTTGCTGCAACACTGAGACAACAGAGTTGCCAAGGCCCGCGGAGAACACGAGCACCGGAATTTGCAGGCGTAACAATGCTGCGAAGAGCTCATGCGTCCGGTCACGTAGCGCACTCTTGAACTTGCCGGCCACATAATCGATTTCAGACTGGTCGAAAGGGAATCCGCTAGTCAGCTCCGCTGCTTTGGTCCACCATTCAATCATGTACTGCACCTTCTCCTCGATGGCCATATGTGGATCTATCTCGATGGGCCGATACTTTTGGAAGAGTTTGTCCGACTCGGTTTTAAAGTTCGGAGGCAGGGATTTGCACTCATTAAAAATTCCAAAGCTCGAGAGCACCGCTATATTGTCGTCGGTGCGCTGTTTCGTGATCGTGAAGTCGAAATCGGAAACAAATTGCATACGTTCCGATCCTCCGCAAATGAACTCATTGATAATCCGTTCCACCCTCATTGGATCGAGCATTTTGCAATGGCTCTGGTTCAGTGCAGGTATATCCTTAATAGATACATATCCTGTCTTATTTTCTGCTTTTTGTTTCTCACATCCGTTGTTGTTTCCCATTTTTTGAAAATGTTTGGTATATTTGGTAGGCTGTTCCAGACAGGCGGTATCTCGTTTAACGTGTGCACTGAGTGGGTCCCAATCGGCAACTGAAAATATATAAACAAATTCGTTTAGAACAAGTGTGTTTTAGCGAATTTGCACTTGCATTTGGTTCCGCATACATACTACAAACATATATAGTACATTCAGGTACATACTAACAGAGATGAGCAGTGATTTATGTTAGTAACAGTGACAATTCAAATTATCAAACCGCAATTATAAATATTGTTCTATATATATATTTTATATTATTATTATTGGCCTTTAGTAATATATTGTTGAATCAAGAAATTAAATAATTAATATAATAATATAATTTTTGTACTTAAGGAAAAAATGCTATAAGCACATGCCACGGTTAACCCAATGTACTCATCTCTAATAAAGGTACACATGTGTATGTAGGTTTGTATGCGGTTTTCTTCTTAGCTTTTGGCAATATGCTGACCTTGGATATTTGTTGCCAATTTTACTTTGCCCTGCTTATTTGGGGCTTTCTCTGAACGTTCGGTCTATCAGCTTGTTTATCGAAGCTTTTCGATTTATGTGCTTTTGTTAACTCTAAATGCCGTACACTCTTTTATTTACCTTTCGCTTTCTTGTTTTGGTACAATCAAATCAAAGCAGAATGTTATCGTACTGAACAGCTGATCTGTGTTGAAACAAAATGGAAGTGAAACGATATGCTAGAATCCAATTTTGTGTTTGTTTGTTTTGTATTCTTGCCAGTGCTTGCAACATTTTAAATAAAAACAGATATTTTTAGCAGTAAACAACGCAAAAATAGACCAAAATAAACATTCTTTTCACCAAAGATCTTAATAATAAACGCGTAAAATATCCACTACTACTAAATAAAATCATAACTGCATCAAATTTATTGTACAACTAATCCCAACTCTTGAGTCCGAATTGCTTTATTCCATTTATTATTAGGTTATCTATGAACTAATAATATTTTGTGAACTTTGTATTTAAAAGTGTTCGCAATAATGGACAAAGGGGGAACAAAACGAGGTTTTATTTCAGTAAAAAATCAACGATTAAAAAAAAGTCGGATTTAAACACACTCAATAGATATTGTACACTCTTGTTGTGGTATATCTTTCATGTACATATACATTTAAAGGAAAAAATAATACATTTCTTTAGTAACTAACTAGAATCTTAACTACTCCTCTTCATATTTAATATGTAACTGAGTTATTTTACTTTATATTTTAACTGTTGCGCGGGTGTTTGTATTGATTTCTATTTTCAAATCTCTGCTGTCCTGAATCAAAATCCTTGTTTCCTCACTCATCTTCAATTACAATGGGTGTTGTTGACGAATTTGCTGCAGGGGCCTTAGACTTTGTTGTAGCTTGTTGTTGTTGTTGTTGTGGTTGCGGTGTTGCCTTCTGTGCAATGTTTTCACGGGGTAGGAACTTCCAGTCAGCGGGTAGAAACGGTTTGTAGTCCGGGTAACGTGTCAATGCCCTGAAGGAGGAGGAGATTTGAGTTACAAATTGTTGGAAGAGTTGAAGAAGAAAGAGAACTTACCGATTTAAATAACCGAAGGCGGTCACTTGTTTCTTGAAGCCAATCACACCCGTTCCAGGCATTCTAATCATGAACTTTCCGTCCATATATCTACCTCGGAACCTCGGCAAGTCCTTGGCAATAAGAAAACCATCTAGAACTTTCCCGGCAGGCGCCTTGTTGGTGCTGGTAGCCTCCGTCGGTGCTGTCTTTGTGCTTCCCACCGCTGGAAGCGATTGTCTGGGCTCAGCTGTAGCTGTGCTCTTGCTGCAGACTGGGAGGGATTTGGCGAGGCTGTGGCTGTGGCTTGCAGCTTCTCTGGCACGTGACGCACCGTAGGCACGGGTACATTCACGATGGAAATCGTGGTTGCCGTCTGCTTGACAATTGTGGATGCTTTGGCGCCGGCGCCTCCCAGTTCTCCTTCTGACTTGCGCTTGCTGCCGATACGAATAGGCTCCACGGCAGCATTGGCCACCTTGGTCTCCTTGGCACTGACCTTGGTTATGGTAACACCTGTGGGAATAGCTCCGATCTTAACATTATTGCCATTGCAGCCGCTCAGCAGCTGCTGCAGAGACTCATTGATTTTCGGAGCTGGCATATCCTTGCTGCTTCCTGTAGAGCAGCGCTGAACGGAGATGCGACTGATCTTGGCTGGCGGCAATACCGAAGACGCCTCACTGGTGGTGGTGCTACTGGAGGCCATTGTTTGAGTGAGCTGCACCTGCGGCGTCAGGAACTGCATAGGTGGTGGCGTGCTGCCTGTGGCGGGCACATTCGCTATAAAGGGAAGAAAGCCCCCAGGCGGAGCTGTACCAGCTGCAGCTGCAGCTGCTGTCGGAGTCGGTATTATCTGCAGACCTCGGGACTTCGATTGGATTGTGAAATTGAGGCGCTGTTGCTGTAGCGTCTGCTTTTGTGGCTGCTGCTGCTGATCCTGTTCCTCTTCCTGTTGCTCGTCATCAATGATCATGCAATCGTCGTCATCGTCATCGTCGGCCTCCGGCTGCTCTTGCTTCTGCTGCTCCTCCTCGCTTGGCTTACTGGGAAGGGACTTTTTGTGACTTAGCCACCCCCAGATCGATTTCAAAGTGAACCTGGTTGTTGATCTGCAGCACCCAGAAGGCCATGGTGCGCTTGTCGCGCTGCACTTTTATGTTGTGTTCCCTTTGATAGACCTCCCGCAACATCATCTTGCCGTCTACACTCTGCAGCAATACGAGAACCGGGGGCTGCATGTCCAGGCGCAGAGGTCCAAAATAGATTTTACGCCGAGACGATGGCGTTACGAAGGCATCATAGGGCGCGTCCTGGAAGAACTGTACCCTGACAACCTTGTTACTCTCGTGCGCCACACGCACCACATTGTGAATGCGATCCAGAGATATCATGTCCCTGAAGGCAGGCACGAAGATGTGTGAGAAGTCGTCGAAGAGATTCAGCACCACCCAGCGATGATCATAACCGTGCAACTCCGGTATCTGCAACTCTCCCACGTCAGTCTGGAATACTTTGCGAAACTCAATGTTGCTTCGAATGTTCAGGCAGGTGTCTTTGCTTTGAGTTGTAGTGCCGCCAGCAGCAGCAGCAGGAATGGGGGCAGCAGGAACTGGGGCAGCAGTAACTGGGGCGGCGGGATCTGGGGAAGCAAGAGTGGTATCCAGTGCAGGAGTATAAGCACAGACAGCAGCAGCAGGCACGGGAGCAAGTAGACCTGCAGCAGTCGGAGATGTGACAGTGGAAGATGCCTCACTCAATGCTGCCTTGCGGTTCACTTCCCTCATGCGTTGCTTGACCATAAGCGTGCACAAGACATTGATCTTCTTGGTCAGAATGGGATGAGTTTGCGGAGTGGGCTTGGTACACGCATTGCCCTCCATGTAGCGCAGGAAACCCTTCACTAGCCAGTACTGCTGTCTGCCCTGCATCACCACAGCAAGCCTGCCAGTGTTCTCATTGCGTTTGTTCTCCAGCAACATGCGCGCCATCAAGGGCAGAGTGCTGGGATCGGGTGCAAAGCGGGTGTTGACCACGGCAATGGCACCACATACTGCGGGCATCATGTTGTTGATGGTCGCGGCCAGAAAGCTGTGGTTCTTCATTTGCACATCCCAAATGAACACATACTCCGACTCGAAGGCGGCCAAGAAGTTTGTCCACTTAATTATGCAGAGTATCTCCTCGTTCGGCGAAGGAATTATCTTACTCTCGCGCTGCAAAGCCAAGTCGATGTCCTGCATTTTCTTGCTGACGTGCGTGTTCATCTTCTGAATGACATCGTTGTAGTTTGCACGGAACATAACTCCAACGGCTGAGGGATCATCAATTGATGACGACGAGAAAGACGTCAACGACGGCGATGTGGAGCTGGTCAATCCTGCATTCTCGCCAAAGTCCATCACAGCAGCTCCCGTAGGATTCAGAGAGAAGCACGATGCAATCTTTGGCATTTGGATTTCCAACTTTGGCTGTGCTGCCTGTTGTGGCTTGTGCTTCTTTTCCTTCGGCTCCTCTGGAGGTGGCACCAACTGCCTTTTGCGCTTCGTTGGTTGCTTCGTTGGTTGCTTCGTTGGTTGCTTCGTTGGTTGTTCCTTTGGCAGTGCGCGGGCAACTGCTGCTGGCTCACTCTCATCGGAATCATCGCGTACAACTATCACGGAAGGCTCCACTGGGGCAACTGTTGGTTTCTGCTCCTCCTCCATGCGGCGCTGTTGATCCAACTCCGCCCGATAGTATCGTATAGCATTAAAGACGCGCTTCTTCAGCAAATCTTGCGTCTGCTTTGTCTCCCTCTTGGCGGCATCCAGACGCGTACTGCTCGCACGTTGCCGGTTGAGGCGCAGGTAGGAGGTGCTGGGTATAGAGACGGCACGGCGGCAAAGAGAGCCACCACTTGAGCGATAGTAGTTAAATACAATGTCCAACTCAGCGGCACGGCTGGGTATGGTGCTGGATTGGAAGGGCGGCGATGATGAGGTTGATGGCAGCGCTGGTTCAATTTTAGGTGCAAGTTTAGGCAGCTTGGCTTTGGGTGCGTCTTTGACCACAGGCAGCGGTGGCAAGGGAGCCAGCAGCTTCATTTGCTGTGCCGCTGGTGCAGGCGGTGGCAGCGGACTCTGTTTCTCAGTCTGTTTGCGTCGCTTCTTCGACGATTGTTGCTGTTGTGCTGGCTCTTCCTGTGCACGCTCGAAGCTGTAGTGCGCTCTGGTGGCAAGCTCGGGCACATAATGTGGAATGACCGGCTCTGATTGCTCCTTCTCGATTACCACCGGCTTGCCATCGACTGCGAGACCACCGCAAAAGCACTTGTATAGCTGATGGGTCATACAGAAGGTGGCCAGATTCGCTACATCCGGCAGCCGACGCATTGCCACCTGGCAGTGCTTGAGCTTCACGAAATCCGTATCCTTGACACTCACTTGAGGCTCACTTGGCACCAGACTGTTGCGTGTTTTCTTGGCTGCGGCGGCGGCATCACGCTTTGCCGCTTTGCTCGAGCGTGTCGTGGGCTGATCCTCCTCATCCTCAATGGAGTCATCGAAGTCCTCATACCGTTTTGGTGCCTTCGTGCAACGACGCTTCTTGTCGCACTGCGTCTCGTTGATTAACAGCGTCTCGTTGTCGGTGAGCACCAGTGTGGAAGTGAAGTCCTTCTCCATCTTTGCCAAACGCGCTGTTGCCTGCCGTCTCAAGTTGAAGGCATCCTCATTGGACAAGCCTCGCCCCTGCAAAGAATCATAAGAATGACAATGTTAGTTCCGTATAGAGTAAATTAAAGTTCCGCAGCTGCTTACGTCTGTTTCCACGCGCATTATGCGTGTCAGCTCGGCACCCGTGCAGTGGCATTCTAGCACGCAGTCCGCCTGCCCGCAGTGCTCCCGCGCTGGCAGCTCACCAGTCAGACTCTCGCAGAGGCAACCCAGCTGGCAGTGCTCCTTGATGCAGGGTTTATTAGCTGGAATGGGGATGGGAATTCATTCTATCTGTGGCATTTGTATCTGTGGCATTCACTTACCATCCTTGGCAATGGCAGCAGCATCGATGATGGTGGCATTGAGACGCCGCAGTTCTTTGGCCAAGCGCATCTGCTTGTTGGGACGTTTCTGCTGATTCAGCTGTTGCTGCTTGGCCTTGGCCTTCTCCGCCTTGCTGACAGCCGTCTCCTCGTTGACGTGATTCATCTCTGCCAGGCTGGAGGCATTCGCCACATCGGGATCCTGGCTGATGAAGGAGTTCTCGCTGCAGCTGATGGCCACCGTGTTTATCATGTCGTTGATCATGTCAGCGCATGCCAAAGTGACGGCATCCGGTGTTTCCGGCAGTGCCTTGCGGAACTCGAACTGCTGCAGTTTCTCGGGTGGCTGAGCAGCACTGAAGCTATCGTCCAAGTCCTCTGAGCGATCGACAACGCGTCGCACCAGGATATGATTGCGGTCGTTCAGATAGGGTATCACAAAGGTAAAGCTTTTGCGTCTGCCGGCAGGCGTCTGGGCGGCTTGTTTCTCGGCATCCCGCATGTTGTTAGGCGTCTCCCGCAACGTGGACACACTGAACTCGGCCCACTCGCGGGTGATGTCATGGTGCGGCAGTATGTACTGCAGATACCGCTTGGCAATCTCGTCCAGCGGGCGCCCCAGCTGCGGCTTCACGTCCAGCTGCACGGTGGGCATGCTTACAACTGCCATACTTCCGCCGGCCAGCAACAGGGCGGCCGTGTCATCATCCAAAGGCTTCTGGAAAGGCTTCTGCGACAATGGACACGGTCGAAAGATGGCGGGCAGTGGATACTGATTGAGTTTCTGTAGCTTGCTGCTGACCTTGACGAGGCGTGTTGGTTGCACCTTCAGCTCCCGCTGCAGCACTGCATCTGGACACTGACTGCCGCCGCAGTTGAACTTCGCCAGTTCCTTGGGTGTCAGCTGATTGGCATGCGGCTGCTTCTCGCGCTGCGCGTTGTTGCCTTGACTGCCGGGCAGGCGAACCATTTCACCATCGATGCGGATGACCTGGTAGTAATACTTATCATGCTCCGTAGCCACATAGCTCGCTGCTTGCCAGCCTTGGCGAGTGAATGGCATCTGGCTGCTGGTTGACTGAAGGTGCTGCATGGCGGCGATCTTCACCTTCCGCTGGCGCTGTTTGCGCTGCAGTTCGCGGTACACGTTCGCCTCGTTGTTGATGATTGCCATCTTCTGGTTCTTGGAACGTTGCAGATAAAGCCGACGATCGGCAACAGTACGCAGACGTTGCAAGCTGTCCGGCACCGCTGGCATATCCATGTGCGGCGGCATGCTATGCGCTGTGACGCGTCCGTCCTGGTACATGGGCTCCAGCAACCGCTCACGATCCTCGCGCAGATTGTTCTTCTTCATGTAGGCTTCCAGGGCGTCGCTAACAAATGCTGCATTGCCCTCCAAAGTCTTGCAGCTCTGTGGCACCAGCGGGGTCAGCAACATCCCCGGCTGATGGGCGCTCTCGTCGAAGCCAACATAATCCTCACACGTCTCGTCGTGGAAACTGTAATCGCTGTGGGTTGTGGCAGTTGTTGTTGTTGCAGTCGCTGCCGTTTCTTTAGGTTTACTAATCGAGCTGCTGTCGCTGTTGACTGGCTCTGTTGTGGAGAAATTGGACTCCTTGGCAAAGTTCTTGACGCGCACCTTGTTCATTAGCATGTCTAGAAACTTGCTGCCACCTGCAGATTTCTCTCGACTCTTTTCCGCAGTTGTTTCAATGGCTGGCATAACGGGAACGGTTGCGGGTTCCTTCGTAGTCAATGTCTGGTCCAAAATTGCCATTTTGATAACTTCCGGCACTAATTCTGCCTGTTTAATTTCTGGTACAGTATCCTGTTCCTTGCTTTGATCCGTCTGCATGGCTTCTTCTGCCTCTTCCCCGTTATCTACACCCAACTGTGAAGTGTTTTTGTTGGCATTCTCGATAAGGGAGAGACCACGCTTGACGTTCTTAAGCAGCTCCAGCTGCTGCTTCATCTGCTTGGACAACTCTTCGCCATAGAGCTCCGTCTCCTCGAACACTGTGATGTGTCCCATCTTCTTGTAGTACCGCACGCAGCTTGATGACCATTGCTTGACGTTCGCCTTACGGCGCTTTATCATGCGCTTCAGGCGCGGGTCAAAGAGCAGGAGGCGGGCTCGTTTCAGAATCACAATACGGTTTTGCTTCCGCCACGCATAATTCCGCAGCACGCAACGCGGAGTTAGCGCGTAGGTAATAAATCGCTTTGAGTTCTCCCAGTTGCGGTGTAGGAACTCAGATGAGACGGGATATTTTCGCTTTAAATAACGGTATTTTCTTAATCCTCTGCCTTTTAATATAATCGATGGCAGTTTCCGTATCATTCTGAAAATTATGCAAATAAATATATAAATAATTGATATATTTTCCATATTATTGTTATTATAAGTAATTAGTAGTGTCCTCCGTAAATGTAGCAAGTGGAGATTAAACAAAGTTAAGTGGTACCCATTCAATCGCAAGTTTCTACGGCGAATGGGTAGCACTGTGCCACTAGATACATACACAATTCTCTGCCCGTATACGATTTGTTATAAAAATAGAACAGAAGAAGAACTGTTATTTTCGTATAACAAAATACAGTATACATATATAACAATGCAATCTGCGAGGTTAATAATAGTCAAAACACGCATGACATATACAAAGTTCCAGACTGTAAGGACTTTTACTTCCGTTATCGAAAAGTAATCGAAATTCGGCTTTACAACAACTACTCGAAAAGTAGCACATAAGTGCTTGTCATTTCAATTACGTACTTTTACAAACACAGCTCCAGCAATTTATATTGTTGCTCTTTGCTAAGCGCCTTCGAACAGCCCACGCACACATAGAAGCACACCAAGATACAGAGAGAGAGATATACACAACAACAACACAACCCAGCGGCAACTAACACATTTTACACACACTCTTCTTTTCAATTAACTATTGCCAACATTTATGAATTAATGAAGACACTGCGCACGTGCGCGCTTATTACGCACAAAACATTATTAATAAATTTCACTTTGGATTTTGTGCAGAAAAGAATGCGTGCGAAATTATTGCGATCGCAAACAGCTCTGGTTGGTGCCTGTGACGACGGCCTGAAAGTGTATGTTTACATGAGCACATGTGCGTGCGTGAGTGTTAGAGTATTTAGAGTCCCCATTCCCAAGCGTTCCAACGGACTGCATGGCAATGGGACAAAAGCAGTTGCTACGCTTATGTCACATACACACACACATATATATATGTATATATTACTTATGCAATGTATATACTCAAGTGTGCGTACGCACGTGTTTTCCGATAATAAACGATTATTTTCGAACACCGAAAATTACTGGGTGAGGTGCAATAAAATCACAGCTGTCAGGATAACAAGCATGTTCAAACATGTTATACCTACGATCTTTACTTACTTCATCATTTCTTCTGTTTATATGATATGTATTAATTGCACAATGTATTTTTAACAAAACTAAACACACTTTACAGCTAATCTATAGCAGTTGCTCATTTTTTCTATCAAATGTTGTTAAGTTTTTCCTTAAATGTCACCCGGAAAATAAATCGATAACTTGAACTGAAATCCAACATGGCGGCGCGGCGAGCTGTCGTCGATCGCATGCGTCAGCACGTAAACACAGCAACGCACCCCCTTCCACACACAGTTATCAAGTGCTTTACACAAAAATACCGTACGAAAATTTCAATTCAGCTCAATGTCCTGTTCACAAATGGCAGAAGAAAATCGCTATACTGGACGTACCTGGACAGACTCGGGCGCATAGAATGCCGCCTTTTTGTATTTTGCAGGAATATCCACACCAATTTTCGATATAAAGTCTTCTTTTACTTCAATTACTTGTGGCACTCGCTGATGACGTTGCGTCGTAAAAGCTAGCACACAACGAGTACACAAAAAAATTGACACACACACATTTGTATTCATTTATCGGTGACTCTTTGATGAATTTCAATATGGTGACCGATAACAGCGCGCCAAGGTAGATAAACGGAATGAAACACAGGGTTGTAGTTATCGACAAAACTGAAGCCTGGTGATATTCAACGGCGCTTTGTGAAAGAGCTTCAGCTCCATGAGAGGAGCAATTAAAGTATATTTTGAATTTCACTTCATCTCTATTGACATGAATTTGAGTAGTCATTATTATTTTCACTCATTTATAAGCACGTTAGTTTACTGAACTGTTATTGCCACTGTTATTTTTAGCGCAATATTTCATAAGGATGGTACTAGATCCTTTATGCCATTTTGATTGTATTTTCAACACATGCATTGGCCTTGATACCCTTATTGCCACGTTAACACAATTAACGATGCCGTTTAACGATAGCTTTGCGACAACCCTGACTGCTGCTTCCTACAAAAAAATGCCAAAAGCAGCTATCTAGCTATGCCACAACTCTGTCTTTTGAGGTTATGCACATGTGCGTGCCACGTTTCCAGAAAATGAAAACGAACACATGTTTCTTTGTTTTTTATTAGATTTATTTATTTTTCTTGTATTGATTGCCTTAGAAACTAATTATATAAATATATTAAATTGTATCAAAAACCAGATATACGCATCACTTCTAGAGGGTACTGTACCTGCAACTAAAAGAAAAATAATTTATGTTAACATTATACAATTTTGGTTTTATTTTTTTTCTTCAGAAATTTTCAAAATCGTTTGCTTATATTCAGAAGGACCTATTTTAGAGGATTGTGTTGTTGCGGTATTTGCGAATCATTACACATAATTCAGCTTTCCTTTCTCATCAATTTTTTAAGCAATTAAAACAAAATAAGTACAATTAAAAACGTACTTTTCCAGTGTTTCAGAGATTCATGCAGACCTCATATGTATACATATTTATTATATCAACATGTTAAATGTTGTACCCATCTTTCATTTGGAATAAATATGAACCAGAGAAGGATTCTAGAAATGAGAAAAAATATAAACATGTACATATTAATTTGGTTTTAATTTTGGAACATTAAGCTACATTTTTTTTATATATATTCAGAAGGACCGATTTTAGAGGATTGTTTTGTTGCGGTATATGTGAATCATTACACAATTCAGCTTTCCGTTCTCATCATTTGCAAAAGAATAAAATACTTTAACTTAATTATATTTATTTACCTTGAAGAATAGTTGAATCTTCGTCTTCACTCGACCGAAGATATCTGTAACTAGATACAGAAAAAAGGATATATTAGTTTCAGTATTTAATAATTGTGTTTTAAAACTGAGTAACAGGTATCAGTAAGACCAATCACGCATTCAACATGAGAAGTTTCTCTTTTTGTTCAGATAGGGGCGAAAGCTTATAGCTCATCATATAGAAAACTTTTTAATGACAATGAAATTCAGCTTACCTTTCGATTAAAACTATTGTTTAAGCCCGACCAAGTTGAATATAAAGCCAGGTAAGGAAAAACCTGTAAGTAAAAGATTGTTTCTACATAAGTATGATGCATATTACAACAAAATTTAATCATTAATTAATGTATATTTTTCAGTAAGACCAATCACGCGTTCAACATGAGAAGTTTCTCTTAGTTTCAGATAGGGGCGAAAGCTTAAAGCTCATCACATAAAAAATAAACATAATTGCCTTCTTTTGGTTTAACTTACCTTTTAATGTTTGATGTCAGTTTGAAACGTATGAACACATCTACCTTAAAAAAGAGGATCTAATTAGTTAAATATAAATAATTTTAGTGACTCATAAGGAAGAAAGTTCTGTGTCAGTAAGACCAATCTCGCATTCAACATTAGAAGTTTCACTTTGTTTTCAGCTAGGGGCGAAAGTTATTTGTCATCAGGGAAAACCGTTATACTATTATGGTATAAACAAAAAATACGTACCATTCTTTGGTAAAATGGTAAATCAATGCTATGACGTCTCGCAATATCAATAGCAAGAGCTGCAAAAATAAAGATAGAGAGAATATTATAAACTGATGAAAAATTACAAATATCTTTTTGTAAATCAAGAATTATCAGTAAGACCAATCACGCGTTCAACATGAGAAGTTTCTCTTAGTTTCAGATAGGGGCGAAAGCTTAAAGCTCATCACATTACTAATGCAATTATACAAATAAGATTATTATTGATACTTACTTTGAGGTTTACGAAACTGCAACATTCGACTCTAGAACTGTAAACCTGAAAACTGTAAAATAGAAAAATCTGTATTAACACATGTGTTCAAGACCCTTTGAAATTTATTGATAAACAATTTTAAAATATTTTAGTTTGGCTGTCGATTCAGTAAGACCAATCACGCGTTCAACATGAGAAGTTTCTCTTAGTTTTCAGATAGGGGCGAAAGTTAAAGCTCATCAGATGACAGCGAAACTTTTTTAAAACTGATATTAATAAAATCATAGAATAGCACTCACCTTAAAAATGATTGACTGAGGACGGTTGAAATCTAAATGGAATAAACGAATCTTTACAATAAAAATATACAATTTATTGCATTGCGAATGTCACTTATAAATGCATTAAAATTTGCATTTTTACAGTTCAATCTTAAACTTAACAACTAAGAAAATGCGCTCAAAATATTGGAGGACATAAAAGAGCCTATTGCCTAACATTCTAATTCTATTCCTGAGCCTCTTCTCTTTCCCTATCTTTGTCCTTCTTCTTCTTCTTTTTCTTCTCCTTTTCAACAGGAACTTCAGCAGCAGCCGATTCATCCTCAGCCGGGGCTTCCTCCTCGCCCTTATGCTTCTTCTTCTTTTTCTTCTTTTCTGACTTGGCGGGGGTTTCACCCTCCACTTGCTCCTCAACACTAGAGGTGCTTAGCTTGCGCTGTAAATACAAAAATGATATTGAGTACCGCATAAGATGTGTACAACTTTTCACTAACCTTGTCGCTAGAGCCGTTTGTAGGTGTCACTTGCGTTTGTGGCGCCACAGCCGCAGCTGGCTTCTTGGCATTGTAGTCAACAAAACCAGTGAGCCACTCTTTAGGCGTATTCTCATTGGGCCTGCCAAATTTGTCCAACTTTCCGGCAGCAATCAGTGCTTTCTTGGCGGATGCCTTTGGACCCAAGCCCCACTTGCGGGGATAGATGTCACGCTCCATAATGACGCGCTTGATCTTGGCTACAACGCCGTGATCGCACGAAGACATGGTTGCCGTTGTCATCTGTGCGATGGCCAGGCAAATGGCCTCGCCCTTTGTGGTACAAATAACAATCTCCTGACCGATTTCGATGCCATCCTCATAGCGTAGCACACCTGGCAACATTATCTTTGCACCATAGCAGACGGCATTGACCTGGAAACAAATATAAAGAAAAAGTTAGTTTTCGAATTCGCGAAGGCGAAAGTAGTGTATTTTCAGTTGAAGGAATTGTAGTCTGACAATAACTTTGTTGGATACGTAAGTAAGACGCAACTCCAACATACACACATCAGCGGCTTTACTGTTCCCAGTCATAGTCACAGACGTCGCTGGTTAAACTACGATCGTCTGCCGGCTTAATATCATGGGGTCCCAATCTACAACTAGTTTATTTTGAGTACTCACCGAACTGTCCTTCATGATGATGCGCTTGTGGTTAATCAGAAGACCTTCCAAAGGCTTGATGACTCGTCTAAGCATAGTCTCGTCTTTGTGATTCTCGTACATCCACATGGCATCGAGTACGTCATGCATGGTAACCATGCCGTCTCTCTCGGACTGTATGCCGGAGCGAACGCGGCGCAACTCCAACATTTGGCCACCGACGCCCAGGACTAGACCCAGATGCACGCACATGGTACGAATGTAGGAACCGGCCTCACAGCTAACCCAAAAAACACCTAAGCACATGAGTATCAAGAAGGAGAGAAGGCCGTGTTACAAATAGAACTGTGCATTTGCGTTTGCAAATACTAAAATTTTAATGTTTTCATTATAGTGAGGTAGTCCTGCACATCTCTGCCTTAAGCCGGACAGCGATGCACTGGTTCCAAGTGGATGACGAACTTACCCATGTTTCGTGTCTCATCGTAGTCCAACAGTTTGCTGTCGTAGACTGTGCGCACACGAAGCTGACGCTTCACAGCCGAAATCAGGGGCGGACGCTGGAAAAGGGCACCGCGTAGCTTTTCCAAGCCCTGGCGCACTTTTGCCACTGATTCGACAGCTCCGTGAAGTTTAAAAATAGCAACATACTCTTTGCCAGCACTTTGTTGTGATTTTACGAGACGTGTAGCGCGGTCGATGCAGACAATCAAGCAGCCTGTGTTGAAAAATGACAAAATGTGTGTACACGTGAGTTAGTATTTTTTGAGGTTAGATCGAACTCGCGCGCTAGAGATGACCATTTTATATATAAAATGCGTTTATCAAATATCACAACGTGTCTCATCTCTATCCCACCCACACACTTTAAATATAAAACACAAAAACACATGGTTTTTCATTCAACATACCTGTGACCTTAGGATCCAATGTACCCGAGTGACCAGTCTTCTCCACCTTCAATATCTTTTTGATCCATGCTACAACCTCGTGCGAACTGGGGTTCGAGGGCTTATCGAGATTGATAAAACCAGTTTTCATGTATTCTTTAATGTCTCGGTTCAACGGCGAGGAACCATGTGCCAGCGGTGTGTAGTGGTTGGAGCGGATGTTGAGCTTGTCAAAATTCTTAAGCAACAGTGGCCACTGGGATGTCTCCAGTTCTGCAATTTTTGACGATGGCTTTATCTGAAATTGGTTCTCTTTTTGCAGAGTGCCAAGATCTTCGCCATCGCCAGGCTCCTCCTTGATCTTCTTCTTTTTCTTCCGCGAGTCTACAACAATTTGGTGAATCCATTGTATTTGCGGCAAGCTGATATTATTTTCCGTATTTTAACTTACCAACATCAGCCATATTTATTTATTTTAATTTAACACAAGGCACGTTATGCTAAAGACGTTCGCACGCGGCGCCAGGTTAAGGAAAATGGCAGAGTGAAACACGTGTTGCAACAAGCAAGAGTAGCGCATAAGTCTATCGATATATCGATAGCTTTGCTCTAGGTATTCATCTATAACTTTAATACCAGATAATACATTTGGTATATACAGCCATGTGGTATCGTAATAATTATTCGACACGGTCATACTGCTTTTGTCAACAAATGGAGCAATTGGATTCATGTGTCCATGGAGACGCTGCATCCACATCTGGGGGTAGCAATACTGCTCAGATGCTAAAACCATCGCGCAACACAGTCATAAAATGCCTGAAGTGCGACAAAGTCTATATATTTCCCGGAGACCGGGATGACTGTTTGGCACATCTCTATCTGGAGCACCGCCTGGTCATAGCAGATGTGGAGGACATTGCTTTGTTGGAGGATTATCTGCAGTACTGGGAGAAGGAGTTTCAAGGTATATTCACATACTTTATAAGTTAACGTTTTATTAGTTTATGGTAAATTTGCAGACAACGAGTTCGAGCAATACTGCACCACAATGTTTCTGGATCAGCTACCCGATGGAACCTATGCCAAGAACGAGAAATACTACCTGCTCTGTGATATATTGCCGCAGGACTTTGAGCTACGCAAACGATTGCAGGAGCAACGTTTGAGCTCTGCCCTGGAACGCCATCAGTTTGAGCTAACCGACCGCAACTTCAGCAAGGAATGCCTCTTTTGTCGCACCATAATCAAAGGCCTTCGAGCCGATTACTTGGATCACCTGTTTGATAAACACTTCCTGCTGGTGGGCAAGCCAGAAAAGCTGGTATATGTGGATGAGCTGCTGGACCAACTAGAGGAAAATCTGAACAAACTGCTGTGTCTGTATTGCGAAAAGGTGTTCAAGGTAAGATCAATAAAATCTTATATGGACTTTGCTTTACACTTTCATACTCTAGGATCGGCCGACGCTTAAGGAACATATGCGCAAGAAGGGACACAAGCGCATAAATCCCAATCGGCGGGAGTACGACAAGTTCTTCCTCATTAATTATAATCGCACGACACCGCCGCCGACGCAACGAAAGCAACAGCAGAATCGACAGAAACGAATAAATCACGCCGAGGTTAACGGCAGCGTAGACTTCGACAAACACTTCGCCCGTCAGGATTCGGACGGGGAGCACGATACGGACTGGTCCGATTGGGCGGGCGAAGGTGAGGCTACCGTCATCAAGTGTCTCTACTGTGGCCAGGAGGAAGTTCAGTTTTCTACACTGAAACAGCACATGCTGCAGACTCATCGCCTTGACTTTGACTCCGCCACCACTTCCCTGAATTTCTATCAAAAGATAAAGGTTGTCAACTACGTGCGGCGACAGCTGTGTCTGTTGCGCTGCGTCAGCTGTGACTTGCAGTTCGATGATGAGAATCTGTTGAGCGAGCACATGGAACAGGAGTCCCATTGTGGAATTGGAGAGCGCACCAAATGGGACAAACCAGAGTTCTTCTTTCCGTACATGGAGAACGATGGGCTGCTGTGCGTCTTGGACGACAGTGCGGGCGACGATTTGGATGCGGATGTGGTACGAATTATTTCAGAAGACAGTTTGGCTCAGATAAACAAGGATGCTGAACGCCTTTCCTTGGAGAATTTCAAATTGTGAATATTAGTGTAAAAACTGCAATCAAAAGCGATTATAAATATTTAGTAATCGATTAGAAAGCCGATGATTAAATACCAAAAATATGCAAGTATTTATATAAAATTTGTCGAAAAAATTATTTTCAGGGATGCATTTCAGTGTTGCATAACGGCATAGTCACTTTTTTGTTGGTATTTTTCTGTGTTTTTGTTTTGTAGTTGCACTGACATCATTCCGCTTTCTTCAGAGGAAATTAACAAATTACTATGGAAGCACTCGATATATTGGAAAAGAGAATAGATGCACTGTCTCGTGTACTCGGTCCTTTGCCCGATGCCCATGCAGAGCATCCCGAGGCCAGCAGCTCGATTCACACAGCAAACGTTGTCGACTCGCTGTGCTCTGCCAACGCCTTATTCAGCGAAGCCACCACGGGCCGCACAGAACTGCAGAAGTGCGTGGAAAGGGCAGGAGAGCTGGAGAAATACCTAGATCCCAATTTCCTGGAGGAGCAACAGCAGGTTCGATCCAAGGAGGTGTATCTGAATGCCGTTGCACCAGAGCTATACGCACAAAGCGAACAGCTGGAGCGGATTAAGCAGTTGGAACCCGCCTTGGGTGCAGAATACTTTCGCAGCATACCCAATGAGTGCCTGGATAAACTGAAGCAGATAACCGAGAACAACGGAGAATACGCACAACAAAGCGAACTTATTGAGGAGAGTCTGATTCTGGCCATGAAGCGGTACGGTGAGATCCAATCGGGTCTGCTCAGCTCGCTAGACTCGATGAGCGAGCGACTCTGCCAAGTAGAGCAGCGATTGGAGCACAAGAAGCTATCCGACTTGACCAAGGATGTGCCTCCGCAAGACTAAACTTTAATATCGCTGAAAGTATTCAACCCTTAGACATTGTTCCACTAATCGTCTGTAAGATTTCTTTTTAATACGCTAGCACAATACATGAAACTATCTACTAAATTAAAACTGCAGCTACTTCTATGGCTTAAACATACATATGTTTCTGTAACATGGTCAATCAATGCTCGAAGACTAGTCTCAAGTTCAAAATCGCAGCTCGTTGCGCTGGATACGTTCGTAGATGTCCTGCGTAAGTGGCAAATACCCGCCTCCAGGCTGTGCATAGTACAACTCATCCTCGACGGTGGCAGGATTGTAGCCTTGTTGCTGCAGTTCCACCTTGCGCAGTTTGAACGTGCCTGTTAGATCAATACGGCGTAGGAAGCGCAGGAAAATGGGGCGCGCATAGGTGGGCAGAGTTGTGGAGAGTTGTGAAGCCAAGTTGGAGACATTCACTTCACGTTTGGGATCATAGATTGCAGCCATGCCGGCTCGCCCCTCAGTCTGGGGAATGTTGACACCGTACACAATGGTGTCCTTGTAGTCAACCAGATTACTCAGCTGGGCTTCCACCTCACTGGTGGACACATTCTCGCCCTTCCAGCGGAAGGTGTCGCCCGTGCGGTCTTTGAAGTATAAGTAGCCGCGCTCATCGGCTACTAGCAGATCGCCTGATATGAATGCCATGTCACCTTTGCAGAAGACATCATGGACAACCTTCTTGGACGATGCTTTGGTGTCCACATAGCCGAGGAATTCGCGGCAGGGATTGCCCTTGACTATCTTGCCGATAAATACGCCCGGTTCGTGTGGCTCACACAATTCGCAGAGCCCACGCTCGTTGCGCAGAGGTTCGCCTGTGTGGGGATCGGCGCGTATTATTGAAATCGGGTATACTTGGGGCAGAATGCGCGAGACGAACCCGATGGCTCCCACCGTGCTGTCATTGTTCATGATGTTCGCATTGCCCTCTGTGGCGCCATAGAACTCTCCCACCTTACCAATGTTGAAGCGCTCGACGAACTGCGTCCAGATCTGTGGACGTAGCCCATTGCCGAAAACCATGCGCACTTGATGCTGTCTGTCGTGAACTGCCGGCGGTGTGGCCAAAATGTAGCGTGCCATCTCGCCAATATATTGACCAATCTGCAAAGAATCCGTGCATGAGATTAACCTTCTTTGGAGTTAGTCTGTCAATTGGTTTACCGTGCACTTGAAACGGGCGCAGTCGGCGAAGTAACCCGAGGCACTGAACTTCTTTCGTATGACCACGGTGGAGCCGAAGAGCAGAGCCTGACCCATGCTCATAACGCCGCCCGCCGTGTGGTAAAGCGGCAGAGGCGTGTAGAATACGTCGTTGTCCCGGAAGCCGAGGGCATAGTGTATACCTGCCGCTATAAAGAAATAACTGAAAACACAGAACAAAATTAATAAACAGATTTCTGAGTTGACATAAGAGATCTCCCTGTGTGTGTCAGCTGAACTGCTAATATCTTAATATGAGCTTTTAGTCGATTTATGGGCTCAACAAGCAACTGCAACTTTAATAGACCGACTGTGAGATAGCTTAAGCGCCATTTTAAATTATATTATATTAATATAAGATATGTTACACTTATGTACATACACAACTTATCATGCAGCAAACCTATTTCTTGTGTATTCTGTATTTTTGTATTGCATACTTGCAGGCGTCTTGTATGCCTAATAAAATTGTTTCTTTAATAATAAATATTAACCAAATTGTAAGAAATCATTTGAACGGAGGTAATTAAAGTGCACAGCAAAGATTCGATTGTAATACATTTTAACTACTTTTAATAATAATTGTTTTGTATATTAAAATCAAATTTGATAGCGCTAGCTCATATATCAGTTTGAGATCTAGTTTTTTTGTAAGCTGAACAAGAAATTGGTGCTCAAGAAATAAAAGGAATAGGAACTCTAATGCGACTGGCTCTTTCCGACTTACATACTATAAGATGAACGGGCGGACAGACAGACATGGCTAGATCGACTAATAATATACCCTCTGCTAGGCTATTAAAATTATGTAAGCTTTACAGCCGTTTTGAATGAAATATATCAGAGATTGTTAATGTATCCTTGATAAGGAAAGGAGATTGTAAAAATAAAATCAATTCTGAAAGATAAGTGTGTTAGGAGATCGTTTCGTCGAAAGTACATCAATATGCAACAACTCTTCAACAATGAATCGCAGTGGAAATGCTTTTCTCACCGTGCATGAGTGATGACTGCTGCTTTGGGAAGTCCCGTTGTGCCAGACGTGTAGATATAGACCAGCTTGTCCTGGTGATCGGGGCGACTAGCACCTGCCGCTACCTTATCCTTGGGCGCCGTCTCAAGCAGCGCGTTGAGCTGCTGTGCCAGTCCTTGGCTAAGCCCGTCGATTGGCTTCTCTGTTTTGGATTCATCGTTGAACTGGTAGAGTGCCACATGGGCTGGTAGATCCTTGGCTATGTCCATGACAGCCGACCTGTAGGCAAGGCCATAGATGAGGGCTGTGCACTGGCCCACCTTAATGCTGTGCTGCAGCGAGGCGCCGCGCAGATTTGTATTGATCAGCGGTGTAATGACGCCGATCTTAGAGAGACCCAGCCAGATGGCCACGAACTCGGCGCGATTCTCAAGCAGTAAACCCACCACGTCTCCCTTCTTATAGCCATGGCTGTGGAACACATTGGCCACTCGATTGGCGTGCTCATTCAGCTGTCGGAAGGTCCACTCCTGTGTCTCGCTGACAATCGCTAGCTTGTCCGGGTGCTGAGCAACATTCGCCTCGAAGATGTCACCCACATTGAGGTTCTTACGTTCCTGTCGCTTCACAAACAACAGCACACGTATGTAAGAAATAAGCGCGCTGGAAAGTGGATCAGAGCAGGAGATTAGCGATTTACTGACGAAACTGTTGCCACCATATCTACTTACAAGGTGTCGCGTGGTCCAGTCACGGCGGCTATGTAGAACCACCGCCAGCCCGGCTTCACAAGCAGCAGCACCACCAAACTGCCGTACAGCGAAGCAAGGCCGTACCAGGGGCCTTGGTAGTACCAAAGCAGCGCAGTGCCCGCCGTGAGAACTGGCGCCATCAGAGCGAGCAAAAGCCAGCGGCATCTGCTGCTGCGTTTTCGCGAAGATCCTGTTTCCACATCACTCGGCGTATGCTGAAATTCAAACATACCAAATCAAATTTTATAGACACAAAAAAAAGATGTAGTTTAATTAAATGTAGTATACGTAGATAGACTTTTAGATTCTCCTCTCTTGTTTATAAAGATTATAATTTACAATTATAATATAATATATAATTCCAATCCATTTCAGAGACCATACCAGCTGCACTAGTGTTCTAATAAAAATATGCAGAAAACTTGACAGTCGGACAGACATGATTCGGTTAGTGTTCCTGAAGAAGAAAATATTTACTGCGTAAGATCGCCTCTGCCTGTTTAGTATAATGATATCTTAGGTCTTTCTTGAACAGTTAAGTTGAGCTTTAAGTTAACTTGGTTCATTGAAACTGACCCTCAATCTTGGAGATTATACAAACAAGTTTCTCTGGATATTCATTAATTCTATAGGTCGGAATAGGTTTACAAAGTGCAGCAGAGCAGTAATTAAAACAGAAACTTTAAGAGCTAATATACTCATATATTTTTATACATAGTAGTTATAATTCTATAACACACTTGGGTCTGTTGCACGTTAATGTCTGACACGCTAGGAACAAGTTATAGTGGACTCATCATTCTCATCACAGCTTATAGTATCTATAGGTCTGTCATACACACGCCAAACATGCTGTTGCTTGGTGCTATAAAAATCGGTGATCTTTAGCCCCAATTAGCTGGAAGATAAACAAGTTTTATAGTGAGCTCAAGTTCGCTAAATGTCGTTGACCCAAATTAAGCAAACTACCCCTGAGGCGATGAAGAAGGTGGATTTATTACAAAAATAGATGTTAATATGCTGTAATCTTCCTGCTCGCACTTGGTTCAAGACTTCTGTCTCTTTCAATTAGCGCTTTCATGTAACACACGAAGATATAATATACCACTTATATATATATATAGCAATATGTTTTACACGTGAGTGGCATCGGCGCTGTCTAATTATCAAATTTGTGTCCGATGCGCTGCGATATCTCCTTGAAGTGCATGAATGCCTTGTGCTCGGCATCGGCGGCCAGATTGTTAGAGAGTCGGATGAGTACACAGATTGTCAGGGCCGATGTCAGACCCAGCATATAGAACAGTATCTGGTGGCAGGTGTGCAACGTGAGTGGCTCAACTATCTTGGACGTCTATCCACTTTTTACCTTGTGCCAGATTGTCAGTTGATTCTCGCACGGGTCGGATTCCCCCGCCTCGATCAACGGGACATTGTCGGTGCTTTTCATCATATTTTCTTCTCAAATATTTACTTGATTCTCTGACTTCTGTCAGCAACATACATACATATGTAAGCAGATGTAAGGCACAGGTTGCTGGGATGCCACCAGGAAGTAGTTTATTTAGAGAACTCATTGTATTTCATTACGTCAAATGCAAAGCAAATTAAGAACAACTTAAACCTGCCTCTAATTGTTAAGTTAATAATGAAATTTAATTAATGACAAACTCTTGAAATAAACCAGCCTGACGAGCTACTATTTGCCATTTAAAGCTAGTCTGAGATTAAAAAAAGCAAAAGCAATGATTCTTCCGCATAGAACATTTGAATTCCCCAAACTGCAAACAATCACCTCGAGATTATTTGACAGGCAAGTCGCTATCGAGTACTCCTATCGAAAGCTCTACTCTGTCAACATGTTTCTCGTTGACCTACGCCATGGACTTGACTTTCAAACCCATTCGACCATATCTCTGCGAATCCAGATGCGATCGCAGTGAAAACAAAAAACAAACTCCACGTCTGATGGATTGTAAAATACGCGTGTATTCTAGAGCCAAAAAGGTATAACAAAAAGCAAAACAAAATAACACGAACCCAAAAACCAAAACAATTCAGCGAGGGTTGCACTGACAGTTGTGGACAGGTTGAATTGTTGTGGTTTAATTGTGCATTTGCTCTGTGTGAGATATCATTTATCATTCCATACATATCTGTATTACCAATATCAATAGTTTTTATACCCTTGCATACATACATGTAATATTAAATGAAATATTAGATAATTCTTATAGTTAACCAACATAGTTTTAGCTAGTACAAATAAGTCAAGTTTATAACGGTCATTTTTACTTTAACAAACTCATATTCATTCGCGCAACTCAACTTCTACTTCCGATGACATTTCTAAAAGGCTGACCGACTTATCCTTCTTTTCAACAACTTTTTTAACGACTCTGCCACTCCGCTTAATCTGCGACTCTCAAGTTCAACTTCTAAAATTGACTTCAGCTTTACGATTGACTTCACTACTCGACTATTCCTGTGAACTGCAACCCTGATCCTATCGATAGTTGCTTGCAGCGTTGCCACCTGCACTATAACGCTACCACAACTACCATTGTTAACATATAATCCCTTTTAACGTGTATATATTCAAATCAGCGTCTGAGAATTAGAACTAGTCGTCTATCTGTGTGTTCGTATGTTGCAACGCAATCTAGTCTCTCAATTTTATCTAGATAAATGCACCTACAATGGTAGCCTTTCTATTTGATTTAATATGTTATATTGACCCAGCCACACACTGTACTACAAGCTATACTACTATGTTCGACTATATTTAATTGGACTAGCTCAGCCCATCTTATAATGGAATGAATTTTGAAGTTCTCATTCACTCATGTAAATTTGCCAAGCTTGACCAAATCGTATTTTCAGTTCCCCCTTTTGTTTTGTTTAATAAACCTACAACTGTTGAAGATCCCCTCTTTGCAGTTGGAGCTGCGAAGCATCCAAAAAAGCAAACTGGTTTTGTAGATATGGTTTTATTTCTTTTTGTAGCACAGCGTCGCTCTGGGCGACTGTGCGACTGTGTGATTGTTTGAGTTTTTTTTTGGTCTCAGATCAAGCTTAAAGTGCCGAAAATGTTAATGATCAGTATGCGATAGTGAATAATGCATGGCTTGGGCTTACCTGTGTGGAGTTCAAGGTTGACGCGCTGTGGCCAGGGGCGACAGCATCATTCATTTTGCTCGATCCAATTGGCTGAAAGAAGCCCCAACAGTCCCTTAACAGTCACTTAACAGCGCGCTGTTAAAAGTCGGCTAATTAACTTGACAATTCTCACTTTTTCCTTGGTACTTTCAAAAGCGAAATTACCGTAATTAGCCGTCGACGAGATGTGGATGTGGAGATGTGAGTTGCGATCGTGACAAGTCTAAGAAAAATTTACTTTTTACTTTGTGGCTCTTTTTTTTCATCTGCGTCTCCTTTTGTTTTGTTCAAGGTGAGTTTTACTTTTGTTTCGATCGTGCGAGTATAAAATTATGTTTGCTTGAGGTTTCTTCGTGCCTGCAATGGGGAAGTCGCCGATTTCGCATTAGCGGATGCACTTTTAGTGGGTCATTACGCGGTTTACGGCCTACGGGTAACGATTCGCTGTAATTCGTGTAATTTCGTTTACATTAAAAGGGTTAGCCCAGTGGAGCTTTCAACCAGGCTTATCTTATTTTTATTGTTATTTTTTTTTCTATTGTTGTCACGGAAAAATCCACTCAAATATTTATATTTGTTTATCGAATTGTTGTGGTGATGCAGAGCAAAATACACAATAAACAAAATGCGAATGCTGTTAAAAGTTGCCAAATGTTGCAGTTGCAACTTGTAGTTTCCCTAATGTGGCAGTGGCAAGTCAATCATAATGACAATGAGGCATCTTCACTTTCACTGAGCTTTGCTTTCCTTTTCTTTCTCTTCCCTTTGCAACTGTCCATGAAATAAACCGATGAGTCCAAACAGAGCTTAAGCAAGGCTTGCCACTTCGTGTTGCACGCACTTAGAACACTTGTTGCACCTGTGGAATTTCTCGCACAAACAATTGTTGCCGGTTGCGCGTCTTTAGGCCAAGAGCTCGGCTCGTCAACTGAGCCACTGCCACAGCCACAGCCAAAGCGCTTGGCGCTTGCAGTCAACAACGACGTCGACGTCGTCGTCAGCGTTGGCGTCAGCGTCGACAACAGGTTGAGACGAACGTTAACTCGGCCACACAGCTGCCTGCCTGTGTGTGTGTGTGTGTGTTTCTGTGGGTTCATTGTTATAATAAGTATCTCGCAGATACATTTTGATTGAGGTTTGCCTGTTTGCCTGCAGTTGTTGAAAGTACACCGTACTGTGTGGCACGCACGTGCAATTTACCGACTGCCAATATACCCTGAATACTCTGGTTGTGGGTGCGGTCTGCACTCTAACGGATCTGTGAATTGTTCGGGTGAAGTCTGAAGAACTAACTAATCAGGAAGTTGAACATATTCTCATTCGCTTCCCCAGTTCGTAGTTGATCATACCCCACTTTGAAACACTGCTGCAGTAGTTGCCGTTAACTTTTCCTCGAAGAGGGCGCTCAGTGCGCCTCGACAATGTCGCCATTCAGCGAGAAAGAGTGCAAGAAATGCAGTGTATTAGAAATTCTTGAGGGGGCGCAGGGCGAGACGAGTTGAATTTAATTCGAAACACGTGTTTCGCTTGGGGTAACCTCTGTCTCTCTCGCTCGTCGTTCTCTCTATCTTTTCCTCTTCCTCTCTTAAATACAAACAATTCATGCGTTACGTTTTGTCGCTGCCTGCCCAAAAAGGGGGGTTTAGTGTGGATCGGGTTGCTTTTTCTTTAGCTCCAGGCAACTGCAGACAAGTGCAAGAACAGGCAGTGAGAGAGAGTTCAGTCAATATATCAGCACAATACACACGTAATAGAACACAGATAATTGCCTACAGATACAGATACAGTTGCAGATATATGCTTAACTTTGTTTGCACTTATATATAACATATTTATATATATCGAGAGACTGGCATGACATGGCTAAATTGACTGGAGAGCAGAGCAGAGCAGAGCCTAGCGTAAGCGCACTTACGGAACGGGGTTAATTGCGATTGCTCAACCGATTTCGAAGTTTTAGAGAAACGATATGTGAGTGTAATTTGCATAAAATATATTTATTTATAACAATCAACTAAACTTGCGAATACTTTAGTATCAAGTTCCCCTGTTTTCTTATAAGAGGTAGATGCACTTTTAGAAATAAGTGGAAGAAGTCACAAGGCATTTCCTTGTCAAATAAGAAATTTTTAATTTATATTATAAAAACTTGCCCATATTATCTGCTCAGTGAGAACAAATAATATTCTAAAAATCTATTATAAAGTGAGAATTAAATTATATACAGTTGCGATAATAATAATAGTACCATATGCATAATTTGTGTTCATCCCAGCTTTTTATTTTTTTGCAAAAAAATTTGAAAAAATTTAATTGTTGAAATCGAATAAAATGCTGAAGAAGATTTTATTTGGTCACTATTTTTAGCCACGTCTCTGAATCGTGTTAACTTTTAATACTCTGTAATTTGTCGCACAGTGAAAAATTTGTATATTTATTATTACTTTGCAACCAAATCAGAAGTCATTTCGACAGCGATAATTATTGCGCACACCCAAAAATAAACGTTGTATCTTTTAATGACACTTTGCAATTCGATTTTTATCGTTTTACGCTTCTGCAGGGGATCTACATGCAACAATAGGGTATTTTGTTATTAAATTTGGTAGTCCCATATCATAAAGTCTCTGTGATCAAGCTACAATAAACATGTTTACTTTATAGACGTGTTTGCTAATGCTGATCAATAATAAATAAACTCTTGTAGCGTCTTTTACATACATTTTCAAAGTTATGATACCCATAAGCCATAAAGGTAACTGGTATAATAAAATACTATTTGAGGTGAGTTATTCATGTTTATTGCTCCACTGCACACTGAAATCAATTAAAGTGTGAAATTGCTAAGAGTGTTACGACTGTATTTAAAGGTTTATATAACGCATAGAAGCCTGAGTATATTACTAACAATTAACTTTTAATTTTCAGCAGTGTTACCCTCAGCTAGTTTCGAATAATTAGATTTGTTGTCTCCTCCGCCTGCCCATGCTATTGGAAAAATGGAACAAGTAGGCACAGCTATTGTATTCAGATAGCTTCATATCTAGTTTAACAAGAATATATGTATAGATATTACTTACGCCTTAGCGGTAAGTAAACCTTGAAAAAGGTAGTTTCAGTGGACATTATAATTTAAAAAAAGAATTCGAAATAAATTAAGAATATTTTCGATGAAATAACCACCTATTCTATACTTTCGTTCCGTCTTAATTCCATGCTGTTCTTAAAAAGATACCTGCAGCATAGCATTGTCAGCGTCATTCAACAACAACTTTCAATGGCAACTCGAGAGAATTTTTATAGCTGTGGCAATCAACAGTATCCCGCCCACTATACTCATATATAGTGTCATATATGGGATGCTACAACTTATAACAAGGCACGAGAGAGAACTGCTCGCACTTCGATGGATTTTTTCACACATTGCCGGGGCATAAATGTTCCCGCCCCTCTGTCCCTCTGTCCCTCTGTGCAAAAGTCTATATATGTATGTCTATCTGTATATATTCGCTATATAGGATGTAGTGTTGTGTGGCATGAGTTACCCTTCAGCTCTTTAGTTCTCTCTCTCTCTCTATCTGTCTCTCTTTCTCTGTATCTGCCTACTCCTCACCCACTCTGTCCTACTGTGTGAAACACTTGAGTGTTATTGTTGTTGTTGTTGTTGCTGCATTTTGTCAAGTGGATTCCTCGGGCCGAGATCATTAAAGCAACATCGTTAGTGCGTCTCATAATGAAGTACTAAACGCCAAATCCCGAAAACTGCAGTTTTGTCAAGTGGCTGCTGGGATGTTTTATGTCTCCGACTGCGACCCCGTCCCCCGTCTCCCTCTCTCCTTCTCTGTCTGGGGAATGTGATTAGTATTAGAGACCCAGTGACGCCTCGGAACCGAACCGAACCGAACCGAACCGATCCGGGCCAGCGGCAAATGTAATCCGAATTCATTTCTCTTGATTCTGCATAGACGAGGTTTTATATTACGACAGGGCGATTGAATTGATGGATGCGACCGTGAAAAGCGCGGCGTGGAAAACGCGCATCAGCGTCCGTCAGCAGCTCAGTTCATAATTACACACACACACAGATATATATATAGTATATATATACATACATGCACACACGCAGATGTACATGTGTATATGTGTATATGTCTTTATATTGGGGCTGCTCCCGCGCTGTCAGAAATTAATCTTTTCGACTCCGCGCCAGATGTTGCCTGGCTGCGGTCGGTTTCGGGGGTTCCGCAGGCGCAAAGTGTCAAGCGTTTACATCAAATGATGCAGTCGGTCGGACAGCCTTCCCAGAAACCCGTGAGACACAGTAGAGAGAAAAAGAGAGGGAGAGAGAGAGAGTTTCGGCTGACAGACACCCTGTACAGTCATTGACTGGCAAGCAGAAGGTAAGATCAAGGCGACTTGTAGCGTTGAATTGTTTACAGGGTATGCACAGTTGAAGATATACTTGTAGATCAAGGCGACTTTCAGTGGCCTTTTGTCAATCATACCCGATCAATATGTGTAAAGGGTATACACAAAAGAACTACAAACGTATAAAAAGACAACCATTTTGCCAAGACAGTTTTGTAAACGGTTTTTCATTTGCCTTTCACTTGCTGTACGTGGTGTGGAAGGGGTGCCAGGGTGGGGGTGGGAGGGGAGGAGTCAGTTCAAACGGGGGCCTTTACTTAGTTACTTCCTGCTGCCGGCTGCTGCTACTGCTGCTGCTGCCTTCCTTCGAGTCACTAAAATCTTTTTGTGTAAATAAACAAAAGCAATCGCCGATTGGTGATGTTGTTGTTGTTGCTTCTGCTGCTGCTGCTGTTGTTGTTGTTGTTGTAGCTGTTATTTCTTTGGCGACCGCCAACGCTGACGCGACGTCGCTGCCAGCGTCGTGCTTTTTTATGGACGCTTTTTTTGTTTATAGACAACAACTACAGAGGGGTTTATGTGCTGCGCATCTTCGGCTGAAAAAATATAAAAGCAAAATATTTATGCGCCCGACACAAGTACGAACGGAGGGACGGACGGACTGGCGGACGGACGAGCGGGCGGTCGGTCCGTTTCCTTTGACTCTTTGCCCCTTTCGCACCACTGTGCGATTACTCGATCATATATGTATACCCTGTCAAATCTGACAGTGGGGAATGTTTGCATCCCACGATGTGTTCTCAGTACTGCCATGTCATCCTTTTCTTCAATATAAGCATTATCCTTTAGCCTTAAATCTAAAAAAATAATTTGACTGAGTTGTGGTTTGACCGAAATCCTTAAGACAATTTAGCTGTTCATTCACCTACAAATTGTCCAGTAAACTTGTCAAAAAGAGTTGTTCACGAAAGATGATAAGGAAATTTCAATTTTGTTTTGAATTTAAGCTGATAATAAATATACTCGGTTGTCATTTTTAATATGTTTAAAATAATTTCGGCATTACTTTCTTAAAGGACCTGGTTTAAAGTGGCGATTGTTAATTTCGTCATTGTGTTTTATTTAAGTACAAAATAATAAGGTAGCGAAAACTTTGGAAATCGTTGCATTTCTTCATAGTTTTGTTAATATAACCAAAGAAACATAAACTTGGAAATGTAATGTAATTTATTATATTCTTATTTCATTAAATTTGCAATTTGTTATACCTTTAAGTATTTGAATGAATTTAAATTTATCAATAAATTTATACAAATACGAAGTCATAATAATACGAAAATTATGAAAATTATTCAGTGTTCCAGATCATGACTTACACATTTGTTTTCTTTTTGCATACTTTTGGGGGCAGTAAAAAAATGGATGGCGGCTACTTTAACTATTTAAAACAGAGTAGGAATCTGGGTATACAGTTAAGAAATGTGGTCACATATTGCAACACTGTATGGTCTTAAGTATTGTAGAAGGATCACTCTATAATTGGAAGGATTGGGAACACAGTTGATGTACAAATTGATAGGTACTCGAGTCGAAAGATTGTTGATAAAGAGTAGCTTGCTCACTAGACGCTTACTGCCGCCCTGGTTGGCCTGGGAGGCGACTTAAACGGGAGGTCTTGTCAAATAATTGAACCATAAACAATTGAACCTTAAAATCTTTAAAATCTCCACATCTAGTAAATTAATTCTAATTTTCTGTTAAGACGTTTGCTATTAGATTAACAATTATTTATTTATATAATAATAATAATTACTTATATGATAAGTAATTTTAATGTACGGATTCAACACTTAATAAATATACATAGAATAATTATAAAACCAAAAGAAAAGCAGAGTAGGCACTCATTTTAAAAATGTGCAGGGCAGTTTGTAGTCGTTCAAAACGCAGCAATGTTCACAGCACCTAAATTTTTACTTGTCTTTTTTATGTGTTTTTACGCACATTCAAATGCACTGCATGTGTGTGTGTGCGTGTGTGTTACATACTTGTACATTAGGTAGTCTTTGTTGCTGTTGTTGTTGTTGCTGCTGCTGTTGTTATTGTTGACGTGCGCTGGCAACTCTGGCGGTTGCCATTAGTCAGCTGGCGCAATTTATGAACTTTGATCGTTGATTGATCGGCAAATGCACTCGAGATGCAGTCAAAGCAGCAGCCAAAGCAGAAGCAGCAACAATAACAGCAACAACAACAACTGTTGCTGTTGCTGTTGATTATTGTTGTTGCTGTTGCTGTGGCTGTTGCCGTGCTTGGTCCAGTTCGACAACAGTCTGAACACCTCGAGAATATTGATTTTAATTACGCGGGCTGTGCATATTTTGTCGCTGCCGGCGTTGCGTGAAGCAGATGTTGCACTTGGCAAGAAGAGAGAGGAGAGAAGAGAGAAGGGAGAAGAGAGGAGGGGAGTGCAATGCTGGCTTCTAGTTTCCAACAACAGAAATCAATCAGCAGGCCACAAATAAGCCAGGCGCGACTTCTGGGTCATAGTCTCCGTTTCGGGCTTCCGTTGCGCGCCCCCCCGCCCCCGTTCTCACAGTCCCTCTCTCTCCCCTGTCTCTTTCTGACTCTCGGGTACATTGAAATCGGAAACGCCTCGTATAGTTTTTGGACACACCGTGCTGCTTGTGCTACATGGGGGCCATGCCCGGAAAGGGGGACTGAGGTAGTTGCGGATTCATTTTTTCTTTTTTTGTTTAATGGCTTTGCCAATAAATAGAAATATTCACAGAAATCATAAATATTCGACATTAACTGTTACATGTACCCATTTCTCATGAATATATGTGTTCCGTTTTGTTTGAGCTTAATGCGAAGAATTAAAAAAAAAGTGTTTGAAATTCTGTTTCTATTCAAGAGTTCGTACAGAACTTCTTCTCATTTTGGATATGCAGGAAATTCCCAAAAATGTTTGTGATGTTGTTTTTTGTTTGGGCGTTCTCGATTCCAGTGAAAGACTGCATCTTATTAAAAGGGACATGATTTATATGCGCCTGGCGCAGTTAAACGCCCATTGCCGGAATTAGGAAACAGTCTCTGAATCACTCTCTGCATGTCCGTGTGAGTGCAACTAAGAATGTGAGTGTATTCACTCACAGTTAGGCAGGGCGCCTACTTCAAGTCAGCTCAGAGCGCACAGGGGACCGCATAGAATTTGGGGTCGGCTTCGGCTTCGGATTCGAATTGTAAAGATGAAAGAAAAACACATCAGGGAGACACGATCCTTGGCATACTCCCACACGCATTGTTGTTCTTTCATTTACGAGTCGAGTCGAGCACATATGTTGGGAAAATCATGTGCAGGCAATCGGCATGAGGTCCTCGACTGGGTCGCAGATCCTCGCTGTGCCAGGCTGATTCGCAGGCGCATAGCACATGCCATTGATTACCATGTGCGCTCGGCTCGGCTCGGCTCAGCAATTGTCCTTAACTGCCATGTGAATTTGGCACGCAAAAAAAGACAAGGCAAGAAATAAAAAACAACCTCAAAATGGCGTGTCCTTGCTGTGCCTGTGTGTGTGCCAGTATGTATGTGTGTGTGTGTGTGTCTAATTTTAGTTACTCAATTTATGTGCGCGTTATTTGAGCTGGTCTTGAATTGGTTTTTAGAAATCCAAAGCAAACATCGCAAGACAGCGGATCGTAGGGGCGTTGACAGTTCTGACTTGGGGTAGTCTCCTTTTGGGTTCACCATGATAATTTACCTCTCTGCTTCAAGGCGGCAGCAACATTTCTTTAATGAAACTTCATTTCTCTTTGCCCTCAAGTGGAACTAAGAATGAGTTTTAAAGGGTTTCGAATAACAATTCGAAATGCGTAGCTAAAGATATTTGTTTTTAATAAAACCCTTATGTACTTAGATAATATATTAATTTATTGTAGATTATATAAATTATATGAATGTATTAAATGCATGTTAAAGATATTACGAAAGCTACCGTCGATCACATAAGGATAAAGTTGACTTCAGTAATTTTTGTCTTTATTATCCAAAAAGGTTTATAGCTTGCAGTATATGATAGATATTATTGTCAGCTAATTATAGTATAGTAGCGAGTTTTAATAATCGATTTCCATAAGGGATATATTTGAAGAAAACTCTATCTGCGTAGGATAGAGAACTTTGATAATAAATTAAGTATCTCCTGCTTTTACAATATTGTGCTAACGGATCATACATATCGTTCATATAACATTTTAATACAAAATTGAATTTCCGATTAACATTTATAATATCTACATATGTTTCCTGATTCCAGAGCCAAAGCTACCTTAATTGCTCAGCTATACAATTTAGTATATAGGTTATATAGGTTAATTCACAAAACATTTCACAAAATGTAGAAACTTAATAGTTGTTTCTCGTTTTATTATTAGCAAAATAAACAAAATTCTTAAAAACCTCCTGTATATTTCGCCCCTTTTATTTTGATTGTTAATGCTTATAATTGTTGGCCCATTGTGATTACTTATTTAATATTATGCCTATTCCATTAGGGGAAAAGATAAAAAACTTACCTAAAAATATTATGGCAGGATAGGGTGGCAGATCACACAATACATATACATACTATATTCTTGTTCAGTATAGGTTGCACTAATAAGAATTATTTAATTAAAAGAGCAAGCTACGCTTTGGAGTTAAGTAAAGTTATTTGAACACAGCAAACATTATAAGTTTGAAATATTTATCAAACTCTTCTCAAGTATTCTAGTATTAACTATATAGTATTCTCTGGTTTAATACTTTTCTTGCCCTTTCTCTAATCACCTGAGAAAGCGGAAACAATTCTTATTTCGCCTTATGTTATAATATTCCGATAGATCGTGCAAATAACTTGAAGAACTCTGTGTCCCATAGCCCACTTACGTGATCTCTTCTCTGACTGTGTCTGCGAGTATCTACAACAACCTGTCAACGGACACACGGCGTGAGGCAGCTAGTGCTCTCTTACTAGTCCACGCACATACTACACATACTAACTATATATAGACACCGACTTATATGGCCAAGGAATCGTACTTTGTATGCCATTCAAAATGCTTATGCCAGCTGTCATTTAAAAAGCAATTAAGCGCAGCAACTAAAAACGATATTTGCTGAGCCTTTGAAGAAGGACAGAGACAGCGAGAGAGAGAGAGAGAGAGAGAGAGGTATAGGGTGTGGGGTAAAGGAGACGGCAACTAAATCAACTGACTGAGCTAATTATGTGTGTTTTAAATACGCATTTTTGGCGACATAAATACTTTTTCAGAATACATTGTAAACACTGTTTTTATGTGCCACAGGCGAAACTCCGTACAGAATGCATATAAAATAAGAGAGAGACAGGAAGAGGGAGAGAGTGTGCGAGAGGGAGGCAAAGAATTAAACAAATGCACATAAATCACCGGATGTGGATGTGTTCCCATCTCCCCCTTTTTGCCGTCCACCGTCTCCCATCCCTCGCCATTTTGAGGCTGCTTCCCATGGCGAAGTGAGAGCGCAACAGATACTTGCAAGTATCTTTCAGATACATAAATGTCCGTCCGTCCGTCCGCCTCTGGCATGACGTTACGCTCTAAGTATGTCGTCGTATAAGGCAATTTATGTTCTCATATATATGGCATATAAAGTCGGACCCCCCAACGACGACGACAGCGACAACGACAGCATTTTCGCGCCTAATTTAATGGGGAACAATGAGAACAAGACGAGGAAAGAACCGCAAGATATAAAAAAGAGAAGAAAAGAAGAAAATGGCGACTATTTCTTGTGTGTGTGTGTTTTGTATTTGTTTAATTTATACAATTTAATTTAGTTAGCGCTAGACATAAAGTTAAACCTAGAATACGTTTGGTTTTTGTGTTTTGTTTTTGTTGTTGCTTTTCTTTATGCATTAAATAATGTTTTAACTTAGGCATCTAAAAGATATGGAAAGATCGCGAGTGAAAGATCACCCGCTTTGGAATTATTCACGCTTATTCAGTAACTGGAAGCCCCGATAGCAAACTCCCTACTCCTTTGCTCCTCCTACACCTCCTTCTCCTTCTGTTCCCGTTCTATGCCTTCTGATGCTGGGCATCTCCCTCCATGCGCCACACACCGAACAGATAGCTGAGCTTCTCGGGCGGAATAATGGGAGCACCGTTCGCCTTGCGCAGGCACTTGAGATCGGCATCCGCGCCGTTGGCGGCACTCAGGAGGGTGCTGGCATTGCCGTAGCCCGGCGAGACTGGCGACGATTGCGCCTCCAGCGCCTTCAGCAATGAGATGTCGCTGGAGCTGAGCATGCGGCACAGAAAGTCGATGTATCTGCGCAATAGAAGAAGACAAACGAAGACCGGAGAAGATGAGTTGATGTTCAAATGGATTCCAAGACAGATCCTTAGGGATTGTGAGTACTCACCTTGTTGCCAGCTTGAGTGTCTGGATTTTGCTCAGCTTGTCGCTGGGCAGTGTGGGAATTATCTGCTGCAGCGACTTGAAGGCATCGTTCAGACTCTGCGTACGTTGGCGTTCCCTCACATTGGCCATGACCCGCTGGTTGCTAAACTCGTCCGCCTCCTCCGTTTTGCTCGGCTTGCGTTTCAGGCGACGCCTCGGCTTGCGGAACGGCTTGCCAGTTGCATCGACGGCATCGTCCAACAGGCTGCCGTCGTCGCCGAGGCAGGTCGGGGGACATGCCGTCCAGCTCATCCTCCTTGGCATAGCCGCCGACGGAGCTGAGCGCTGTCTGGCGCGCGTATTCCATATCATCTCGATCGGAACTGGAGTAAGCGCTGCCATTGAGACTGTTCGCCGGCTCGTATGCATCGTAACTTTGGCTGGAATGAGCAGGTTGGAAATGGGGAGGATGCTTAGAATAAGTTGGGGACTACACAGAAGGGGGGAGTAAGTCGGGAAGTTCACAGAAGGGGGAACAGGACAGTCTGATCAATGCAAAGCTTGTACTTTTACTTACCCCGGTCTATAACTGCTCTGAAAGTGCAACTGTTGCTGCTGCTGGCCTGCTGCTGTGGGATTGTCTGCGGGTAGACGCCGTATTTGAAGATGTTTCCCTTGTGATCCTGCAGCTCCTCGTCGGTGCCGAAGTCGAAATGCGAGTGGGAGTGAGATAAGGGGGAGACGCAGCTGCTTTGCTGCTGTTGTGTGGGTGCCTGTGTTTGGGTCAGCGTCTGTGCACCGGCAACCTCGTCCACTGTGGTGGGCAGATAGTCCACATAGAGTTGCTGCTGTTGCTGTTGTTGTTGCTGTTGTTGCAGCAACTTCTTGTGATCGGGCTGCATGGAAAGCGTATCCGTCTGGCAATCGTAGTCGCTGCTGTTGCGCGCCCGCTTGCCATGCTCGTTGAGCATGTAGCCAGCTGCAACAGTTGCTGCCGTTGTCGCCGGCACCGTGACAACAGTTGCTGTTGCAGCCGTCGCCTGCTGCTGCTGTTGCTGTTGCTCGAAGTTGTTCTGATTATTGTTGTTGTTCAGCTCAAGGTTGCTGTGAGCACTGTGATTGCTGCTGGTGCTGAGCACCTCGTTGCTGGGTATGTTGTAGTCCGTGTCCTCCAGTTCTGTTATGCCGTATGCCGCATAATCTGCGGCATTGGGTGCCAGCGAAGGCAGCGGCGCATATTGCTGCTGCTGCTGCTGCTGCTGTGGATGCGAATGTTGCTGCTGCTGCTGCTGGTGTTGCTGTTGATGATGCTGCTGCTGGTGTTGCTGTTGCATGTAGTGCGCGACGGGCTGCTCGAGGGACTGCATATACGCCTGCTGCTCCACCTGGATAAGCTTGATCACATTGTGCTGCAGCTCCATGATGTTGGGCAGCGTCGGCTTGTAGCTAATGTCCAGCAGCACCTTTGGCGACACCGAGCGTGCGCTCATCGTTTGATAATCAATTTTGACTGATTTCTTGTCTCTTAACTTTCACAACTTTTGCACACTTTCGTACAATTTGGGCCAACAATTTAAGTTCTATATATAGTTTTAACTTGTTAAGTTGCCTGATTTCACCCGCGATCGGTTGAACGTGTGATACGTGTGCGCGCAGAGGCAATGACGAAACGCAACTGACGCACAATCCTGCCGGCCATTGCTCAGATCAATGTTTTGCAGATCTGCTCGATGCTCGCCTGCCATTCGCTGCTCGCTATGCGCTGCGCGCATCACACTAGTTGTCTCGCTCTCGCGCACGCCTCACAGCCCATCGACTCAATCTTGCTGATGGCGGCGGCCGCAGCGCAGGTATGACGTCAGGCTGCAACTCGCATTCGGCTTCCGTTCTCTATCTCTCTATCTCGGGTTTTTGAGCGGCTACAATTTGTGGGTTTTGTCAGGGAGGAGGGGAAAGTGCAGATTTCACATGGGTTATTCTTCTTTTGCTGGGTAATTAGGAGTTGCTAGAGGAAAGCAAGCTTGAAGAGCGTTTATATTTTTTTGCATGTAGAAATGATTCTTCAGTTATTGTCTGCTGTGGATAGATCATGACATGATCAGTTCCTTTTATTGAACTACACTAAAGAACAAATAAAATACTTTATTTTGTATTCATTTAGAATAGAATGTAATGGAAATAAGATTGAATTTATAATATATAGTTAATTGTCTTTAATATTAATTTAATGTTATTTAATATAAATTTATTTAATTGCATTTAATTGTATATACTTAAGATGTATATTTATATTTATATATACAATTTAGTAATGATAATGGTGTTACAATGGTAATTATACGTCGTGATAATGTTGTAAAATATAATAAGTCATGATAATGCGATAGTTATGGTATTATACAGTATAAACCATTGAAGCGAGTGTGATGTCAAGTTCCAATCAGGCCCGTAGCGCGGCATGTGGGCATGGCCTCGGCTTGCCAGGGGCCCCCTGATACCGGAAATTAAATTACATTTTGATGATTTGGCCAGAATATAATCGTAAAAATTAGTTTTAAGTTTTTTTTTTTTTGTAAAATGTTTTATGAACTAACCTACATACTGTATTATAAAGCAAGTCAATTATATGTAATAGAGGCCCCGAGAATCCCGGTTCAAATACTATAAATTGGTAATATTTACTAAAATAATAATAATAATAATAATAATAATAATAATAATAATAATAATAATAATAATAATAATAATAATAATAATAATAATAATAATAATAATAATAATAATCATATTGATAATAATAATTCGAATTATAGTAATATTTCTAGTATTTTTCAAATGATACGTAAATATTGCTTCTAATATACCGACAATACATTATTATGTCAACGGCCAAAAGTCGTGTTGATCAGTGTTATTATTCTTATAAACATGATTATTATTTTCTTTAAATCGTATCATTTACTATCAGTTACTTATCATTGGTCTTCATCAAAAATCCGAATAAGGAAAGTCCACGAAAAGGTTTCATTATACGTAATTAGTAAATTCCCACATATATAAACACACACACACACAGACATACTTACATACACATACAGACACAGGCGAAAACCCATAAACCTCGTTGGGAAAAAGAAAAATCCTCAAAACTCCAAAAACGCGAGCGCAAAGTCAAATTTCCGGATATCATTATCCGCCTGCCTGCCAGCAAAAATACCCGATTAATGCGGCGCGTAAACTTCCGCTGGAAAACACGAGCGAACAGCGAAAAGGGACGGATTCACATTCCATTGGTCGGTCTTACCTAACTCGCGAGCACAACTTTAGAAAACCCACATCGAGGGTTTTTTCTCCGGTTAACGCTCTCGTTACCTGAACGCAATTTTGATAGCCTTAAAAAGCCATAAAATACAGTTTTCCCACATGATCAAATCGATCATTTAATATTGAAAATGATTCAATTAATAATGAATTTAATATTGAAAGTTAATAATTTTTTTGTGATTTAATTGATTTTAGTTTGCAATGTGCACGGGAGCTCATTTTATAACCGCTTTCCATAAGGAGATAACTGAACAGGCAGAGGAGGCGTGGCAGACCCCACAAACTATATGTGTTTGATTTTACATTCAGACTTTTCGCCACCAGATAATTATTTTTGCCCACTGTATTTTTCTGCATATTCGGGACACAAATGGGAGCGTGTCTTGAGGATGGCACTTAAATGCAAGCAGAGCAAACTTTTTACTGTTTTTCTTAAAGAATTTTTGTAGCCAACAAACAAGCAGTTTTTCATTTGGAGTAACGGCAGTTTTCCATTTCATTTCTAATTCGAAATTACGACAAAATCTAGAGAAGATAGCAACATTTATTTTTATCAAATTTGTTCTGATTTTCTTCTCACAAGGCTGCTGGTTGTCAAGCGCAAGCTTGCCCTGGAAAAGGCTTCAATGTTTTGATTATTTTTTTCACTTTCTCTATCTTTTTAAGACGAAAATCGTTAAAAAAAAAACTAGGGGTACGGAGGCGCCACAGAAACGACCGGCGTGCTGCCGGCTACTTTATATTGCATACTTTCGAGATCGTTGAGTTATTGGTCGTCCATCAGCAGTTTGGGTTGTTGTCTTTGCTTAAGTAGCGCTTTGTTTATGGCAAGTATTCTGACACTGCGCTCAAAAGTAGGCAATGATTTTAATACAGTTGTTATAAAAGAGATAGAATTCCAGCTGTCTGTTGGGACCTTTGAAAAAGCTAGATTTGACAGAAAAAAGCTGAGTTAGCAACACTGACTACTTGGCGCTGCTTGCCATTGTTTTTTTGCATTGTTCAGATTTGCAGATCGTACGCATTGGCCACGCTTAAGTCACGTAGTATATTGATTTCAATTGCGTCTATGTTGATTTGCTGGCGGGCAAAAACGTAACGTTGTCAGAGCGGCGCGTTTAGGGACAAGAAATGAGAGAGTGTGTGTGTGTGTGCTTGTCTGTATGTGTGTGTGAGAGTGTATTTTGCGTGCAAAAGCAACGGCAACAGCTTTCCATTTTGACAATTCCAATCCTAATCCTGTCATCTCAGATTGAGTCTGTGTGTGTATCTGTGTGTGTGTGTGTGTGCGAGAGCGTGAGAAGAAACTTTTGGTGCACGTAAATCTCGCTCGACAATCAATTAAAATTAAAATATTTTTTGTGTCTCGCTCACATTGCGGCATGTCGTCAGCCAAAGCGAGAGCAAAAACAAAACTAGAAACAACAACAACAACAACAGCAAAAAAAAACGTTGTCTACATATTTGAATTGACTTTTGATGATGTATCACGATTTATTGTTACCAAAAATGGTTGTCAAAGCGCGTGGAAAAGTGGATCAGCGCGACGTCTAACGGTTTGGGGGCAGATCGCAGCGGCAGCAGCAACGTGCGAGCGAGATGGGGCCACAGACTCCCACCAGACAGTTGCCAGCCAAGTAGCCTGCCTGCCTGCCTGCCTGCCTGCCTTTTTTGCCAGCGATTTCTGCTCATGTGTTTGTTCACTCCCCCCTCTATTTACTCTCCTCTTCCCCCTATCTGCGTTCGATTGCTTCGTTTGCGTTTTGCGTGGCGCTGATGCAGTTGGCGATTAAGCCCAACACACATAACAAGGCTGATGGACATGTAGCCATCTAAAAAGCTGTCTGTCACAAGCACACACACACATACACTAACACACACACACCCTTCGCTCTCTTTCTCGTATTAATTGCCTTGCGACAGCCAATGGGAAACGCCGGCGCCAACACCTACGCCGTGCTTGTCACGCGGCTGTGTGTGGCAATGCATGTTAATTAACAACGCACACACATGCGCAAGACAGACACACAGTCACACACACTAGCACACACACATAGTCGCACGCACGCACACACATGCAGGCAGACAATGTAAACAGTTGGCCACCCAATAATATGCGCGCCAACTTGTCATTTAGCCTAGCTCCACCTTAACAAAACAAACAAACTGGCGCACACTGACAAGCGCAAGCACGCACACACAGGCACACACTGGCACACACAGGCACACATCAGCACAGACCAGCACAGACACAGAGACAGAGACAGCAGCGGCAACTGCTTCAACTGCTCCAACGAGGCGCAACATGTTCGCTGGGGCCGAGTTTCATTCCAGCAGCGAACGTGGCGCAAGTCGGTCGTGTGTCGCGCTTCGTCTTCGTCTTTTGTTCTTCGTCGTCTTTCGACTTCGGTTCTTGTCGGTTGTTTGTTGTTATTTTCAGTGCTTCTTCCTTGTGCGTGTTTCTCGCAGTGTTTCAATTTCATTCGTTGCGTTGCGCCTTCGTGTTCGTGCTCGTGCTCGAGTTCGTGTTGTGTTTACCTTTTTTCGCAGCCGGCGTTTGCGCGTGCGTGCGTGCGTGCGTGCCTTTGATTTAAATGGCGTTTTAAGCGAGAATTAAAGTGACGGATGTGCTGTAATTTGCACACACACACACACACACATGTGCACATAGACGTACTGTCGAGTGTCAATACATTTAAGCAGGCGGCAGCCCGTGGGGCGTAACATTTGCCCAGCCTTTTTTGATTGCAAAGAGCGCGATTACAACGCCCCAGCAACAACAACAACAATAGCAATAAGAAATAGCAACAACAACAAAACAGCACGAGAACAACAACAAGAGGAGGAGAACAACAGCCGTTGATCGAATTAAGTGTGCATCTCGTTCTCGTGTGCGTGCGTTTGTGTGTGCGTTGATTGCCCGCTACTCTGCGCCCTGCGCCCGCGGCCCGCGTGTCCGGCAATTGAGCGGATATGCAAGAAAAAGTGTAACGACACCCCCGCCCAGGACGCAGCAGCAACAAGTGCTAATAAGTGCGCCGCCGGATGTGTTTATAAATTCGCTCGACGCCCAAAACGTCGTTCAATTGCCAGCCAGAGCGAGAGAGAGAGAGAGGAGGGAACGGTGGAACAACATTGGAACACACACTGCTGCCACAGTGGGACAACTGTGCAACGACAGTGGGACAGTGGAACAACAACTGTGGAACGCACTGCGCTCGGTCATGGCCTGTCGCCAGCGCCAGCGTCTACAGCAACAGCAACAACAATTGCCTTTGGCCAACTGAGCTCTGCGCTTCCCCTTCCGCCACCGCCTCCGCCTTCGTCTCACGCGTGCCCCCCTTCTTCTCTGGCGCGTCACGCACCGCGTAGTTTTTCGGTTCGTCTGCAAGTTTTGCACAATGCGGATGCCGCTGACGTCGCTGCCGTCGCCGCGTTGGCTGCGCCGTCGACGCTGCTAGAGCAAACCGATTTCAATTGCAACTGCCTCCGCCGCGGTGCGTTGCACTGCGCATCGCTGTGTGTGTTGCGTGTGTTGCGTGTGTGTTTGCGAGTGTGCCTCGCAGTGTTTTAGTTCGTGCCGCGGTTTCTATGTGTTGTTGTTGTTGCTTTTATTGTCATTGATTCAGCGGGTAGCATGCAGCAGCGGCAAACGGCAACAGCTGCTGCGACAATAGAGACTAACTACAATAGTTGCAGCGATTATTTCAAGCACCACCACCATCCTTGTCCTCCTCCTCGTCGTTGTTGTTGTCGCCGTCGCAGTCGCAGTTGCAGTCGCAGTTCCGTAACGTGGCCAGAACGTTGCCGGGCAATTATTATTTTGTAAAACGTTTTACAATTTAATGGTTTTCATGGTAAGCAGCACTCGCGACTTGAGCGACTCCGCCAACGTCAAAGCCAACGCCACCAACACCATATGCCATGTGCCCCTGTTCTCAGCGGTGCGCATTGCCCTCTCTCCTTCCCCCTATATCCTCTCTTAAAACCCCTCTTCCCTCTCTTCTTCACCTCTCTTCTTCTCTCTTTCTCTCTTCCCCCTTTTCTGCATTAAGTTTACCATTTCCCCATTCGCAGTCTCCGCTTGCTCCCTTCGCATAATTAGACAACACCTTTTCACGTTTTCCTTTTTGTTGTTTCTAATTTCCAGAATGGACTGGGATCCGACCCTCTGTCAGCAAAGGAGGTAAGTTTCGATAGTCAATATTAAGTGTAAGCCAATCCTAAACACACCTAACCTATGAGATATACAGTAGAAGGGATGTCATAGTATCAGCCCCGTAGCAGGGTGTGCAGGGTGCAGTACACAAGGGCCCCCCGCCTGCCAAGGGCCCCTAACGTGAATAAAAGAGCCCGAACTGTAGATTTCTCAAAAACTATTGATGATTTTGCTAATAATAAGTCCAGAAGAAATTATGATATAATTAGTCAGAGTTGCTAAGTAGATATGGCAACTCCATAATTGTGATTCGGTTTGTACATTTTCTGAAATTAATACTATATTTCAAAGCAAAGTAATTACAAAGGGGGCCCGAGAAGTCCTTTGCACAAGGGCCTCTGAAAGCGTCGCTATGGCCCTGACCGTAAGCCTGTCTGTTTCACTCCAGAGTTCTTAGCTGTCATATTTAGAAGCTATAGACACCAAATTTGGGATGAAGGTTTGTTTTATATCCTAAGCCACAGTTTACCACAGGTATTGACTGCAATGCCCACCGTCTAAACAAATTGATAACTAAATTTCTTATTCAATTCGATTTGAAATATAACATTGATCAGACAATAAAGCCATAGTATGTTCTGTATATGTGTGTTAGTGTCGTGCCTGTCTCGGGCCATGTCAATACTTCTCTTCTCTATGCTCCTATCGTAAGTACTTTTCTTTGAAATAAAAAATATTTCAACTAATTAATAAACACAGTACGATAAATATCTTACTTTTACTCTCGATTTTATATTGCCAAAATCATCAAGAGTTTTTAAGAAATCTATAATTCAGGCCCATTTTTCATGATAATATGTTATTGCCAATCCCTTCAATCATTTTTGCTAAAAAGTGTCTAACGGCCATTAAATTGACATACATATCAATTGACATATCAACTGCTCATTATCAATACCAGTCAATTTAGTATTGTCCGTCTGTCGCTCTATCTGTCCGTTAGATCTCAACTAAAAATAAAGAGTTCTTGTTCCACTTTTGTTTTTTATTATTTGAGAAGGGGTACCCTGGAATGCGGACCCTGGAACGCTTAGCTACGGGCCTGGTAAGAGTGAAAAACAATTAATTTGAGTGAAGGGTATCTAACTGCTGGTTGTACTTGTAACTTGTTGATTCTTCGTTCCTTGTTACACTTAAAGTGATTCCAATACGAATTCCGCGCACATTTTCAGTTTTTCACAGAAAGAAAATCCCAGTCGGGCTGCTCAGTGAATCACTCTCGCAACAAATTAGCCAATCATAAACAGTTTTCACCCGGGCTGTAAGTGATATAGTCAGTCGGACTGCGGCATGTCATAACACTGCACACATGACAGGCCTGCAGGGGCTGTCGACTGTCGAGTGACGCAGACGATTCCCAGTTCTGCAATTGGTCGCCTTATAAAATGCATCAATCGCCGCAAATTGCCGCCGCCTCAAAGCAAAAGCCGCGCTTCAACTTTTTCTGTGCGCCCGAAAAATTCCTTTGCTGCAAATATCATTTGCCAGCTCGCATGCCAACCGGAAAACAATCCATAAAAGTGGCCATTAGGAGGGCGGGGTGGGGAAAGGGGGTCGGAGTGGTTGCTAATGGTCGAGTCTCATCGAGATCGGCGCCTATGAGAAATTTCCGCACGTCTCACACAAATTAGCGCAGCGTTTGCAATGCCAATAACAATACCATAAAGAAGGGCCAGAGGCGAAGTAGGGGACAAGGAGAAGGGGTAAAGGGGAGGAGGGAGGTAGATCGCTCAGAGGAGAAATCGAGATCGAGATCGAGAAGGCGATCGCAAACGCGAATGCTGACAATAAATCAGCACAGTTGAGCGAGGCAATTAGATAAAATGGAGGAACAGTTGCTAGGGTCGCATATCAATGGCAATTGCCAGGCGCGTTTCGTGTCTCGATATTCAATGAAGTTGTCGCGCTTGTCAATGCAATCCATAAGATAAACCCCGTTCTGCAACGGTCGAGCCGTGGACCAGTCGAACAGTCGAGCAGTCGAGCAGTCACAGCAGCCAAAAGTCAAAAGCATCGCATGCTCCACCACGGACACAGATGGACTGGGTGGGGAGGGGGACGATAGCTCGATCGAAGACAAACTAACATATCTAATCTAATGTTGTTCTCGAAGGCAATGAGCATTTGTTTGTTTAAATAAATGCAGCAGCAACCACAGCAGCAGCAGCAGCAGCAACAACATGTTGTCGCTTTGTGGGGGCCCGACTAGAGCGATACCTTGTAATTAGATCGATGTAAGCTGTTGCTGTAACTGCAATAAAAGTCAGTTGCATTTAATTACATTTGATATCAATACCGACCACAGTGGCAGCTACAACAACAGCAACAACAGCAGCAATAGCAATAACGGCCATTTTATTTTATAGTTTGCTGTCTTTAAAATGTGGCCAAAAGAAACGAATGTCGCAATTAAGTCAACATTTCATTAAGTTTCTGTGGCGACTAAAGTCCTAACAAAAATAAACGGATTCTATATTTATTATATATCGTATATATAGTAGAGCAATAAAAAAAACTTAAGCTCTTAATTAGATAATGATTACAATTGATGGAACTATCGATGAATATTCCATAATAAAAGAAACTTTTAAAACAAAGAGGGATAGATAAATCTCTCTACTTCAAAGTTATGTGTATGTAGTTATAAATATAAAGGATTATGACTTGATTAACAAATAATAGAATATTTTATGTTTAATATAATATATAATGTGCTAATAAAATGAAATATAAAATATGAAATATTTAAATGGTATCAAAATTAATTGGTAATAAAACATCTAATAACTTTTAGTAGTTTGAAGTTGTGTTAGAATAACAAATTGTTAAATGCTTTATATAATAATACCGTACTTATAATAATTATACTTATAATAACTTATGCAATGCTTACAATTTTCAAACAAACTTTCAAATATAATCGTACTATATATATAATTATGTTAAAAACTATATACGAAAATTGTTTGGCTTTCGATCAAAAACAAAAAGGAAGAGAACCTTGTGTGAAGTGGAATCTTGAGACTTTATTTGTGTATTGAAGTTTGTTTTAAAAAAAATAAAGTTCTGCTTAGTTCAGCATTTATTTTTATAAAGTGTGTTGAGAATCGTATAAAAATAATTTATAGTGCTGTTTAATCTATGTATCATAGTCTTTTCAGCACCGCTTTACTATTTTAAAATATTTCCTTATTGTTGCCCGGATGAAATTCAGAAATCAATTCAATTCAATTTGATTTCTTTTAATACATATATCTATTACAACAAACCTTTATTTTTATTTAAAAAATTAAATTCAAAACTAAATTCTAAATGAATCATAAGCTTAATGTGTGTTACCTACCTAGGCCTTAGATTCACACACCAGATATGTTTATCACAAACCATAGCAGGGTGTAGCTTCTGCCCCTAACTGGCTGTGCATCATACCCCATATGGGCTATGCAGCTTTCTGCTGGGTATACCACATCGCGTGGCCGTCGCGTATCGCGTAAGTGTAAAAATCTCGGCATCTAGAAGTTGGTCAGCTTGTAAATCGCCCACTCGACGCTGACATTTTTTCATAATTTGCGCTACAAGCTTGACAATTGTCGTTGTTGCCCACTGGGCATTGCCGATGTGATGTTGTTGTCTCTGCTGCTGCTGCTGTTGTTGTTGCAGTTGTTGTTGTTGTTGCTGTTATGTTGGCAGCTTGTTGCAGCAGCGGCAGCTCGCTGCATCCGTTTGGGCAAAAAGAGCTGGAAGTGTTGGCGCTTTCGCACCTCGACTTGCCGCGGTGCATGCCTCATGTGGTCGGGGTAAATGCATATGCGGTGCTAAATTAAAATTTATCCGTTTTATCCGTGCGCTGCGGGCAGCCGATAACAGTTTCTTTTTCTTTATTTTTATTTTTCAGTCACTTTTCGTGGTCTTTGTAGAGTTTTATTATTTTTATATACATTTTTTTTTATTTGGTTGTTTTTCCTCTTTATTTTTTCGGTTTGTTCGTTTCGTTTTATTGCCGTTAGTTTATTGGTCAAGATTTTGTAAGCGCATAACGCGCAACAATTGCGGTTTTCATATGGGGCAGCGGCAGACAAAGCCCAGGCAGAAGCTGAAGCAGAAGAAGAAGAAGACACGGCAGCAGCCGCCTTCTCCCTCATCGACGGAAGTCATTTGCGGTTCCACGCAGCTGAATTCAATAAGCCAAACAGCTACCAAGCACGCAGCGCCATAGATAAAGATAAGCTCACTCGTGCGCACACACACACAAACACACATACATAAACACACACACATACAGAGACAGGTATTCATTAATGTGTGTGCTGCCCCCCGCTGAACAGTTCTCGCAGCATTTTGTCAAACTTGATTAGCCAGAGCTGTGGCTTATGGCCTTATTGTTTACTTGCATAGCTAATAAGCTCCGCAGCGGAAGATAATGAAGTCGATAACGACGATCGTAGCGATTATAATAACGACGTTCTTACTCATCCTCTCTATCTCTCTCTCCCTTTCTCTCTCTCATTGTTAGTACCTCTTACTTACTTTCTTCTCGTTCTTCTTTGCAGGCAGAGGGCCCTCCGGTTCAAGTTGAACCAGTTGATCTGAGCCTACGCTCGCCCCGCGGTAAGTTCCCAATTGAATATTGTAATTGCTTTATCGTATCGTAGAAAAACAATGATCGATAAATAAACAAGTATTAAGTGATTTTTACTCCCCTATATTGTATTATACCTAAACGTACTTCTGAGTAGACCTGGAAGTAAATTCGATTCTCAAATCGATTTATCGATGTTTTTAATGTTTTGAGATCCATCGACTTAATTTTTGAGAATCGACTAAATTGACAATTTTCCAAAAGTATCCAATTACTACTACTATAAAAGTAATAATTTCGAGTAATGGTAAAAAATTTGTGTGTTTTTAGGGATCGCGAGATTGATATGCATTTGTTATGGCAGTACATATGTTATAGTTGTCTGTATTCATAATATGCTATATAACATGTCCTATTTTATCCAAGATTTTCAACTTAAGGTGGTTTACAAACTTCTGAACAATATTAATATAATATACTTATGGCGGCTTGGCAAAATAAATACCCTCTGCAAGAGTATTATAATCTATTCACTGTATACCGACTTATTTCGACCTCTACTTCTGAGACAGTTTTAAACAATTCAGTATTGGATTGTCCCTGATTCTGTCATGTATATCATGTTGTGCCATACAGTTTTTGATTTCATCATATAGCTTATTATTGCGTATTCTTTGAGTTCAAAATTAAACACAAAATACTTTGGTGTTATAGAATATCTTAACGTATTCAACGTTTTACCCAATTACGCTTCTTTTCTTGCTTCGTATTGGCCTATATCTTTTCGTATTTGTGACCTGTTCCGTGCGTAGACAACAACACTAATAATTTGCATTATAGCTACTCGGAGCCCCCTCTCATTATAGCTAAGCTATAACGTTTCTGGTTCCGAGTAATTAATCAATGGCAGAGGAAAAGTTAACGCCGTAAAGCGGGTCACATCGATGGACCAACAAAACAGAGAGAAAAAAAAAATGTAACCAATTTGCATTTGGAGTGAAAACTAAACGCTAGAGATTTATTTTAATTATCCAAGCATGCCAGCTTTCGTAGATCTGACAGGCTCTTACTGCATACTCCCATTCCCATAGTTTTTGTGGGTGGCTTTTGAAGTATACGTAATTGATATGCAGAACGCACGATCAGCATCAATTTTAAATTCGAAGTCGAATTATAGTTAATTGCTTAACTGTTTCTCAATATTTTGTAGTATCGAAACCTTTAATTTAGTAAAAACATTTGCTTCTAAATTCCATCGTTAAATTAATAGTTTAATTATTGAAAAAATAGAAGTGACACACGTTTTTGTTCCTCTGTTTCGTATGCTAAGCCGGTTCCAGTTTCACTTTCGTCTAATCGAGTCTGGGCCTGTTCCGGGTGAATAATTCATTGTTATAGTATAGTGAAGAATAAAAATGTGAGTTCATTCGAATGATCTTTAATTGGATGGTCTATTCTTGACCTGCTTGGCAAACTTCAAGCCGAAAACTTAAACAGGTGAAAGTGAAGTTCGGAATGCGCCGCTCAACCGCTCGACCGCTCGAGTTGGTAGTTATGTATAACGTTTAAGCTCATTTGGTTAATGAAAAACAAGCGCATAATTATTCCGTGTCGATTAAATGCAAGTGCACCTCATGCAACTCTTGTTCATCTGGCACACTCCTTCCCTTTCCCTGCCTCTCATTCCCCTCCCCGGCTCTGCCATTTGGGGCTGTAATCATCGTGAAATCACTTGTAGGATCGTAAAAAGCGATTCACGCTGATTCTCACTAAACGCAAGCAGCTCCATTTCTAACGCAGCGCAGCGACAGTGAGCCACAGCTGTTTGTTGCCCACTGAGCCAGAACCCCAGGCTGGATGGAAGGCAGAGAGATCGAGGAGGAGGAGGAGGAGGAGGAGGGTGCTGCTTACGATCTAGCGCAACTAACAAGCTCATAGAGAGCGTGTGTCGTTGTTGTTATTGTTGTTGTTGTTGTTGTTGTTGCTGGTTGTTCCGCGTTCGGTTCTTGTTGGTTTTTACCACTTGACCGACCACAGCTGTTGACCATTTGACCTTTTGGCAGCCTTTCTCTTTGTGTGTGAAGTTAACAGCAACGCCCCTAACTGCGTCCAGTCTCGGCTCAACTTCAACTCAACTCAGCTCAACTCATCAGCGAGTTGGGCTCACTTTTTAGATGGATGGTCGGACAGATAGATAGATAGATAGATAGATAGGTGGATGGATAGTTATGGGCTGCTATGGGTTAGGTTTAGGTTTGTTAGGTAGCTGGCCGTGGGGTGCCCAGCGGTACACATAATTTAATTAAGAAGCCCAGCTCGGCTCGGTTTAAATGGCTATACCGTAAGATTAACAGCTAAGAGCCAAAACGCGCACTGGGTTCATTAAAAAATAGCCAAAAAGACTTGGCCAAGTCTCTAAAGCCGAACCGATGCGCATATTAATCAATTAGGCATGATATTTGTGAGGGCATCATTAATTTTGTCAATACGCTCGCTCGCTGGAAAGCGCCTAGAGAGGCAGTGGCAGAGGCAGAGCAGAGGTTGAGACTGTTGCTGAGGCAGGGGCGGATGCTAAGCGCGTCGCAGCATGTTAATGGTTCGGTTTTGTGTTTATGCTACCAGAGCGCGCGACTTGTCTGTGGATCTGTGGCAAATGTGTTAAATAGCGTTAAAATTTGTTAAATAAACGGCACATAATGGCCCGACCCCTGGCCTTAACGGTCATTCAACACACGCACACGCACAGATGCCACAATCCCCATCCCAGTCCCAAGACACTTGACCATTTGGCCACATTAATTATGGCTTTTAAATAATTATGCAATTAGGCAGTCACGATAGCCACCATAGCCGATAGCCCAAAACCCGCAAACTTTGCATCAACCAAATGAAAGCCGCAGGAAAATGTAACAGAAAATATGCATAAAATAAGATAAATTCGAGATGCTGCACTAGCAAATACCCTGTAGACATGGAGTAACATGAGTTTTTTCCTTGTCTTATTCGTTTGTTGATGCAGTTTAATTACATAAGGTTCTTACAATATAATATTGTATAATAATATTGTAAGGCATTGATTAAATTTACTTATAAAATAAATATATAATATAATTCTTATTATATATCATGATTTATTTAATATTGAAGTCTTTGATTGTAATTGTTTTATTGAATAAGATAATTAGAGCCTCCCTTTTTTATACCCAATAAATGTATCTTATTAACACTTGTTGCTTAACTTGATCAATGATTATTGGAAAGTAGCGGTAGGCCGATAATTATTATTAATTATTAGGCTGCTATGTTATAAATGTAGTCAGAGAACCAGACGTAAGGCTCACGGAAAGAATTAACTGTGATTTAAATTTACATATAATGTTTAACTTTGTGTTAAAATAAATGAATAATAAACGCTTAACAATATATATATATTGTATATATAGTATATAAAAACAATGGAAGATAAGTTAAAGCTAAACTTTCAAAAGGTAGTGTAGAAAAACAAGATTGATAATTCAAACGGCATATAGACAAAAATGAATCCACATGGCGACGGTTCTTTATATGATTTTAATTTTGTATTTAACGTAATACCTGAATGGAATGTCATGTGTAATTGCTGTATGTTTGAAGTTTACTACGATTTATACGATAAAAATGTCCTCAAAGAGACTTTATACATCTCACATGAAACGCTTTACAAACTAGCGTTATTCCTCACCCAATTCTTACTCATAAGTGACTCATAAATTCGGTAGAGTTGCCTTAGTTAAACCAACTTGTAGAGTTTTATTTGTTTTTGAGTTTCTTAAAGTCGTCATTGAGGTCCCATGAGGCCTCCGCTTACAGGGTATGTCTAAGTGCAATCTCTACGCTGCGCACAAGTCGAGTGCAAATTCCCACAAAGTCTAATTGCGGGCTGGGAAGCGTTGCAGCCTCAAACGAACTACAACTACAACTTGATTTATTTAAGCTACCCAAACAGCCCATAAATAAAGCTGTTGAACTAGCCGCAGAGAGGGAGAGGAGCATGGAGATGGAGAGTGAGTAAGAGGTAGATTCAGAGGGGAGAGGAAGGAGTGGGAGAGATAGAATGGGGCGAGTCGCAGGGAGTAAGGTGTTGCTGTGATGGTGCCTTACTCAAAGTCGCTGAGTCTGGAATCGGTCTCCGTCTTCGTCTCTCTCCTTCTCCCTTTCTCCGTCTCCTTCGTCCTTTTGCTTGTTCTTCTCAGTCTGCAGTCCTCTTCGACTGGCACGGCACTTGGGGGCATAGGCTTTCAGGTTAAGTAGATGCGGCGACACGCGGGTCGCTGCCAAAGCGAACGACCTTAAGACGAGGCAGCGGGCAACTTGGGGCAACTCGGGGCAACATCGGGCAACAGGCACCTCTCCATTGAATGATATGCAAGTTTTGTTTTAGTTTGTGTTGCTGTTGCACTGTTGCACTGTTACCGTTGCTGCACTTCATCGATGCGGCGGCTGCTGTTGAGATCTGTTGGCATCGGAGCCGATCGGAGCTGGCATCGTTTGCCATCTCGCATCCAGCATCTCATAACTGCAGGCACCGCTCGGTTTCGGGCTCGGGCCCGGGCTCGGACTGAGGCCGCTCCTCATTCCTACGTTTGGCCCGCACAGTGCGAGCGGTTTTTAATTATGCTCAACTCGGAGCGGGACTCGTAGTTGCAGCCGGACCTGACACCCTCAGTACCAGCTTCGCCACCAGCATCAGCATCAGCCTAGTTGTACCAGGTGCAGTTGCCCCATTCTGATGCTCCATTCTGTGCTGCTTAACATGGCGCGTATGTTGGGCTCCTTTCGCAGCTTTGACTTGGACTCGGACTCGAGTTGACTTGACTGAGTGACTGCCTTTTTGAGGTTATGTGAAAGGTCAAGTTCGTGATCGCATTCAAACATTTTTGCCAACCACTCATCTTGCTGCCCAGATCGCTCCCTCTACTCCCCCCTCGCTCTGCCTCTCTCTATCTCTCTCTCGTTCGCTGCCTCTCCTTCTCCCTGACACGAGTGTGAGCCCGACCCAAGCCAAGCCGAGCCGAGCCAAGCCAAAGACGTAGACGTCGTAGAAAAATTGAAGATGAGCGTGCCACCACCACGCCACGATTCTGCCATTGCTCACCCCCCCCCCCCCTCCAGCCCCCGCAACCCCTGCTGTCGCCCGTCTCCTGTGTGTCTTTCGTCCCCCCACTTTCCTGTCGCACCAAATTGAGTGAATGTAAACTGTGGTTTACTTGTTTCCAGCGTTGTCATAGTAATTTTTCTGCACTATAACAACAGGCAGCGTCGCCTCCAACTGCAGCACCCAGCACCCCCCGACGCTCCTGCCTGGCCCGATTCCGAGTGCGGACGGTGGCAGCAGCCAGCCGAAAAAACACAGAAAACAGAAAAAATGGAGATGCTGATGACACTGGAGACACGTTGTCTCTCTGGCAATCGTGCAACTGACACACCAGCAACAGCAACAGCAGCAACAACCACAACAACAGCAACAGCAACAGCATCAGCAACAACAGCAGTTACAGCAGCACCAGCAGTGACAACAACAAAATGTTATAGCAACGTATGCCACACGAACCAAAAATTACACTGGACAACACAGGGTGCGGCTGCAGGTATGCACAGGGCGGGGACCGAATGAGCAATGCAATTTTGGGTGGGGAATTGCGATTCCACTTGGGGTCCGGGAGCGTCGTTGGGCGAGGAAGAGCAGCGCGTGATTTGAATGTCGTCGCCGGCGCTGCATTCGAATGCGGCGATTCCTCTGGAATTCTCTTAGCAAGATTTCCCAATTTCTTAGGTGCAGACAAATAATTTTCAATTGCCCTAACTTTGATTTTCCTAATTTATAATTAAATAATTAATTTAATTTACATCATTAATAAGGGAATACGTTTTATTTCTGCATAGGTTAATTGAACTAGTATTATGAAATTAAAATAATGAATTTAAACTAAACATAAGTAGTTGTGATCATAAGATTCGACTTAATATATAAACTAACAAATAGTGCTTATTATTGCAATTGTATCAGTAAAGCTGACAAACATCGATATAACATCGATAAACATAGACGTTTCATATGAAAAACATCAGCAAACATCGATGTTTCTCCAGCTCTAATATTCAGTCTTCCCAGGTTTAATTTGCATTTCTTTTTAATGTTTTTATAAAGAGATTATGGGAAATTATAGTATGTTTTATAGCTGAACACATGGACATATCGGTCATGTTTTCCATCTTTTAAATATCGGTATATATCGTATTTCTCTGATTATTTGAAATCATATGAAGGCGATTTTTATATCGATTTAACAAACAAATCAACACGACAAAACAAATACTAAGGTTTTAGTGAATTCCGAAATGAAAAATGTGTATATCTCAACGTTTTAATAAATTAATAATTTAACGGCAATTATAAAATGTTTTTATAAGTGTAGAAATTCCATACTTAATTCAAATTATTATCAGTATATATCATAGTTTTTATTTATCACCTCGAATAATATACAAATATAAATTAAGGGCGCCGAAACAAATAAGAAAGTTTCAGTAAATGAAAACTCAACGAATTATATAAAAAAAATTTTAAATTTTAAAAATATACCAACCTAAGCAAAAGTTAACTTGGCAGAACTATTACTAAACATGCTTTAAGTTGTTCTCAATATTTAACACTCTTCATTTTTGCATCTTTCAAAACGATGAGTGTTTTATTTATTTATTTATGAACCTTGCTAAACTACCAAATAAATATTATAGAAATTTATGAGGCAAGTCCTAAATCTACTCTCTGAGCTTGCAATCCGAGACCGATCGCAGACATGCGTAGCTTTTGGCGTCAAGCAAGGCCTAAACAAGTGGCCACTCCACCCCCCTTCGCCTTTCGCAGCTCCCTACTGCTTGCCATAAATCAACGCCCATGGGCGAGAACGAAAACCTGCTGCACAGTGTTCGCTTTTGGCAGCTTAGGTGCATCTTTCCATGAGAAGGAAGGAACACGCAGGCGAAGACAAAGACAACACAACAAATAAAATATATACAAAAGTAAAAAATAAAGAGACTATGGAAAAGAAAAGAAACCTACAGCCACGCCATTGCGTGGCGGGGGAGTCCGGGAGTGACGGGATGGGGCAGATGGGATTGGTAGGGGCAGGGGATTGCGGGCGAGTAAGTAGATCCACGCTTTCGTGAGCAAACAATTCGAAAGCTGACAAAAGTGCTGTGCAATAACATGTTAACGACGCGCCGATCTCGGCTGACGATCGATACGAGTCAAATGGAGACGACGACGACGACGACGACGCGACGGAGACTGCAGCAGCCCACACGAATCATACGCCACGACAGCTGGCTGCTCCTCTCCCAGAAACCAAAAACGCAGCAGAGCAACCTTAAAAATAAAATCAACACAAAGTCCTCGACATACCGAAGGTTTTATACCCTTTGAAAGAGTATTCGAAGTTGGCAGCTATCCCTCACAAAACAAGAGTAGATTATGATAAAAAAAAAGGGAAAAAGAGAAAACCTGGGACAATAAATTTTTGATTTGAAAAAAGGCTAACATTTCATAAATTATTAAATTTATACAATGCTCTACCTATACTTTTCAAATGGTTCTTTATATATGTTGAAATTGTGCCTAATGGAAATATAACAATACAGACTAACATTTCAAAACTATTTGTTCCTTAAACATGTTCCTTTTTATGGATGAAAATCGAATCGCAAATCCTGTATAACAATTTGTATTATGAGGTTGTGCGTTGATTATAATAACAATTTAGTTATTATTATATCAAAGCTACGTTTTTTTTGTTGAGTAATAAAACAGGATAGATATCGCAACAGTAAGATTTAGAATTTTGTATGGACTAGCCAAAAAAAAAGACACATCTGTTCGAAAAGGAGAGCAGCTATGGTTGCTATTTTAATTTATTCATTAACTGAAAATCAGTCGACTCAAAGATTAGAATTTAAGTCTGTTCTTAGGCGTCTGGTATTTTCATTTATTTAGAATAAGTGGGATCCACAAATTTAAATCTTAACGTTTTATGTTCGATTAATTTGTATCCAACAAATATCAGCTGCGCCGAATTAAAATTAGTGTTTTGCAAGTTCAAAAAGTAAATAAATTAACACATTTATTAAAAGAATAAATAAACCAGTTAAAAGTCGAATGTAATTAATATCTTTAATTTATAATTGACTGATAGTATATTCAAGAATCATATTGTGTATAAACTATAAATCTATTTAGGTTGAATCAATTAATCATAATTTTGATATTCCTCTAATTATTCCTATGATAAGAATACAATTCATATAAGCAAAAACTGGATAATGGATACAACTGCAATTCAAAAAAAACATTATAATGCTAATGGGAGGTTTTTCATTTACATTTGCCTTACACGCTTCTAGCCAAAACGAATATACCCTCTGCAAGTCATCATAAATGTGAGCATAAATTGTTTATCGAATCGATATGAATCGATCGATAAATCCGTGCAGTCTTTGCTTATTTTTATAAGTAGAGGAGGGACCCCTGTTCTTCGTGTAGTGTAGCTCTCATTAGGCAGGCAGCTAATTTCGCAAGCGTCGCGGCAGACAATGCCGCACAGCCTGCCACATGGGACTGTGCAACGTGCAACTGTTGAACTGTGTTGCTGCGCCTGCTGCATATTTATTGGTCAAAAAACAACAAAATTTGTCTCCAAAACTTGGCTTGCACATTAGCGCAATTTGCATTGTTTGCAGAGGCAACACATGTGTGGTGGCATGGATAAAGGGACGGAGGAAGGAAGGGAGGCATGAAGCAGGAGGGAGGTAGGTACAGACCAAGAGTCTGCTGGTGGTGTCTGCACTGGTTTCTGGCCTTTCCAACTGGCCTTATATAAGAGGCAGGCAACAATAGAAGCTGCCTCCTGCCTCGTAGCTGTGAAAGAATTCTGTAGCCAAATGTTGCCTGCCGCTTGCTGCTTGCTGCTGTTGCTGTTGCTGTTACTGCCGCTGCTGCATCCGCCTACAATTCGTGCCACAGACGGAGGCAAGTCGCAGTCGCAGCACATGCTCCTAAATGGAGCCTTCGTGTAAACAGAAAAATTTGACTCATGACTTAGTCGAGCGTGGGAGGAGGAGGAGAATTGCGGGGGGCGAGGGAGACTCCGACTGAGGGGGCACAGCATATTCACATCCTTTTTTGGCCAAAGGGGGGACAACAACAACAACAATAACAGTTGCCGCAGCAATGGCGACAACAACAATGTGCTACACTTTTAGTTTTGCTCAAATTAGTCAGCGGGATTTTTGCGGCTGTGTTTTTACAAATTAACGCCAATTTCGTATCACGTTATTAATAGTTACCATTAAATTGCCCGCTCCACGCTCAGATCATTATCTGGCGGCCAACAAGACAACAACAAAGGGGGCCAACCGCTCCACCGTGCCACCGTGCGGATGCTGCCGCCAACTCCAAAATCCGACTTCAACTCCGTCTCCATCTCCATCTCCGTCTCCGGCTTGCGGGTGAGCCGCAGCACTGTGATTCCTGCCTGGCCAAGCCGCCAAGCCGGACCGAAATTGGCATCCGCAGCTGCTGTTGCTGCTCTTGCGCTGCTGGGGCAACGTCTCTTGCCTTAATTATCTGCATGGCCAAAAGCAAAAACAACAACAAAACCTGCAAAAACTATACTAAATTGTTTTGTTTAAACAAAAAGGAGAAAAAATAACAGCAACAGCAACAACAACAACAGCTGCAGTCGCGTCACCTTTGTTTGCCGTATCGAGCGCGATAAGCTTGTTAACTGTTAACCAAATCTGTAGCAGGCCAACTAAAAAATTGCCAAGAGTCGAGAGTGTACGCCCACGACGCGCACTTCTCTGTGAGCTACTCTGGTGATTGTGTATGTGCATGTGTGTGTGTGTGTTAAAAATTCTCCGCACTCGACTAATCTATAAGCGGGTGGATAACTTTGATTTGTCTTTGTGATGGCCGCGTGAGAGACAAATAACGTACAGATTGTGTCGGAAATCGTTGTACGAGTATGTCCTAATTATCCTAACTCTAGTTTCGTTACGGAACATATTATCTTATTATAGGCCTTACATATCCTTGAGAGCAGCATATTACTTTCTCACGAGCTGACATTTCTAATTGTTTTATTGAATTTTCTATAGTCCGATCGGATTTCAATTCTGTGATGATAGGTTCAATTTAATTCCATTCAATTTATTTTTCTTTTAACTTAAACATAATGTGTTCTTGAGATTCTTATATTATTATATTTGAGAGACACAAGCCAAGTCGTTCGTTTACTGCATAAATATATATATATATACATTATTAAGTTGTTTTTAATTTAATTAGAAATTCATGAAAAGTATATTTGTTGAGAAACTTTATAATTGTCTACCCCCCTCACTGTTTATACCAAATTACAAACTAATCTAACAATTAAGGGTCAAGCTAAGCTAGTAATATGATTATAAAAAACAAAATATAAATCAATATCTCAATTTCGCTGTTAGTTTTTCTAAACAATTTAAGGTTAATTATCTGATATAGGTCAAAAGATTCACATCATACTCAGCTATAAGTACAAATAATTATCAGACCAACTTATGATCATAATCATATAATCAACTATCACAACCTAAATATTACTTTCGAAAAAAGTATATAATATTTAACAATATTTACTACCATATAAAAATGAAGGTATAAAGATATAATTTGCAGTATATTGTAAAACAAAAATATATTTAGAAAATACCATTTTTAGTTTAGGTATGAGGAGAATTAAAAGCAGTATATAGAATATATGTACATGTACGACTTACGTATCACCCATGGGATACAAAGGTATTAAAACTTTGTGCCATGTGAAAATGTATGTTTGTAACAAGCAGAGTGAGGCATTCCGGACCCCATAATGTTTATATGAATATATATTCTTGATCAACTGAGAGACTAGTTTGCTTTGCGGCCGATCACCCGGACATCCAATCACACGGGCAGATAGACAAGACTAGTTCGACTCCTCTGATTATGCTGATTTCATAATATAGATGTTTGATGTACTTTATAAAAAATTCAAAAGAATGGTACAAATTATATATCAAATGTAGATAAGGATTGTTTTAGCTAATTCGAACAATGTGTAGAGCAGAATCAAACTTAGTCTTATTAAGAAGATGAAATTGTATTCATTGTAGAGGAACATTCAATTAGCTCATTATGTCGGATACTCTCTTAGCTCGATTCCCATGTTAATTCGTCTAATGGGATTTACGAGCGAGCAAATGTCCATTATTCGCTGTTGTCTATCTCCGCGCTCTCGCCCCGTTTGCTCCTTGCCACATCTTAGGCCCGGTCCGAGTTGGACTTAGATGCTGGAGTAGATAAACAAAGGCGAATCGGATAATGTCATGTAGACATGTCATATGTTAGCTGCGGCTGTGGCACAAAAAAACTGGAGCACTAAGTCAAAAGCAGCAGCAGCAGCAGCAACGAAAAACGGCTGAAAATGGCTAGCAAAAAAAACGGCTAGAAAACATTCTTATCGATTACACCTGAGACCTCAATCAATAAATTGATTGTTAGCGATCAGTTTAAGGCAGCAGGCAGCAGGCAGGCAGGCAATGCCAAGTGGTGCAGTGGTGCAGTGGTGCAGCCACCACATGCCTCGCATACAAAAAGAGTTTAGCTCTCGCTGTTGTTGTTGTTGTTGTTGTGACTGCTGTTTGCTTGGTCGCTTGGTTGGTTCGGTCGGCTCTTAAGATAAGCCGCCGTGTGGCTGCTGCTGCTGCTGCTGCCCTGCCCGAGTCTGACTGGCCTCAGTTGGCCTGGCATGGCCTGGCTGGGGCCTTAGCCCACGTCGGAGCCTGCTCTGGGTGCAAGTCCAAGCACTTTGATCGCTGCCTGGCGATAGGCGGCAAGCAGCGAGCGGCGTTGTTAGGAAGTCGTCGCTCGGCCGTTTGTTTGTTTCTCTGAGGTTACCTTGTTGTTGTTGTTGTTGTTGTTGTTTCATTTCGTTGAGGCATAAAGCAAGATTTGTGTAAATGTCAGGTGGTAATAGTGACACTGTGCGCCACTTGATTGGTTTTACTTCTTCTGTGAAACAACAACAACAACAGCGGCAACAACAACAACGACGACAGTTGTGTGTGCCAATTTGAGTTTGTTATATTTTGGCCGAATTGGTCGCAAGGTTGTTGCGCTTGTGCTTCTTGTTGTTGTTGCTGTTTGCATTTCTTTAATTGGCTCATTTTCGCGGCACATGTAAAAAATGAAAAGCACATGAAAATGCATAAGTCGCGGCACGACAATCGCCGCGAAACCATCAATTGGCAGCAAAGGCAACGGCAACGGCAGCGGCTAGCATGGCGTATGATTAATGTTGGTTAACCCCCCTGCCCCCCCACGTAGTTTGCAGCTGAGACACAGTTGTCAATTCGGCAGACAGAACAGCGTCCATGACGATTTGGAGAACTTTGCGTTGTTCTTGTCATCTGAGAATGAAATATGATATACGTTTAATTGGATCTCGACTTAAGAAACTTTACATTGCAAATGGGGAAAGTTCTTTGTAATCAGGGGAAATTATATTAAATATATATAATATATATATTTTAAACAAATCAACAAAACAGTGTTTACTATTCCTAAGCATTCATTAAACCATTTACGAAACGAGCAAAAAATTTAAGTATATTGAATAGTTTTTGGAAGAGAAAACCATACCAAAAACTTGATCAAAATATCAATTTTTAATACTTAGATGCTTTTCACAACTAACTACAACCATTTCGAATAGGGAATCATCCTATATTCCGACCTTTGCACTGTTGCGGACGCTCGTAAAACTTTGTTAATAATTATTATAATAAAAGGTCACTTTTAGTTAGATTACATGATAAAAGCTTTAAAAATATTTAAATATTCCATGTCTATAGGTAATGCCCGATTAAAGTTGAAAAACACTTACATACTTAATATGATCTCAATAATTAAACCCTTGGGGGTAAAATAGGTGACACCTTGCTTGATAAAGTATCTCCATCTGTTACAACGCAAATTAGTCTCTCAGTTTTAAAGCTATCTTTATAAAGCTAGGAACACATTCTACTTATCGTTGTAAATAAGGTGGAACAACTCGGATCAGACCGATTTATAGTATAGCTGCCATAAAAATAATAAATAATAATATGCTATCGCATATCGCTGCCACAGATGAACAAGCCAAATTAAGGTTTTATATGAACACCAGTTCTGATTTTAGATATAACTTAACGTATCAGGCCAATCAAAGTGAGACATAATTTCAATATACACAATCCAATTCAATGCACCATTATAGAAGTATAGCTAGTATTGAAACAAACGGAGTATATAAAAACATTCAAGGGTATAAAACCTTCAGTTAAAGGCACATTCGTTCTAATTCAGATATATTGATGAAACTTGGCACACATTCACATGGAGTTATTGTAGCTGTCAATTAATAATGTTATTTAATTCTGTACTATTATAAACAACTTGTTAACGAAAGATCGGTTGAGATAAAAACCTGCAATGGTATAGAACCTTCGCCATGTCGAAGGCAGCCTTTCTTTCTGGTTTTCTTAATCAAACTATCATAAATTGAAAATCTGCCATAACTTCCATACTCGCAGTTCCGTCTTCTTTTGAGTCAATAAACTCTGTCGAAATGATTTGACAGCTCTGCTTGATGTTTGCAACGTTCACTGCAATCTTTGCCATTTAATTGCTTTATTTAAGTAAATCGCGTAACGTTTTTTGTGGCTTAAGCATCTTCTGTTACACCCAAACCCAGGCCCAAAGAGCAGCCAGACCCAATCCGACTGTAGCCGACTGAAACTCATCAAATCGCAACTGGTTGCCAATGACGAGCGCGACCGACCCCGCTGTGCGAGGGCAGCTTAAGGCGACGCCCACCGAACGCCACAAACAGTCGACACCCAAGCCCCAAAACTGAGCAGAGGTTGCAGTAGTTGTAGTTGTTGTTGTTGCTGTTGTTGTTGTTGTTGTTGCAGTTGTTGTTGCTGCTGGTTGTAAAGTAAATTGAAAGCACACGCTGCGTCATCAAAGTCATTAAAATGTCGACTGGTTACGGAAGTTTGACTGTCTTGTGGTGCCTCGCGAGTTGGCCCCAGTTGTGGCCGGGTCTCTTCGGGTTTTGGGTGTGGATCTGCGTTTCTGTAACCGATATGTGCGGCAAGAACGTCTCGCACTCACGTGTGTGGGAGCTGCTGCGGAGGTGTAGAATGTGGCAAGCCAGACAAACGGATGGACGGACTTGCAGATAGTCTGCCTATATGAGACGGACAGACAGAAGCTGCCTGCAAGTGATTTAAAAGAAAAAAAAATAATAAAAGCGCTAAGCGCTTTGCTCTCAGCTCTGCCTGTTTTTGGGTGTGTTGCAACACATTGGTGACAATTTCGCAATGCTAGGTGTGTTCTACTGTGTGTCGACTGTAGTCGGTGCATTTCAAACGCGTCGCAGTTTCAATGATGCGAAGTAGAGACAGAGAGAGACAGAGGGGAAGGTAAATTTGTCACCTTTTGAGCGCGAACCGACGCATTCAAATCACAATTTCCAATGATTCGTAATAGCTATAATGCAAAAGTAGCGGGTGTAGAAGAAAGAATCGAAGAAGAGGGCAGAAACAGAGAGAGAGAAGAGAGAGAGAGACAGAGACAGAAACTAAGGCAACAACGCCTCCTCCGATTTCGATTGTGACTCCTCCGTTAATCGTGACTTTCACAATCAACCTTCAAAAGGTTTTTCGCTGCCACAAACGAGTAGCGTGTACCAGGCGCAAAATGGGCTGCTAACGACAATGGCAACAACAACAACAATGACAACAACAACACCAACAACAACAACAACAGCAGCGGAACAGCAACAACGACAACTGATGAAGCAGAAGAAGCTTCAAACTTAGGCAGCAGGGTGTGTGAGACGGGGGTGGGGAAAGGAGGGAACGGGGAAAAACCAACAACATTTGAAGCGTTCACTTTGGCGCTTCATCGAATAATATTTCTCACGTTCTATTTTTTTTGTTGTTGCTGTCGCTGTCGCCGTTGTTGCCCCCTTTGTTGTTGTTGTTGTTGTTGTTGTTATGGGGGAATCTTTTGGGTTGTTGTGTTGTGTTTATCATCAGAACTGAGATTGACTTGGCTGGACTGCAGCATCATTCGAACAGTATTCATGGCTTTGCTTTACTTTGAGTACCTCTCTTCACTGCGTCGATAAATCGGAAGACGAATATCTCGATAGGAAGGAATCAAACGAAATTAATCAAATTCTGATTGCTTCAGCCCTAACGCAATTGACTCTTCGTTGATTTGGCTCTAAAGATAATCCTAAATTGCACTTGGCATGATATTGGAGCAAACTTAAACATAGTTATGGAATAAGTATAAATATATTTATTTATTGTGTGTGTCCCTTTTCTAATTATATCTAACATAGGTTTCGGTCAAAATTTGATTCAGCCTCGTAGGAATTCACTAACCAGGGCTATTGTGACAAGAAGGCCCCTATTGCAGTTACCTTCCTCTTGTTATAGTAGTTGCTATAATAGTATATAAAGTTCATAAAACATTTCACCAAGTGAAGAAACTGAATACTAATTTCATTTTATTTTTATTCTTATAAAATTTTGGCAAAATTATGAATAGTTTTTGGGAAACCTTTATTTCATATCCCCTTGTTCTTGATTGATAATACAAACAATCCATATATTCCTGTGTCATTGTGCTACGCAAAAAATATAAATAGTAGAAAGTGTACTTATCTATTCTTTTACAGTATCAATAGCGGTTGATTTAATATAGCCTTGTGACTCTGCGCTTCTGTCCGTCCGTTTGAACGTGGAGATATCAATTATTATACTATAATTGTTATATAAATATTATTATATGATTATACACCATACTTACTTGCTTCTTTGATGGTAGAGGGCCGGACTGCACCGCCCACACTGCATACGCCTAGCTACGAGTGTGTTATCAACTCCAAAGATACTTATAGTACATAAATCGTATGTAAATATGTTTATACAATGTGACAACAGTTTCAAAATGACAATATATACACTTGTGTTTGCATCAACTTCACAACATTATAAACTTTTTAGTTGGTGACCAACTTTCCAACTGGCTACAACTTAATCGTTAAATTGCTGCTTTATGAATTGCGCCATTTTCCGATAAACGATAAGCAATTTTCCAATTTCCCACCAATAATGGAAAATCAATTAACACTCTCGACGGCACATTAAAGAGATGTGTGAACTGCATTCGGGTAATCACCATTCTATGGTTAATATAATATTAATAATGATTACTGCCATTTTTGACAAGGTTATAAATGCGCTAATAAAATCAAATTGCGGACTGCAGAAAAGCAATGGCAGTGCTCAGCTTTATTATGTTTGTCTGTGTATGTGTGTGTGTGTGTGTGAAGGCAATTTCCATTTACAATTAAATATTACTTCCTGCGGCTGATTTTCATTGAATGCATAAGTTGGCCATTTCAATTAAGCCATAAGTGTGCACAGAGTTGGCCCAAGACAAATTCACAGTTCCACGAGAGAGACTCGGTAGAGCGAAGAGTGTAGACTGTAGACTGCATACTACTGCAGTCTTTGCCAATGTTTGCATGTTAAAAATCATAAAAATGTTAAATGACAAGCGGGCGCATGTACGTTTTAGCATCTGTTCGTTTCCTCCTTCAGTCTCTCAGTCCCCATGTTGGTTTGTCAGTCTGTTTGCTTTTGTTTTTTTGTTGTTCGCATTGTCAAATTGCGATCAAAAACGCAACAAACGAAACATGCCACACGGTTCCAACTGGGAGACGAAGTTGCCAACCAGCAGCATCATGAATCAAAGTCAACAGCTCAGCCAACTGAGCGAACAGCTAACAACGGACAGACAGACTAACTGAGAAACAGACAGACAGACAGACAGACAGACGGACTAACAGACAGACAGGCGCTCTGACTGTTGCCTGAATGCGTTTTACGGCTACTTGTCTTTGCCTGTTTATTGAAAGGATTTTCAACACTCACACTACACTCAGTCGTCCGCTGTCCACCGCGTGTCTGTTTGCCACGCTGTCCGCAGTCATTCATGTATGCATTCAGGCATTGAGAGAAGTTTACATTGCTAGGAGTGTTGTACCTATAATCTTATATTCAAATTACGTTATACACTCAAAGCAAAGAACTAAACTAATGGTGAAAATTTAATATAAATCACAGTCAGTTGATGCTTTTAGTCTTTACTTGTCTGCCACGCATAAAGTATTATATAAATAATATATATATATAATATAATAATAATAAATATATATTGGCTTTATTTTCTTATTTCCATTCATATTGTATGATGGGACTTGTGATGCAGTTTATTATTTCCTAGATGGGATATTGTGGCTTCCTTTCTTTGTCGCTGTCGGAGCTTTCCCGCTCTGTCTATTTTACTGAATCCGATTTTAATTAATTTCTATAGGGTTTCCATATTTCACCAGTGTTCTTCAGAATTTGCAAAAGTTAGAACACACTAAGAAATAATACTAGAATAAACAGATTGTTTAGTGTTAATGATAGGTCGGATTTCTTATAAGATGCCGTTGTAAACTTCTTGATTCTCTGCACAGGTATAACAATAATTTTAACTTAAATAATTTTTTGGTCTCTTAAAACAACTTCTATCTATAAACTTTAAGAACTTAATAGGCTATAGCTTAAAAACTGAATAATACCTACAAAGACATATATGGTATTAATACATAATTTGCAATCGGTAACGACCTATACCATAAGATTTAAGGTATAAAACTCCAGTGAAACTGCTGTGTAACTTTCTTGTCACAGTGTAAAGCAAGACACACATTTGTGGCTGCCACATGCCCGGCTAAACTGCGTTGGTGATGCCACTTACATATGTGGCGACTGCAGCAGTAACAATTTCAGCAGCTACCGTCGATGTTGACGTCGCGTAGCAGTTTGCAGAAGTTGCGGCAGCTGAGGAAACATTTGATTATGAAAAGCCGCCTGCGTCTTTTGTGGCGGCAGCCAAATCGATAAAAATAATTGGTTGCAGTGTCGAATGCGTCTGCAGTGCAACAGTTCCGCAGTGCAACTGTGCAACAGTGCAATATTGAAACTCCAAATGCAACACTGACGACGGTTACGGCGATGGCGCTCGAATTCTGTTGAATTTTCAGTTTGACATGAATTGCAGCCGATCTGCTCAGTCGATGAGGTAGGCAAGGAGAACCAGAGAGAGAGAGAGACGGTACATAGCAAAGAGATAGAGAGACTGAGAGAGGCACAGAAGAATATAGCAAAACAAAAACAACGGGAAGTCTGTCGAGCGATGTTACAACGCAAACAATTTGAGCTTTTCCCACGTTCGTGAAAATATTTGTGTGCAAATTATTGGAAAACAGAAAATAAAAGAATAAATAAAAACCAAACGAATCGCCAAAATTGAACGCGTTTTGGCTAACGATTTGAATGTGATGTGCTTGTAAAGCACGAGCATGTGCAGGGAATTTATCGAGCAATCGAGCCGAATCGAGACGAATCGAATCGAAATACAACTATGTGATTCAATTGTAGTTGCCATATTAAGCCCGGATTGATCGGAATGCCAACTAGCTACCTATATAGTCTCTATATACAGAGATTGTTTCTGTCTCGGACCAAACGTGAAGTTGTGCGAAAGAAAGAGTTTTTGTTTCTGGCATGTTGATTTATTTTTAAAGAACAGAATATATTTGATTCCGAAGAAATTTAGTTTAATAAAATGAAATAAATCATTAAAATGAGCAGACATGGAGTAAAATACTACAGTTTTATGTTTTCTTCACAAAGAGTATATTAACTTTCATAGCAGTTTACTGAAACCAGGCATTTTCCTTAAAAAAATATAGTTCATTTAGCTTTGTCCGATTCTCTGACTGACACTCTGTCAAAACGCACCCATCTCAGCAACTAAAACTAGCAATACCATGAAGGTCGTGCCTATATAACGTATATTTCTCAAATTTATAATTTATATATCTAATAAATGTAAAACCATTAAAGCTTAGGAACGCGTAAGCAATGGTTTTCAAAACTATGGAAGACGTTCATATAGCAACCCCCAGACATACAGCATACAGACATACAGACATACAGACATACAGACATACAGACAGTATAGACATACAAACAGGCAAATGAACATGGCTCAATCGACTTGGTTAGTGATCCTGGACTTCCACGCCATCTTCTTTCTGTAATTTAAATATGTACATTAACTCAAACATACTAAAGCCTCTCTGACCACTGTCAAAGGTATTAAAAGTAAGTTGTTTGCGCTGACAAGCAGAGACAAATTTAAATTCTATTGAAGACCACATAACATAAGGTGCATACATACATATGTATATAAATTGATTTAATGGTTTCCCAATGACAACTTCTGTCTTTTTTTCTTTACTCTCTTCATATAGTATAGTGTTCACTCTGCATGATGTCGTGTACAATTCTTTCCAATTGTGTAACTTCATCGCTTTCTTCCTCTTTTCGTGTCTCCTCCCTGAACTTTCCTCCTTTTTGGCCAATTAATTAAGCTTTGCGCAGTCTTCAGCGTCCTCAGCGGTTACGCAAAACGAAGCCGAGTGAATTTCATTCACTTAGTGGGACCCGTTGTTGCAAGTAGTCGTTGACAGTTGTCACATGGCAGCCGCTGCCGCTGCGGCCGCGTTGCAGTTGCAACTTGCAACTTCGCGAGGCGACAACACTTTAAAAATTAATTGCTGAGATTTATGAGCCCAGTTAGTACGTGGAGTCGTTCAGTCGCCGAGTCGCCGAGTCGAGTCGAGTCAAGTAGAGTCGACTCGGAGAGCTGGAGAGTGCGTGCTCAGTCCGTCAGTTAGCTAAAAGCCAAGTTAGTTGGGCTGGCTATCTGCGACCCGAGCTGAAGCTAAAGCTGGAGCTGCAACTGGCCATATATGGCGGTTTTATGCATAAGCTGAACCACATTTCAGGCACTTCACAGTTTTATCAGTTTAAAATATGAAGCGGCAAACTATGGGAAAATCTTTTTTATAGACTTGCCAAGACAACAACAACAACAACGGCTGCAGCAGCAGCAGCAGCAACAACAACAACAACAGTGGCTAGCGGCAATTGTGTGGAGTCGTCGCTGCCGCTGGGGAAGATTTCCCAGCTTTGATAAGACAGTTGGATGCACTCGTGAGCGTCGCGCAGCATGGGTGCTTCTCCTTGGGAGATGCCCGAGGCGCGATCTGGCCAGGCCAATAGCGGCGGCAGCAGAGAGAGCGAGCCGTTGCCGATGCCAGAGCAAACTATAATAATAAACAAAGCGCAGCTTATTGGGGCGTTGCCGCAGACCACGATTTCGACTACGACTGCGACTGCGACTGCGACTCCGTCTAAGACTTGGAGTCCGACTTGGACTAGCGTCGCCAATCCGAGCGGCGTTTGGCAATCAAAAGCCGCGACAAATTGTGCATTTTGTGGTCACAAATTGAGTTAACGCTGCCAAATTAGCGGAATAAATTTATCGCTGCAAACGAACAGAGTAAGACGCTGGACTCGGACTCGTATTTGCCCTCTCCGTCGCCGTCTCCGTTGCCAACGGACTGAGAGACTGCCCCGAACGATAGTCGAGATTGGGGCTTAATTAAGTCTTTACGAGGCAGCGGCCACAATTTCAAATGGGTGCACAGCTTGGACGCTTAAATAAATAAATCTCGCTGTTGTTGTTGTTGCTGTTGTTGCTGCTGTTGTTGTGGCCAGCAACAATTGGCGCTTGGCCGTTGCACTGTCGTTTTGTGGCCAATAAAAGATCGCAGCAAACTGATTTGACAGGTGAACAATTTTGGGTTGGGCGGCAGCTCGCGACTGCAATTTGGCCGGCAGCCAACCAACAACAACAACAGCCGCAACAACAACAACAACAGTAGTAACAGCAGCAGCAACAACAGTTACAATAACAACTGCATGTGTCGCCGCTTGTTGCCACCCACCTGGCGAGCCGAGCTATTTGTTTGGCCCTGTTGGCCTGCTGAGAGATTAAAATTTCAAACAAGTGGGGTGACAACAAATTAATTCAGCTGATTCTACAGATATCTACCCATACAATATAACATAAATCTGCATGCAGCAGTTCTGCGTTAACAGTTTGCTTTGTTATCTGCGTGACAGCGTGTAGATCGCATTGGACTGTCGCCTGTACAGGCCCGTAGCGAGGCGTGTGTAGGGTGTGTGGTGCATAAGGGCCCCAGCATCCCAAGGGCTCCCTGCTACCGGTGTCTGTTATAATTGTTGAGATCTCGCAGTTCAAAGGGACTGACATAACTAAATTTCTCCTATTGCTACTTAAGAAGAATGTACATACAAAGGAGCTTGAATGAATGATTATTTTTAATCGAGAATAAGACGGCCTGAAATACAGGTCGATGATTTTGTAAATATAAAATATAAAAAAAAATTCAAATATAAAATTCAGAAATGAGTCCATTAAAGTTCTATTAAGCTAGTTCATTAAGTGAACTAACCTAAATACTAAAATAAATATTAAAGGAAGGCGATTCCTATAAGGGCCCCGAGAAGTGTTGCACAAAGGCGCCGAGGACCGTGGCTACGTTCCTGCACCTGTGTATCGTTGGATTTGTATCTTTTCTAGTTTAGATAAGGAGAGTATCGTAAGGAAGTTTCGTTTTTCATACTCTCTTTCGGATATTCCGAAGACTCTTCACAATGGAAAATGAGTGGAAAGAAAGTAAGAATAGAAAGGCAGGTCAGTGCAGTAAAATACAAAATGAATTCATCAAAGTTAACTTGTATGCCAGACTCGAATTCAATCTGTGTATACCATGAATACTGTTTTGCAGTTAAGCTTCCTTCTCGGTCCTGGGCCAAATTGCAGACATTTCACTCGATCAGCGCTCGTCTCAGTTGATTACTTCATTTATAGTCTGACGGTTTGTCCGTCTGTCATGTCCGTTCGTCTGGATGTTCGTCTGGCTATTCATCCGACTGGCAACTGGGATTTTTCTTTATTTCTTATGCAAATTTTATTTTCTACTTTCGGCAGGCTCCTCTAAAATTGATTGCGCACTTCAGTGAGGAAGGCGCATGACTGATGCGATCGTCGCGACCAAAGAGACGGGTGCAAATAAATAACAATATAAAACAATATAAAACACAGAAATCTATGTAAAAAAGAGAATAATATCAACGATTTTGTGGACGATTTTGCAAGGTCAAATCGAGTGTACGATCGATGTTTTTTTGTGGGCCAATGACATCGCCAACTCAGGCCCTTAGACCTCTCAAATGTCAAAATCAGTTTAAACTCGTTTGCAAAACATCTATGACCACGCCCCCACGTACTACTCCAAATTTCCCTCGCTTCCACTCAATTTGTTTGCCCAGCGCGCCATTGAGAATTGGAGTGTCAAACTTTCAGCTTTCAATGCACGCCAGGACGCCGCTGCAGTTGCCGAAGATGTCGATGGCGATGGCAAAGATGCTGCCACAGCCACAACCACAGCCAGAGCTCAGGCCAGAGCCAGGCCAGACCCAGAGCCAGAGCTACAGCCGGAGCTGGAGCGAGAACTAGCTGTTTTTGTATTGACATTAAATGAAATAATCTGCGATGATTGTGCATTAGTTGCAGTCAGCAGCAGGCCGAGGCGGAGGCAAACGACCAGCAAAGAGCGGGGGGGGGTACTGGAGTACCTGGGTAATAGTTCTAGACTGGTGTATTTGGGAGTAGAGTGGAGAAGCAACGTCGTGTCGTGGTTCCCATGGCATGATTTTGCATGAAATAATGTGGCGCACGAGTGGGCGGGCAAAGGCTGGAGCAGTGTGTCTGGGAGCAGGGGGAGGGCTGGGGAGGCAGAGAACCGTGCGGGGGGCCACTTGTCGGGGCAATCGTTGTCGACCCTCTGCCGAATGCTTGCCTGGCCCGGCTTGGATGGTTCATTCAGCTCTTGTCTTTCGGTTTCTGTTTCGGTTTGTCTTTTTTCTTTTTTTCTTTCTTTATTGTTGTTGTTGTTGCTGCTGTTGTTGTTGTTTGCTGTTACTGTTGCCGTGCTGTGCTGTGTCCGCCGTCGTCTTAGCCAAATTTGCGACGAAACAGGAACCGTTAACTGCGGCAATTTGTGCTGCCAACGTCCCTCGGTTTGTTTCCCACGTTATAATTCGTTAGATTTTCAATGCCTCGGCTCGGCAGTTCGGTTTTTCTTCTCTTTTTTTTCATGCCTGGTCTCTGTCTCCCTCGACCTGATATAGTTTTTCCATGTCTGCTGCTGCTGCTGCTGCTGCTGTTGAACTTGCAATGACACTCGCCCAAAATGGTGCTCGAGCACGGCAAATTAGTCGCGTTCGGCAGCTGAAAATGTGTTCCAAAAGAATTGTTTGTCCACGCTTACATCAAACAGAAGTTCCCCCCACAGTGGTAGCAAATAGTACGCAGCTTACACTTGTCTGCCATGCACAAAGGAAGCGTGGGTTTTGAATTAATTTTCTATTCAAGTTAGGAATGAAATTAAAATCATCTTTTTTCATTGTACTGCTGATTCTGTACACCAGTTCTAGTATATTACATTTCTACTTCCATTATATTTTAGATGGATCCTCTCTCGTAAATCATATCTTTATAGCCTTGTAGAGGGTAAGCTTTTGTCGAGCGAAATAGGGGTATTGTAAGAAGATCATTATTATTTTGAAATAATTAAACTCATCGGTGTCAAACAAAGTTAGACAGTTCTTCTGGTTTAATTGTTCTATTGCAGGAGTGAGGAATACAATTTGATAATTGCAATACTTAATGCACTACTTTACAAAAGCCTTTTATACATTTACGGGGCAAAAAAGCAGTCAAAAAACGCCACAGTGTACTTGGCTATACAGTATTTGCATTTGCCCAATTTAACCAGAACTAAGGCTACAATCGGCATGCTAAAGGGTCTATACCCTTGCAGGTTGAGTGTGCACAATAATCATCGTCATCAAAATGATTTCTAAAACTTTGGTTGCAAACGAATAATTAGCAAATAAGTTATGCAGGAAATAATTACTGTGGATGAGCAGATATTGCAGATGCCGCCCATAAGTATGCAATGCGAAATATGCTAAGCATAGAAGTGACATATTTAATAGTTGCTGCATGGTCAGAAATAAATCGGCTATATAATAGTTGAGAACAGAATAGTGACTACAGTTTTCTGACTTGATTAAGGTTTACTTGTTGAATTTCATTGGAATCACATTATGACATTATCATAATGGGATTATTAGCTTTTATTTGTACAATAAGGCGAGTGTGAAGATTATCATACAGCAATCTTAAAGTCTCCATCGAATTCTTAAAATCTTCAGCGAGCTTCTTCGGATGGTGCAATTTGCTCCTGATTAATGCTAGACTGGCCTCAGCACGAACATGGCGCAGTTGACACTTCGAACTTGCGTGCGGCTGCAACCTTTCTCTTTTACGCTGCCATCCCGTTGTCTCTCCCTCTCTCTCTCTTTCTCTCTTACTTGCTTCTTCTCTCTCTCTCCCTTTCTCTCGCTCTCTCTTTCTTGGGCATTTGCTAAGTGGGCATCACGTGCAAGCAATTATTTTATCAATCATTTAGGCGCTGTTGTTGTTACTGTGCAGGCTCCTCGCCTGGCTGCCCGTTGCCAACGCTTTGATTTTTCGCCTCTCTCTCTCTCTTTTTCTCTTTTTCACTGTCCCTCTCTGTACCCCGTTCCCGAACGGGTCTACAGTCTGCAGTCTTCTCTATCGCTCGCTGTCTCGACTCGTAACCTGCTGTTCAAACAGCGAAAACGCATTTAATGTCTGCTTAGTGTGATTACGACGCATTAATGCCCCGTTCGCAGGCAGATGCCCCCGTTCCCCTCACTCATCCCCGTCTCCAGACCATCTTCCTTTCTCCCCTAGCGCATGTAGCATCTCCGCGCGTTGTGTTTTGTTTTTACTGTTTTACAGTCACCGGCGGCGCGTCGCGACTTGCTGTTGCTGTTGTTGCTGTTGCAGTTGCTGGTGATGCATTTGTTGTTGCTGTTGCTGTTGTTGATGTTGTTGTAGTTGTTATATGTGTGTTAACTTTCAAATAAATTAAACATGAAGCTGGGATCATTTATTTCACTCGCTCCACCTAACTCGCTAGCTCGTTTGGACTCGGGACAGCGGACGGCAGAGGGAGGCGTGGAGAGAGGGGGGCGTGAGCGCAGAGCGGGCACCTGGTACGAGTCCCCACTCCGGCGATGACTCTCTATGTGCAATGTTTCTTCATTTTCACATTAAATGCGCAATTCCCGACATTTGTTTGAATTAACACGCAGCAATTACCGCTCACCAGCCTCAGCCGCAGTCGCAGTCGCAGCTTCAGCCACAGTCGCCAACTCGAAACTTTGCGGATCGGCGACGCATGTTAAAGACACACGATTTCTTGCCTGGTGAATTCGGCATTAAAGTTGCTAACTTTTATGGCAAAAGGATGTGGGGTAACTCATAGCAAAATCAAGCGATTCCAACTTTAGTGGCAGCCCGCTTCATCAGGAGTCTACTTCATTTCGAGAGTTCACAATGTAACACAAAAGTCGATTAGTCCAATAAACCATGCCGAAACTTATATACCCCTGTGGGTTCTTATCTCCTCTGATCATCCTATACAAGTTAATTATAATAACACAAAAATAAATAACATGGATCGTGTATTCACTAAAAACTTTAATAACTCCAAACCATGAGGAAATTATTGGGTTGGCCGAAAAGAAACCGGTGATTTTGCATACAATTTTTTGACAATTTTTTTGAACGGCTTATGATTCTGTTATTGCATTCTATCTTTTGTCAGTTATCAGCAGGCACTTTAACTTTGCTTTAAAAAAAAGCTAGCGTAATTTTGTTTATATTTGTTTGTTTGGCGGCAATTTTAATATGGAGCCCACAAAGGAGTATTTTCGTCATAGTTTTTTACTTTATTATTTTCGTAAAGGAAAAAATGCAGCAAAATCACCGGTTTCTTTTCGGTCAACCCAATACCAGGTGGTCAACAGCACCCGTGACCTTATTGTTCGTACACACTTGATACGTATGACGTTTAATTCAAAGTCTATACTAAACTGTAAATATCCAAAAATACAATAAGGGAGACACCTGGTAACATTTCATCATACTTCAAACAAAACAAAGAAATTTTATAAACATATTATTTATATTGTAAAAGGCTGATGTAGAAAATTTGAATGCAATATTTTGAAAAATAACATAAATCGACCGATAGGTTGTACGGCAGCTATACGATATATTTGTTTACAGTTTCAGTAAAATAGCTCTTAAATTGAGAGACAAGTTTGCCTTTGACAGAAAGACGAGAAAACAGACGGACAGAAAGAAGGACCTACATGTATGTAGATAGTGCGAATCACCTGTTGAGACTGTTCAAAACATATAAATTTACTTTAAACAATCAGAGATATCTGCTATAGTAGGTTACATTGCAAGCTTCTGACCAAACTTAATATACTCTCTGCAAGGGTATATAAACATTAATTTAGTACACTGCAAATGGAAGTCATAAATTAACGATACTAAGAATGATAAACCATTGATAAGCAAAGCATTACCTAATTATTAATAAAACAAGTTATTGATTAAGTATCTTCAATAAGTATCTTATCTTAAGTAGTGCTAACTCGTCTTTAATCATCATTTTGTAAACCTGATTAGGCAGCACAATAAGCTCGTTAGCTAAGCGATTCGTAGATTGCTGGCATCGTAATCCTTTTGCAGCAGTTGTGTATTTGCCTAGGCTTTGTAATCGAAATGCGATCAATTAATCAACACACCATGAGCTGTGAACGCCCAAAAGAACGGGAATTCGACTTGTACTTGGGTAGAGGCCGAACAGAGAGAGAGAGAGAGAGAGAGAGGGGAGGGGAGAAAAGCACTTTAAGTGAGCATCGCATCGCTCGCATCGCAGCTTGCGTTTATCAGCTGCAGACAAAGAAATGCATAAATTACTTCCCGCAGTCAGCTGAAATGCCTGTTGGGCAACTCTCTGCTGGCTTGCAGTCGCAGTCGCCGTTACCGTCGCCGTTGCAGTCGCAGTCGTGGCGCTGTGCCTGCTGCCTTTTGCCAGCATCTCTCTCTCTCTCTATCTCTCGCTCTTTGCTGCCTACTTAAGTTTGCTGGCTTACCATTTAGAAAACCTTCTGCTTCGTGTCCACGCTTTTGTCCATATTTGTACACAATTAGCAGAGACACAAAAAGAAACAGTAGAGGCAACACACACACACTTACACACATGCACACAGTCTCACACACACACAAAGAGTCACAGAAAACGGCACACGAAAAGCAGAAACACAAACAAACTTCACACACCATAAATCGATTATCGCTGCAAAAAAGACACACGCACATGCAGCATACACACCCGGCACACACACACACACACAGTTACCCGTCACACACACACCACACAAGTGGGCATTAAATCAAATGGCAACATTTTACGCCTCTTTCGGCTGTGCATAAATTTATTTATCGACTTGTCCAACGCGTCGCCTTATCGCAGCACGCATCGTCCGTCGTTCATCGTCCCTCGTCCATCGTCCACGTCCGTCGACTATCGAGCATCGTCAATCGGCATTGCGTATACGCCATGGCTGGCCATGTGCATGCATAAAATGTATAACAAAATTGTCATTAGCGTGGAGCATTTGTTAAGCGCCCAGATCGGACGCGATAAGTTCGAAGGTGTCGCTACCGGTTGCCGGCTTTGGCTTTGGGATCTGTCTCTGGGTCTGCCGGCACAACTATCCATCAACGCCGTCGCCGTCGCTTGGCATGGCTTGGCATGGCATGGTTCGGCCTAACTCGACTCGGCTGCCAGGCTGTGCATCAATCGCTGCAGCAACGGCGTCGGCGGCGGCGACGGCGGCAGCAATGCAACACGCGCTGACAATCAATGGCGACACGGGCTGCCCCCTCAAAGAAACAGGTCCAGCTGATGCACAGCGAGAAAATGCGTGATAGAACAGCAACTAAAGTCCTCATGCAATGCCAACTGCTCCGTTGTTTCTTGCAGTGCACCTGCTAGCGTTGATCCGTGGCATTGCCGTCTCGGCCTGCCTCGCATTGCTTTTCACACCTTCGCGCGAGGCAGCCAGAGTTGGCTTTTTTGCTACTGCTATGCTTGGTTTTGGCCAGGCCAGCAACGGGTGTAAAATGGCTGCATGATTGGCATTGCGTTTGTATCTCATCGCAGCTGCTACTTATTGACAATGCGTCTGGCGTTGGCTCTGGCGGTGGTCGTTTGATGGCACCAACCACAGGCAGCAGACAGTGCCAGAGGCAGGCAGAAGGCGGCAGGCGGCAGGCGGCAGGCGAACTAAAAACAAGTTGCGTTGACATACCAATTAACTTGACAAATACATAATTGGTAGCAAACAATTAAATGTTTTTGCCGAGCAAATCCAGCGGCAGCCCTGGCCAACAAGCAACAGGCGGACAGGCAGACAGGCAGACATGGGACAGTGGAACACGCGGACAGACAGACAGACAGACAGACAGGCGGACTCACAGACAGTTAACCAACAACGGAGTCGAGCTGCATCGCCTCACACTGCTCTCTGCCAGCCCATTTTGCTGTCAGCTTATGAGCGCAGAAATTCATTTAAATTTATTTAGTTGTCAGTTTTGCTAAGCTTTAAGATATTTGCACAATTTGCTCGTAAAAAGCAAATCGAGTAGTAAAAAAAATCCAGAAAAACTCTGGCAAAAAAGAAAAAACAAAATACACACACACACACACACACAGAGAGAGAAACGTATACAAATGGGAATAAAGCGGCAGCCGCTAACGAAGCGCCAACAACGCAGCAGAGAGACGACGAGGAGGATGACGAAGCGAGGCCTGTGGGCAGCGCCGGGCACAACCTGGCGTAGGGTATTCATGACTGAGTGAGCAGTTGGTGACGGGGATAAATCAATGAACAAGAATCAACACACACAAGTAATAGAACAAAAAGTATCAAAAGTGCTAGAGTAAAATTAGCAAATAAATTTATTAAATTAGGAAGATATTAAACCATTTTTAAAACAGGAACATGACATTGCTCAATAGGTTAACATACTTAAAGTTTAAAAACAGAGTTGTACCATAGAAATTAAATAATTATCAAATTAACTTATAAGTTTAACTAATTCAAAGGTTCAAATGACACTATATCAAATGAAACAACCAAAATAATAAATATCTCAATAAATAAATGTAATGTAACTATAAAAATTAAATTAATACTTAAAAAATAAATTAAATATTTAATAATACTAAAGAATTAAATATTTAAATTAATAAATGTTAACTTTAATAATAATAATTAATGGAAAATTAAACAATATTTAACAATTGGTAATTAATTAACCAAATTAATATTTTTTTTAACAAAAAATTATTAAGTTTTTGAATAAATAAATGTTAAAGTTAACAATAATACAAAATAAAATATTGAAATAAATAAATGTAATCTTACAGTACTAAATAAATAAATAATTAAAAATTTAACAACAACTAATAATTAAATAACTTAACAAATTAAAACATTATTTAATAAATAAAAATAAATAATTAAAATCTAACCAAATAAATAAATTATTTAACAATAATAAATAATTATATATTTTAATAAAAAATAAAAATAATATTTAACAATAGTAAATTTAAATATTTAAATAAATTTGATATTTAACAATAATAAATATTTAAAATTCAAAATAAATATTTATAATATTTAACAATAATAAATAATTTAATAATTTAAAATAATAAATAAATAAATAATTGAATATGATTAAAAAAATTCTTACCCAGTTCAAGCCTTGTCAGAATTCGTTGCGATCTGTTGGAAGTGTATCTCCTAAATAGTTGTTGTCTGTTTGTTTGCTTGCCGGTTTGGCAGGTGCAGTTTGCATTCGCCATTTGTTGTTGTTGTTGTTGTTGCTGTTGCTGTTGTTGTTGCTGCTCATTAGTTTTTTTTGCTGCCACAAAGTCTGAGTCTGTTACCATTTTGGGCTAGCTGGGAATCAGGCGCTGGATTAGCCGGCCAAGACGACAAGAGCCAAGAGTTAGGAGCTCTGCACCGAGCTAAGATAGATAGCAAAAGGCCGCAACGGCGACGGAGACGGCGACTGCGAGGGCGACGGTGGCAGCGGCAGCGGCAGAAAAGAAAATCGATGCATTTGCCAAGAGTATCGCAAGTGTGGGAAACTTTTATTTCAAGGTTCAAAAGACGCCCGCAGAGTGTGAAAACATTTGAGGATGTCAGGTGCAGGGGAGGAGGGTGGTGGATGTTTTGCTTTTTTGTTTGCCGTTTGGCTGTTTGGCTTTTCGCCTGCCCCCACGACGTATGCGTAATGCCATAAATTCAGATGTGCAATGCGCTCAGATGTGAGGCAGCAGCACACCACGACGAGCAAGTGTGCCAGTGTGCGCGTATGTGTACCGTGTGTGTGCCGTGTGTGCTGTGTGGTGTTGCTCATACGCCATGTTGTTTCATAATTATAACTTAAATATGACAGTTTTATATAAAAATCCACTAGTAAATCAATGCGCGCTTGCGGTTGCGCTCGCCTGGCAATTAACTGCCAAGAAACGTAACAACGCTCTGCAGCAGCGGCTCAGCGACTCAGCGGCAGCGAAGCACGTCGCGCAGGTACGCAGCAGTCAGGTAGTCTTCGCTGTCTGGTCTGTCCCACTGTCTTGCCAGCCAAGCCAGGCCGGGCCGGGCCAGCCAAGCGAACTGTCAATTATAACCAATCGCACACCAAGTGCATATTAAACCCTATCAACTGTTTTTGTAATTTATTGTTTGGTTTTGCCAACAAGTCGCATTTGGTGCGAGATCCGCATTCAGCTGCACGCTGGGCGATGCCTTAGTCGACAGTCGATAGTCGACGTGCTTGCAGTCGACAGCCTCATCATAATTATCGACTGGCAGACGGGCAGACGGGCGATGGCTGACTAGCGCAGACCAAGTTGGCGCGGCAGCCAAAGTCAAATGAGCAGTTTATGGCCAAGACGACCATTTTGAAGACGCGCCAAAGGAGGCGCTGCTGATGCTGCTGCTGCTGCTGCTGCTGCTGCAACTGGAGTCTCTCTCTCACTCTCGACCGTCTGTCTGTCTGTCTGTCCGTCCGCCTGTCTGTCTGCTCGTCCGTCTGTGTGCCACTCGGGGCAACATTCACTTTTTTTTATTGCACCACTTTGGCAATAGGCACAAGTGTGATTTCAAATCTCTGGGTCGCCGCAGCGTCGCAGCGCGGGCTACTAAATTGGCAGAAATATGAAGTCAGCGTGTGCATTTTGGTAAAAGCGGTGATTATATGCCCACTGAGAGAGGCTGGAGAATGGCCACATAATGTACGAGCGGGGCAGAGTGGTGCAAGCGGAGCAAGCGGGGCTGCTGCTGCTGCTGGTGCCACATAATGCGCATTAGCATATGGCATGGAAGCTGCCGTTCCGTTGCCGTTGCTGGCTCCCTTCTAAGCGACGCAATTGCAAATGGGGCAACGCGAAATGGACAAATGGACAAACGGGCCAAAACGGGCTGTAGGCTGACGTTGATGGCCAGTTCAATTAAATGCCATCAATTTTAATAACACGCGAGCGAGAGACGGACGAAGGCAGACAGAAAAACGGACAGACAGACAGACGGACAGACAGACAGACGGACATACGAACTGAGAGCGACCTACCTTGGGCGCTGTTGAGCCACAAGCTGGCATGAAAATTACAAATGCATCAGCGCTGCAACTGCGGCTCTCCTAGTCGAGCACATGTGTGTAGACAGTCTAAAAAGACTCTAACGCACTTGAAACACTCGAGGCTAAAACAAGAGACCGGCCAACCTGGTAACCATCCGTCTGGTCCGTCTAATCCGTCCGTCTGTCTCCCGGTCAGTGGTAGCGGTCTCCGTCTACGTCTGCGTCTGCGTCTGTGGCTCTCGGGTATGTTGTTGCAGGGAACAGTGCGCGGGCACAGTCACAAAGCACTTAAGAGCATGGGTCACTCGTATAGTTCGAGCAGCAACTACAACTCGAACAGCAAAAGCAACAACAACAACACAGACTGACGGCCATACGAGCAGCTCTTCTACAAGTGAAAATTGAAAGCAATCAGAAGCCGCAGAGAAGGGAAGTTGCAACAACAACAACAACAACAACCAAATAACAAGGAGAACAACAATGAGAGAAACAATAATAGTTTTTTTATTAAAGAAATCTCAAGAATGCCTAAGTATTGTTTGACTATTTTGCTTATGCGGAATATGAGGCTTAAAAGAAAAGCCCAACTAGGAGCAAGTGCCTATAAACAGAAGTATTTCATAGTAGTCTATAGTAATTCTTTGATAGTTATAAGGTGTCGTGTCATACTTTTTCTGCTGCCTCCATGCATACATTGTACATATATAAAAGCCAGTGAATATATAGACATCACATTGGGAATGGGCCAAATCTATGCACAGGTCAAGGCTGAAAACGGAATGCGGTGAAAAGAGAATTGAGAAGAAGATGGCATACAGCGCGATAAGAAGTAGTAGCAAATTGTTAATAAATTTGTCCATAATTAAACGAACTAAAATAGAACAAATTTGAAAGGGTACCTTCCACTTGCCGAAATTTATATATAGTCTTCCTTTTCACTACTTAATTATTCCTAAACTCCTTATTTATTTATTGCCAAAATGCTTAGGAACTCAAATTGCTGTATATACCTAGACATCAATAGTGTTAAAAGTTAACTTTAACTTAATTTGGTACTGATATTCTCTCAAATATAAACACTCCTTATTAATACCCTTCAATCATTTGTCAACGAAATTCGTTTGAGTAACATAGTTTGCTTTCCGATATTTCGAAAAATGATAAGATCCGGCTATAGGCCGATACTGTATATCAGTCAGATTTCGACGCGATTAAAACATATAGCATATACGCTTTTCAAGAACACATAACATATGATACTTTATGAGGTCAAAAATGTTTCTTTGCAAGATTATAATGAAGTAGATCAAAAAAGTGACAATATTGCTAATGATTATTCATATAAATCGTTTTAAACATAGAAAAACATACCATGGAAACAAATTTTCAGATATATCTATTACTATTAAGTTTTAGCTCTTACGATATGTTTTTATGAAACCTTTTGTTTGAGAGTCCAACTGAATTTTTCTTTAAAGCAAAAGGTTCGGCCATAAGGGCAGATAGATGTATTATACAATACTATACCCATTTTATACTATTTATACTAGGCTAATGTTGATGACAGCAACTGTACACAATTATATATTGTATATATAGAATTCTAGAAAGTACTCCATGCTTTCCTTTGTAGATTGTAGATTGCACAATGCACAATAACCCAATAAGAGCATTTGTGATTTTGAAGGCGCAAGCGCATTAGGATGAAGTTAGAGATTTCTCCATTCTTTTGGCTGAAGTACTTGATAGTTATTGGTATTCTTTGCTTAATTTATTGTTACATTTTCATATTGCAACTTGTATCATATACCATATAATATCATTACGGTCTCTGCTTCATAATAAATGTGAGAATCAACTAAACGGAACTAGAGACACCTACTAGCCATTTATCCAAGTCTATTTAGAGCGCAACGGCAACGTTACCCTATTTAATAAATATGCATTATTCAGTCACTAGCGGAGCAAGCCGGCGATATATTCAGATTCAGAGCTGCACTTGATCACTTCGCATGGAAACCAGTCGCAGTCGCAGTTGCAGTCTTGCGCTTTTTTCCGCGAGTCAAGTTGAGTCAAGTGTTTGCGGCCAGAGTTGAGCACACTTTCATATGGCGCAGGCAAAACCCTACGAAGTAGAGGAATGCCAGGGGGCCCGGCAGCGGAGGGAGAATTGGCAGCCGCTGCAGTTGCAGTTGCTGATGAAGTTGCCGATGTTGCTGCTGTTTCTGCTGCAGCTGCTGCTGCTGGCAATTGATGTTGCGGGCGCCAAAATCGACACACTTGTCCCTGTTCTGCAGCTTCGACGACGGCTGTCGCTGTCTTTCTCTGTGAATGTGTTTGTGTCTCTGTCTCTGTCTGTGTCTCTGTCTCTCTGTCTGTCCCTCTGTCTCTGTCTGTCGTTGGCAGTTGGCAGTATGCAATCGGTACGGCTGAAGTGCAGGTTAAATGGATCACGACTGCACGGATTTGATGTCCGTCTGTCGCCAGTGTCGCTTCGCCCGTCTGTCCATCTGTCTGTCCGTCTGCCTGTCCGTCTGTCTGTCTGTCTGTCTGTCTGTCGGAGCCCATAAAATACGCGACATGCAAACGTTTCGGCCCCTGCCCGTTTGCCGACTTGGCCAGGCCAGCAAAATTAGGAAACTGTGTACAACTGTTAACTGACAAGGCGAAGTGTTCCACGCGGAGTCTCGACTGTAGTGGACTTGATGCGGCGACTGCTGCTGCTGCTGCTCTCCCAGCGGGGGGCGGGGGAGTTGTGTGAGCGAGGGGCGAGGGGAGGCGGGACACTCTTATGCCGATAGCCGGCCCATTTAACGAGTCTCATTAAGCTTTTGCGTTCATAAAATCTCCGCTGTTGGCCATTTTGTTTAACTGACTTTCGATTGCCTTTACAATTGCAGCGAGCACCTCAACAGCGCACGGCACCAACAGCAGCAGCAGCAGCAGCAGCAGTCACACCAACAACAACAACAAGTCCGCCACTAAAGCTGCCGCCAGCAGTAAAAGCTATGGCAACAGCTACAGCAATGGCAAACAGGCGAGCTGCTCATCTTCCTCATCAAGCTACGCAGCTGGCCCCACGTTGGGGGGCCTTTGGACGGCAATCCCAGCAACAACAACACCACCAGCAGCAGCAGCAGCAGCAGCAACAGCAACAGTTGTACGCTTCCGGCGTCTCGAAGCTGCCATTCTCGCCATTCTTTGCCGCATCGCCATTCTTCTTCACCTACCGACGGATCAGCAAGCAGGAGGACAACAACAACAGCTGCAGCTACAACAACGGTGGCAGCAGCAGCAGCACCAGCAACAGCACCACCAGCAACGGAGCCGGACCCGGCGCCGGAGGCAGCAGCAGTAGCAGCACTCTCATGCAGGACTACGATCGCAAGTTCAGCCTGCTGAGCCTCTTCAAGAACCCCTACAAGTTTGCCGAAGGCCAGGCGCCTCGCAAATGCTCCGCGAGCAGCGGCAGCAGCAGCAAGATTACCAGTTCGGCGTCGGCAGCAGCAGATGGTGGCGTCTGTACGCCCAGCTGGAAGAGCTACGCGGGCGCTGGCTCGCCGCACGCTGCATTGAATCCCTCCTTCGGTGGCATGCGCAAGGACAGCAGCAGTTTCAGTGGCATCAACTTTGGTGGCAGTGGCAGCGGCGGTGCGAGCAGCAGCGCTTCATTCAGCCACGACGCCACATCCAATGGCGGATACAATGATCTCTCCAAAAACCGCAAGGTACACAAGTGCGACACCGAAGGATGCGACAAGGTCTACACAAAGAGTTCGCATCTCAAGGCGCATAAACGCACGCATACAGGTGAGCGAAGAGGGAGGGAGGGAGGCTGCTGATGCGGGGGAGTACATAATCGTTATATCTGTACACTATAATACTAAGTTGATTGACTGTAGTATACAGAACGAACATACAATGGTAGTAACAGGAAAAGGGTTTCAGAAAGAGTAGAATATATAAAGGGAATCATACTGAGCACGTTAATTCCCAACAGCAAATTCTATATAAATTTGTTTGCCAACGAATTGAAGCAGCACAGAGTAATCGCTGCTCGTTACTTTGGAAAACATTGACTGGAATTACTCCTCTGTTTAATGTCCAGATTGCATATAGTATAAATCTCATTGTGTGTATGCCAAACGAGAAAGTTCTGCAAAACTCCACAACAGAAGAATACCATCGGCATGCTGAAGGTTCTATACCCCTGCAAATCCTCTGACCGTTGCTATACTAGTATTGTCTGTATTTAATATTTTGTCTTTTATGTCTTTAATTGACACTGTTTAAGTTAAGTAATTTCTAAAACCAAAACTAATCTTCATTTGGAATATTTGTTGTAGTGCACAGATTTTAATGAAATTATGATATGCATATTATGTTGTCAGTTTTGTTGCAATATATTGAAAAAAAAAAAGTAAAATAACTTTAGCATGTCGAAGGTTCTCCACAGATTGTTACTATAATATTGATGCAGAATATTATGTCTCACTTTGATTGGCATTGACAAGTTAAGTTATCATCAGAACTGGTCTTCATAAAAAACCTTATTTTGACCGACTGTTTCTATGTCTATAGTTATTTGGCTATATGTTATACTGGTCCGATTTTGATGAAATTTTCTATGCATATTATATAAATAGAAATAAAAGTCCGATGTAGTAAATTTGGTTGCAATATCTTAACAAATAATACAAATCGACCGATAGTTTGTAAGGCGGCTATACGATATATCGGTCAGATCAGCAGCGTGCAGAAATAAGGAGTAGGTGTGCCAAGTATCATTATGATAGCTTTAAACTGAGATACTAGTTCGCATTGCAACAGATCGACATTGCTATACTTTATAGTGTCGGTGATGTCTTTTAAGGTGCATTGCAAACTCCTGGCCAAAATTAATATACCCTTTACAAGGGTAAACCAAGAGTATATAAATAATAATGAGAATAATGCACCAAGATTGGAGATTGCAGACAAGAAGGAAGGCCAGGAGAGAATTAGTGGGAAAAAGAGAGAAGTATTCAGTTGAGACTATTCCCTTGCTGTTTTAAAATGTATTCCCAAGTTAATCACATCTCTTGTGCTTCTCTCTTTCGCAGGTGAGAAGCCTTACGTATGCACCTGGGAGGGCTGCATCTGGCGATTCGCGCGCTCCGATGAGTTGACCCGCCACTACAGGAAGCACACGGGCGTCAAGCCGTTCCGCTGCCAGCTGTGCACGCGCAGCTTTAGCCGCTCCGACCACCTGTCGCTGCATATGCGACGCCACTGAGCCCCTGGCCATATGGAAATACATACTCACTGTAGCTCACTGCATGCCTACACCATACACCATACACCATACCATACCATACCATACCATACCATACCATACCATACCATACATATAGAAAAATGCCCGATGAGGCCGCTGTCATGTGACGTACTGACGTTTTGTGTTGTTCAACGACATCTCCTGTTTTATTTATCGAACTCTGTTTCACATCACAGTTAATCACAGATCATTTAGATCGTTTCAGTTATCGGATCGTTTTTTAGTTAATATATACACCATAACGCTTAAGTAGCTCAATTTAGTGACGTAATCGGGCTCAAAGCCCACCCCTAGCTATAAGATTTGACCTTGAGCCTGTATCGAAATGAAAAGAATTTGTCAAATTAAATTTGTAACCAGAAAGAAAGAAGAGAATTTACAATACGATATGATATCGGCAGATCCATTGTCCATATGCATACATATAGATTGTGTTGGTGCTAGCAACTTGTGTGTACATATCGATTACTATAAAGCTATAAACATGTAAGGTTTAACTAATTTTAGCTCAAATTTTTATATACATATACGAGAAGTTAGGTAGAAAATGTTTACACAGCAGAGAGAAGAGAGTTCAAATGCGAAATGAGAAACGGAAAAAGAAAAGAAGCAGAAATGAAAGAGTAAGACAGATACAAGATACAGAGGCATCAAAATACATATTTATAAAAGACAATAATGAACGCATCACTCTCATACATACTATATATATTTACCATAAACTTACGATACATTTGTACCATACCAATTGACAGTTGTACGCATGCTGCAGTTATTATTGTGGAAACAACAGAATTGAGAATTGGCATTGAGAATTGAAATTATATCATAACAGGCACTAGATGTGTAAATTGAAGTTTGCCGGTTTTCCTTTCATTCAGTTTACAGGAGCATCTCATTAATGTCCACTGTGAAGTATTGACAATTTGATTGTGAACATCTTTCCTATCTTCTATGCTCATTTGGGAAATCATCCCCAACATACTTTATGTCTCTCAAGGCAAAATGTGCAACGAACCAATTTCGAACTTTAACCAGATTTGGCGATTCACTACTATTAAAAATGATGGCCCGACTGGATGAGATCTTTAGAATAAAGACAATGGAAAATTGTTTCCTTATGATATTAAGTCAAGTACAAAGTTCGTTCAGTTATTTATTGATTTTTCAAAAGATGATAAACCTTTGTGTACATTTGTCCGATATATTAGCAGAAAATTGGAATTTTGTATTTTCCTGGGTATTGATAGAATTTCCTTAGACCCATCCCGGACTTTTACGGCTAACAATTGAACAGATTGATCATATGATATCTCGTATTCAACGTTTTCATCGTTTACCCCACGTTTTTACGAATCTGAATAATACAGAACAAATAATTATGACGCAACTATTTTGGCAGAGTGAGACTAATATATTATTATAGATGATTATTGAAAGATTAAACTTGTAGAAATCTACACAGAGTGCTAGCGATATCATTAAGGAAATCGGCAAACTTCAATTTACACACCTATTAAATCATTGCTGACACTAAAATACTTTTTAAAACAGTAAAATAATGTTTTATATGTTGCCAATTCAGAGTTGACTCATTTAATCATCGCAAAACAACTGCAGCAGTGGATGGAAATGAAGAACTGCAACTGCCACATGAAAGTAGATATAAAGAATTCACAGAGAAAGAGAGAAAGCAACAAAAGAAAATTAAATGAATCGAACAAAGTGTATTATTTTTGTACGCCAATATACCCTATATACATAGCTAACTATTTTCGCTGAAATAAACATAAAAAATGCATCTTTCAACTGTACTGTAAAGGGGGAACGGGACTAGCATTGGGGTCTAGGTACACCAACTACGGCCAACGGCTGAACCTGAACAATAAACGGCAGCAGCAACTGCCGCTCATTAAGCCCGACAAGAGGCTGCTGCAGTGGATTTTCATTTGAATGAAAAATCAATTGAGCGCACAATGGCTGCCAAGTGGCCGCCGAGTCGCGCCGGGCTTAGCCAAAGATGTGTGGCAAGTTGTCAACAGTGAACGCCAGCAGCAGCAATTGCTGCCACAAGAGTTGCTGCTGCTGCTGCTGCAGTTGCAACCGGAGCCGCGGCCTTTATGCGCGCCTCTGGCTCGGGCACAGCCCCACAGTGCATCGGGGTCCAGCTCTGACTCTGGCTTTGACTCTGGCATCGACTGTTGCTGCGGCACGCACCCGCCAATTGTCCAGGGGAGCCTTGCCGTTGTTGTTGCAACTGTTGTTGCCACTGTTGTTGCCATTGTTGTTGTTGTTTTCGTTGTTTGTCGTCGACCGTGCGCGCGTTATTTGCAATAATAAAGATGACAAATTTCTCGTCATTTGTAATTTCAATGCGCGAGGCCTTGGATTCGCTTTTTTTGCTAATGCGCGTAACCAGTTCCACTCCCTCTCCTTCTCCTTCTCCCTCTCCCGCTCTCTTTCTTTTTCTCCCTCCTTCTCCCCCCTCACTTGCGATGACACCTGCAGCGGAAATCAGTGCATGAATAACGTCGTGATCATTAAGGTAAAATTGTGAAATATTACGTATACGCAGCGGCAATTTATTGCTAAATTAATAACAAACGCGGCCGACAGTAGCACAAATCCCACTGCTGCCGATGCCGCTGCCACTGTCGCTGGTGTGCTCTGCCTCCAGCTGACGCGCTTAGCATTAAGGTTAGAGATATGTATATATAACATACCGGTTTTGGGGTTAATTAATATGGAATACTATATATAGACTCTTGGGCATGCCTTTCGACCGGGTCAACTCGACGCCAGGTTTAATGACCCGCAGCATGCAAATGAGAAAGAGCAAACAGCAGCACAGCCAGACAGCATCGCCAGCCACACTGAGTGCAATAAATGTGTGCACAAGTATGCGTTTATTGGGGCCGTAGAGGGAGTTAAAGCAGAAGTCAGTTTTGAATTCATCGATCATATTTATAAACCAATTTAAAGAAACAATTTATCATAATAAAAACTGGGAATTGTGTTTCATTGAAGGTTTACAAAATGCTTTTATGTTTTATGTAGTATAATGAGCTGAAGAGAACAATACGGAAGCAACAATGTCAAAGGAACAAAAAAGACAGAAAGGTAATCAGAGTGCAAGGCACAGACAGGCACATATAGATATGGACACACAAACGGGGGAATTGGTACCATATCTTTATATATCTTCATTTACGACACGGAATGAAAACGAAAACAATGCAGAGTGGATACCTACCACTTAGAGGCGAAACTTAAAATGGCTTGAATACATTGATAATATTGCTGCTTCATTACTTATTCATTGCTGGATATTGCTACTTTAATCATGGTCTGTCCAGCACAGCAAGCATTATACGGCAAGGGAGCAAATACCAAGTATTAGTAATGTTGTCAATCGTTGTGCAAAGTACCCTAAAAAAGATCGCACGTAAATGAATATGTATTATGGTGGTTTAATTCATTAAGCACATTCAGGTGCATCGTGACCCGGAAACATACACATGTAGCTGGACTACAAGATAAAGTCATTCGATAACTGGCCATCCTCTGTACTATACGAGGACCATCCACATTCTTGAAACATCCGAGCGAACACAACCAACATACTACGTATGTCAATTCAGGTGCAGAACAAAATGAACTTAGACAACCTGGAGTGTTTTCTGAGTTCTTTGGGACGGACTCAGATCGAATCGGCGTGTAATTATTTTATGTATATTAATATATGTATATATATTATAATGTATAAATATGATTTAAATTAAACAATGTTTGGCCTTGAAAACTGACTATATACGTTACTTTGAAGGAATTTTCATAAAAATTTTGTCATTCAGGGCCGTAGCGAGGGTGTCCTTGGCCCTTCTGGAAAACTTCTCGGGCGCTCTACTGTAATTATCTTTCTTTTAAATATAATACAATATATAGACTTAGTAAATTAAACATTTAAAAAAAATAAAGCCACTAAATACCAATTGCATCGAATCTTTTCTTTATTATAAATGTGCAAAATTATAAAAAGTTTTTAAGAAATATAATATATCTTGTTCAGTATAAATAGCGTTAAATTTGTCAAGATCTCAGTTATTAGGGAAACAAAAAAATAAATATAAACAAAAACATAGACATAAATTTTGCCTTAAACCTTTCTGTATATAAAGTACATTACTGTGTGGGTATATATTGGTGAGTTATCGATGAGCTACTTTAGCGATAAGAAGATATATAGATGATACCATAACATATAACCAATAAAGTATAAAGTAGAATGAGTACAGAAAGAAATAGAAACTTATTTGGTAGAGCTATTGAGACTAGGCTCGATCACTTTGGGAAATGAGCAGGGGGTAACAGCAGCAAGAAAAGTTTCAAAATTATCACACTTCAGATATTTTATCTCTATATCCAGAACACATCTAAGAGATCCAAACACACACACACACACACACATACAGCTCATTAAACATCAATAAAAATGCTGGTAGGCAAACGTGTCCATCAATGAGCTTGCGACTTGCTGCCGAAACTGAAGCTGCAGCAGATTGAATTGAATGGCAGTCTCCACTCTGCTGCTGCAGCTGGGGCGGAGCTGGTGCGGAGCTGGGGGAACTGTATTGGCAGCCTTGCTGTCCATCAGCAAAGCGCTGCAATAACCAAATCGGAGGCAGAGGACACAGTCGCTCGGCTTTGGCCATTTTTAATTTATTGTTATGCTTTTTTGCTGCCGCTGCCGCTGCTGTTGCTGTGCTGTTGCTGTTGCTGGTCGATCGGGTCATGTGCAATTTATGAAACTGCGCGGCTTTTGGCGGCCTGATTTTTGAGACACATTTGAACGGCGGCCACTGCGGGTCTCCTTCTCCTTCTCCTGCTGCTGCTGCTGCTGCTCCTGCTGAAAGTCTCTGTTGCTTCTGTCCGTTTGATTTGTGATCGACTGTGTGTCGTTAGTTTGCGACATGGGGCATGAAATCTTTGACACCTAACGGTAACTGCCTGCCTGCCAGCCTGCCAGCCCGCTTGCCTTCTTAGCTTTGCAGCCGACACAATCAGCTCGCCCCCGTGTCGCAGTTGCCTTTTAGCTTCTGCATTAAATTGGAACACAGCGAGAGGAAGGCTCTCCCCCCGCCCTCCCCCCATCCCCCTTCCCTCGCTTGCAGAGTTGTCAGCGCGTTGCCAAAGTGTTGGCAGTTTTGCCATTTATTTTACAGGTGAGTGAGCATAATGGACAGTTGCCCGTCGCAAGCAGCAAGCAGCAAGCTGCAAGCTGCAAGTCGTATGTTGTATGTCGTATGTCGTTCGCTTGATTCGGGCCTTGCAACACATCCACAGCCACAGCCAGAGTCGTAGTTGAGGCTGAGGCTCAATTAAAAATGGTCTGGGCCACGTTGGCTGCCTCATTTGACAATTGCCAATTGCCTAATAGAGGCAACGTGCAACGTGCAACCTGCAGCCTCGTCAGCAGCGATTCTTTCTCTCACTTATTTCCCTGTCTCTCTCTCTCTCTCTTCCGCTATCTCGTTCTCTCTTTGCTCCTCTGTAATTTTGTTGGCGAAAATGCTTAAATTAAAATTCCCATCACACCATAAAACCCATAAATCATCTTTTATCTGTGCGAGTCTATCGGCGCATGCGCGCGCGCCAACTTGCAGCAAAGCCGCACAAGCCTCTCACACACACACACACACACACACACAGATACGCATACTGTTGGGGAAAATAATGCTGTCTGTTTGGGAACTGGGGACTGGGGACTGAACCAGCTCGCTTGCCTTAATGAGAATTTAATATTTTTCAATAAAAATTTGTAAAAGGCGCGTTTGCTTCTTGTTGCACGTCTCCACAAGGCGAGCTGCAGCAAGTGTTAGTGTGTGTGTGTGTGTGTGTGCTATTAACGCACTTTTGTGGCTCGACCTGCAGTGGTTGCTGCTGCTGCTGCTGCCAGTGGTGTGCAGGAAAAGAGGGTTACCCCTGGAGCACGTCATACTCTCAGGTATCTAAATAGGCGCATTTGCTATAAATTTATAGCACATTTAACGAGATTATTGCACATTTCTCTCGCTCTCTATACATCTTGCTCAGTCTCTCCTGCTGCAGGATGCATAAATCGCCCCCCTTAGCTGAAATGTCACGGCGTCTGCGTACTTGTCTAAGCTTGTTGGGGCTGTTGTTGCTGTTGTTGTTGCTGTTGTTGTTGCTGTTGTTGTTGCTGATGTGGTGGCTTGTTGCATTTGCTGTTGTTCGTGTGGCCCTGCCCCTGACAAAACAAAGCCAACAGTTGCATACAAAATTGACCGAGAGGGTGAGCGGGAGTTGGGCGCGAGCTCAAAACTTGCAAGTCGCCAGTTGCAGTTGCAGTTGCAGCCAACTGGAGCCAAGTGTCGTCTAGCCTCTGGACTCGTCTGGCGGCGGCGGCGGCGGCGGCGCGTGCAGTCTGCGAGCCTGTTTTAATATGCCAACAATGACAATCAAATGTCACCTCTGGTGCGCCATGTCTAGACGCGGCAAGGCAGCAAGAACAGCTGCAGCAGTTGAAGCCGCGCTGTTGCAGTGGCCAAAAGAAATTGCATGCAGGCGAGTGCCGATTGCAGCAACAACAGCAGCAACATCAGCAACAGGAACAGCAGCAACATATAAATATGTCATTTGGCTCATTATAAAGATAGCAAACAGCGCACTGAGCAGAACCGGGAACAACTGTTGCTGCGGCAACAGCAACAGTTGCTGCCGTGCTGCTCTAGGGGCGCAGCGTCTGCGTTTAAACGTTTAATGATAATTTATGAATGTTGTTGTTTTTTATTGCAACAACAATGCCGTAAACCAATAAATCTTAAGGATCACATAAATCTTGACGTTAACTGCGCAGTGGCAGTCGCTGTCGCAGTCGCAGTCGCTGCGGCTGTCGCTGTCGCCAGGCTGCAACGTGCCTCAACAAATTTGGGGCCTTAGATGCTGATGCTGCTGTTGTGGCACACTTGATCAAGCGGCGGGAGTTGCACTATTGACAGCTGCAAACCTTGACGCGAATGATGGTTCGCCGCCGCTGCGTGCTGCTGGCTGTGGTGCAGCATGCCACACTCGACTCCTGCGGTGCCGCAGTGAATGTGTTAATAGGCCACTCGATTGGCCAATTGGCTTTTTAGAAAGGCTCGCAATAGGCTAATTTTTTGCCTGCCTTCCTTCTGTTGTTGCTGCTGTTATTGTAGCTGCTGTTGTTGCTGTTGCTGTTGCTGCTGTTGTTGTTGTGCTGCTGCTTTTGCTGTTATTCTTAATTTAATTTTGCTTTTCATGCTTCGTTAACATATTTGGCTTATAAGGATTTCCCGCTGCAGCAGAGCAAAAAGAAATCACAAGCTGATCAGTAGAAACATGCCGCCGGGCAACACTGGCAGCTCTTGCAGCATGCAGCTTGCAGCGCGGGGGCAACACACGGATTGCACAGGTTGCACACGCGGATGACGGCGGCGGCGGCGGCTTCATTGTTGCAGGTGCATGTTGCCGCAACAATGCCATAAATTGTGACATTGGTTTTTTCTTCTTCTGCTGCCTGCTTCTTTTTGCCCCCCCCCCTCCTTGTCGCTTTGCTTGCTGCTTTGGCTAATTCTTTTTTGTAGTGCAAAACGGCAGCGGGAAAAAACAAGTAGCACAAGTCATACTAAACGATTGAAATACCCTGTATACTTTGACATGAATACCCTTTTCAAAAGTACCAGCAAAAGGCGCTCAAAGAAAAAGACAATCAATTGGAATCCTGCTTCATGATTAGCATGATAAGTTATACCATATATGATGTTATATATGATATATGATATGTTAAAATTCTCTGATCCGCAGTCCGATCATCGCTGAGACAGTGCTACCCTGACCACAATGCGCCTGCCGGGGTATTTAAGTACATTAAAGAAAAAAGCTTAGAACGAGTTTTGGCATTTACGACTCACTCACTGTGCGGGTATCGCTGGAAGCTCGCCTGATCTGTGGATGCAGTGCAGTCAGCAGCCACAGCAGCAGCAGCAGCAGCAGCAAAGCCAACCGGTAGCCGGCAACCTACAGCCAACAGGTAAGGAGCCGAGAGCCGAGCTGAGAACTGAGCGCCAAACAGTCAACGGGGTAGCCAGCGGACAGCGCACAGTGGGATTAGTCAGTCGGTGGACAGGTCCAAGTTGAGCACACTATCTAGGTAGTCCAGGTACTGCAGAGAGAGAGAAGTGTGACTAGATAATGTAAATAGTTTATAGTATTCTACATATTAATGATATCGATAAAATTCATTATACATATAATTTAAGCCAAAGAGATCTAAAGGTTGATTCCTATAGGTCTCAACGAGATAAGACGAAAATATTAAGTAAACATTTTTCGTTTTTGGCTTAGTTTAGGAGATATAACCTCCGATAAGTCCCGATTTCCCTTACAAATTCTCAGCTCTAATGCCGTGTGACCAGACCTATAAGGATTAATTGTCTATAAGGGATCAATCGTCAGATCTTGGCGCTTCAAAAACTGCAAAAGTCCGTCACTAACGTTAATAGTTTACTGTGCTATACATAAACGATATCGATAAACGATATATTTAATTATTGTATCGCATTATCAATTTAAGAACTAAACAGTCTTGCACAATAAGAAACAGACAAGAAGACTCACTAGACAACGTAAATAGTTTAACAGTATTTTATATATGAATGATCTCGATATACGATATATTCAATTATCGTAGATAGTATTATCAATTTAAGCACTAAACAGCCTTGCACAATAAGAGAAAGACCAGAAGACTCACTAGACAACGTAAATAGTTTAACAGTAGTCTAAATATAATACAATATCAATATACGATATATTCAATTACTGCTAAATCTATATCACATAATCAAATTGAGCACTAAACAATATACATAGCAGTACCCACTGTGCTGTGCGCTGCGCTGCTTGTTGCTTTTTACTTGCATTTTTTTGTTGTAGTTTTTTTTGTTGTTATTTCGCTTGCCGCATTATGTTGCTGCTTAATTGGTTATAAATTAATTAAACGTCGATTAATAATCCGGCTTCTTGTCAGTTAAACGCCGCCGACGCCGTCGTCGACGCCGCGTCGTGGCGTTTGCCGCTGCAATTTCTTAGCTATAAGAACACACAGTAGGAAGAACAAAAACAACAACAATTTCTGTTACAACAACAACAACAACAACAAGTTGGCTTGAAGCGAGTAGCCCAGAGTGATGAGTTGGCAATAATGAACTTGTTGTTGGCGCTGTCGTTCGATGTTGTTGCTGTTCTGGGCCAACAGCACAACAACAGCAACAACTCAGTATTGAACCCGGCCAACAATTCCCGGCCCGCTCGCAGTATCAATGACCATTTGGGAATTTAGGGTCAGCGCTTGTCAACATAATTATTGTTGTTTTTGTGTTATTGGGAACTGCTTTCCTAAAACATTAATGGGAAATAATCCAGAATGACCATTGGCACGTTATCTGAGAAATTTGAGTCCAATAATGATTCAATTTATCGTCGCTCGATGGTCAAACTGTTTGTGACTGACTAATTGATTCAGTGATATGAAAGCACAACCCTTTATGTAAATATATTCTAGTTTATATTATATATAACCTTTTTTGCCAGATGCTTACAAAGCAGAGCAAGCATATACCCCATTAGAATATATTTTATTTAAGATATTATTATTTCAGATCTCGTATCTTATTCATAATATTTCTGTTATTATTTTATTATTTCTTTCGGAGGGACGCACTGCGACCTTGTAAGCTTTTGTACCTTATGCTGAGCTTAGAGCTCCTTATCCAGTCCAGTTATCCTAAGGAAATCCACAATTTCGCTTAGACTTACCTCGTTTACCGCAATAAGGTGCTTGCCTAGCATACATTTTCTGTAAGTACATACTCCGGAGTCTCGGGCTCTAACTCGCGGAATCTACAGAGCTTATTACGCACTATTCCTAGTTACTAAGGTGTGTACTTTGCCACCCATTGTTGTCTTACTCTGATTCATTTACTGCATAAACCTCTTAAGGGTTTAGCAGCATTAGAAATTTCCGCAAGCCTAGTATTCTTTCCCAGTCTAGTACTCGAATCTTTGCCTAGTCTGATCTGAGGTAGTCTCTGAACTCTCTCAGGCTCGGGCGCTGTCATCGTACATTCAGCTCCTACTTCCGCTTGTGTGTAAGCCTTTATTCCCCGATATACTGGTGTGTCACGGTATTCGTCTTATAGTGAGGATGTTGTTCTTACTTCCCTTACTAGTTTTGACTCAAGTTTGCAATTACTGAGTGCCTTTATCGCTGCCTGATTATCCAACAATATTGCGTATTGTTATCTGTACACAATCCTGATTCAGAGCGAGCTTCCATACTTACTGCACTTTCTATCTGTCAATCGAATATTGTTTATCCTCATTTACTGAGCAATGATTAGCCAGAGAAAATGTATAACGAACTGTAAACTGGACAGACGTAAATGCCTGCCCAACCGGAGGAGGACATACGTTTCAAATCAATGTTGAATGGGAAACAATAAGTTCAGGGAATGCAAGCAGCAAACGGTAGCGAAGGAGTTGTTTGTTTTCAAGAGTTTATTAACATTACACATGTTTACTCAATAGGCCTGGAGAATGACCCTTCACGTAGAGATTTTGTCCTGCGACGACAATTTGGGTTGAATTTAATTGAAGATATCAGAACAGAACTGGACAAACTTAGCTGGAGGTTCTGGAGCTGCTCGAGGAGGTGAATTATAGGACAATTCATAATCTGAATTACGCATGCCGAATAAAGAAAGATGTGCAAAGCATGTGGTCACTGACTTCTAAGTTCTTACACTATTTTAGAAGTAGAAGAAGAAGATATGCGAGGACAACAGATGCAAGCATTCTTTGCAGAGAATTCTCTGCATATCACCAAATGGGAACGTACCACAACAAGCTGAGGCAAATGTGCTTCACGATGATATGCATATAAGTTGAGGAAATAGAAGCCGATAGTTAAGATACACCTCACTCCCTTTTCTTTTCTACTGTATCTCTCTCTCATTCGCTCTATCTCTCTCTCTCTTGCTCTCTTTCCTTGTTGAACTGAACTGAGGGTGCTGCTGCTGCTGCTGGTGCCGGTGTGCAAGGGCGAGTGCTCTTTAATCTGACGGTTATTTGATTTGATTGCCGAGCAAGTGAGGGAGCGAGGGGCAGAAAGGGTACAGAGAGTGTGTGTGTGTGAATGTGTGTAAGTAAGTTTTGTTGTTGTTGTTGGCGTAGTTTATTTCAACACTTTGCGCCGCATATCTACTCGAGGCGACATCCAAGTGATGCCTTTTGTTGATCGAGTGCTTGCTACGCACTCCACGCACTCCACCAGCTGGCAGCAGCGTAGCAGCAACAGCAACAGCAATAGCAATAACAACATCAACAACAACAAGAAGAAAAGCAACAACCACACGATATGCTACATATTCCACGCTACTTTAACGCGCACGAATATCGAACGAATAGAAAACGAGTGCGAGTACTCATAACTTTTATTTAAAGTTTTTTGGGCAGTGTCGATTAAATCATGGGGCCCCCAGAGCGCAGACCCGGCACAAACAAGGCCAGCATAGGGCGGGGTGGAGAAGGGAAAAGAGTGAGAGACGGAGAGAGAGAGAGAGAGAGAGAGAGAGAGAGAGAGAAAGAGCACAGACTGTGTAGGCTGTTTGGAAGCTTCAAGTGATTGTTAGCCCATAGATGGGTCGCATAATGAACCCGCAATTCGCGACGGGGCACTTTCTCACGTTGATGCGCCTGCGTCTAGGCAACAAGTGCTCCACACACACACACACACACACACATAGACATACAGTGGCACTCCAAGCTCGCACACATACATAAATTAAAGTAAAGGCTGTAAAACGTCAAAATATACTAGCGCACAGCGATTTAAACTGTCAACGCGACCGTAAACACTGTCGGAGAGCGACCCGAGTCCGAGCCAAAACTGGAACTCTAACTTGACCAAAGTGCTGATAGTTGCCGGTTGGCCGTTGCCTGCTGCACGTTGTCGCAAAAATTTGCTTATGAGCAGCAGCAAATGCTGCCACTGCTGCTGTTGCTGTTGCTGCAACAGCTGCCGTTGCTACTAATGCGACTCGTAAATCCTGGCATGCTAACCGACCCACCGACCAAGTCGCCCCAACTTGGGGGCCTCTTTGGGGAGTTTCGTGTTTGGTTCTCTGCCTCCAAGCATGCTTCAACCGCGACACGACCTGATGAATGTTGTGATGTAGAACAGAGGCTGTTTGTTAGATTTACGCGCCACAATTAACGTTCTAATCATCGCAATTTGTAAACCAACCGTAGATAATCAGATTGCGCGGACTACAGCTCCATTTCAATGCAAAGCGAAAACGGCTCAATTCGAATTTAGATTTTTAACCCAATACTGTTGAGACACCTATCGATAATCATTTGTAGCAAACCTGTCACTTTAAACAAGTATGTATATGCAACGGGCAGAAGGGCGCGTGGCAGACCTTAAAAAAGAATATATTGTGCATACATTTTTCGTCAGTATCAAAAATGGAGTTGATTTAGCCATGTCTGCCATTGACAACGCACATACTTCAGATCTCATAAGAGATAGATACACAAAATTCATATCCCAGTATTTAAGTTTTAACTTAACCCATTTTATCATGCCAGAATAAATTGTTTTATAGTCTTATTAATAAACACATTAGCATCACTGCCTGCCTGGTTAGCTTACTTATTATCATACTACAGGCTTTCTCGACTGTAGCTTTCCTTCTCTGTTATTATCTTCGAATTTGAAATTCAATGTTTCGTTCTGTCACACACCTACAAATACGGCAACATAAGTACTTACTTGCAAACATATGCACAAACATACTGCCATAAAAGTTCAGCTGAGTTCAAAACCAGCAATAACCTAAGTAAAGCTTAGCAGAGACACAATAGAAACAGGGGAAAATTTCGTAGCAGCCTTTTGAGCGCGTAACTTTTCACTGAAGAGCTTCCACTCAGTTTCCTTCATTGGTGTGAAACTCCGATGGTGTATTCACGAATTCTTTGTACGATATATATCGATACATGAACTACGGATGAGCGCAGTTTAGGTGTGATGGTACAGTGTCCCACAATTCGATTTATTGTAAATAAAAGCTGAGCTAAAAAAGAAAATCCAAAGGCTGACAATGATCGAATTCTCTTTGCAGGCGCCTAGAAAGGGGAGGTCCAGCTTTGGCGTTGGTCACTGTTGTCTGACAGGTTTATGGTAATGTGGTTCCCCAGCTCATTTAATTTTTCATTTACTTCTAAACCAATTTTCCAGTCTCTTTTCCAGTCTACTCTGCCACAGCAAGTAAGTCGACTGCTAACAGAAATGCTGAATCGTCAGGATACATACATATGTATGTATGTGCAAATTGTATAGTGTGCCAATTGGTAGCGGCATACCTGAAGTATCGAGGCAGTATTCTATAACTCTCCACTAAGATGAAGCAAATTAAAGAACCCAATTGGAGTACTGGTGCTTAATCAGGAGGCTGGCTTGCGATAGCCAAATCCGTTGAATCCGTGTTAACCAGATTAAGGTTGCGAGGGTTACCAGCGAGCACTCACTGAGACCTGACACCTGCGATGGTCTTCGGATATTTATACACATTCCAGTCTGACTGAATTATCATCATCAATTTCAAAGACATTGTGTTCTCTCAACTATTCCTTTATTACTCTCAGTAAAAACTAACTTATGCAGGCACACTAGCATATCATCAAACGCAGCAAGTGCAACTCGGAACTGGACTTTTTAAAGTTAATCAGCAATGAACTGTATTATAATATTTCAAATATGCCATGATTTCAATTGCTATATTTACCTCTACTTATACGTAACTTAGCTTGACCTTCCCTTTTGACCATACGATTACAAACCATAGTTACTAATCCTAAGGCTTTTCAACTCAATCCTAAATCGAAAATGCCTTCGTATTATTACAGTTGTTGAGTGTAATGGAAACCACAATTAATCAGGTAAATTGCAGGCAAAGTGTTCAATCAGTGGAAAGCTCTAATCATTTTGAACTTAATTACATGCACACAATTAGCATTTAAAGCGTGTGTGCGCTCTCCATAACATATGTATGTATATACCATAAATAGGGATTGTGCTTTGGGGGAAACCTACATAACAAATACAAAATGAAGACCATTCAGAAGCAGTCGAAGAAAACTTATGTATGTCTTCCTAATTCAAAGTTTGTATAATAAATTGGGAGATTTTCTACGAGAAACCAGACTACATGAAAGGTTTTGAATGGAAAGGAAACTGAATTCCTTTCAGTTTCAGAGATTATTCTCATTGATCGCTTTTGTAGTGGCGATTCTGCTGACCTGTGAATTGATAGCAAACATATACAACAAAAGAAGTAATACACTCGTCATTTTAGACATCCTCCCAAACGCAACTTCGGTTCTGAAGGTTCCCAAACAAACAAACTTCATAAAGTTGGTTTCAATAAGAATACATAAAAAAAGGAAGAGAATAATATACATATATTAAAATATATGGACGCTACTAGTTCCGAGTCGCTGCAATTTGATGAAGCTGATACCATATATGGATCTAATATGCTGGCTAATAAAACGCTATAGTATAGTAATAGCCGATTTTGTGTCGAATCACTCACAGACCTGCGATCATATGTTGCTCTATTCTTAACTCAATTCGTAGTCCAAACTTTAGGGCTTTGGAATAAAGAAAGATTAGAAAGCTTTTTCCTTATCAATCTAAATTTGGCATACACGTACTAAAGAGCTGTATCCCAATCAAAGGATGGAGTCCAGAAACCAATGAGAACTTCAATCAGAATAAGAAAAATGGTTTTTAAGTGAATTGGATAGATACAAATATAAAAACTACATTTTACTCAAAAAGTGCTCTGTCATTGCTATATTTAATATTTATTTTGTCATGTACGGACAGTGACCAGATCAAACATTCAAATGTCATGCTGAGGGGTCTTTGAGTGTGTCTCCAAAATAGAAATTCTTCAGTTACACGTAATGGGAAATTTTCTAATTATGATGAGTTGGCAGAAAAGCTAAAGTATACCCTGTGTAAATAAAGCAAAGCAATGGGGTATATAATTATATATCTAATAAAATCAAAAATAAAACTAGCTTTAATTAAAAAAACTCCCCTCTAATTAAACAGAAACTTAAACAGAAACTTGTTAACTACAACATCAAACTGTGATTCCCCAAGCACATCCTCATCCTCAACCACTTATAACGTGCTTATCGTCGGCTTACATCCATCTGAATTCATTAAGTAACTCGACTCTTTAGTTTGCATGAGTTGTGGGAGCCCGGCAGCTGTTCGAACTGCCAACACACTCGTAATATTGCGAGACTACTGATTGCAATTAAGGTCTGTCAGATTAAACAAACCGAGGAGTCCTTACTAGCTTCTCTCCTTGGTGTCCACAGGATGTGGGTAGCAGTCGGTACTCGTTACTTGTAAGTTTGGTACTCTTGCTTCGGTTATTTATTATATTTTATGCCAATAAGCGCATTTTGCCAAATTGCTTCTCTGTAACTAAGAGAGTTCCTCTTACTCTGCTGGCTGCCTGCCTGGGCACACCTCTTTAAGTTAACACTGAACCCGATACGCACTCGTTGCATACGTTACGTACTCTAAGTCGTACGCGTGTTGTCGTTTTCTTTGTGGCTGACAATTGTGTCAGCGTTGTAGCGCTTATGTATTGCGTATACACACAGACATATATGGTTTGCCTGCGCACAGATACTCACACATATGTATGTGTGCCAGTGCGTACGTATATTTTGAAAATTCCCTTGATTTTCCCCAGACATGGAACATTTGGTGCTTGCTCTTCGACGTTAATTGCTGACCCACACACAAAGTGACTAATTTTTGTCATGCATAGCATGCTTGAGCCGAGGGTTGACTGAACCAAAGGGATATTGCAGTTATTGTGGCGCCAAGACTTAATTCTCGTTTGATACATAGATCAACGAAATAAGCCGAAAATATTAAATACGTTTTTTCATTATTTCAATTTGTTTGCGAGTTATAGCCTCCGAAAAGTCGCAGTTATTCGATAATTATTTAAAACAATAGAAAATCAAAAGTATCTCAACACTCGATCTAACACTCGCTTCAAGAAAGCTGTAAGGAGGAGGCCGTAAAGCAACATAATCTTTAAATTGCTGTTAAGTAACATAACATTGCAAAATGTTGATAACGATCGCTGACATTGACATCTGAGACAGCTTTTAAATACAATTAAATACTAATTAAAATACCGATAATTATCAATAACATTTAAATTTGATTACCAGTGTTTTAATATAAACTATATAGCAATACTCATGTGAATTTGCATGTTTTGTATTTATTAAATTGCTGTCAACTTTGCTACCACCCCTCGTAGCAGCAGGATTTGCTTTCTGTGTAAATTTCAAAAGCTGTATGAGCCGGCACTCAGTTTGGTAAGGGGCGCGGCCCACTTTCATAATTTCGGCCAGCAGCCGCCTGCGGTGCAGTCACTGTGCGTGCAGAAATTCACAAGGAACAGTGCCGAGAAAGTGGGTAGAGGAGGGAGGGAGGCTGAGCTGTGCTGGGCGTGGTTGATGGCTGGGCAAAACGAATGAAATGCATTCTTGCATTTCAAGACAATTTGCGAAATTGCAACGCTTGATGCTTCCACGTGCATTGCATCTGTGTTTTTTTTTGCTTTGCCTGCTCCGTGTTTTTATGGCAAGTCAACAATGTGGCCAAGAAGAGAATGAGAAGCATAACAACAACAAAAAGAGAACCACAGCAACAACAACAACAGCCAAGGCAGCAACTAAGCCAAAGCGCACAAGAAGTAGATGAAGAAGCAGAAGAAGCTGAGGGAAACTAGAACTGTTGATGGGGCTTGGGACTTGGTAAAACTAAAGCAAAGTAAAAGCAACAACTGCAGCAGAGGAGGGTGATAAGGAGGGAGGAGGAAGAAGTGGAAGAGCTTTCAACGATAAGACAACTGCTGCAAATGATTACGACGTGTTCATGGAATACTATACTGGGCAGCAGAAGCAGCAGCTCCATAAGTGTCAGGAGCAGAACTTGATTCAATTCTTTATGACGCTGTTATCGAGCCAATGGCAGATACCTAACCCCTATTCCTCATCCTACTCTACCTTCCCCCTGAGGATTCTGCTGACTTGGAATGAAAAATTAGAGCATGAAATTTGTGTGTGAAGGAACTGGAAACTCAAACTAGTTTGCTGCCTGCAATATTTATTTAACATGTCCTCAGCTATACATACATATATTATATTAATTTATATGACTGTGTGTGCACAGAGCACAATTTGCAAGTTTGAGGAGTCTGGGGAGGGGGGGAATGCACACGAGTTCAAGTAATTAACATCCAATTTCCCCAGTAAAGTTGTCAAGTTGACATTGAAGTTTTGCCTACGAGGTTGGGTTTGATTAAGGTATAAATAATTTATGCTGGTTTGTTATGCTGCATATCCCTTGTAGGAGGAGTGGGAGAGGGGCCTGGGGAGACGGCGACAGGTTTAAGCATTGTCAACTTTATGACATTCCAGCTGCGTCTTTATAGCTTCGTTGTATTTCTCAAAGTTTCTCACTTGTTGTGCACTGCAGGGAGAAAGACAGAGAGTGAGCGAGAGATTCTCTTCCGGATCAGGGTAGTGCACACAACATTTGGGCACGTGTCTGTCGATGTGCAGAGAATCCTCTGCCCAGGGTGGAGAGACGGGTGCAGGGGAAGGAGGTCTGGACGTCTAAGCCTTGCTTGCAGCTTCCTCCTGGAAATTCTACTTAGAATTTGCATGCGGAAAAGCAATTAAAACTTCTACTCGGCTTCGGAAATGTTCGTTCATATTTTATGATGTGCTTTGCTCAATAATTATACTGTACGTCCCGATTATGCCGACATGTGTGTGTTGTGTGTGTGTGTGCGAGAGTGTGTTGCATGTTCATGCATAAATGTCAAAACACTCTTTGGTAGTTTCCTTTCAATTTTAAGCCAAAGGATGAGCAAGAAAGGATAACTGAGAGGAAATTACGTATACCAAGTTGAAGTTGGGCATCACAAGCTGTTTGCTATGAAACGATTATTGTGTCATTACAGACTTCTGTTAATTAGCATAACAATGCACAACATCGATTAGCAGCGATCAATTTTCATTACATTTCAGTTCAACGAAAACAATTTCTGTGTGTATGCGTTACATTGATGTTTTATGTTGCATTTCAGTTTTATCGATAGCAATTGAGTTGAAAGATCAAAAGTTATTGCTTTCGTAGTTGGGAAATATTAATTTAACCTGCTGCTGACTTGACTTCTGGCAGTTGGCAATAAAAAGCGCTCTACTTTGGCTTTTTTGTTAAGTGAAAAAACTTGTTCCACTTCGCAGGCAACTTTGATCACAACAACATTGAATTTAATGGCAACCACTTATGGTGCACCACCCCCTGCACAACCCCCCTCCCTCTCTCCACCAAAATACCCGTATCTAACATTGAGCTAATGGAACCTTGCGGTGTTGGTGTTGCTGCTTACTGTTCGCTTCCTCCATGACGCCTATAAAATGACAGTAATAACAGGTGGGGAGCTGGCAACGGTGCAAAAGGAGGTGGTCCACTCAGGTGTAATATTTTCAGCTGAGCCAGAGCCCAAAAAAGGGTTACAAGAATGCACATGTATCTCTACATCTCTCTCTCTCTCTCTTTCTGTGTGTGTATCTGGCCCGAAGCAGCGCTTAAAATTCGTTCAAAATATGCAAATTTGTCGCTGCAACTGCAACCGACCCCGCCCCCACAATGGGCCCCGCCTAATGCAGCAAAATGCATTTCGTATAAGGTAATTTTACACATGGCAACAGAGCCAAGGGCGACGCATCAGGGACGCATCATTTGGTCATGGCTAAAAATGTAATTTCTGGTTTCTATTGGACAGATAAAATTCAACGCAACCCGTGTTTGCATTAGGTTTCATCGCTTGGCTGCCCTGCCTCGAAGTGGAGGGTGGGAGAGGGGGCGTATGTGGGCCACTCATCTGGTCAGTCTGTCAGGCTGAATAATCATGACCATCAATCAGAGCAGGCCAGTGCCGGGTGTGCCCTGCACACCTCATTAGCCTAATCCCACAATTGCGCACGGACGCACAGTGGGTCGAAGGAGGGAGAAGGGAAGTAAGGGGGGGGTGCACAGGATGTACAACAGAAAGGGCTAAAGCTCAAACACAATTTCCCTCATGCGCTTAATAATATTTCATTATTACGAAGTTGACTTGTGGTCGGAGCGTTTAAGAGCAGCTTGATGGGGATTGTGGGATTGTGTCTCTGCTCTCCAAGATTGATCGCCAAGTCCTGTTAATTATCAGCGAAATTATCTGAAATGCACAATTGACGTTCGCTCTTCCTCCTCTCCCCTGGCACTGGTGAACTGTTCCCAGTTTCCAATTGCCGGCGCAGGCGCCAAGCAAGAGCGAAAGGAGCACAGCATCCACAGTGGTCTCTGTGGATTGTGGCATGTTGCAAGCAGCGTAGGCTGTCAGTCTCATCTTGGAGTCGGAGCCCAGCACATGCCGCACATTCAGTTGATCCACAGAAAAGGGATGCGAAAAGTGCGTAATTATTGTACCTTCTGCAGAAACATTTACGACTCAAATACTTCCGAATACTTCACAACTTAATTGACCCATAAACGGTCAGTGCAGCTTGAAGGGGGCAAGGCAAGCCTTTTAATTTGTGTCTCCTTTTAATGGAGTTTCTTTCGATTCATTTCACTGCAAGTACCTTCTGTAATTGTTATCAATTCGTTCTAGAAGAAATTCGTTTAATAGAATCAAATTTTGAAAGTATTAACAGCGCTGCACTCTATTGTCCCCGAGGACAGTAAACGAAAGGGCGCAATCGACATAAACTCGATTAGTTTCTGCTTTCTTTAATTTAATAACATTCAACTATTAATCAATTTATATTGCTGTAAGTTCTATTTATGTTTTGTGCTCCTTTTCAATTTGTAATAGTCTATGTTTTATTTTAAAACTTTTTGCTGCATCAGCTAACATTAATATGCGTCACATTACTAAGCCTGGACACCATTAATTGTCAGCGTGTTGTTTATCGATATACATAAGTATCAATTGGCGTCCAAGTTTAGCTCATTAGTGAAGTTGACTAATGAATGACTAGTTTAGCTTTGTCTAGGATTGCCAGATGAGTATCATATGAAGTAAGTGGTTTGCTCAGGCTTAAAATCAATAGATTTATTGAGTAAATAAGAAGTTGTGGCAACCCTAGCATTGTCTGTAGTTCATCAATTTTTGTTCACAATTTCTTGCAATTAAATCATCAACTCCGTAGCATAGAAAATAAATTGCAATAGGTTTATCAAATCCAACAATAAAGCTCATTTAAAATTTATGGCACAATGCAAATTGATCCCTTAATAAAGCCATGTCAATACACACACACGCGCACACACACCCCCCCCAGACAAACAGAGGTTCTGCATGTGTGTACATTATTTTCTACGCAGTATTCTCTTTCAAACGCGCTTCGCATTCAATATTTTACGATTTATCGTGTTATTAAATATGAAAATATGCATGAAATTAAAAGCGAAAAGTACAAGCCAAAAGTGAAAATTCGATGCTCTCTCTATCTCTGCCTTTGGTTTTTGTAAAGCTAATTAAATGAAATTCGAAATACAAAATGAATTGCAATTAAATTACTTTGATTTCTGGCAACGAAAAAGTCAAAAGGCAACAAAAAAAACACAGTCAGGAGGGGGTGGGGTAAGCCATCTGGCTGACTGTCTGACTGTGCGTGCAATTGGTATCGCAGTCACATCACAGATTTGGCCTAATCTTTTTGCTTCATCCAGCGTAATAATAACTACTTCTTTGGCAGCAGGCGTTGTTAGCATTGGACTGGGATCGTCTTGAGTTCTTACTTGGGATTGTTGCTCTGTAAATTTGAGTTGACAGAGAATGGGGTATATCAGTTTGCACTCCTGGGACGACAGGATTGGAATTCGACAAAAATTTTAACAACAATTTTTCAATAGCCTTCGATTAATCTCGAAATTGTATACAGTTTCCAGACAAAGTACCAGGACCTAGTATCGAAAAGTAAGGGTTAATGAGTAAGCAAGAAAACAAACCTTGATATTTAATTGCTCCATAAATTCTTCAAATAACTTTTTACATTTGAACCTCTCCTTTTTTTTTATTCTTGTATTATAATTTGTATTCCTTTCGTAGTTTGCATCGATAATCGAAAGAAATCATCAAATGATAATCTAACGTTTATACATTCAAATGTTATATTAAAGGGAATCGATTAAATCGACTGAAAATCGAATCGTTACCAGCCCTAATTTCCATGTTCTATAAAAGTAAACAGGGTATCTGCTAGTCTTTACAGACTCACACATTCTTACTTTGTGTGACAGCTCATGTCTTGTTTATCTAAATCATCCGACTGTGTAAATGCCAGGCCTCGTTTCCTGTCCCTCGCGCACATGCTCTCTCTCTCTCTTCAGTCAGCATATGGTGGGGAGCAATGAGTGAACGACTTTGCCGAGTGCACCGACTTAGTCCGTGTCCCGCACTCAATTTGCAACCGTGAAGTTATGCAAAAATCTGTCAAACGCCAGTTCGGCAACAATGCCAGACAGAGACAGAGAGTGAAGTGCTTCCTTCCACCTTCCCTTTCCAGCCTGCCTACCTGCTCCTATCTTCCTCATGCTCCTGCTCGCATAATTACGGGCACAATTCTCGGCCTTGTTTGTGCAACATTTGAACTGACTCTGCGAAGCCTAATCAAAAATCGATCTCAAAATGCGCAACAGAGTTGCATAAAGCACAGGAGCGGATTAAGAGACAAAGAGGTAAAGGCGGGCAGTGACTGTTGATTTAGCACTGAAAACAATTCAACAACGATTTATTATTTAAAGCTTAAATTTATGATTAAATTAACTATAGCGGGTTTTACTAAATTGTTGATGATTTGCGAGTTCACAGCTTTTAGTTGTTTCTTGCCCCCACCTCTTGGGCAAATGTTATCTCTATAAGGAAATTGCCTCAACTTGAAATATTGCCATCACATTGATGCCCTTTTTTGTGTTTGCGCCTGCAGCTAACTAATAGAAGAATATAAATATATATGCCACATATACGAAGAAAAAAACGGCGAATATTACGAAGTTTTTCCAGGCGGACACGTCCTCCGTGAAAGTTTTGTACGCTGTTTTTTTATTGTTTTTTTCTGCTAGGTACATATTTATAACCTTCGTCAACTGATAAAAGGGTATTTCAATTCTGTGGAAATGTATGTAAGAGCTAGAAGGAGGTGTGTGTATATTATTTTATAAAATGTTGAGAACAATTAAAATTAAAACTTTATTGAGTTATTTCTATTTCCGCTTTTTTGGAATTTTTTCCTACTTTTGCAGTTTGGACTTTTTGTCTGTTTTTGTCTTTATCTATAAAATGGTAACACATTCATATAATAGAATATATTTATTCTGAATCAGCAAAGGAATCGAACTAGTCCTGTCCGTCTGTCCGTGTGTCCGTCTGTTGCAACGCAATCTTGTCTGGTTTTCTTCTCGACATACGCCTCGCAACGATATTATCGACGATCGTCTTACAGCTCTGTTATTCAAGTTAACATTATATGTATATAGTGCTGAGCAGAACTGCCGCCAATCGCGCGTATCTGCGTCCAATGTATGTATTTGCATTGGTCGAAGGGTATTTTACTGAGGGGAGCTCTCGACAGTAGCTTTTGTTCTTGTTTTTTCTGCTGTGGTTTCTCCCGTTACCAGAAGAAGCCAGCGGCAAAGTTGACAGCTGGCTGTGTAAACATGTGTGTCGAACAGCGCAGCGAAAGCGATTATGGCAATCGATGCGTTGAGGCAACTCGATTATTGTACATGATTTAGAGTTGCGTATCGATGAATGTGCTATGATTATGTAGTTAGTCTACGTACTTTAGAGTGATTTGCGAGGGATTAAATTACAATCAAAACAAACATAACCACAATTCCAGCCACACACTATCTCTCTCTGCCTCTCTTTGTTTTTGTGCCTTTACCTGCGCTTTAAGCGCTCTGCGTATGCCGCTTTAATGGCCACGCTCCGATGCGTTCACTTCTTAATATTTCCCCAGTGTCTGCTTGAGCCGCATGAAAGAGCCAAATCAAATAATGGTCGACGTTTAACGTTGCGTGCTCTCTTCCTCTTGCTCTCTGCATTGCATGCGTGTGTGTGCGTGTGGTACATTTGACTTGTGGGATTAGGACTCTCAGTTGGTCTTGCTGCTCTTGTGTTTTTGTTGTTGTTGCTGGATCAGACAGCGGCCCATAAAATAGGATCTAAGAGAGCGGCTAGGTTTGATTTGTTACCAGATTATGATTTGTATTTTGAGTTTCTCTTCACACATCAAGCTCAGCGCGCGTTTAGCTGGCTGCTATTTTGTTTTATGACTCTCTTGCAGCTATTGCCGTGCGCCAAAGGCGTTTGGTGTTTATGGCACAGTGGGTCAACTTACTCTGAATGTCATCTGGCATTATAGATTTTAATGAGTATTAAAAAAAGGAGGAATGTCGCATGACATAAAAATTATTTACACCGTAAAGCTTTCAAGTTTTAATCAGAATCTGGATTTACTAGTCATTTTCACTGGTCGATTTCATATTCAATTTGTTAATTGAATTAGTCTGAGATTAAAACGAATTAATAACATTTCACATTTGAGTGTCAGCAATTAGCATCTGTTAATTAAAGCTTGTTGGGCTTTAGTTGATATGTTTGCAAACACGAAAAAAGCAAGTGCATATAGGTAGATATATCCAAATAGCATGTGTTTGTATGTATATACATTTTGTGTGTATGTTTGTTTGTCGAACCGAACTGCGTATTTACCAATGATTGTTGTTGTTTCTTCTCCTCTCTCTTCACTTTGCAGATGCCGCTTCTGCGATTAAATCGTTAACAAATAAATATTAATTGTTATTAATGAAACCGGGTCACACTCGTCATTTCAGCTGAAATATGTGAGTGGGAAATCGTGACTTATAGGAGGCTTCTAAACTAAGCCGAAAACCGAAAAAATCTATAAGAATCAATTGTCCGATCTTGGCGCCCCGGAAACTGCACTCTTCCCATTAATTGAAAGCAAATATTCTAAAGGAAAGCCGTGAAAGTCGGCGGGAACTGCAAATGAGACGAAATGCATTCCAAAAAGCGAACCAATTGATCTCCTTAATTGTTAATCAACATTTTGTGGGAAGACACATTTTGTTTTTGGAATGGGAATAGCCACCGTTCTCTGGTGCATTCAATTCAAACTTTTCACACAGCAGGAAAATGGAAAATTGAATTCTTAGTGAACATTTTCTCCTCACCGACATTTGCATTCGCGCATTCCAAGTTCGTCTAGTCGGTGCTACTGTGCCGTGTGGGATCTATAAAAATGGCGTCCATGTGAAATACCCAGGGTAATAAATGTGCGAGAGGGAGAGAGCAAAGCACATATGAATATATAGAAGAAAATCATTTAGATGCATCGTTTGTATGCAAATCCTCAGAGGGGGTATAACAATTCCACTACGATTTGGGCAATTTGTGCAGAGCTCGCAGTCCCATTTCCATATATATCCTCAATTATTTATATTATCATGCATAATTGAAATTGATTTCGTGGCTGAAATGGATTCTCGCTCGGTCAATCAGTTGATGATGCAGTTGCGATAAGTTCAAGGAGGAACATAGTACGAACGATGCCCGCATGCCAAGTATTCCCAGGGGGCGAAGGGGCTGCCCAGTGATAGATGACAGCCCCCGATTGAGTTAAGGAACAGCTGGCAGTTCAGCGTGGAACTTGTTAGCCTGATTGATTTCTAACCAAACCGGACAGGACTGTGATTCTTAAAGAGCTTGAGGAAAAAAGAAAAAGAAATATAAACAAAAATAAACCTTAAAGCATTAGTGAAATTTGTGCGATTTGCCATTTGTCAGTGTGCCAAGGGGGGCAGGAACGAGGGCCGTCTATTTCCCTGAGTCCCGTTCAACTTTTCAATTTTGAGACGTCGGCTACTTTACGAGCAGGCTACGTAAATCCCCCGGCTGGCGCCACTGGCCCCATTCTGTCGGCAAATAATGGCAATCAAATGCCAGAGTTGCCGCATCCCCGGCATATTCCCAGTGCCCTATGTCGTATGCCGTATTCAAATGCTCTACTGCAAATTTAATAACAAATATAAATCATTTCCAGAGCTGACAGCCAAAGCAGGCCCCCAACACACACACACACACAGAAGTCAAGGCAACTCTGATCTGCAGCTCCATCTCCATCTCTGTCTGGCACTTCTCGGTTTTCTCACCTCAAGTGTGCGGACGCGGGACACTTGCGCTGTGCCCGCCAAGACGGACGCACTAATGGCCATGGGCAGACACCCATAGACGGCCATTTCTCATCTCAGCCCAGTGTGCGCATATGTGTGTGTAGGTGTGGGTTGCCCCGCGGGGCGTTACAAAAGTTCTGCTGCTGTCGTGTTAATTTTTTATCACTTTGAAATTAAAGAACAACACTTGGGAGTGAAGCCTCGTCCGTAGACGGGGGGTGGGGCAGAGGCAGAGGCTGCTGTCGCCAGTGTTTTGCTTCTTCTCGTCTTGTTTTTTTGCTGGACAGACAGCACACTTGGCCAGCCGCCGAGCTCTGGGCAAGCATAAATAATTAACTTAATGCCATGTTGGCCATAAATTAGCCATGCCCGCTGTCCCTTTGCATTTGCCCAAAGTCCTTTCACAGCGTCCTTGTTTGTTCTCCCTCTTCAACTGCTCTTTGATTAACAGCCAAGCGTGAGGGAAGGCTGGGTGGAGGGGCGTGGCTACTTGTAGCACTCGGCACTCCGACAGGCAACTTCTCAATTGCGGCCAAGTCGCAATGCCAAATGCAATTTCAAGCAAATCAATTGAAAACGCACAAATCGCAATTGCCTTTCACTAGGAACAGCTTTTCCTGCTCCTGTGTTCCTCCGCTTTTCACTACTGCATCACCCTCCGCCCCTCCACTCCTGTTTGCTTGCTCTCTTGTGCTGTTTACCCAGCCGTTCAATGGAGTTGAGATTTGTTTTGCATTGACCGCAAATTTCAATACAATTTTGCGGCCGTAGTCCGATTGACTGCCTTTTGTGCACCAGCAACCCCACGCACAGTGGGCTTAAGAGTAAGAGGTAGCTTTAATGTGAAAAATACACAAAAAATACCAAAAGGAACCGTTTTAGGACTATCAAAGTAGTTATACACAATAAGTTTGTAATTAAATAAAGTAAATAAATAATTGAAGGATTTAAATAAAATTAAATCAAGTACTTAACAGTAGTAAGCAGGTTTAAACTTCACATTGGAAAATATGTCTTTACTTTGAATTTGTCAACATACTAATTTGGTAGATTAAGAGCAATCGATGTCAACATGTAATCGATCCTTTGCTGAGCAGTTACAGCAACAAGGTTGTTGCGCTTACAAGTGATCGATACTGTGTGAAATCAATCGATACCTAGCTGAGTGCAGTTGCAGTACCAGTGCTTTTTCCCATCAAATCTGATTATTTTTTTAAGTTCAAATGCGGGAAGCGGGAATTCTGGGTTTGTTTTAAATTAATTGGCTCTTTTCCGTTTTTGTAATTAGTTGACACATTTTATACAAAACCTATAAATCTATAATTATACTTTTGCTAACTAGCACTGAGCACGACTGAAGGCAGCCATATTGACGACCTCAGCCATAAAGTGAGAGAAGCTTGTGGACCAGTGTTGTCAACTCATCTTTTTTCCCGTCAATTCGACAACGAAATTATTGCTTTATCTTTTTTCCATAATAACTAAGCTTTTCATCTCTCATGAATGGCAACATTGTTAGAAATAGTTTACTTTTTCTGCCCACTTTTCGCGCTTTGCTGCCCACTGTGCGACAATCACAATCGCATATGCGGTCGAATCGGCATTAAAGATTTGTGTTGCGGTTTTCGCAGGGCGCCACGCCAATTCAACTTGTGTGTGTATGTGTGTGTGGCACAGTTGCTGTTGTTGTTGTTTTTGATGTTGTGTGTTGTTGTTGCTGCAGGTGGCGCAGGTGCCGCATTGGTCATGTTTGTTCAGCTGTGTCTCAATTAACTGCAGCAGTCAAGGGTTGCCCCCCAGAGGGCAGTGAGGAACATAGGTAAGGAAGAGGGGGATGGGGCAGGGAGGCAAGGGGTGACCTAATTGTGTTGACGCCATGACGCGTAATCAAAGTTTAACGCCTGCACTTTGCGGCCTAATTGAAAAGGCAAATTCGCGAATTCGTTCAGTTTGCCAAATTTGGATAATCAGCTGCACCTGCTCAAGGGAGACGCCTCCCTCCCCCTCCCCCTCCGCACTCCCTCTTTCCCACTTTAAAGTTATCACCCTTAGCTGAAGCTGTTGGCCCTGACCCACATTATCAAAGTTTTTGGCTAACAAGTTGAGAAATTCCGTTTTAATGAGATGCGCTGTGAATTCGGAACGTGCAAAGGGGCCCCATTTACAACATTATGCCGTCTCGCTGGCCCTAATGATTATGTTTCTTTCCATTGGCCCCATCAGAGGCAATTAAATTTGTTACTGTATATTGTAATTTAAGGCGCACTTGTTGGGTATAGAGGGAAGGAAGAGTAGAAGGGTGGGATGTTGCTCTATATCTATGAGCATTGCTCAAACATCATCATAAAAAACCCCGCCTACCAGTTGTGCATATGCACATCTTTGAAATTCCCCTTCAACTTCTCACTTCTTAAATAATGTTCAAAACTAAATAACACTAATATTAACTAATTAAAAACACTATAAACAACATAAAAACAATAAAAACCCCCTACACGACTGTGACGCAAATTAATGAATATTTATGCGAGCACGTAAGTTCGTTAGACTTGTGTGTCATGCACTTGCAAGCCGTTACACTGAGAGAAATGTTCTACTGTTTTTTAAAGAGTAATTTTAAATTTAATTAAGTTATTATTTCAATTTTAATCTATTTTTTATTTAACATTAAATTGAAGTATTTATTTTAAATGTTTCTTTTAATAAAATTAATTATTTTATGACTTTAAAACTATTATCACTAAATTTGTTTATATTTTTCATTGATTCATTTGATATCTGTCTTTCTTTGCACCTTTATAAATTGTACTCTAGTTTTCTCGCGGTGCATGCAAGTTGCGCATAGCGAGGCGCGGCGTCCTCTTGACATCTCGCTGACCTCGCCAACCCTTGACACGCCTCCTGTGTCGCCCATCACACCAGCTGTCACGAACATAAACTTTCGTTGTCGTTGACGTTGTCTCCCTCCCCCGCTCACCCCTCTCAGTCCTCTACCCCCACTCAGCTTGTCGCTGTCTGTGCGCGCCCACCCGAACTTTGCATATGATTACACGAAATTTGCATCACATTATTTCATGTCTGGCCGGAGCTGGACCTGCACCTGGTCGAGCAGAGCGTCGTGCACACGTGGCACAGCATACAAATGACGCTTGCAATATTGATAAGACGACGAGGGCGCTCTTAAGTAACGCCAACCGTTTTGGCGCTGCCGATAAATTGTCGATTTCACGGGTTAAACCGGACAGGAGCTGACCACAATTGATGGACTTCGTCTTGTTTAAGGGGGAGAGGGGACACAGTTGCTCAAACTATTTTATCGCCCACGCACGCAACACATGGAAATGAATACTTCGATGAGTTCCAGGTATTCCATTTTCTTGGCATAGTTTATGATGCGGATCTTGCTTAAATAAATCGTTGCGTAAACCGTAATCATAAAATCGAATAAATATTGTAATCCATATAATTTCACATAATGTTATTTTATTTGAGAAGGCAGAATTATATTTACGTTAACCCTGAGTAATTTTAAATCTATGTTATGTTAACGTGTAATCGATATGTTAATAATGCTAAATATAAATGTTAAAGCGATGTTATATATTTTAAAAATAGCTTATCGATGTGCGGAAACTAACTAAAAGAATGTTAGAATTAAGCCAATGCTATGTTAACATGTGATTGTAAGTCGATATTATCCTTCACGCTGTTTAAGTTAATCCTCTGTTTAAGCAATGTTATGTTAACATGTAACAGTTAATCGATATGCTGATCCTGCCCATCGGCCTGCTGCAATATGAACTTCAGTTCGATACTTCTTAAATTTGCACTCGATTTTTTGTAAGCTTTCAAAATACAATCAATTTATTTCAATTCGCGCACATACACAGGCACTTAGCGTACCCATGTGTGCATTGTGTGTGTGTTTGTGTGGAAGTGTGTAAATCCCTACTTTAAAGTTGTAAATAATGCAGTGACTGCAACTGCGGCTCAAGGTGCCCAAATGCAAAACATTCTCGACTCGACTCGCATCAGAGAATGGGGCAGGAGGAAGGGAGAGGGGGGAAGGGATAGGGGGTAAGGAGAGCAGTGTTCTGAGCTGGCGGCACATTTTAATTCATGCAAGTGGAGCAAACATACACACAGTAGTTGCCCAAGAGAGCTGAGGAGAGAGAAGGGAAGTGGAGCGCACTTGACGCGCCGCTGAAGGATGTGAGAAAGGAGGGCACTCTGTGCGCCCACTTGGGACAGGATTTATTGCCGTTTTCGGCTACAGCTCGAAATTGAAAAGCAAACAAGCCGCTAACAAGGTGAAGCTGAGGCAGGAGGAGGTAGAAGACGAAGCAGAAGCAGCAACCGAAGCCGAAGCTTTTCACAGTTTGCATCACTTGTGTGTTGTTGCTCCTCGCGAGGCACTTCAATCTAAATTTGAAGTTTTTCCGACTCAACTCGACTCGTCGCGATTCGATTCGATTTTTCGTACGTGCTCGATAATCCTCAGAGTCGCGTCGTCACACTCACTCACTCTGGTCGTGCCACCAAAGCCAACGGGAAAGCCAAAGGACACGGGGCAACTCCTTGGCGCTTATCGCAACATTTTTGATTTCTCACGTATACGTTATGGCTTTGTATTTGTGCCTTGTGCGCATTTGTATTTTATTTGTTTGTGTGCGTCTGAGTCTGTATTTGTATTTGTATTTGTATTCGTATTTGTACTCAACGCCATTAAATATCCGAGTGGCATGCAACATTTTTCTTAGTGTGCTCTGCGGCTCTAGACAGCCTGATGTCCATTTCTAACCTCACCTTTCTCCCTCCCACACTCGTGCTCTATTTATTTCCCTCCTCGGACTTGCAGCAGACAGACAGACAAAGATATATTTATTCGATTGAATTGCGTTCGCAGAAGCACTTGGAATTTTCTTATTAATTTTCTGGACAGAGTGTGGAAATTGCAAACGGGACTCTTATATGACATAATAAAATATCCTGCACACCAACTAGCAGTTAACAACATACTAGTTGGCAACGCTTAACAGCATACTAGTTGGAAACGTTAAAAAACTATCGATTGCAATCGATACTCAACTGAAGTATTAATGTACTGCACCAGCAGCTTAAAATTAGCTGCACACTAGTTGGCTGCGCTTGATAGCTATCGATAGCGCCAATCGATACACTGTTGCAGTACTGATAAGCCAGCCATTTTGCAAACTGATCGCCGTCGTAGTAGCGTCTTGCACAAAGTATTCAATTTTAAATAACTTCACAATTGTAAAGTTGTAAAGAAGAGAAATTGCAAGAGTCGAGAAAGAAGAAATAAACAGACAAAGGAGAGATTGTCGCATAAGCAGTTCACAGCTGCTGTTGGGAAATAACTCTGCTGCAGACCTGACCTCGTCCGACATTGCGGGAAAACTTAAAGGAAGAAAGGATAGAGATAGAGAGGAAAAATTAAATGTAAGAAGGAAAATCAGTTGCTACGAAAGCAAAGGGGAGACAGTGTTGTTGTTGCACGGGTAAATATGTACAGCATATTCTATTGCAAGCACTTAGACGCACATTTTCAAGGTTCTGCAGATGTTTTCATCCTTTATCCTTTCGCCCGCATCTCCTGCCACACATAACTTGATACATCGCAAGTGCAGCAAAGTTTTTATTTATGGATGTGTTTTGCAGTGCGATAAAAACAAGTTACGCAAAAGGCACGTTCGCAGCATTTCAGGCAGCACTGTAAGCCCCCATTCCACTCCTTTATTCGAGCGTAAAACCTGTGAATGCATTAACTGGTTAAACATGGTATTATATGGCTCAACAAGCGATAGAGGGGGGTCGGGGGGACTCTGTAGACCTTTTTGTTTGCTGCCAAATTGGGCAGGCCATAAAATATTGGCAAATTTATGGCACAATCGCGGATTATTCAGTTATCAAAGCGGGTCTACCTCCTCCGCCTACCCTTATTCTACACATACGAAAAGAAGTGTTCGTCTGTGAAAGACTAGAAAAAGCAAGCAAAGAGAGAGAGGGGAATACACACCACGAATTGGGAAAACAAAGGAACAAATAAATTGGCAGAGAGACCAAGTTTGCTCCTATTAAAAAACACAACAAACGCAAAAGTTACACAAAAGCAAACTTTTCTTTCTATTTGCAAGTTGTGAACGATGCTTAGCTAGTCTAGCTAGAGGCGGGTATGCACGACGCCCGATTAACTGAAGAAGAACTAAGGTAATCACAATTCAAATTAAGTTTTACTTTAAGAACGTGTATTTCGTTATTTATTGAATGGTTACAAATATTACTAAGTCTGCTATACCCGTTAGTCCAGTCTAAAGAGTATTCTCGCCTTTTTGTCCACTATGTTATTTTAGGAAAACTTGTGCCCACGTCTTAGCTGCCTTGTTTCGGTTTCAGTTCGCTCGCTAGCGTGAGTTCTCCTTGGGTAGGACCACCACTGGGTGGGCAAGGAGCTCCACTGTGTGGGTGAGACCTCCACTCTGGTTAGTTCTCTGACATTGTGGGGGGGCAGCCAAGCGTAAATTCGCTTCGACATACATAAGTTTAAATGATTTGCGCATAGAAAAGGTTCAAAGCAGCTAAAGTCAGCGTCCAATTCATTATAATGACATCAACGTTTGGCCCTTTTCTTCTCCTTCTCATGCTGCCCCAACATAATTGAGATTTAATGGGAAAGGCTAGACAAGTTTCGCTTTCCTTCTTTCGTTCTCGTTTTCAATTCATCTCGCTGCGGGCTCATTGGCCATTTTCTATTTTCCATTTTCAGCTGAATTTGTGAGTGCGTAGCCAGAAAAAAGTGTAAAACTCTTAAAATGAAATGAATTTAACTAGTCGAATCCGATTATTCTGTGCAAGCGCCCGCAGAGTTGCTCCCTTTGTGTCCCCCATAAAAGGCTGAGCGCGGAGCGGCCCAAGGAAATGGCGATGGCAATGGCGAATGGCAAAAAAGCGCTGGCGGAAAATTGAAATTGCACACGAAGCGCGAAACAAAAGGCGAGTCTCTGGCAGCAAATTTAGGAATCATTTGCTATCCCCGGGACAAAAGCGTACAAAAAACAGGCAACAGCAGTAGCGACAGCAGCACAACAGGCAACAACAACATTGACAACAAGTGCAACACGAAAAAACACGAACGAACATGCAGGCCCATTGTGTACAGCAGGCACTGTAGGTGTTTTTCCATTTTTGTGGGCAGTGCTAGCGATGCAATCTAAAACTGAAGCTGGAGCTGAAGCTGCAACTCGACAATAACCTGCGGCAATTGCAACCGAGTCCGATAAAGAGACACTCGGTTAATTATCTTTTTGTGGCAGTTGCCACGTGCAGCAGCAGCAGCAGAAGCAACCAAATGCACAAGTCTTTTTATTTCCAGCAATTTTCCTCTGTTTTCCCAATATCCACAGTTATAAAATGACCAAAATGGACCCCCTTACAGCCAGAAATTGCCCGTTTTCGTTTAAGCAAAAACGGAGAAAGAGGGAGAAAAAGAGTGAGAGTTAGAAAGGCAGAGGAAGTGGACAAAAAACTAAAGCTTGAAAGAACTAAGAAAAGTGGTGGCTTCAGGTCGATACCACAAACATCGATAACAACTAATTGGAGTCAGCTTACGGCTAGAGTTGCTGCGTTGCTGTTTGTGATGCGGGCATTCCCCTACGATATTTAGCAGGGAACATATATCAATACATTAAATGCAAATACATAATAGGAATAAAAAGAGAGCGATAAGCTTAAAGCTTTCTGTTCATAGAAAAAATAGAGGCTTAAAAAGAAGTAGCCAGAATTCGGCAAATCTGACATCGGCAACAACTAATTGCAGCCAGTGCTGAGCTTTTTAATAAAATACGAATGCAGCGAACATATTTCCATGCATTCAATGCAAGCATAAGAATACGAAGGAAGGGAAAAGGGAGAAACAAAACAAAAGCTTGAAACCACTAGAAACAATAGCTGCGTAAATTGATTATGCCTGAGTTCAAAGCCACAAACATCGATAACAGCTTAAAGATGCTGAATATCTCTAAAATGCTTGAACTCCCTTAAGAAAATCAGCAAGGAAAATATTAAACATTTTTGAAGCTCAATAAACTGTGTTCATATACTGCAAACCAGCGTAGAGGGAGAGAGAGAGAGTGAGAGAAGGATAAGGAGGGAGCGTCACACATACCTATGTTTGTAAATGAATATTTGCATATTGGTAATTACGATGCTAAACCCAGCATAATCCGAAGCCAGAAAGTCGCGCGTATTGCAAAACAATAAGCTAGACAAATCCAAAATTCTCTTGAACTGCGAACCACAGCGACTGCGATGGCTATGGGTAGGTGGGAAATAAAAACATTTAATTAAAATTTACCAGTACATACATGAATAATTAAAATTTAATTTCCAGCAATATATATTACTCACACAAGCGAGAACAGACAGAGACAGGGACAGGGATAGGGACGAGCGCAGACACAACCCTCGAACCCCGAAACACGGCAACTTGTCACCTAAAATTGTTGGAGGATGACGGGTGAGGGAGGGGAGGGCCCCAGGCAAACGTAAAGGTAGCAGCAGAAATGTGCAGAAAAAAAACGAAAAGAAATAAAACATTCTGTTCCCATTCAACGCTGCCGCAGGGTGTCCTCCAGCCAGAGTTGCCACCCCCCTCACGTTGCGAGTCAGTTTGTATATTTGTTGTAATAATTGTTGTTTAGCTTCATTAAAAAAGTCACAAATTCGTTTACTGGAATTTCATATGAAATTCTTTTTGTCAAAGGCAGCCAGGGTAACCAACAGGATAAGAGAGAGATGGAGAGAGAGAGGCGGAGTGAGCGAGAGAGCATGAAAAATTTATGGTGTATGGCACACAATAAAAAGGCAACAGAACACAAAGAACGAACACGAGTTAATAATGTTCTGGGGTGTGTGGAAATGTATTTTGGGTTTCTGTGGTCATAAAGAATCGGCTTGCGAACGGAACCGACTTTGGCAACGACTTTTAGCTCCAGGCGAAAATTGTGTGCCCCATAAAGGAGCAGAGGGAACAACAATGGTCCACATTATACAATGCCACTAATATGGTTATAATTTGAAATGGAAGTGATATCGTATACAGAGATGAAGTTGGCAAATAGATTCGCATTCGATTAACATAATGGAATCGATAAACATTGATATAATTACTAAATAAATAAAGAAAGTTTCACGCAATGTTGTGTAACATTTAATCAATATGCAAATGCGACACGAGGCAAATAAATAATTTAATTGATTTCATTAAGCGAGGGAAGCAGAAGGAGCAGGAACATCTGTCGATGACATCATCAGATACACGGGCGCACATCCACACAGATTCATACCCATCCATAACCATATCGATTGCGTTTTCCGCTCTCATAATTTGAGTACGTTGGAAATTGTCGCCGAGTGTCACGACAACTCATCGCTTCCTGGAGAGGCAGGAGCCTTTGCCCACACCCCCACTTCCCCTGCCTTCCTATCTCTCTGCTGCCGTGACAGCTGTCTGTGCCGGGTCCCGCTCTAACGAGATAAATTTCAGTTTGATGACAGAGTCACAGACTCGCAACTGCAAATAGCCTCCGAATGAGGCGCCAGGTACGAAGGAAGGAGCAGAGGAGGAGCACAAAAGTGACGCCAATTTGAGCATCAATTTATGAAAGAAATTTCAAAATTATGGCCCAAGCTCAAGTGCGCAAGCAGCTGCTGTCGGCATGAATTATAAAGCCATAAAATCGTCTAAACAGTGTCCCTTTTAATTTGGGCAAGTACCTTCGTCTCTCTCTCTCTCTCTCGCTCTCTCTCTGTCACTCTGCCTCCCCTTGGCCTTGTAATTGGGCCATTTTGTAATCACAATAAGCATTTAAGTTCCTTCCTTGCCATAACATAAGCCATCGACGCGGCGCAGAACTCCCGCAGCGCTCATTTAAATTACAAATTTCACATTCAAATATTTACGAGTACTCGCCGTATTCGCATTTGTAATGTATATCGAGCAAGGGGCAGGGGAAGTGGGCTGCTTTTGTTGCGCAATTTCGGATGCTTCGTCAATTCCAGAGCTGCTCTGTGCAACGGGGCGTATGGGTATCGTTCGGTGCGCTGACTTGTAACACGCAAACAAACAGTAGCGTTAACATGCCCCGCCCCCAGCTCATATGTCATCCGATTGCGGGCATGTCTTTGATGACTTACCCGTTTGCTCCTCCCCTCTACCCCTCTACATCAGTTGCTTGTCTGCTGCGGGAAGGAAGGAGGATTAGCAAATCGGAACATTTTTAATTCGTCAGCCAAGCAAAAACTTCAAGTCAAATTCAATGGAAATGCGCCGCACAATGGCAATCACTGAAGAGCTTCTTCTGCGCTTGGCAAACCGAAAGAATAATAAAATAAAATACAATGGCATATTGTTTGTATAAGGAAATATAAATAAGCATTCAATACTGTAAATATTTCTTATAAGAAAGAGAATGACAACATGCTATTTGCTTGTTATCGATAACTTTTGTTCTACATGTACTCCTTATAATTAATCTACCATCTTAAATTAACAGTCGTATTATTTTATATGTTCTGTTTATCGTAAAATACGATATATAGTTTACCCTACTCTGATTAACAAAATCAATTTCTGTATTCCTTCTGTAGTTACTAGTAATTTTATGCCATTATATTTGGTCTTTTGTCCTGCTAACTATAGTATAGCTTGCATGACCCTTTCCGAGTTCTCAGTGCTGACTACAATAGACTGTCTGTTTTTAAACTCTGTCAAACTGTGTATCCTTTACTAACACTAACCTACTAACCTACTGATTGGGTTTTACTGGGTTTTCCTCAATCCTTTGCAGCAAATCGGTTGGATCGGTCTATTCTTGTTTTTTTAATTAAGCTTAATTTTTATTCCACAATCAATTCTATATTTTAAATCTTTTTCTTTTATATTTAAATTTTACTTACTTATTTATATTCCTTTTCAATTTTCATGTACACTGTCCCAGTTGACGTTAAATAAATAAGTGCTAAGTTACTGATAACTCCTGAGCTACTGATGTCGATAACTAATATCCTTGATGTATAATCGATCTGTTAGGTTGCTAAGTTATTGATATCGGGAGCTGCTTTTCTTGATAACATCGATAACTGCTAAGTTTCTCATATTGGTATCTACAGTCTTTCGTGTATCATCGATAACTATTAGGCCACTTAGCTGCCGATATCGATAGCTGTACTTTGTTTAGCACAGATAATAACTAGACTGTTAAGTTTCTGTTATCGATAGCTGCTCTCCTTCGTAAATAATCGAGAACTGCTTAACTGATTAGTAACTGACATCGATAACTACTGCCCCTTGTGTAACTTCGATAACCGCTGAACTACTGATAGCGATATCGGCTACGCTTCGAGTAGCATCGATCAAAGGTCAGCACGTATGTTTTTTACGCAGCAAAGTTTGCCGTGTATTGCTATCGATATGTGTTAACCTTCATGTAACATCGATTACGGCTAAGTTGCACCATTTTTTACTACCAAAGTCACCGTGTCTTATCATGTTCGTGGTCAGATTTATGGCTCCAAAGAGAGTCCAAATAACCCGTGGCTCATTAAAGTTGCACTGCCAAATCCACATGAAATACTACGTGACTAACGAATGCACATAGAGCGTCAATTCTTTAGCTTCGCCTCGCACTGCTCCCCCCGTCCTTACCCGTTTCCTACTTGCCGTTATTTTTACGCTTTCCGCATTCCCGGCACACACACACACACACACACACACAGGCACATAAATGTATTTATCTAGCGCACTGTCAATTGTCGGCGAGAGGTGCCATAAAAAGTGCGAACAACATTTTAAAACTCAAACAAAGACTTCGACAGGGCAAGAGAAAGAGAAAGGAAAGAGAAAAAACGGAAATCAAACAATGAAATTTGCAATGCTTTTTGTCATTGATTCCGACGGAGAAGCCGAGCAGGGCGAGCTCTCTGTGGAAGTCGCGTAACGAGGTCAAATGGAAATCGCCGCGTTGGCATTAACTTTTGACACCCAGCATCAGCCAGCAGGGACAATAAGGGAAGAGGGTGGAAAATGGTGGGAAAAGGGGGAGCGCCCAGTGTGGCCTCAACGCCTGCTGCTGCTGCTGTTGATGCTGGGTGCTGCTTGTGCTGGGACCACACGATTAAGCAGTCAGCCATGGAAACATGACGCAACTAAACGAACAAAGCAGCAACGCTTTCCCTTTCCCGCTTTCTCTTTTCCCGGCATTAGTTCTATGCCATCCTCGAGTTGGCACCTCTTGTTGCCATTTGGCATCTGTTCCTATTCCTATTCCTATTCCTCTTCCGATTCGAGCACGTCGGCAATGAAAAATCAACTTTTCCTTAAATGCGCGCAAGCATTGCGCACTTGACGTTTGCTTTTGTATTTCCTTTCCCCATTCACAGTCGATGCCCTGAATGGATATCTCTTTCTCTCACACTCCCCTCATCATTTATTTCTCTGCCTTTTGGTTTTTCTTTTCTTTTTCCGTTTTTTGTTCCCCCAAAATGAGTTCAATTGCATTACAAAGTCACTTCTATTGAGCGATCAGCAGTAATAGCTAACAACACGACCTGGACGGTAATTGTGACTTGGACTCGGACCAGGACTGTTGTTACCTTGTGTGTGTGTGTGTCTGTGTTTGTGTGAGTGCGCCATTCACAATAACTGTTAAGTGAGTGTCAAGTTACGGTTCATTGCGAAAGTTCACATTGAAAAGTTTTCAATGTCAATTGACGGTCTCATTGTGGTTAATTGTTGCTTTGCTTTGCCACAAATGGAAGAAGTGCAAAGTGCTTGAGTAGCACCAGAAGAAGAAAAAGCTGAATTGTTTTAAGTTTTGTAGTTTATATACCCTTCCAACATTGAAAATGGTAAAAAAAGGGTATACCAACTTTGTGCAAATGTATGTTACAGGCAGAAGGAACCCTATAAAGAATATATGTACATATATTCTTAATCAGCATCAATAGTCGAGTCAATATAGCCATGTCCGTCTATCCCTCTTTCTGTTTGTCCGTCCGTTTGAAAACCTAGATCTCAGAGACTATAAAACCCAAATTTGTTATCAATATATTTAATCTAGTTTATTTAGATTTTTGGCACGCTGTGTCTGTCCGTCCGTCTGTTTGAACGTCAAGTTCTCAGCTATTATATAGTAGGAGTTAAAGACTGCAACGAAGACACGAAGGTTACTGTTAACTGTGCGCAGCTCAAGTTTATTTTAAATTCTGGATGTCACGCCGGCTGCCCACGTAAATATACGACTAATACTCGTACGTATCTGATGTGAATATCTACTCCAAGTTTTAATCAGATCGGAGAATAAACACACAAAATTTTCGAGCGTAACATCTAAAGAGGGAAGAGTTATTGCAGCCCTCTATTTTATATAGCAGGGTCTGATTTTACTATATCTATTAAAGGGTAGAGCGTATCATACAGTTAGATAATTTTTACGTCAACAAACATAGGTCGCAGGGTATCCCACTGTCGAGTGCGATCGACTGTTGCTCTTTGTTTGTGTGCTTTGCAGTATGTATTGTATTGTATGTTGAGTATGCCCTACAGTGATATACTTTCAACATGACCAAAACCCTAAAGCTGGATGTGCTAAGTAATGAATACAAACAATAACAAGGGATGTTATCGCTGCACGAAAACATGTTTTAATTGCCTGAGTATTGTGTGCAGACATTTTAAAGTGCAGCAAACATAACAAAATTATAGTTTCGATATTATTTTGTAGGCCATCGATCCTGCAATGCATAAAGTTTTTCCCAATTGGCATATTTGCGTGTATTTCCGAATGAATACACGAGCACATACGCAATTTAAAAGGACAACTCATTCGCCTGCACTGCAGCTACGCATACAAAGTATTTACATATACATGGCACAAATAAACGCAAGGATGCCTTGGATTGTTACCCCCCCCCCCCCACTGCTGCCTGGAACTGCAACTGCAACTGCAGCTCAAATATGAAATTTGCATATGGTCGTGTGCGTGTGTGTGTGTGTGTATTTGCAGTTGGCCACGCCCATTGGCCCCAACGCTTCCATCGAATCGAATGTCCATGGGAATAACTGACCGCAAGTGTGAAAATGCTTGAATTATTGAACATCTGAGCTGAGCAAAGCAACCCATCATTACTGGGCACACTGACCTGACTCACTGCCCACTCCCCCTCTCCTTTCTCCTGCTCCCACTCCCCTTCCTCCCTTTCTCTGTGTAACGTAGCCGGGACAGACACTCCAGCCAGATAACCGCAATTACACATGCACATTGAAGCGAATGCAAATGTGAATGTGAATGCCACTTGCCGTTGCTGACTGTGTGAATACATTTACCCCCTCCCCCCCGCTCTCCTTAGCCCGTCACGTATCTATGGCTTGGCCTGGCTGCGGCTCGTGCTGCGTGTTTTTCCTGAACGGATGCGTTTCTCGCGGCGGCGGCGCGCCTGTTGCGAGTGCCACTTGCCACTTGAGTTTGCCACAATTTTAATTGACATCCACATTTGGCTTTGAATGCGAATATGAATGTGCATGTGAATGCCGCTTGTGGACACAAAACGAATTCGTAATCTAAAATCTGCAACAGCAGCAGCAGCAACGCGCAAATCAGAACTCGAGGCTGGCCGAGGCTAGAGACGAGACAAGGCATCAAATTCAACATTCAAATCGCAAATTTCGCATGGCACAGTTGATAAATGGTTCGCTGCTGCTGCAGCCCAATCAGCCGCCGGGCAGGGACTTAATGAGATCTGGCATTCACATTCACATCTACAACGACATCGACATCATCCCGACATGTCACACTGCCCCCGTTTGCCCCTGCTGCTGCAGGGCCAGTTGCACAGCCAGCAGGCAAAAGCCACATGCAACAGCAGCATGCAACTCATGCATCGCATCCATTCAAAGCTAATTGATGAGCTTCGATGCAAAGATTCCATTGTGCCTGCCAAGCTGACCCAGTCAAGCTCTGCTATAAACTATAGATGCGTCACATATGCAGATACTGTAAGCACACCAAGACACACACACACACACACACACACACACGTTTGCAGTCGCCTCTGGATTGTGGAACCTCTGAGATATGTAATTCATTTGGAGCTGCCATTTCTGAACTTAAGTTAAGGATTTTAAGGATTTAGTATGCAAATAATCTTAAAAATATTGAATTTCTCATCGATAAATGCCTTTTAAGCCTTAAAATATCAAAGAGTTCAACTAGTGACTCAATAATCCAACAAATCAAACACATTTAAATAGAAATGACTTAACAGAGATAAAAACTGAAAATATGAATTATAAACATCCTTGAATTGTTATCTCAATTGCAATAGAAAATAAGTCAATAAGAAACACAATACACATAAATAAACTTATTGTATAAAGCAGTTAAAATGAATGAAAAAGACGAATAAACCTCACAGCAAAAGCGAAGTTTATCCGCTTTAAAAAGTCAACTTCCCACAGAGCTGAAAATGAAAATTCACGACGAGAATCCATACGGGATGTTGCAAGGGGTGTTTGAAAGGAACGAATTCGGAATAAAGTAAAATGGAGTTATGAAAGTCCTGAAAAGATCATATGGTCTTATGTGGAGAGCGATTGTAAGTGTACAGTGCAAATTCGATAGAGCTCACAGTCTATAGACTGCTTTCTGCAGTTATCACAGAGTAAATGATGGAAGAATTAAGTTGACCATCAATTGGGACTATCAACTACAATCCTAGAGAGTACTCACTGTAGCTGGCACATCTGCTGTCCGGCCTTAAAGCGAGCACCATGTTTGGGCCGAGGCTCTTAAAGTGATTTATTGTTAATCATTGCGAAGCGAATTAAAAAGGGCAATCGCTGCAAATAGGCTCAGTTTTTCGCGGCTTTTCCTTCGAATTTACGCTTTGTTTGCACTCGTTCTCCCTCTCTTTCTTCCTTACCCCATTCTCTCTCTCTCTCTCTCTCGTGCTGCCATTCATTCACGAATAAAAGCTGCAAAAAGTTGCATGCAAAAGTTCGTTCGCGTTTTTTTTCGGGGCTTTTCCAATGAAAATGCATGTAAACACACTGTCAAAGTGAATGGAAAGCGCAGGAAAAGCAATTCACAACGAATTGCCGATGCGCTTTTCCAGCTGCAGCAGCTAATAATGAGTTTCCCGACTGGGAAAACTGCAGTACCCGGGGAAGTGTAAAGTGCAAAAAGGAAAAACAATCATAAAGCGAAACAATCACAATAAATGCCGAAAATCCTTTCGGGGCAGGTTGAATGGTGAAGCCCGCAAGACCGCAAAATCCTCCATGAACGAAGTACTATTAAAGGGGCATGTCAGGAGTGTGGGGCGTGGCAATTCCAAGCCATTAGCTAATGAGAATTTTTTGGCCACATTGCGTTGACTTTTATCGTCGGCAAGTGCTGAGATAACCCTGATAAAGCCTCGGAATGGGGTATCGAGAGCCACAAAAGAAATGTTCACCTTTTGCGAGGCGAATTTAATTAATAAAAAAAGAAGGAAAGCCAAAGAAAGAAAAGAAAAGAAGGTAGTAGAACTTCAGCTGCTCCATTGAACAATCACTTACGTTGTCCTCCGTGTCGTCGTTGTCGTCGTCGATGATGGCGTCGAATGCATTTCAATTTAACGTGCTCCATAAAAACCTGATTCCTTCAACGGACCCCCCTTGCGTCACCTCTCCCTTGTCCTCTTATGTTCATTTACCTCTCCCTCTAGCTTTCCCTCTGCCTCTCCCATTTTCCACCTCTTGCCATACCTTGCACCCTTTGCACTGCTCAGCTGGCGAGTTAATCAAGGCTTCGGTAATTTCCAGAAGAGTGTGAAGTGTTGGCCGAGACTCAATGGAGTGTGTTATATGCGCTGTGCACACAGCTGGCCAGGCCCAACAACACAGGCCAGTCTACCCAGCAGTACAACCCCTTGCGGTCCCCCCTCTGCCCACTGCCCACTTCCCGCGCTTCACTTGCCACTTCATCAAACCCGCAATGAATTGCGCACAATCTTTCGACTGCGGATACGCTTACGTATGAGGTGGGAGGGCTGAATGAGGTAGCAGCAAGGCAGGGTAGTGGCTCGGCAAGAGGGTAGAGGGAAGTGTAGTGCAGGTTACTGCCAGTATTCGTCTCTGTCCGTTTGTCCGTCCTTGTCCCGCTTAAGTGTTTTATAATACTCTCTGCACAAAGCACACATCATTCATGTCCAACGCAGGCCGTAGTAATATTGCCCCAAGTCCGACCACGTACACAACTCAATACATATGAATATGTTCCCCTCACCATTCTCTTTTACCTCCCCTCTTGTCTCTCTTTCTCTCTGTGTGTCAGTCGAGCTGACAGCCTTCGCACACACACACACACACGCACTCAACTTGAGCTAATTGAAAATCAAAGCTAGCAAATTTTCCAAATCCCCCAAATCGCTAAAACGATTTACAGCTTTCCAACACTTGGATTAAGTAATACTCCAGGAATGGAATGAAGCGCGTGTTCATTGCTTACGCCATTACAATAATTTCCAAAGTTTTCTCAGTCTTCAAAAACAATTTCTTTTTTTTTTTCTTTTATTTTTTTTATTTTTCTCTTGAAGTGATTTATAATTTACGTATAAATGCAGAGTTAATTTACCGCGCTTGACTTTTAATTTTCAATTTCATTGCAAATTTATGTGACAGTCCGCAGGAGAGTGCAGTCGGCTGTGAGATACCCTGTATTTTTGTGTAAGCACTTCCAATTGCATAAATCTATTTAAACGGCGTATAAGCTCTTCTTTACTTAAGCATCGGCCTAGGTGGGGAGGGAGGGAGAGGGGGCAGCGATTGCTCCACGTTAAGATACCCTCTAATCTTTCCCAACATTCTAAATTACCCCCTATGTACGTAAGCTCTTCTCTACTTATGCTTGAGCTGTGGTCTAAGGAGGGTCAGTGGGGGGAGGTTGTAGGAGTGGAGAGGAGGAGGGGTAGTCATCTGCCAGAAAGTGTGGCAAGTGTCAGAAAACAAAACGCAGGACATGCACACGCACACAAAGCACAATTGCAACAAGCAAACCAGAGGAAGTGACAGTACCCTCCTCCCCTCCTTCCCACCCCTCTCACTCAGCTACCGCCCTCGGCTGCCCACCTGTGACACTTAACAGACAATTAAGTTGCTGACCCAAAGCGCGGACTGGGGCGGGGCACAGGAGGCGTGGCCTGTTGCAATGAGCATGCGACATTCGAAAACAATGCACGCGGACCACGCCCCCATTCCCCCGTGCCTGTCTGCTCTGTGGGCACGTCGTATTTTTCATAATTAATCCAACAACTGCCGGCGGCATTTCCGAGCGTTTTCGTTGCGTTTTGGCTCTCGCTCGCTCGACTGAAAAAGCATTTTGCCATTTCAAGACAATTTGCAAAATTGCAGGCGTTGTTTATGCGCCCCCCTCCCCCTCTGCCTTTGCACTGTGTGTGTGTGTGTTTTTTCAGGTGCTTTTTGAACGCTAAACAAAATGGAGGCCAAACTGCAATTGCTTTGCTGCAGCACAGGGGAGTAGTTACAGTGGGAGAAGGGAAGAGGGGAGGAAGAGGGGGGGAAGAGGGAAGGGAAGAGGGGGCAGGGAAAGAGAGACGGGCAGAAATCTGTAAAAAAAACTGTACAGCACTTTGGCTACGCCTTGGGCAAACCCTCTTCGTACTGCCCTCTCGCTCTCTCCTTCTCTACGTACCTCCCTCTCTCTCCTTCTCTACGTACCTCCCTCTCTCTCCACCGCTTCCCTTTGAAGTCTGCCGTTCCTCCCGCTTGCCTAATCCGCTTTTTCATGTCGGGGGTCGCCTCGTTGTCAAATTTGCAGGCAACTCTCGGCTCGTTTTCAGTTACACTTTTCACTTGGCGACACGCCCTCTTGGGTGCCAGCACGCCCCCTTTGCCCTGCCCCCCCTGCTTGAGTATAAAAAGTTTTTGATGCGCGGCATGTTTCGGGCAGTGGCAGGGGGAGACAGGGGGCGAGGTGGGGGGCAGGGCAAGTTTTGCATTGTCGCAAACTTTAATCCCGCTTAAATTATAAATGCCACATTTGGCTTCTGGATAGAAGATTCCCAGCCTATAAACGAGCATGGCATGGAAAGGGGAAGGGAGGAGGAGAGGGAGAGGAGAGGGGTGCTTGACAAGTTTATGGGTGGGTTGTCACAGATCACACAACACACAAAACCCCAAAACACTTTGTAGTAGAAGACGATGTACTAGGCTAAAGTTTACGATGCTAAGCAGGGGCGTAAGCAGGAGGGGGCCAAGTAGGAAGTGAAGGGGGGAGCACTTTGTGTGCCCCAAACTGCCGCCCCACGCTATGTAAGGCATGCCGCAATTTGTCTACTTTTTAGTTACTCCCACACCGGCTACGCCCCTGGTTAGCGAAGAGGGATTCGCTCTGCGCGATGTCCTCGACTTCAACATCAAATTGCTTTGCTCTCTCCCGCTGGACCACACGGTGCGCTGCAGCTTCAGTTCGCATGATGGATTATGACTTCTCTGCATTTCATTCGCTTGTTTCTATGTTAGCACCTCCCCCTCCCTTCACAGACCCCTCTCTAGCTACGCACCTGTGTGTCATGTCATGTCTCGCCTTCAAATCAATTAAAACTTTGCGCGTTGTCAACGCCAATTTCAACTTGCAACCTGCCACCTGTCAAATGACACACCTGGTCATATATGTATGTACATATGTGTAGCATGCGCAGTTCTCAACATGTCGCTGCATGTCCAGGCATGTTTGCTGTTGTCGCACTGACAGTTAAAGCTAATTAAACAGTTTCTACTACGCAATTCTAGTACAAAATTAACCGTTAATTTCCATGACATTTTGCCCTCAACTTCATTGTCGGGGGGGACTACCCACTCCCTTTGGCCCATCGCCCACTTTGGGTAGCTTGAAAATCGTGTTGCAACATGTCAACAATGTGACTAAAAAGTGACACAAAGTTGGGACTCCTTAGAGATAGAAAGGGAGAGAGAGAGAGAATGAGAAAGCAAGCAAGAAGGCGTCGAGGGAATTTTGTTTATTGCACCAAGTTAACCCTTAGGCAGATTGTCAGGGAATTGAGAAGGGGGTAGACGCGAGTGTAGAATAATACTATGTTGGGATTGAGAGTACTTGACTGGGAGACACCCTGTGTTTACGGATGGACAGCTAGAGATGGTAGAGATGGATAAATAGAGATGGTAACTTAACCTAACTCTTCCCTGTAGAGATGGTAATCTTAGCTATCGATAACAATAATAAACAATATATTTAAATAGCATATTGATCAATCAGTGCCATGAACACCCTGTACACTCTGTATTGAGGTGGTAATCTTAACTATCGAGAACAATAATCAAAAATAGATTTAGTATATACATTAACAAGTGATGTGCCGTCAATACAGTGTATCATAGATAGTAAACCTAGCTATCGAAAACAATAATAATCAATAGTAACAGTGACCTGTATAGAGACGATATACAATATCGATAACAATTATAAAATAACAATTACTTTAGAGTTTTAAGTAAGCATTGATCTGTTGCATGCTGTAGAACCTCGATACGGGTTGGGAATGAGTAGAATATGTCATGAAGGAGTAGATCAGAATATACTGTACACTGTGCCCCCTTAACAATTTAACAGTCCCTTCTACAAATTTACAGTTGCATCTTTATTTTTTCTGTGGTTAAACCGTTTACTCTCCGCATAATTTCCGCTCAAGTCTTCTCAGATCCTTAAGTAATATAATTTTGTATAGGGAAGCATTTGAAGTATCCCCAGTACATTTATCCAAAATTCGTTTAAGTGCAATATTTTGTTAGGGCTTTTTTTCCAGCATTTTTACAACAAAACTTTACAACACTTTTTGGCGTAATAATAATACGCCTTGGGCGCGAGTTTATTACATTTTCTTCTGCTGCTGCCGGACCAAATGAAGCTGTTGGCAAATTTGTTTAGTTTGGTTTGAGGGCAGGGAATTCTCTTCTCTCTTTTTTTCTTCCTGTTATTGTTGTTGTTGTGGTTGTTGCTTCTTGTTTAGCTGTAACCTCGTAAAAATATTACGGAGCAGTGCCCCCGGTCAAAATTTTAATTAGAGTGCGCCACGCAAACATGGCAAGGGGCCTCACATTCACATTCCCATTCAGCATCACATTCACTTACACTCCCGTTCGAATGGCAACTCATACCAGAAACTGGCACAGTCCGTGCCGTTGAGGAAGCGATACTTTACGGTCTCTGTTTCGGCACACAATGTTTATGTTTGTTTGTCATACATGGCAGAGAGTCCCCGGCGCATCGAACGGTATCCAAATAGGGCCCCCCAGCGCATTGTGCTGGAGTCTGCCTGCCGCCTGCCGTCTGCTGCCTCTGCATGCCTCTCATATGTGGACCCTGCCGGACCGTGCCGTGCTCCGTGCTCCGTGCATACTGGGCTAGTTTGGCGAGCGAGGCGTGCATTTTCCGGCTAGCGCTGTGGCCACGACTGCTGCACGCTTGCCTTGGTATATCCTGGGAGGGAGTTCGGGAGGGGTATATTAAACTAGAGAGTTTGTTAAAAATCTGGCTGATCATTCAAGCCAACTCCGGACAACAATCACTGATTAGTCCTGTAACTCTAAAAACTCGCAGATCTCTGAAACTATAAAACTTATTGTTATGAAATTTGTCATAGTGCGAGCTATATATAACCTACAACCTTAGCATGTTATAATTACAAACTAACACGTTAGTACTGTAAACTATAAATGATTATAAGATATTTGTTTAATATTGAAGTCATATCTCAGTTTTTATATCAAATATAATTTATAAAAGAAACAGAGATTGAGATTTCATTAGCATATTTCCATTTACATATGGTATATGCCAGTTTTTCTATTTCCAGAATATGCCACAGTCGCATACACCCGCCCTTTCCCACTTGTTTTTCCTTTACCAATTTTGCTTACTCCTTTTTTTGGGGGCGTATATTTATTTTCTCTCGAAAAACTGCCGAAAACTTGAATGCAAATTCGTTGGGCCTGCGGCGCTGTCGGGATCGTTCGATACAGCAGCGAAAATTCTGTTCAACTTCAGCTACTGAAGAGTTTTTTGTCGATTGCAACAATACGACAATCGATAGCTTGGCTAACTTGAATATTAAATCGGCAAGGCGCACCATAACTCGATAGTCTCAACTTGTAAACTAGTTAGATGTGGATACCCTGCAATCTATTTACAGCTATGGCAATAAACTAGAGAAGAACAAACAAGCTGCAGGCGAGGCATGCTTAAGTAAAGCCGATTTGTGTTGGAGTGGGCGAAGGTATTTGAGATTTCTAAAATACTTCATATGCATAAGGTGTACAAGCATCTGTATACCAAATTAAAGCCTTGTTGCTTTTCAGGATCCCGAGATATTAACGTATCAAGCATTAAGCCTGAGTAAACAGGGACAGGAAAAGTGAGAAATGTAAGCCGAAAATTCAAATTCAAGCTAAAAAACAGAACTGCAAGCAATGTGCTTATAAAAACAGTAACAGTGGAGCATTGTTTATCCTAAGTTCCTAACCCACTGACCGTGAACAGTTCGAGAGTGCCCCTCTTCACGATTATATCAAAAGGAAATCGGTTTTGTTTGCTTTCCTTTTTTGGGGATTATGAAAGTCAAATAGAAAACTTGGCAAAAATGTTCGTGTTTTTCTTAAAAGTTTTTCAAAGCATACGGTAACTTAACTGTTCCCAGTATGCTGGGGGAGCTAGAATAGCGGGAACACTGCGCAGACTCGCCACATGCAGCATCCACAGCAGCAGCAGCAGATGAGCCTCTGCCTGAGACTCGCATCAGTTGCGCGTTGGACACTCGACGGAACAGTTCGCCACTAACGGGAAATGTGTTCGCTTTGGTACGGGAAACAAACAGAGGCGCCTCTGGTGTAGCTTCGTTTCGATTCTCCGATTCCAGTTGTGACTCACGCCGTGCCCGTGTGCGACTCTCAGGTGTTTCTCAGCTGTATTTGGCGCCAAGTTGGCCATTTCTGCGGCGCGCAGAGACAAATTATTTATCTTGTGTCAAGTGCTGCGAACACATTGCCCCGCCCCCCTCCCTACGGCTCGATCTAAACTTGTGTTGGTCTGGTGGGTGCCGTGTGGCGCCGTCTGCGGAGTACTTAGCCAAACAGTCGGCGGAGGCACCTCCAGAGAGACTGCTCCTGCTCCAGCTTCTGCTTCACTGACTGTTGTTATTGTTCTTTTTGTTGTTGTTGTTGTCGTCGCGCGGCTCCCCCAATCGGATGACATTATCTGCGGCCCGCGGGAAATATATCTGTGTCTGTGCGCGTCGCTCTGTGTGTGTTTGCGTGTGTGTGTGCGGCGAAAGTGTCGTCTATGTGTAGCGTCTACCGCGAGACAGACTCAAATTAAAAGCGCGAGCAAAGTCTTCGCACCTCGGGCCACCCTCCATCGCTGGGTTACGTGCCCCCTCGCACCCTCTCTGCTCTCATGCATCTTTAATCAGCCCTGATGAATTCGGTGAATGTGCAAATGTTTTGCAGCGCATGAATAACGCATTGAATAAGCACTTGCAGGCATTTGTCAGCTTGGGAAAAACGGGAAAAACGAGCGAGAAAAGTGAAAATTAAAGTTAAATGCTGCCGACGCGATAGACGCGACAATTGAGATAAATGCGACGCAATTAAAGCGACAATCCCCACTTCTCGACCCCATCACGCTGGATTTGGCGGCAATTGTCCACAGGCAACGCGACACCGAATCAAATTGAAGTCGTAAATCGAACTTGAACCCCGGTAAAGCTACTGCAATATAATTCTTATTTATAAGTACTTAAGGGGAACGAAATTTGTATTTATCATGTATTAAAAGGTTAATTACACATTGCACAACCCACGAAGAATTTCCCTAATATGCTTATTTGAATTTCATAAAAACTGTAGCATACTTTTTCGAGCAAATAATTTTGAAGTCTTATAATTTAATTATTTTACAAGACACTGTGTTTGTTTATATAATTTATACACTATATAAATAAAGTTATTAATCCTGCGTATTCTTATACTCCTAATGGTAATTCCAATTGAATGCTGATCATACAATTCCTGCCCAACTTAACATGCATTTCTCTGCTTAGTTGCACACAAAGTGCTACATAATTTTTGAAGCAAGTTTGCCTTTTATATTGTTCCTTATTATTTGTTTAGTCATAACTCTTAAATATGCAATCTTATTAGAGCAAGTCCTTTCATGCTGTTTTTACCTCATAATCGCATAAGCTATAGCATACTTATTGGGGCAGTGTCAAAATATTTAAGCTCTAGTTGAGAAATAATGCCACTGCAAGTCTCCCCTGTCTACTTTGCATTTCCCACCCTTATCACATAACTGTTCTCCCCCATTTCCACTCGATCTGCATCAGTAGCTCCCCATCCCCTTTGCATGAGTTATTAGAGTAAGCCTCTTAACTGCAATATTAGCTCTATTTGAATTGCACAACACTTTTGTTTATTTGCTGTTGTATTTGCATTAAATATCAAGACATAAATTGCGATTACACTTGTGGGCAAAAGTAATCGCACGACTCGGACTTTGGCTTGGACTTACAGTCTCTGGTAATCAGTTTGAATTACAGATTGAATGAAATATTTCTGTAACTTAATTAACTGGGAAAATTGGAAATCACCTTAATTATTTACTCGAGGACCCGCCAGGCAAATTCAATTCCCCTCACACACATAAACATATGGATGTATATAGGTGTGTGTGTGTGTATGTATTATAGGTGGAAGAGGAAGAATTCCCTCGGGTGGTGCGGTAAACGAAAATGGATGCTTGTAATTGCGTCTGATTTATCTCAATCTCATTGCCGACAACTTAAGGCGCCAACGAAAGCTGGGGAAGTTACGAAGGAGAGAAAGAGAGAGAGAGAGGGGCAGGGGTAGAGCCCGCGTCAGCTGAAGTTTGACAGAATAAAACTAATTTAGATCAATTATGACCAAAGTGTTTATGCCGCTGCTTATTGATGTACCGCAATTTGGTCGAAATTGCTCAAGAGGAATCCTCTTTAAAGGTAACTGTGGGTCAGCAACAAAGGCACAACAAATTGAGGGGTGTGTAGAGGAACCCCAACTGAATTTTCGAATCATGAATATATGCCGAGGCTTTTCCCGAACTAACTCTAAACTGTTTGTTATGTATGCAGGCCAAAAAGAACCTTTTGGCCATTTGCTTTTTTCCCCCTTTTGGTCGACCACATTGCGGACAACGTAGTAGAAAACTTTTACGGTTTACCGTTATATATGCACATTATATTATTACCGACATACTACGAGCATAACTACACATGATTACGGGCTGGCCCAACACCCCAGCCCCTCAACACTCGTTTCGGATTCCCCAAAGACAGGCCGCACCATTTTTGCGCTTCATTTGAGGAGGATAACCGCAAGAAGAAGTTTACGACAAACTTTCGTACCTTTGACTTTGGCACCGCACATAAAAAAAAGCGTGCCCAACTTTGATTTAAATTGAAGATGATAACAAATAAAGGAAACCGATTATTAAATATACTACACTGAATGTTGGAAAACTGTTGAGTTAACCAAAACTGAAATCAGGGAATCGAATGATATGATGAGAATACTAAATAGTATTGTTATTTCCTAGAGTTTGGCGTTAAAACTATTTTAATAACAATTTTTATACGAATTAACTTGCTTTATAAAATTGAATCAATCTTTTTGTAAGGAAACAATAAATGTTAAATTAATTTAGAGGCATATCTGTCAAATTTCATATCACCAAAGAATATTGAATGACGTTTAATAAAATTACGTTGCAAGTTGAGAGAACTTTAGCAATTTTAAAGATTTCTAAACGGAAATCCATAAAGAAATGAATGCAAAGAATCCAAAGGAAATCAAATGATTTTCCATAAAGATATCGTAAGCAATTAAAAATTACTCATGCCACATTCACAATCCTTGCTTATCAGTTTAATTTATTTATTCAGCAAATTTTACTGGTATTTTATTATTTGTATAATTTTCTTCGGTATTCAATTTCCTTTAACGATAAAACGAAAAACAAAACTCTTCGGCGCGCAAACAAAAGAAATTTATTGATTTAAACTAAACCATTTAATAGCTACCAGTAAAAACTCTTTTGTTTTGCCCCATTCACCCATTCTCCTCCTTTCCTTCTCCCGATCCATTTTTTTTCGGTTTATCTGGTTTCTTTGCCCATTGAATTTCGCCATTTTTGTGCACAACAATCTAATACAGCATAAAAATGCTTTTATGTTTATAATTGAACTTTTGTGAAGTTTGTTTCGATGCTAAAAAAAAGTTATTCCCGTGTTTGCAATTTATGTGCTGCCCTCCCTCTTCTCCTCCCTCTCTCCGCGTCTCTCTCTCTCTATTATTTTTTAAATTAATTGGCTAGCATTTGTGAAACAATTTCCGGTCAGGAATTCCAACTGCATCTCGAAGCAACAAGGGCAACATACGCGTGCTGCAAGTGCAAAAAGGTGGAAGGGCGGAGGGCGTGGCAAAGAGTGGGTGGAGGGGTGTAGTGGGAATACCATTGGAATTCTCGCATATATATTTGAAATTTGCAACTCATATGCACAAACAGATGGGCAGATGGGCGGGGAGGGAGGTGGAGGATGCGAGGACAGTGCTGGTTAGGTCGGTAAGGCCGTGCGACGTGGTGTAGGCCATTTTGACGCTACGTTGAACGTGTGTGCAGTCGCCCTGATGCGATTTGACATGCATCGACTGGCTAAAATTTATGGAATTCCAAATGTTGACACAAACGCAAATAATTTAAATGCCAAGCGAGCAGAACTGACGAGAAACAGTCGACTCTATTCTCTCCCTCTCTCTTTCTATCTCTCTCTCTTACTCCGCTCTACCCTGCTCGCTTTGTGCGGACGTGCGGCAACTCTCTTTGAGCCCTCAGCTTGCAGTGGATTTCACACGGTACACGGTGCAACTCGAGTGGGCCCATTTTCACCTGCAATCGGAGCAGGAGAAGGAGGAGGATCTGCAACATGCTGGCAGTTCGCACACACATACACACTCTAGCACGCTGCGTCTGTATTTGCATTTGCATTCGCATTTGTTTTTCTTGCTGCCTCGCCTGAATAAATTATCCTGGCGCGCTCTGCTCTGCTTGCGAGTATACGAACGTATTTCAATATTGTCGGATTGGGCTTAAAGCAAAAGCCAAAACGTGCAGGTTGTGCGGAATCGTGCAACATATTTCAGTTACATGCACTATGTACAATATACTTGTGCTGTCACTCAATGCGAGGCAGCACTGTATGTAATCAAATTGCTCATTTATCCGGACTGTTTGCTTGCGAAAAATGCAGCTCAGTAAAAAATTGCAGTAAGCTACGGATAACGGATAACGATGGTTTGCACCTACTGCTTCTATGTTGTTGTTTTCTTTTAGTATTCGCGAATAGTGTTTACTTGTTTATTACTGCGTGCATGCAATTTATGTTTTTATATGTTAATTAACAAACCTGGGGTTACACTGTTGTTGCTTTGTTGAGCTGCTCAGTATCACTGAACGCGATAGTTTAAACAATTCAATAATTCGCACTCACAAACTAAACACGAAAGTTGCAGTATTATCGATAACTGATAACGCTTTCATTAGCTGTCTGCTATGTTACGGATCGCTGCATTTCTACTGAACACGGTAGTTGCAGTATTTCAGTATTTTCATTTATGATATCGATTGCTTGCGCTGGCTTGCACAACGTCATGTTGCTGCTCTCTTTATAGCGTTTTCTTTGCCACTCTCATTAGCACAGTACTTTAACTGGCTGCCTCTGCACACCACACCCACAAACTAAACACGAAAGTTGCAGTATTTTCGATAACAAGTCGATTAGTTACGTTTTCATTAGCTGTCTGCTATGTAACGGAACTCCCTACCCACGCTCTCACTCTCTCCTCGTATACTACTGAACATGATAGTTCTAGTATTTAGATTTTAAATATCGATTGCTGCCTTTTTACTCTTCTTGCCACTCTCATTAGCACAGTACACGGTAGTTGCATTAGTTTGGCCAACGGATAACGATTGCTTGTACCTGTTTGTTATTGTTTGCATTGTTATTGTTTTTGCCACCGTCTTCCTGTTGCGCACTCGACCAGGGCCAGCCCCACAAAAGGCCACCGCGAAGTGGCGCTACTTGGCAATCACGGCTTTCCGTTATCCCCCTTCATTGTATTCAGATTTCTTTATCCCTTCTAATACCAACCCGCTTTCATAATGTCTCGAGCTTATTGTCCCCCTCCCCCTCCCTTGGCCAGAGCCTGCCTTCGGGTTCCCTTCGTCGTGTTCGGTTTATGGTTCATGTTTATGTCTTCTTTATCTAAATCATCCAACTGTGTAAATATTTGCCTCGCTTCCTGCATTCCATCCTCGTTATCCTTAAATCGTGCGTGCGAAGCTCGACAAAGCGAGCGACGAGCGTCGAGCGAGCACGAGTGCACGGGGAACTTCTTGGCAAATGAAGAAGGCGTCGTCCCCTCCTCACTATCTCCACTAACTAATCCTCCACCTTCTCTGGGCAGGCAACCCACCAGACGGCGCAGTAGACAACCCACTAACCCAGCCACCGAGCGGGACTTTATTCTGGGTTAAATTTTGCATATAAAAGACAAAGCTGCTGCGACTGTCGTCTTTTCCATCGCACAGTGGGGCGAGGGCGATAACAACATGTGACACTGAAAGAAGTTATAGAATATATACTGTTATATAAACCGTTCTACTAATGATAAGAAAGATCTGTTTTATTTTCATTAATAATTTATTATCTTTGTACCCCCTTTAAATCTCCTACAATATTCTTTCTCCAGAATCTTCACGCTACAATTAAAGATCCATTTTATATTGCAATTCCTTGTCAATTTCATTCGGCAAACATAAACCTCACATTATGATAGCACTAGGGAATGTGGAATGAGAAAGAAGGGAAAAAGTATTGCGTTTGTTTGCGTCGACAACCTGGGAAATTGCTCTAGCAAACAGAGGTAAAGTGGAAAAGTTGCAAGGCAAACAAACAAGCGGGGCATGTGAACCACTGTGCACAGTTCCAACAGTTCCAACGGTAAACAATAATCGCAGCATTAATCTGAAAATGCGCACAAATCCGTCAACCTCAGAGCGCCATCGACAGAAGGAGGTAAAGAGGGGAGAATGGGAAAGCTGGAGAAGGAGGAAAAGAGGGGACAACAAAAGCGAAAGCCCAACAATGACAAAGAACATTGGCAGAGAGATTGTCAGGCCCGCGCCATCATTAATTCTAAGAACTTGGCCCGTTGCCACGCCCCCTTTGTACCACTTCCACGCTCTCAGTCCTCGTGCTCTGTCTCTCTCTTTCTTCCTGTCACACGTTTATCCTTTGGTCGATTTTTCAGGTAGTTTAACCGAACTTAAATACCCAATAAATAGCGCAGTTTCCCCAGTAGAAGTGGGCATTGTAATAGGTGGGCGTGGCACCGAATATTTCACGTCATCATAAAAGGCAATTAGGCGGCATGACGAATAGGTTTATTGCTCCGAAAATTGTATTATCTATTATTTCATGCTTATGTTGTGTGATACTCCCTCCCTCTCCCTCTCTGTCTGTCTGCAAATTAATGGGGCGTGGCAACAATCATCCAGCTCTCGGTTCGGCTCGGTTCAAAACGGAATTGCAATCAGTATTCAAAATCGCAAATTGGGTCACGTGGAAAATGAGCGGGAAAATTAGCAGTGATAATATACGTTGACTGGGAAATAGAATAAGTAAAGGAAAAATATGTAATGTACTGCGCAAAATTGATATAGACATGGTTTTTATAGAGTAAATAGGTTTTCAAGTGTTGATGTCATAGAATATATGTTACTAGGTCGGTTTGACCAGTTCTAAATTCAAAATTAAGTATAACTTAGGAGAATATGCTTACCAAATTACACCAGCTTAAATAATATAATATAATTTTAAAATAAAACACTCTGGGTTTATATACATAGAGTTAATTACTAGAATGTCGCCAGTCCATTGTTATATAGATTCAGCCAAGAAACGCTTACCTACCACGTTTTAGAAACTAAAATTAGGTATTTACTGATCAAATTAATTAATTGATAGTAATGAATCTTTCATTAAATATAATGAGTCGATCTGGGCAATTCTAGTTTACCACAAAGGATAGTTCGCCTGCCAACTTTTAGAATCGTTGGTTAGCTATTCACTGAGATATCATATAGAGTATATATATCTTTATATTTATAGACTGTTTTCTCATTACCTTACATATTCCCTACCAAATTGGAATACTTCAACCCAGTTCACAAACCAAATTAAAGTGTTCACTCGATATATCATGGAATATATGGTATATATAAGTAAAGCCAAGTACTCAAAACCCTTACTGTGAATGGGTTACATATTTCACTGCCAAATTGGGGTACTCCCTCCCATTGAGAGCATTTTAATGGCCCTCTGATAAAACCAATCCCATTAGAGGACCCTCGACGTGTTGAAAAATATATGTATTGATGTGTATTTGTATGTGCCATGCATATGCGGGCTATGCCCACAAACAGATGCAGATGCAACTGTATCTGTATATGTCTGTCTGTCTGTATGTATATATATAGCCCAACGTTAGCGCGAATGTGCTTGTCGTATTTGCTGACTATGAAAACGGATACTCGATTGGACACTCGACAAATGGACTAACTTGACTCCAGTGCTGACAATGGGACCAAAAGTAGAGCCTGGGGCCAGGCCAGGGCAATCAGGACTAACACTGACACCAACACGAAGCCGAGGCCGTGTTTACAGAGCTCGCTACAAACCACTTGACACGAATTGCTTTATTAAATGGCCCATTGAAAGTGATTTGATTTAAAGACTTTGCCCACTCGGCGAACACACACACACACACCCAAGTATACCATACCCCATAGACTTACCCTCAGATTTCCTCGGATAAGTAGACAGCAAATTTGGTATGTATTTTCCCTGGAAAAAAAAAGTTTAGCATGGAATTTGGCTTTTGCTTTTGCACTCGCGTCTGATGCCTCGCATTATGTTAAAATGTTCTGAAACTTTTCGCTGTAAGCTTTTCTGTACACAATTTCCGTCGCATCGCGAGCAAAAACTTGGGAAAATGGAATGTCGCCGACGCAAACTACTCGTATTATTATGTACTTACATTGATTATGCGCCTTCTTAACTTGCAGTTGCTCAGCACCGACCGAAGCGAAGGCGAAGCGAAACCAAAATGGAAGCAAAATCCAGCTTAAGCTCGCAGGAGGAACGTGCTCTCAAAAGTTCAGGTATGGCGCCCCATAAAATTATTAAAAACTTTTGAAATTTTCATCTCAGTTCAGTTCGAAACACGAGTCGAGTCCCGTTTGGGATTATCTCCAGAAATTTAATTAGAGTTTCGAAACCGTATGGTATAAACAGAGCGAAAAGCTTTCAACGGATTTAAATTGGGACGCGGCTTGTTGAATGCCAGCTGAAAGTTTGATGATTTGTTCCGAAGAATCCTGAAGAGATTAAAATTACCCGTCGGTGATGATTATGTGGAAAGTTTCTTAAGTAGCAAAGTAAACTTATGAAGCCACTTATCAAGTTTGTTATTGTCAGAGAATAACATGTTTATACTGGGAATAAAGTTATCATATATTATTGATATTTAACACTTCATAGTGCTCTGTAAATCGTAAGACATTCTGTGTAATTTCACATCAAATGAAATATTGCTTTTCAAAATTCTTCATTTGCTGATAGCATGGAAGATACTTAGTCGATCTAGTCTGTCCTAAGTAACATATTAAGTGCTACTAAGAAAATCCTAACATAAATTGTACATATAAGTAACTATGGTTCGGAATCTTTTCACTTATGTAAACTTAACATATTTTGTGAGTTTGATGTTGAGAGAGTAAGGTGTTTATACCGTGAATAAATCTATCAAATTCTATTTATCTTCAAGTCTTTATAGTGCTCTATGGAACGGATGATATGATAATGTATATTCCCATGAAATTTGATATTGTTTTTCAAGATCTTCACTTTGCTTTTCAATAAACTTTTATCTGTGCGTTCATTTGGCTGGAAAATCCTTATAATGCCTAGTCAACGGGTCTTAATGGAACAATTGAATTTGAAACGGGAACTTCAATTGTTTCCACTGGCAACTCACCCCTTACCCCTCCCCCTTCCCTCTCTTCTCACGCGGAGAACAATCAAAAATTGTGCTTGGGCGACGAAAGAAGTTCAAACAGAGTAAAATCAACTTGCGAGAGTTTTGTTTACTCACTGTGCGAATGAGAGGGGTAGACAGTGTGTACTCTGTGTGTGGGTGTGTGGTGTGTACTGACTTTGGGGGGTATTCAGAATAACCCATACCACATGTGGGCTGACCTCGTCTCCCCCTTGATGCTCACTGCTGAGCTAAGCAAACGTGAAGCGGAGGCAGCAAGCTGAGCGAGAGATGTGATGATTTTCGCAGTTGCGACTTTTTCCCGCAGTTGCGAGAGTTTTTCCCTTCGACTTTTCCTCCTTTTACCTTTTCGACTTCAGACTTGTTTGTGCAGAAGTTAAGGAAGGACATAAAGCGACGGGCATCCTGACTGCCTTGCGTCCTCGTAAAAACTGTCGTCGTCGTGCTGGCGGTTACCGATATCGAGAAGCAGGCACACACACGCTAACACACGCACACACACACACCCGCACTCTAGTAGAGTCGTGGAAAATTTAATCATAAGCACACAAGAGGATTACGTCATGTGGTGATAAGCGGCGAAAAAACACAAACTATTTGTTGTCTTCCCTCTCCTAAAACTGAAACTGAAACTGAGTCTGACTTACATGCTAGCTCATTAGGGGGTTACCCAGGAGAGAGAAGGCGCAGAGGTAGGGTAGAGGGGTGCCTTTTAAAGCCCCGACACTAAGCCCTAACGGTTGCGTGCACTACTAGATACAAGTATCCTTGGCATCTGCATAAATCCGCCAAAGGGATGCTTAGTTTTTCTTCTATGAAAATTCAATCTACACGAGACGAGACTCTCGGAGAAGTTTAAAATAACAAAGCTGACAGCGCTTCCCATCCTCTCCGCTGCCTCTCCGCCCCTCGCGCATTCGAATAAAGAAACAGACAAGATATACGCACATAAAAAAGGGATACATACGTAACGAGTAGAGGGAGTGAAGAGGGAAGAGGAGGAGGAGGAGGCAAATCTTGTGAATGTTTGATGTGCTACCCTCTCCCACTCATCTCCCCTGTCTCCTGTCGCTTGTCTCTGCGGCGTGTAAGCTCTTGGGCAGCACATTTTTTGACTAACGAGCCGCATTTTGGTAATCCGTCCCTTGGGTATTTGGTATTTGACATGGAAATGTTAAACCCGTAACCAAAACCAAATCCAGTTGGCAGACGAACAAGAAGGAGACAGCAAGGAAAGACCAAGACGGAAAGGAAGACACAGTCGCAGTCCATTCCGTAGCTCGCAAAACGATTAAACGAACCATTGGCCATCGTCATGGCATTGATGACTTTCCCCCTTGGCTATCCCCTTGACCCAATGCGAAGTGGGACTCGGGTTACCCTCTTTTTTTATTTTCTGTTTTAGCGCTTGCTTTTATTTTTTGCGATAGCCAACCCGAATTAATGCCAGGACAAGGCCTTAACACGCTGTTAGCTCGAAGGGCAGAGGGAGGGTTGCCTCCCCCAACTAAGTGAGCGCGTGTGCGGAATACTTAAGCGTGTCCGAACTATAAACTCGCACATATCGCTGTGATCCTTTTGACCTAAGTCCAACAAATGATTATATTGCACTTGCCGATGTCCTGAAAACTGATTACAAGTCATTTGCCACCGAAATCCAGAGATAATGATCCATAACTCGGAAATAAACTTGAGGCAGAAGTCTATATGGAAACATATTACTCAATTTAATGAGACCTAGTCATGTATTGTGCGTGAGAAAGAAAAAAAGAAGAACTGCAGCTCGTGTTTAGTGTAGTCCTACCAAGGTTGGGTAAGGTACTTAGCACTTTAAATAAAAAGTGTCAATGTAGGAAATGATGGAACCCACATACCAAATTGCATGTGCCTAGCACCTTTACTAACTGAGATTCATGAGTTCAAATAGTCAAACCCAATCACAAGTGTTCATCCAAACAACTTATAATAAAGAACACATTGTACCTGCAGATAGTCGACTTAACTGCCTAAATCCCTTACTGGTTACCACAATAAGTCTAAGTAACTAACAGGAGGATTAATTTTCCCACAGTTCTTATAGCAGGCTTCTTCATTTCCATAAGGTCTTCCATCTTCGAAACCCCATTTGCAACTTTGATCGATAGTATCTTTCAGCTATCGATAGCTGCTAAAATGGGCTGTCAGTTCGACGCCTTAACCCACTCAACAGGAGTGGATAAGACTTCCTTTCCCCTCTCCCTTCCCCTCCCCAGGTGCGATTTATCCTACAGAGGAATCTCTTCAATTTCCTAGGCCCGACACATATTTATTTAGGAAAAGGAAAGGCGAAAGGGAAAACGAAAAATGCGAAGCTCCGATTGCCGATTCCAATGCAGGTGCGTCGCTCTTATTAAGGGCACATAAATCATCATCTCAAGACGGCGACGTTGCACTGAACAAGGGTTCACAAGGTGCTCGAGCATAGCAGGAGAGAAGGGGGGCAGTGACAGAGGGTCGCAGGGTTGAGAGGTCGATGGAAGTTGAGGGGTCGAGGGTCGTGTTGGGGGGCAGAGCCGCATGTTAACACAAGTGTTTGCCCCACAGGCCTGCATGGGCAACAGGCGACGCAGACAAACAGAGCAACAGACAGACAAACAGACGGACAGACAGACGGAGAGACAGACAAACAGACGAACAGACGGACGAACGGACGAGGAGAGGCCCAAGCCGTTTTCCGGACAAACAAATGACCTGGAAAAGCCAAACGAAAGCAAACGCACAAAAGAAATGCGAGAGAGAAAAATACTAGCAAATATGAAAGCAAAGAAGGGAGCAGGGATTCGAAGGAGGGGAGAGCGGTATGCTGGGGGAAAAATATGGTCGCACGAAGTGCACAACAACTTGGCAAACGGAAACAATTGCAATGACTGAGCAAATGTTTAGCAGCTGTCCCCAGGGCGGAAAACCCGGTAACCTCTAACCCTGCCTTTTCCTCTCCCCCCACCCCCCGCACAATCTCTTTGACAGGAAGTTACCCAGCTCCTTATGGGGTTTATCTTTCATGCAGATTTACTTCTGTCTCTCATCGGAACTAGAAATTAAGTTCGATTTCGTTTTGCCCAGCGCAGTCGAGTGGCAAATTTCCAATTGGCCCCCAAGTTAAACAGTTTGTTGGCACTGATAGCAGGCAATTCAACCCCGTTATCCGTTAACCCCAATCCCTCTTCCTCCCCTACTCTCCACCTCTGTAATGCATACCTAGGCTAATTAGCCTAATGGCCTCTCTCGGTACATAAATTATACAAGATTACAAGGCGCCAAAAAATTTGCATTTACCTGAAAGTTTTCAAGCCCCCCCCCTCTCTCCTCCACCCCGTGGCAAACTGATAAAATTTTTGGCGTGCCTGTGTAAAGTGTACGAAAAATGATTATTATAATTATTGCTCAGTGCGCTGCGGTCGACCCTCGAATCGATAAATAAATCGACGCAAAGGGGTAAACTGGGGTAAAATGGCAATTAAAACGTTTTTAATGCAACTCAGAGGCAGAAAGCGGAAATTAATTACATAATTAGTTGAATGAACCTATAATGGGGAAGGGACAGGGGGAGGGAGGTATACAGCAGCAGGTATATGCTGCTGATCATCATTATTCGCATGCGCCTATTCGCATTTTATTCATATTTATTCAACAAATTTTACTGCAATTACCTTCAATATTTCATTTGGCTTTCTCTCTCTCTCCCCTCTCTCTCTTTCTTTCTTCATTTTCTTTTATCTTTAATCAATATGCAATTTATTGCAATTTATATTCCAATTATATATTCTACATACTGATGCTGTCAGTCGCAGTACGTGCCCCCTTTAATATATTCATTATAGTTTTCGATTTTCGTTTTCATTATTTATAACGTATTAATTAATTTTACATTATTGAACCGTTTTTCGGTAGTGTGGAAATATTGTGTACACATAACTTCACTTTCCAATATGAATAAAGATTTTCCTTCGACAAAATTTATTTTATATCTTTCTTTTCCTTTATCATAAATTGTTTATTTTCATTGCAGGTTTGACTTTGTTTTGCATGATTTAAATTTATTGAATTTTTTTAATATTTGCAAAAAAATATCTAAAAAATTTAAATTTGCCTAGTGAGACTTCGTATTAATTTTTATAGCCTTGCAGAGGGTATATTCATTTTGGCCAGGAAACTGCAACGCACCCTAGGAAACACACATAGAGGAATCGAACTAGCCCGTCAGTCCGTGTGTCCGTCTGTAGCAACGAAAACTAGTCTCTAAGTTTTTAATCTTTTTAAAACTTGGCACACATGCTGCTTATTGCCGAATACTGTAAATAAGTCGGAAAGAGCTGGATCCAGATCCAATCGGCAGAAATTAAAGTTTTTTGTGTGAAGACTTTAGAAAAAACTTAACTTACAGTGCCAATCAAAGTGAGACATAAAATACACAATCCCTTTAATTTCTGCAGCATTATATATAGCTAGTATTGAAACGATCGAAGAATATAAAAACCTGAAAGTGTATTGAATCGTCAGCATGCCAAAGTACCTTTCTTCTTTGTTTTATATCTTTGTCTTCATCGTAAATTGTTTATTTTCTTTGCAGGTTTTGACTTTGTTCTTCATTTATTAAATTTATTGAATTTATTTCTTTTATATTTGCAAAAATATATTTAAAAAATATAAATTTCCCTAGTAGGATTTCTAAACCATGTTTTTACTCGTTCTTTTTTTTTTATTCCTTATTCTTTTCGTCCTATGTTTCTATTAAACTTGCTAACTTAGTTAATTAATAATAATTTCGTTGACAATGTTTTATTTTGATTTGTGGCTTGTTCAGTCTTTAGCTAGTATTATCTTTCAAAGTCATTGTTTGTCTCGTTTCAAATTTCTTTTAATTACACTAATTTACTAAGTTAATTAACGTACACAAAAGCGCTTTTAAGCATTAGGCAAGGCTGTAATTAATCAACACCGCAAGGCAGGCCTGCAATTTATGCAGACAGACATGCTTTGTATATATTCATATATGTATATATATATATTGTTCAGTATACAATATGCAAAATATTTACACTCGTGCGTATACGTATTATTTCAGGCCTAATTTGCATCACACATACGCCCCGTTGCCAGCCAGCTTTTATATTAAATTATGCAAAATATACACACACACACACACGCACAGAGAGACATATGTGCCGAGTACATACACACACAGATACACATACACGCACACTCAGGCAGGCATATCTAGGTACAGTTTAAGGCGAAGCAGAAGTTGCTGCGGATGCGTGCGGCGTCTTGGCGACTGTGGGAAATGATGAGGCGTGTTTTGATGTGGCAATGCCAACAATTAACACAAATAGCTGACAGATGCACACACTCACACACACACACACTACATACACAGCTGTTGTAGTGACGAATGCAGCTGCTGCTTTTGCACTTAGCGTAGTTCGCCTGTTTCTGCATTTGTCAGCAATGAAATGCATAAAGTGTTCCCGTATACATATGTGTGTGAGGTGTGTGTATACGGGCATATGTGTGTGTGGGTGTGCCGGCAAAGTGCACTCACTCGGCTGACAACTGCGAACTACTTAGGCATGTTGCGCTGCTGCCACTGACAAGGCAAGACACATTCAGCATCGCAGTCGCACTCGGAAGCGACACGGGGGCGAGGTGACAAAGGTGTTAAGAAAGCCATTTTGCCTGCTAATGAGTGTCGGTGTAAGTGTGTGTGTGTGTGCCACACACTCTATATGCATATATATGTTGTGTGTGTGCGAGTTCTTGTCTTCGTCATCATCGTCGTCTTCCCTCGGCGAGGCTTGAGCTGAAGAGCAAACAAAAATGTTTTCATGTTTGGGCATGTCAACAGATTTGTCCCCAGCCTCATTCTCACTCTAACTCACTCGTTCCCCTCTCTCCCTCTCTCTTCTCATTCTCCCCCTTCAAATGTTTCTCTCTTGTGTGCCAAAGCATTTTGCTTAATTAGTTGCAAACATCAGAGCGGAGAATCCAAAAGAAATTATCCACCTCAGTTGCACGAGAAGAAGGAGCAGAAGGAGAGGAAGGAAGGAGAGGAAGGTGCAGGTAGGATAGGTCATCCGATAAGGCAGATAGACTCGACCAAGGCGAGTTAGACAGCTTGCATAATTATGCGATAAAGAGGCTGCTGTCGAAATTTTATGCCTTGTCTTTCACGTGGGATTAACGAGTTGCACCTTTTGTGGTCAACCTAAACGGGGCAGAGCGATAAGCAAATTAAGCCAAGTGAGGCATGAGACACACACGAACACCTCACACACACACACATAAGTATACAAATAAGCCATATATCTTGCCTATGATAGTTTTGTGGCTTGGGGGCATTAAAAATGTATTAACTAGCTGGTAAAATGACGAAAAGTGAAAGGATACAAGCCCAGGAGCGTAGCAGAAGGGGGTGAGCAATAAGTTAACCTATCAATCTATAACTATATCTTGATTGGGCATATATAGTGGACTATATTGGACAGGGCATTAAAAGTTTCCCACGCCCTTGGTAGACAACTTAACTAACTCTCAACTTAACCCTCTCTGCCTCTTTTGTGTCAGAAGGGATTAAACCTATTACTCTAACTCGATTTGACATAAGGGGTTTTCACGAGAAAAGAATACCAATCAATGCATATATCATCATATGTCATATGTCATCCTTAGAAACTATCAAAGAAATCTCTCGATGGATATCAATAGATGTCATGTAGTTTACCCATAAAAAACTCCCAGCTTAACCCGCTCTAACACTCCATTTTCCTTTCGTAGCAGAGCATAATATCAACCAATGCATATATTGACGCACTGGGTGAAGTCCACAAAAACTGTGAAGAACATCGAACATTACTATCGATAGATATCTCTATTTTACCAACTCAGAATTTGCCTACGCCCTTGTATAGTGTTTTATAATTAAAGCTCTTAACTTGAACCTCTCTCCCTCACCCCCTATCTTGTTCACAGAAGAAGAGGGTATACAATAACCTAACCTATCAATCAATAATTTAAACTCAATTTGACATATAATGGATTGGGGTGAACCCCCGAAAAAGTTACCTACGCCTCTGGGCAGTGTAGTCTGCTTTAAGCTCTCAAATTAATGCTCTCCTTCTTTCTCTCCCTCTCTCAATCTCTCTACCATCTCCTAACACGCAGAGAAACTCAAAATGCTGGACATCACGCGAGACAAACCCGTCAAGGTGTCCGTCAAAGTGGCCGTGCCCGTGCGGGATCATCCCAAGGTGAGTGCAAAGCGAGCTCAGCTCAGCCACACACATTGTACGACTATCTATCGTGCCCACTATCTCCCTCCCTTTCTCTCACTCTCTCTGTCTCTCTCTTTCTCAGTTCAATTTCGTTGGCAAGCTGCTGGGCCCCAAGGGCAACTCCATGAAACGCCTGCAGGAGGACACAATGTGCAAAATGGCCGTGCTCGGACGCGGCTCGATGCGCGACCGCCGGAAGGAGGAGGAGTTGCGCGCCAGCGGCGACAGTCGTTATGCCCACCTCTATGAGGATCTGCACGTGGAGATATCGACATTTGCTGCCCCGGCGGAGGCACATGCGCGCATTGCGTACGCGCTGGCGGAAGTGCGTCGGTTTCTGGTTCCGGTGAGTTGAACAAGAAGTTCTCGACCCTTTAACCACTGCCCCTCATCTCCTCGTGTTGCCTCTCTGAGCCTTGTGGTGCTGGCAACCTTTCTGGCCAATTGCTTTTGTGGGCACTTCCGCTTCCAAGCTCTTAAAGTGGCCCAACTTAGCAGCCTGCTTAAAGTTGCCCCACAGCAGATGCCGCAGCAAGAGAAGGAGTGGGAGCTAGAGCCGGAGATACCTTGGCATGCCTGGCAGCTTCAAGGCTGCACTCGTTATCGACTGCAGCTTCCGTGCTCGCCTCACCCAACTAAATTGCATTGTGCTGTAATTACATTTGCCCCCAGTCCCTGCTCCCTGCCCCCCTCGGATGCATAAACTTGCCGCTGTCGCTTGGCACGCCATCGTCGCCATTGAAGCAGGAGAAGGAGCAGGAGAAGGAGTCAGCGTTCGTTGCCTGCTGCATTACTCACTCATTCCTCTCGCCTCCCCCCCCTCCTCCCTCCTTGCTCTGACTATCCCTCGTCCACTCGAGTTGCGAAACGGCAACCGTTTACCTCTTGTCTGGCTGCCCATTTACAATTCCCACTACCCTCCCCTCAGCCACTCCACTGCTACACCTGTTCCTTCTCTTGCATCCATGCTGCACATGCCTCGCACATGCTCCACACGTCTCGCAATGATATTTTTTATTTTTATTTATTTTGTTCCTTTTCCCTTTTTTGTTGTTCCTTGCCACCTCAGCTGCAGCAGGAGGAGCAGGTGCAGCAACTTACATACGTCTGAAATTGCAGTCATATCTGTCTTCTTTTATAACTCTCGAGCTGCAGCAGCAGCTTCCATCACAAACGGACAGCAGCAGCATCAGCAGCAGCAGCCGCAGGGTCCGTTTTCACAGCTGCACAGTTGAAGAGGCAACCCTAAAGAGCGATTCTATTTTTGGGCAAAGTTTTATAGACCTGCCTCATTTCCAGGCATCCTTTTATTTCCGGTTTTAAAAAGGAATATGTTTTTAAGGAGCTTGAACTAAAGAGAACTTTCTTTGGTTTCCCTTGAGGTTCTCTGGTTATTTAAAGAGGTCTTTAAAGATGCCCGACTTATCTGGCAACCCTTTTCTTCTTTCACGCGATTGACACCTTAACCTAAAGAAATTCCAACTTATTTTCCAAACAATCAACTCGAAAGGTTGTCGGGTAAACTTAATCAGAGATGCTTATCAGAACTCAGAACTGTCCCTACTCAGCTGACAACTGAATATGAAGTTGGAAGTTCCTTTTCCATGCCTTAATCTGCACTCAAAGTGCTCATTTGTATGTTAAAGTCAATTGTGATTTATTAAATTTATAATTACTTAGTATCCGCTTTAGCTGTCAACTTGTTTTGGGCGCTGTCAAGCAACTTTAAAGATAGACAGGCAGGCTGGCATTGCTTGAGGTGACACTCGACATGCATATCCACAATTGACAGGCCTAAAAGATGCGAAGTGCACTGTCAACTTAAGTAGAGAGAGACAGAGAGAGGGAGCTACACAAAGCTGCCAACTTGTGCGAAAGATAAGCTCAAATGGAGGCAACTTTGGGGCCAAACAACAGTTAAAGAGACAGTTAACAAGTGCAACTAATGAAAGCAAATGAAGACATGAGTGGGAAATGAGGTTGCAGCCAGTAAATGGACTTAATCCAAATCGATGGTAAAGCGTTGCCAATTGTGGGCAAAGTTTTAAGCGGGTCCAAAATTAAACCAACAGTTTAACCAATAGTTAACAAATAGTTAACCAATAAAATTGTACTATAATCTTAAGTGTGCTGCCAATTTGGCACTGGAGGGCTGCCAATTTGGCACTGGAGGGCTGCCAACTTAGCTATAAGCACTGCCACTTAATTTTCCAAGTAAACCTAACATTAAACTAACAGTTAAAGTGATGGTTAATAGTAGAACATTAAAAAACCATAGGAAGCTTTAAGAAATCTGTCAAAACGTGCTGCCAACTCAGCTATAAGGACCACGCCAACTCAGCGTTAAGCGCAAATAACTATAAATGCATTTATAAGACAAATGAAAAGTTAACTACCAATTAAACTGATTGTCAACTGAAGAAAAAATAAGAACTTAACGTTTGCACTTTGAAATTATTGACCAAACGAGTTGCCAACTACACGAGAAGTTGCTGCCATCTTCACTTAGATTACCAACTCAATTTAACAGCTAACCAGCAGTTAAACTGCTAGTTAAGCTGTAAAAAAGAGCTGACAAACGTACTGCCAACTTGTCAAGTGAAAACTAAAGCAATTTCGTTGAAGTTCCGCGTGAAACGGGCCTAAACAGGTAATTGAGTTATAAGACTTGGCTGTTGAAAGAGGCAGCGCTGTCAACATGAGGTTTACTTCCATCCCTTCTCCTCTTTAAGGTATACCTCGTACCCCCCTGCATGAGGTTGCAAACTAAGACTTCCTGGATGGCGACGTTTAGGCCTCGACCAAGAAAATCCCATAACTTGGCAAGTTATTTGCGTAACATGTGGTTACGTGGTAAAGTTGTGGTAACAGAGGGCATGTAGCGAGGGAAGGGGCGTGGAGAGGAGTGAAGGCAGCGGAAAAATCTGCGACACACCGCTGTCAAGTACATAAATTTTCTCCAGCGAGTTTTGCTGATCTGATTACAAGAAAATTTGCATGGAAATTATTTCAGTTTGCAGTTTGAAACATAAACCGTTTGGAGCTGAGTGGAAGAGCGAGAGAGAGGGGAGTGTGTGGGAGAGAGCGGTATGAGAGAAAGAGAGAGTGATGAACTAGGGGGAGTGTGTGAGAGGAGGGGAGAGGTTGTGAGTATGTGCGTCTTGTTTATGGCAGCTGCTTCCATAAAAACCGAAGGTATCGACCTGAAATCGAATGAAATTAGTAGAGGCAGCTGGCAGATATACCATATAATGTATATATCTCTATGTGCATGTGTGCCTGTGTGTCTTTACTATATCTCTCTTTGTAGATGTGTCTGTATAAATGTATCTGGGGCAGTAACTCGCTTAATGTGCCTAATGAAAAAGTATCCTCTTGGCGCAGTTGTCTTCGCCTTCATTGTCAGCCTGCAGCGCCGAATGTGCTTGGATCCTTTGGGCTCTCCACTCTCCTCGTTCATAATTGCATTAAGCACACACACACATAGACACATAGACACACTCGCACACTTGTGCAGCGCATCGCTTCAACGCGCACGCACCCTTGACAGCTCAATGGGGTGGGGCAGGGAAGGGAGTAGTCGCCGGGGGAAGGGGGGAGTGGCCTCGCAAACTTTTAATTGACATCCAATAAAATTCGCATTTATTACGCGCGCAGCCTGAATTAAATTTAATTGCTCGACGAGGCAGAATGCACTGTGCACTCTCTTTGTCTCTGCCCGTCCTCCCTGTCTCTCTCTCTCTCCCATTCGCTTGCTAATCCCTTCTCTTGCTCTCTTTCCTCGCAGGACTACCACGATGACATACGACAGGAGCAGATGTGGGAGATGCAGGCGCTCACCTCATCACCCTCCGCCAGCAGCTCCGCCGCCGCTGCAGCCGCTGCCGCTCTGGGCCACCTGGATGACTCGCAGAGTCCGCCGCATCGCAGCATGGGCGGCGGCATGGCCGACATGGACACGTCCAACGACGACAAGTCCGACAACGATGCCAGTGGCATGGACTGCCTGTCGCCGGACAAGCTCGACTGTGGTCAGTCCTGCAGCAGCAGCAGCGACACACAGCAGCAACAACAACAGCAACAGCACCAACAACAGCAACAACAACAGCAACACTCGCAGCAGCACTCACATCCGCATCCGCATTCGCACTCGCATCCGCATCACCATCAGTCGCCGCAGTCACACTTCCATCAGCTGCTGCAGACGCACGCTGGCGTCGGCGTCGGCATCGGTGGTGGCGCTGCTGCTGCGGCCGCTGCTTGTGGCGACCATCTCGCCGGGCAGGCGACAACTGCAACTGCAACGGCAGCAGCGGCACGTGAGTAGCTCCAGTAGAAAGTAATTAGCCCAGAAGTGCACCTGCCACGCCCGGAAGAGGGCGGGCAAGCAGGCAAAGTGGGGGGGGGCGGGGCAACCACAATGCAAATGAGTCGCTTGCTGCTGTGCGAATTGCAATTTTAATCCGCATTAATCGTTTCCAATTTGCAGCTCCAATCGTCATTTGCAGCCATAAATTGAATGAATATATTCATTGTATTCATTAGGGTATTCCAGTTTAACTTACAGGGTATAATAAAGGCAAGCACAGGCAGCTACAGAATCTCTCTTTCTAATTACTTAACACCTAAACTTAGTACCTGTATATTTAAGAGGATCTGCAAGTTAAGCATTCATTATGAAGCAGCTTTCACTATCTTATACCAGCCGAAACTTCCTTTATCGTATATAGTATAAATGCAACACAAGTTGTTTTCCCAATTCTTTTTCTTCCTTCGACCTATTTTCTTGCTCAGAATCCAACACAAGTTGATGTTTGTCCGCTGACTTTGTAACAGCCGGTATTTATAAAAGCAGAGACCAAATTTGGCAGGAAGACTATTGTGTGCTCAGCAGATCAGTTTATTTCAAATGTTAGCTTTCCCCCCCCCCCCCCTGCTTTAATTTTTGAACCAATGAAGGCTATATAAAAGGTACAACTTTCTGATAACATATACTAAGCGAAATCACCCAAATTATTTAGAAAGTATGAGCATAAAACCACATGCTTCTGCAGCAACAAGGCGGGAGCGAGCGCCACGTGGGACGTGCATACTCCCACAGATTCCGTGTGTCCGTATATCCGTGTCCGTCTGTTGCAACGCAAACTTGTCTGTCAGTTTTAAAGCTATCTCAATGAAACTTGGACACACATGCTTCGTATTGTTGCACGCTGTAAATAAGTTGGAACGAGCCAGATCGGACCGATATATCGTATAGCTGTCATACGAACTATCGGCCGATTTTTTTAATTTTGTCAATAAATTGCAACCAAATTAACTACATCAGACTTTTTCTAGATATATATTATGCATATAAAATTTGTTTTAAACTGGACCAATATAGCATATAACTGCCATAGGAACAATCAGCCGAAATGAAGGTTTTTGTATGTAGACCAGTCCTGATTTTAGAATTAACTTAACTTATCAATAGCAATCAAAGTTAGACATAATATTCTGGACCATTATATATATCACGAGTATAGGAACGATTGGAGGATATATGTAGGAACCTACTAGGGTATAAAACCTTAGACATGCCGAAGGTAGCCTTCGTTCTCGTTTTCTTTAGTACCTGCTTAAAATTGTTCAAATAATTAACAAACGAGTACGTTCTACAGGGTATCTTCATGTCGAGCTGAGCATTATGCGTTATCTTTAAATTTCACGCATAAACTACACTAATACTATTTCTAGTTTGTGTCAATTTAACAGTCGTGCATTTCTTATCAGTTCCTGCTTCAGTTGCGCACCATCTGCTTACAATCGGTCGAATTGTGTCTATTTGATAAATGAAACGATAATCACACTTTCTACAGGGTATCTAAAAGTCGAACAGATACTTAAGATAAACCTCCATGTTAACTATAAGTATTTCTAACTCATTCGACTTCTGTTAATTAGTTTACTCTGTATTCTTATGTAGTACAAGTTATCTACTAGGCTCTACAGGGTATCTACAAATCGAGCATTTACTTAAGACAAATATACATCCATATATCTGAACTTTTTAAGTGGCTTTCAAGCCATTGTTAACTTTACTTAATGCACTTTCTGGGTTCAGGGTATCTTCAAGTTGTGCAGCCCAGCTAACCCTTCTTTCTCTCTCTCTCTCTCCCGCTCTCTTCTGTACAGTTCACACAACAGCTATGGCAGTGGCCCTGCAGCACCAGCTGACCGCAGCCGGCATAGCTGGCGGCCTGTTGAAGCCCGCGTCCGGCGTGGGCGGCGCCATGTCCGGCCTGCAGTCGGCGCAGAGCAGCGCCGCATCGGCACTGCAGTTGGCTGGGGAAGGCGACGCCGGCACATCGACCTTGACACTGCTTGAACCCCCGGGAGCATTGCTGCATCCTGCACTGCGCAACGTGAAGGCCATCAACATAGGTGAGTGCTCTGCCCCTCCTCCTGCTGCGATGCTCGCTCGAATCAGTCACAATTCTCCTCGAATTCAGCTTCGTTTCTCCATTCTCCACTTGCAGGGGGCGGACTGGGACGCAAGCGACCGCTGCTGGGTGTACCCCGATCCGGCATGAATCCGACAAAGCGGACCGTGATGAGCCTGCTGGCGCGTGCCAAGAACTCGCAGGCATTGCACACGGTGCGTCAGCCCGTGGTGACAGCGACCAGTTTTGCCGAGTAACTAACCGACTTTAAGCCGATACAACCCTTCCCCCTCTTAGGTATATGTTCATACTATTGTACTCATCTCTCTCTCTCTCTTTTGCTTTGTTCGCTCTGCTCACACAGACCCCCTGCAGATGCTCGCCTCGCCCTTCATCATTCCGCACCACCAGAGCATGGATCAGTCGATCATAGCGCTGCCCAAGGAGAGTCTCGCCCAAGGCGTCTAACCCTGCTTCGACTTCTACGATCGTCCGACTCGAGCACCTCCAGCAGTGGATCGACTACAATTTGCCCCGCCTCCTTCTTCTAAAGACACAACACACACACACCTACACACACACAACTAAGTTAAGACCAGCAAGCGTATCTATCGAAGCTTTTTGACACAACTGTACTCAACACAACGCTGGGGATGAGAACTTAGCACAGAGAGCCTGTTCAAGTGAATTATGAATAAACGAAACGAGTATTTTTAATGCGATGTTTTATTTCGAAAACACCCAAAAAAATCAACAAAAAAAACCACCAAACTTAAGAACTTAAAAATACTTAAAAATACTTAAATAAAATTAAACAAAAACAAAAACTAAATTAGTGTCAAATTAACGAACAACTTCAATAGAATTACAATGTAAACGCAATTACTTTAAACAAATTACTTTAAATATAATTATACATACACTCGAGTACTATATACTATATACACAACCGATATATACACACTATATACACAGCAGACAGCCGAATGGAGTTTAAAGAGAATGCGATTTCTTAATCGAGAGACAGAGAAAAAGAAACGTAAGAAAGCTAAACTAAATCTAAAACACACGCCACATAAAATCGATAATAATTTTTGGAGTACTTTAAGAGCGTAAATCGAATAGAAATCGATAAAAGCACAGCCGGAGATCAGTACAAGAATAGCAAAGAGAAAGCCAGACCATTACAAAGAGTCCCCTCCCCAGCTTACTTTGCATAGAGCGACAAAGACAGAGAGAAACAGAGAGAGAGAGAGAGAATCCCAATTTCGGATTTCCGTATATCCGGATTCCATTGATCACAGCGATCCCACCGCCTTCCGCTTGTTTCATGTTGTTAGTGAAAAATGTTGTTTATATAGCGTAAATTATTCGGTTTCAGTTTGAGAAACAAACATCGAAAAAAAGCGAACAGAAGATTTCCAAGCCAGAGAACAGCTTCAGCCTCCACCCCGTAAGTTGATATTATTTTTATAGTTTCTAGTTTTATTCGATTGTTTTGAATACGAATCGATAATATGGTCTTTATATGATATATTGCACAGTAACTAGCAAAGAGTTTGGCAATGAGAAGCAGCTTTCGATACTCGAAATATTTATTCACGAATGCGTGGCGAATACTTAAATCTAAATATGCACTCGAAACGCATTCATAGCTAAGAAATAATCGCAATACGAATACGAAAATACCATTACGAATACGATAACGATAACGATAACGAATACGAAAACATACATAGAGTATTATACTATATGCATTAATGTTCAACCGTTTAATCAAAAAAGGCATATTTACAACTTACAATCGCGAATGCGAATAATCCGAATAATATTCATATTGATATTGATGTTGACCGTGAACCCCGAACCCCCAGAGAGAGCCGTGTAAAGTCCCGAACAAAAGTAGAAACCAAATTGAATACTCGTACCTACCACACAAACTACACATACTACATACTTACCTACTCTAAATGCGAATAGATCGAGAAAGTAATAAAAAATACTTGCATGTAGAACTCAAAATACGAATCGAATCGAAACGAATCGACTCGAATCAATACATGAATTAAACACGAAGCGCATAATGCGATTTAATCTATTGAATAATTATGGTAATTAAACACAATATTGATGTGAGAAATTGCAGCTACACCACCTTCGACACAGCTTCGAGCTATTCCAAAATAAATGCAATATTTTAAAAATACCCAAGGACAGTATTTTTATTTGCTTATCTTCAACAAAGGCAAGATTATCAACATAAGTTTTAGCATCGGAAATTATAGAAATGTTGCAAAAATCTACCTATTATCGATCAGAGAATCTTCATTGGTAGTAGGAAACACGTGCCAACCAACCGCCAGGATAACGTTTTTTAAAGAAGCGCCGCGTACACTCTAAACCAACATTGAGCATACCCAGAGGCCAAATATATTTGAGAATAAACCAATAGTTTCTACGACAAGAAAGACCGATGATGGGAAAATACTATATATTATTATTGTATTATTGATAACTCTCTACTCACTGGGCGGGCACCATGTGCAATGTGGGACAGTCTATGAAGCATATCCCAATAGCAATTATCAACATGTAGACGACTGCAAAGTTCAGATAGACATTGCGAAAGGCATGTTCGACGATGTTCGGCTTTTCCGTTTTGGTCAACATCAAATTAACGCACTGCATTATGGTAAGGGTAAATATTGTAGCCGAAGATATCTGATTTTCCAGACGCACGCGATCGGTGTATGTCTACATGGAGTGATAGAGAGAGAGAGCGAGAGTGAGAGAGAGTATTAAGACAGAAATTATTTAGAATTAAAATAGATAATTCAGCTTAATACTCACCCATTCTTGGCCGTAAGAGTCGAGGATATCGTTTTTAGATTCATTATACCAATCGTCTCGGAGTCCAATTAGAGTGCGCGGCAAGAATCCGTTTGACCCCATGCAAGCAAAATAGGTAAGGAAGACAGCGCTGGTCTGGATAAGGCCCACTTGCATAAAGATCATAATTACGAGACTGAAAAGAAAGAACAAATATCATATGATACAGTAAATACAATGATAGATACGATCGAACACACAACACATTTATCAATTTATCTTGAAACACGCGAGGCTTTTTCTTCATTAAGTCGATCTCTTTGGGTTCATAGAATATTGTGATAGCTGGTAACTGAAACACGTGAAAGACTTCCATTTGGAGTTGTAATTCAAACTAGATTTGTATACACCCCTACCATATTGATAAGTATATCCAAAAACAGCGACGTGATCACGAAGATGCGAAAGGGGAAGCCCATTACAAGCGAGCTCAGAGGTATGCATACCAAGGCCACATCGGAACTCAACGCATAGACGAAAGCTTTCTTCATGTTGTCGATGAAGAGACGACTCTCGGAAATGGCATCGACCAGGTTGGAAAAATTCGCATTGATCATCATAAGATCGGCACAGTGTTGAACCGCCTCCGAGGAGGCTTCCTCTGCAACACCAACATGCGCACGCCGCACTGCCGCGGTGTGATGTACTGAGCTGCCCACCATAGTCACGACTGCACCTAGCTCTTGACACTCCTCGACAATCATGTGACGTTGTGCGACAGCAACGTTGGCGAAGACGACATCCTGATGGGACAGCAGCAATTGTCGTATCTCCCAACGCTGATGACACTCCTTATTCTCCCAGCTGGGCATGTGGACAACAGCGGCGGTGACCATGCTGAGATTAACCTGCGTCCTTGAGATATTGAGACGTGCGGCAACATCGTCGACCGTCTCGCTGAATGGTCCAATGACACCAATCATCTTGGCCATTGCACGTGAGAAGCGCACCCCGACGCGGGTGAGCAAGACCAGCTTGATGCCCGCCGAGTGACAGCGTTTGAGGGTCAGATCTATGTCGTCATAGGGAGGATCGTAGACAGCAATGAAGCCCATGAAGTGCATTTTGTAATCGAACTTGTTAAGGAAGTTAACAAAGGGTCTGCTGTTTTTAATGCTAAAGTCTTCGGTGAGTTGAGCTATGATGCGTAGCTCATCGGAGTTTAGCACATGATAGCCAAACCCAATGCTATAACGCCCCTTGTCGCTAAGGGCATTGGCTGCCCTCAAGATGGTGCCACGATCCTTTGACTGTAGCTCCACCGAGGGACTATCGTCGCTTAGCTTATGGGTGCTGCACTGACGTAGCACACGTTGTATCTTCCCCTTCATCAGCAGCAGATACTCCATGGTGCCATCAGGCTGTTGGACACAATGTACCGAGACTCCCATGCCATCCTGACGAGTGTAGCATGTGTAAGTTAGCAGTTCGTGATCGCGTCGCAGCTTCTTAATATCGGGGAACACAAGCTTGCCAAATTTCAGCATGGCCACATCGTGATAGGTGCCATAGAGGGTCTTCAGATGCTCCGGGACACCCCGTTGACCGCCACTGACGTAGGCATCGTTGCACAGCACCGACACCTTTATTAGATTCATGAATTGCTCACTCATTGGAAGTTCTCTGAGGATACGACCATGCAGTTCTCTACCCCCCACAAACACCTCAGAGACGTTCCATTCGTTTCGGGTTAGGGTGCCGATGAGTGCACTGCAAATCACAGATGAGCTGCCCAAAGTGGCACCCGCCTCCATGTTGCGCACCAGGCAACCACGTTTCAGCAGACAACCTCTGATGTGCCGCAGCCCGAAGAACATTAGGGTGGGCAAGTACATCGGGGCCAGTGCCAAAGCGACAGCTATGGTCGTCCCCAGCATCGTTTCGTATGTCATTTCGACAATGCTCGTCGAGTAGGTTGCCACGAGGATCATTATTAAACACACCACATAGGTGTGGAACATAACCTGCAGGATACGGAGAAAATATACATCACTTTACTTACTCTCTCTCTCTCTCTCTCTCTCTCTCTCTCTCTCTCTTCTCTTTCACCTGATGCATGATCGTGTTCGTCAGGCTTTTTGGGCGGCGACACATTGTGACGCCAACCATTGCACTGACCTCAGAATCATCGCCACAGGCAATGACTATGCCCTGGCCATGGCCCTCTCATCACAAGGCTACCCGCGAAGCCCACATTCTGCGCCCACCACTTGTTCGGGTGACCCAATTTGGGAATAATCACCACAGGTTGCGAGACTCCCGTCAAGGCGACGTTGTTCAATTCCAGTCCGTGTGCCTCAAAAATTCTCACATCTGCCGCAATTCGCTCGCCATAGCTGATCATCAATATGTCGCCCAAGACAATATTCTCGGATCGAATTATCTGTTTTTGTGAATCGCGGATAACGGTACAAAACATTGGCGTCAGATCCTTGAAGGCCAACACGACGCCATAGTCATCGCTCTCGTTCAGATAGCGTAGATATCCCGGAGAACAGGAACATTAACAACAGCACAACCCCATTAATGCAGTGTTCTGGATTGATTTGACCCTCGTTCACCTCACGAAACTCCATGGAGTATAATACGAAAGAGAGTACCATGCACACGAACATGATAATTCCGAAATATTTAAAACAATTCCGTATATATTGGCACCACGGCTGTGGGGGTTCCTTCGGTAATGTGAATTTGTTCTTACCGTTGTATCTTAGCAGTTTCTTAGCTTTTTTCGATGTCAGGCCCTGAGAGGGGTATCAAATAATTATCTATAATACTATATGTTGTATAAGTATTTATCTTTACTTCTGTTGTATTGGTCTGCAGAAAGTAGCAGATATCCGGAACAGACCAGGTGTGAATGACTTCCTTCCACCCTGGGTGGCCCCTCATCCGATTAAAGGAACTGGAACCTATTCTCGAATAAGAATAATTTTGACTTTCCATTTTCTTATATTGATACTAGTCTTACTGAGCTAATAAATAAGATTAATATCAGACTGGTACATCGCCTCCTTGTTACAAGTTTAAGTCGACAGTGTTTCCATAGGTTTTAATTTATATTAATATATTTTGATTACTGCTTGAAAAGGCTCCAAATGAGAAACAAATTGCTTGTACGGTTCAACTTAAAAACAACATATATATATTCTTAAGAAATCGATTGATTTTGTTATTGCTACTCGACAATAATCATAAAATTTGCCTCAATCTTGAAACATAAAGTGTCGGATGTGAATGCCAGAATGCACAAAGTATTGACCCGATTTTTGTTTTGTTTCTCTCTTTCTGTCAAGGAGCCGAAGAGCCCCCGTCTGGGAAAGTCGCCTGGCGGAACAATCTAAAGCACAAACAAAGATATATATATACCTTACCATAAAATTGATATCGTTTGTTTGGTTTCCGTCGCACTTTATGGCCCCATTTAATAAGCCATTAAAAGTTGATTGCTCTAAAGTAAAACGTACATAAAACATGCACTTGCGTATGGAAAACAATATGAATACATATGTACGTAGCTATATGTGAATATATAGCCCACAGTTTGCAGTATTTCAGACAGTAAAACAGTCGATTGACTTTAGATAAGCGAGAAATTGAATACCAAACTAAGTCATTACACCCGTTATCCATAGGGTATTATAACTTTGTGCAAACCAAAAATGTATTTAACAGGCAGAAGGAGGAATGGCACACCCCACAAACTTCATATTTTCTTAACCTGCATCAACAGTCGCGTCAATATACCCATGTCCGTCTGTCTGTATATGTGTTATTATTGCACGCAGATCAAGTTTATTTTAGATTTTTGCCCACGCCATGACCTGTATTAAAGATCAGAGATATACATAAATAAACGGTATAGGTTCTATTCCTCGCTGTTGCACTTTCTTCTCAAGTTGGAACTTCAAGACGTACAGATTTAATGGAAATTGTCGAAAGAAGCGACTGTGCAGACCGTAATCCTGGAGAACTTCTCGTGGCTTTTCTGCGTAACTGCGTCGCATGCACTCTTCTCCAGTGGGTGAACCATAGCAGGATATCTTCAAAACTGATTTACGCCTTGTCGATATTCGCGCAGACCTTCAAACTGAATTCCCATAAGAGGGAGGCTACGCGACCTTCCACGAAAACTGCGTGCAAGTTCGCAAATGGAGCAGACAATTCGTTCAGTTTGCACAACTAACTATGAGAATTTACATCTTAAGCTAAAGGTGGTAAAATAGAACACCCCGATCCCTTGTTTTTCCCAGTCACCAGTAAAATTACAAGTTTCGATTGTGCTGTCCAAAATAAAAATTCTTAGCATTTGACCAGATCGGAGTAGTTGCAGCTGTTTGAGGTTAAGTCGAATCGCAGGCCCGACGGGCAGTCGAACTTGTAGGTGGTACCAGCATTGCAATAGTAGAAGCGGGAACAGTTCTTCTCGTCCCGCACATAACCAATGTTTCCCGGGCAACGATATGCTCCCACCTCCCCTCCTGCACTGCCTGCATCCGTCGCCTTAGGCTCTTCTACAAGCCCTGTTGGTGTCACTTTGCCGTACAAAACGCGATTGATTTCACGCAGCAGCGGATACTTAACTCTTTCGCAGTTGCCACGGAAGTCATCGGACTCCAGTGACCAGATCATCATCCCACCGAGTTTCTTTTCCTTAGCATACTGTGCCTTCAGCATCAGGCTCTGCACGTTCTCGTAGCCAACCCAGTCACGATTCTTATAGGCATACGGCACCTGCTGCACTGCCTCCCACTCTACGCTCCACGGCTCCTGCTCTATGAGATGACAGAGTTCATTGTAGCCCAAGACACCGGGCTCGCGGGAATAGGGACCCGCCATTCCGCGTCCCACATGCACTGCTCCCGGCATATGTTCCTCGGCCGAGGCCAAGGTGAAGGTGCGACCATAAAAGGGTACGCCGAGCAGCAACTTCTCTGGCGGCGCACCAGCTGCCAACCAATAGTTGATGCAGGCATCTACATTCAGTTGCAGCTCTCGCTTCGTGGTATCGTTACCTCCAGCATAGAGAGGCGCATTGATGCCCACTGTGGCATCCCAAGGACCGTGTAGATCGTAGGCCATTACATTGATGAGATCCAGATAGGAAACTATCGCTGGTATATCGTAGGATAAGCTGGCAGAAAACTCAGCTGATCCCACGGCAGCGCTGAGCAGATAACCAAACGGCTCGAGACCCTCCTTGAGTTCTTTTAGGAATGTCACGTAGTTCTCGCGATCATTGTTATCCGTGAGGCTGTGTCTCTGTCCCGGATATTCCCAGTCCAAGTCGAGGCCATCAAAACCATGACGTTGCACAAACTGAACAACCTCCTCGATGAAAATGGCACGTTTTGCCGGGTCATTTGCCACAATGGAGAAGCGTTTAGAGCCTTCATTCCATCCGCCAACGGCAAGAAGTGTTTTCAATGTGGGATTTTTCAGTTTGAGAGCATTAAACTTTTTGATGTTGCCAAGGCCTCCGTTGTCCTCCAGATCCAGATAGGGATCGATTATACGTAGCTTGCCAGTTTCTTCGATGCCCAGAAAGGCGTAAACCAGGTGTGTGCAGAGAAATGGATCAATGTCCTCCACGCCAAAGCGTCCTTCATCTGGGCGGTAGACAGACCAGGTGCCCTGATAGCAAACAACGTGCTCTAACATTAAAATGGATGAGTGGGAAACATAACAGGATCGGCCGGTCTACTACTTACTTCCAGTCTCAGCCTCTACAGCTGCAGCTGCCAGCGCCATTGCTACAAGTAGCGATATATAAGTCCACATTTCAAAGGTTTTTAATAATAATACTTTCTTGTTCAACCATATCGCTGCCTTTTATACACTCCGAAAACAGACAAGATAATTGATAAGTGCAAGACATTGTCACGTTCAGGTTTGTTTTGATGCATGTACAGACTGTTGTATACTTGTGCTACAACAACGTAGCAATAAAAAAAATAATCAAAGTGTTTATTCTTGCAAAAACAGCAAGGCAAATAAAATAAATACATCAATGATGACCTAAGAAAGCGATATCGTTACACGATTTATTCAAACAACAGTTGAAGGCCGCGCAGTCTGAGTGCGAATAGTGTGACCAGTGGCGGCTAACCGATAACTGCCTAAAACTTTTTCAGCTTCGAGAGCTGATTATTGCGTCGGAGTGCCATTTTGCGCAAGCGGCGCCAGTACGCTTTGGTATTGGGATCCAGCTCATCCAGAGGCACAATTCGTTCAGTATTCAGACTCCACAGCCAGTCGGGATACTCCGAGTCGGGCTTAAGCTGTAGCAAGTCATGATTAACTTAATTTGTGAGTTTATGATTCACCGTGCCACACTCACCTTAATGTCTTCGCCGGTTTTCAGGTAGTTGCTGCCGCACACATAGTTAACCAACTTGTTGGCATCGGTTTCAACCGGAATGATTTTCTTCTCCATTATGGGACCCAACTTGCCTAATTTCTTCTTCTTGCCACCTACAATTGATGCAGAATATCTTTCAATTATTTTCCCTTTTCATAGTGGGTAAACTCACCTGCCCCGGCAGCCGGTGGCTTTACTGCATAATTCCGTATTGTTTGTGTTATTGTTGTTGGCGCTGTTAAACGCTGCCTTAGCAAGCTAAACGCTACATTCAGATTATTCATTATTCTCTGCTATTGTTAATTTTGAAATGAAGTTTTGAAGTCTCACAAACAAATTCCCAGTCTGTTTTATTTATGAAATTAATGTTATTTACAATATCACCTACACACGCACTAGTTGTATAACAGCGGCATGCACCAAAGTAAACGGTCACACTTGCGGTTATTTATCGGTAATCAGCCCTTGCCGGCAAGTGTTCGATAACAAACAAATTATACAAGTTAAAACCAAAACAAAGGTTTTTTGAATTAAAATGCCATCAATAAAGTTGCGTTTCCCGTCCAATCGCACATTGGGTAGTATATGTGCCTATGGCGCCATCCTATCCATATCTGCCGTAATGTATATGCGCTGGCAACTAGAGGATCGGGTTCGATCCACAGAATACTACAAGGCAGCCATGCAGGCATTGCGAAAGCACAGAGGTGAGTGGAAAGTTAGACATTAAAATGCGATCCTCATAAAAACCATTCCATTATAGGTGCCATTTCGTTGCTGGGCGAGCCCATAAAAGAATTCGGCTTCGATCTATCGAATCCCAACAATACCTGTAGTGCAAGTCACGCTCAAATTGAGGTGAAAGTCAAGGGACCAAAGGATAAGGGAACTGTTTACTTTTGGGCTACACATCATTTGGAAAAGGGATGGCTTATCGATCGCCTCGAAATGGAGGCGAAGAAACATCCCAACAAACGTTTTCTACTGCGTCAGGGTACCAAAGGCAAGAAACCATCAAGCGATGATCCGATAAAGGACATAGATCATGGTCCAACAGATGAAAATAATGCCACAGATAGGTTTACAGGTGCTTCCAGAGGACAACCTTTGCACCAGGAAGATTCAGAGTCAGAGGCCTACGTACAGTCAGCTGATGGCGGTAAAATGGCTTAAACAGAAAACATTGCGAAGTTATTAAATACATTTATTCTCTTTAAATTTGACTATTCAAGCGTTATTCAACTTGTTATAATATATATATATATTTATTTAAGTATATATTCTCATTTTAATTCATCATATAAAAAAACCCCACAGTGGCTTCTGGTTTTTTTTTTAATATTATAATTAGTATATTTCTTGTTGTTTGTTTTTATGAAGCGCTCGTTAATAGTTTTAATTAGTTAAATTATTGTTACAATTGTAATAAAAACGTTTATAAATTGTATTTATCGTTATTGTTACTGTTATACTGTTCTGTTGCCGTCACTTAATCGAGAGAGACATGGGGATATATATGTATACGTATGTTATACGGACCGATGCCTAGTCTACAGTTATAATACGTTATATAGAAAGTGCATGCATGCTATAATTAATAAAAACACTTCAGTTAAACGATAAAGGCGACTCGTGGTGGCGATTGCGACTGAACAATCATCCTGTTTGTAATTGATATCATTCATCATCATCATAGATGTGTGTGTGGGGGTGTCTGTACATAAGCACTTTCATCGTAATATAACAGATAAAAAATGTATGCAATTTTGTATATTCTTCATGTATATGTATATATGTATATGTATTGTATGTATGTTCTTGTATAATTGGGGGGTAAGCAAATTAAAGACAGTTATTACATAAGCGCCAACATTTAACGATCGTATATAGTGTCTATGGTTGTGGTTGTGTGTGTGTGTTCTTGCTGCGATTCCCTCGTTCACTTTTCTCGCTTTGCCATTGCAAGTGGAAGACTGTTGGGTCTCTTAAGATGCGACTGCGCCGGAGGCGGCTCCAAGCTGCAGCAAGGCAACTGCTGCATGTTGCATGCCTTGTTATCATCATCTTCGTCTTCGGCTTCCGCTTGCTGCTCCTGTTCTTATTGCGTCTTCAACTCTTTGCCAATACTGTACGATACGATTTTGCTCCAATCGATCTTGGTTCTGGTGATAGGCAACTGGCGACGCATCGCCTTGAATGTGGTATCCGACATGGTCTGATAGTTCTCCGATATAGCCAGCTGATACTCGTTCTCAGCCTCCTCGATAAGGCGTATCACCTCCTTGGCCAGCTGCTGTTCATTGGACACCACCAGACTCTCGCGGCAATCCTTCGAGGACACCAGTTGCACGTTGCCATCCTCATAGTAGTGCACCTGCACCTTCAGCACACCCTTCAGATCCGCCGTGCCACTGCCCGCCTGGAAGCTGACGTGCCACTGCGAGCGCCATCTCCCGTTCCAGTAGTTCTTGGGCTGGAACTGGTGGTCCTCAATGCAAATGGTCAGTGTCACCTGGTTGCCCTGCGATTTGCCAAACACGGAGCTGACCTGAAGATGTCATTAAATTATAATTAAATCATCTGTAACATTTGTTATTTACTGCCCTGGCTACTCACGCCGTGCCTATAGTGATTGGCAGTATATGCAAGTGTTTCCAGATCGAGGGCGGCACGCCATGACTCTGCCTGGGCATCGGCCTCCTGGTCCTGGTAGTCCGAGGCCTCTTTCCTTAGGTGGTCGTATTTAAAGGCTTGTTTTGTGCGAGGATCATAGAAGCGTCCATTACCTGAAATGGTGGAGTTTTATAAATATTTGTAATATATAATATAATATAATCTATATATAAACCTTACGAAGAAAGAAAACGGAAACTCTGCATAAAGAGCAAACAAGTTTAAGTAAACAATGAATTCTTTGTTTGCCTTTTACGAACGGCAAACGACACGAACCAAATACAGTCCACACAGTATATTGATATCGTTCAAAAGAGTTTTATCAATGAGTCACAGGAAGGTAAACGTAATTCGTTAAAATACCATGGGACAAGACCACGAATTTTGTACAACTTGTTTGTGCAATGGAATTTTATCAATTGTATATATATTTTATTTTCCTTCCTATTCAAATTAATTTCCAATAATGCAAGAGGGAATACCCTTAAAAAACAATTCAGTTCCAATACGACTTCGCTTCGGGGTTACTATGACAGCCGTGTTTATACTGAACAACTGTTTTGAGGCTTATGCCCATATTTGGTAATACGAGACACAGTCCCAGTTGTACCCCCACCCCAACGAGCTTAGTGTGCCGTAAGTGTGTGTAATACGCACCTAAATCGTTATATTCCGAGATGATCGCGTTGTGTTCACCACCCTCGACGCGCACTGGTGTCAACTGATCCTTGTTGTATTGGGAGAAGGCGTGGCTGGCACCATCCTTGAGCAGGGCGTCGTTCTTCAGCAGTTCGCGGACATCGTTGAATACCTCGTTGAATTCGCCGGGCGGTGCATGCAGTATGAAGTCGGAGACAATGCGTACCTTTTCCGCATCTGTAATCTGTGTCTGTTCCATACTTTTGTTGGTGATTCACGTTATACGGGGCAGTGTTTGGCTTTTTTTATTTTTATTGTTGTTGTGGTTTTTTTGTTCGGCAATCGCAACTTTCGTTATATTTTGATTGTTGTTTTGCGAGTATCTGTAGTTGCACGGCTGTTAGGAGTTAACTGTCATTAAGTTTTCGGCCAATATTTAGCTATACTTCAATTTTTCTTTTACTAAGTATAAAAATTAATTCGGTCTTTTCTCCTTTTTCCAGCAATTAATGGGACGACTGCGAACGATGACGATGACAGAGTTTTCACTTGGTATTTTTTAGGTTATTGCAATGTGATGCTAGTATTATCTACTGCAATATCGTTTGCATTCGATATCCGCGGTATTTTAGTACATGTTAACAATCATCGGTTGTATTGTTGGACAAAATTAATTAGTTTTCAGTAAAATCAACTGAATTTTTTTACAACTTCGCTCGATAAATAAGAAAATAAAACCTATAAATAAGAACATTTACCGAAAATTAAATAAAATGCAAGAATCGTCATTATAAGTTAGTACGAACAATAACAGTTGCGGCACAAATTTAAATTTAAAATAGAGCGGACTGGTAATTTAACATGACGTTAACATACGCGCAACAGCTCTGTAAACTTTCGATTAGCTATATTCGATGCGTTAAATATATGGCAAGCATATCGATATTTTTTGTAACTGCTTGTCGGCTACTCGCCAGTTATCGTTTTCGCGGAGTTACCGCTCATTTATCGGTTTGTCACTCATTCTGTCTCTCGCTGTCGAACTGAACGGACGTAGTTGCGCAGTTTCCTGTTGCCGCTCTTTAAATTCGAGTAACGGTTGGTTTTAAATACGATCGCGACGCTGTTGGTGAATTAAATAATAACAATAACAAATCCGATATACGTCCAATATACAAAATAACTAAATTCGAGTGCTGTGAACAATTTTACGAATAAACTTTTGCTAGTGAGTTGCAAACGTCAGTAAAAGCAACAAAAGTGCCTTTTTTCTCTCACTCTTACACACACACTGCCGTATATCGGGTTGGTAACAAATACAAGTATAACGCGCGCTCTCAGCCGACCTCTGTGTGTGTGAGTGTGTGAAACCACTTTTTACCTGGATTTACCTGTTTGTTCGAGTGAAATAAGCCGAAGAAGCAGAAGAAGAGCCGAACAAAGCGAAGAAAGAATACGAATACGAAAGCAAAGTCGAATGAGTGAAAATGATTCTAAGTTGTAAAGTAAATGAAAATAAATACAAATAAATTGCAGTGTGCTCGCCTCCTCTCAATTGATTCGCCCCCGGTTGAGTATGTGTGTTAATGTATGTGTATTGGTGCCGTTGCCATGAACATGCAGTCTAAACAAACTGCGAAACACACGGCGAACACAAACAAACAAGAATTGTGAGATAGAGAGGGAAAAAGCGTAAACGAGAATTCGAGTTCAATAGAAAACGTAAAATTGAAACGGTTAGCGGGGAAGTGAAGCCCGCGGTGTGAAGTGAACCTGCGATCGACACACACATGCATACATATACGAGTATAAGCGTAGAAAAATACTAAAGAAAATACTAGTTGAAATACTGGGTGATTCATTTGATAAAAAAAGTGTCTTTCTTGGCGTGATGATTTCGACTACATGAGTTTCTCCAGCTCCCCCACCACGCATCCCTCATCGCTCCTCCTACTCATCAGCCCGAAAATGGAAACACACAGCAACAACAACAACAGCAGCAGCAACAACAGCAATCCAGCACAGCAGCAGCCACATCAACAACACAAGCGAAAATGTCGCAATGAGGCGACAACAACAACAACGACAGCAACAACATGTTGCAGCTACAGTTCAACCTGCCCCCCAGACACGCCCACTCACAAGGTTGCTGGCGTTAGCAGTCCTTCTGAGCATCTGTTCACATGTCCTGCCTATCGAAGCCCTTCAACCAGGCCTGACGGCGGCACTCGATAACTTCACAGGCGATAATCGAAAACCCGCGTTCATCAACTGCGCCGGCTACGCGCCCTCTGTGAAGGAGGAGCAACCGGAAAACACATACGTATTCACGGTTAAAGCTGTCGATCCTGATCCGGATCAAGAGATCCGCTACAGTCTCGTTCAATCGGCCTTCGATCGTCCCAAATTCCAAATACATACCACCAGCGGTGTTATTCAGACGGCACACACCTTCGATCGCGATGAACCGATACACGAGAAATTCGTGTTCGTGACGGTGCAAGCCACGGACAACGGTCGACCGCCACTGGACGATGTGTGCACCTTCAATGTGACCATCGAGGATATTAACGACAATCCGCCAGTCTTCAACAAGGCACACTATGATGAAAATATGTCGGAAAACACACAGGTGAGTGAAGGGAATACTGGGAAGGGTGGGAGAGTGGCCTCTCTATGCTCTACACAGCTCGCTATGTGTGATCAAATGCGTGGACCTTGGATTACTGCCGTTTGATCATCACTTAGCTGCTTAGGGCAGAGAGTTCACTCTGTAAATGTCGCCACCTTTGACCTCCGGTTTAGAATCTTCTTAAGAGAGTTAGAATCAGTATTTGCTATAGTATCTTTCTAACAGAGTTATAATCAGTCTTTCAAGTTAGTTCTACATTTGCTCAGAATTTGCTTAACTCATTTTAAAATATGAAAAAATTACTTGACCTATTACTAGTAGAGTATTCCTAACTGAGTTACAGTCATTCAAATTAGTTATGTTACGAATAGAGTATCCCTAACAAAGGTAGTAAGTTTTAAAGATAAGTTCTTATCTCTTTCTCTATAAAAGTTAAAAGAGGTTTGTCCTTCACATGCAAATCCCACCATACCTAGCCTGCTCTATTCCCCGACTACCTGTGGATCTGCGCGTGGGAGTGGGCGTTCAACTGGAAAAGCGGGTTCCACGCTGTGTGCTCTGGCAACGTAGGCAGAGCTACAGGTTGAGTTCATTGTTCGCTTCGTGTATGCGATGAGTCAGTCTCAAAACCTTGAAACCCCACGGCGAAAGAGCCAAACGACTCTAGTTTTTCTGTGGGGGTTTATTACTAAACTGTAATTAGAAGTGCAGGATAATTTCAATGCCAGCGTGAAATTGTCTAGGAATTCTGTATGAAATATAGAATTGAAAACTAGGTACACACTTTTGTACCACCACTGTGTGGGGAACACATATACAAACAGATTCATTTAACGTTTATTCGAAGACTTAACAGACGGATCGATAATATTGACAAGAAAATAACATTTTCCAATGCGTTTTAGCCCACTTTCCATTGGACTACAGCTTTTCCAATCTGGGGTTTCAGTTCTTTATTGTGCCTTGAACGGTTCAGTAAAGGGAAAAAACATGTGCAGATTTATATTTTGGGTGCAATTGGGAGAGGAAAGTGTAGAATAAGTGGAGCTATTTCCCCCTTCATTTTCTCCAACCCACCCCTCTTTGTTAGAAGTCGTCATTATTGCAACCGAAAATGTTTCTTCTTTTCCTGCTTGCAGCTGGACGCGGTGGTCATGTCGATCAGTGCCAGTGACTTCGATGATCGCAACAACAGCATCGTCGAGTATGAGATATTGCGAGAAAAGGATTTCCAGTACTTCAAGATCGACAAGGAGTCGGGCATTATCTATCTCCAACGTCCGATTGATAAACGTCCTGGACAATCGTACACGATCAATGTGCGTGCCTATAACATTGTGCCCGATCCGCTGCAGGAGGCGCAGATTGAGGTGCGCATACGTGTCGTGGAATCGTCGATAAAGCCTCCATCGTTTGTGGATCCCATCGAGAAGCCTATCTATCTGAAGGAGAATCTCAAAAACTTCTCGCAACCCATCGCGACACTACGTGCTGTGTCCAATATGCCCGACAAACCAGAGGTGATCTTCGAATTGATCACAGGTCGCACAGAGCAAACGAATGGCAAGAATACATTCGTCTTCAATCAGATGGGAAACGAGGTGACCATCAAGCTGGGAAAGAGTCTCGACTACGAGGCCATAACGGAGTACACCCTCACGATGAGTGTGCGCAACACATTCGAGTTGGCAGCAGAGCATCAGATAAAGATCAAGATCGAGGATGTTAACGATAATATACCGTTCTTTACGGAAGTCAAGTCTGGGACAATTCTGGAGAACGAGAATCCAGGTACGCCAGTGATGCAGGTGCGAGCCTTCGACATGGACGGAACGTCGGATAATAATCAAATCACCTTTGAGTTGGCCGATAATCTGGATTACTTTGCCATCGATCCGCAGACGGGTAACATTACCGCCCTGACCACATTTGATCGGGAGGAACGAGACTTCTATAATGTAAAAGTGACTGCGACAGACAATTCGCCGTCAAGTCTATTCGATAATGGGGATCACAATCATGGCTATCAGGTGTTCCGCATTTCGATTGGTGACAAGAACGATCACAAGCCCCATTTCCAGCAGACCATGTATCTGGCAGACAAGCTGCTCGAGGATGCGAATACCAACTACGAGGTGATCGAGGTTAAGGCCGAAGATGAGGACAATGCCTCACAGATTCTGTACAGCATCGAGAGCGGAAATGTTGGTGATGCCTTTAAGATTGGCCTGAAGACGGGCAAGATTACGGTTAATCAGCGTCTGGACTATGAAACCATTACAGAATACGAGCTGAGGGTACGCGCCTTCGATGGTATATACGATGATCATGCAACGGTTATTGTTAAAATCGAGGACGTCAACGACAATCCTCCAGTATTCAAGGAGGATTACAGCAAGACAATTCTAGAGGGGCCGATTTTGTCAAACGATTGCATACTTCATATCGAGGCTTATGATCCTGACATCAAGGATCGCACTGCCGATCAACATATCATATATTCGATTCACAAGGAGGATCATAGGAAGCTACTGAGCATCGATAACCACGGTTGCCTTCACCTCATTCAGCCACTCGATCGCGATCCTCCCAATGGACACAAGAGCTGGCAGGTGCTAGTCTCGGCCAGCGATCAAGATGGCGCTGGCACCAGCCTGAAATCGGTTAAGGCTGTGATCATTACACTGGAAGATATTAACGACAATGCTCCGTTTCTGATCAATCAAATGCCAGTGTTCTGGCAAGAGAACCGTAATCCCGACCAGGTGGTTCAGCTGCTGGCAAATGACTACGATGAGCCACAGAATGGACCGCCCTACACCTTTGGCATCGACAGCGAAGCCTCCGCAGACATTAAAACCAAGTTTAGCATCAAAACCGATCACCTGTTTGCCAATGTGGAGCTCGATCGCGAAGAGCAGAAGGAATACTTCATTCCCATACGGATCAGCGACTCGGGCATTCCCAAGCAGAGCAAGGTCAGCATTCTCCATCTGATCATTGGCGATGTCAACGACAATGCCATGACCGAGGGCTTCTCGCGTATCTTCATGTACAACTACAAGGGTGAAGCGCCCCAAACGGACATCGGTCGTGTGTTTGTGGACGATCCGGATGACTGGGATCTGGATGACAAGGAATTCAAATGGAAGTCACACAAAGAACACGAACACTTCGAATTGAATCCCAGCACTGGCATGATCACAATGAAGGAGGAAACCCCCGAGGGAGAATACCATCTGGAGTTCACAGTGACAGAGAGATCACCCATGATAGATGAACATTCAGTGGACGCCCATGTAACCGTGGTGGTGCGTGAGCTTCCCGAAGAGGCGGTGGACAAGAGCGGTAGCATTCGATTCTACAACATCACCAAGGAGGAGTTCATTTGGGTGAGTCGCGATGTACAGGCCCACGATGCTTTCTCGCTGAAAGACCGTTTGCAGAGCTCGTTGGCTCGGCTGTTCAATACGTCTATCACAAATGTGGATGTCTTCACGGTGCTGGAGAACGAGAATCGCACTCTGGATGTGCGTTACTCTGCCCACGGATCACCCTATTATGCACCGGAGAAGCTCAACGGCATGGTCGCCCAAAATCAACAAAGATTGGAGAACGAACTGGATCTACAGATGCTGATGGTCAACATCGATGAGTGCCTGATCGAGCGTCTCAAGTGCGAGGGCTCATGCATCAATGAGCTGCACAAAAGCTCCGTGCCTTACATGATCTACTCGAACAAAAGCTCCTTTGTGGGCGTCAATGCTTTCGTTCAGGCACAATGCGCTTGCGATCTTCCCCACGTCCAGTTGCCGTGCCTGAACGGCGGCACAAGACGCTATGGGGAGAGCGATGCCTGCGATTGTGTCGATGGATTCACGGGCCCACATTGTGAACTCGTCTCCGTGGGCTTCTATGGCAATGGATATGCTTTCTATGAACCGATCGCATCGTGTGACAGTACCAGGATTAGCATGGAGATAGCACCACAACACGAACAGGGTCTGATTATGTATTTGGGTCCTCTCAATTATAATCCTCTGCTGCCAATATCTGACTTCCTGGCACTCGAACTGGACAAGGGTTACCCCGTGCTCAGCGTGGACTACGGTTCGGGCACACTGCGCATCAGGCACAAGCACATTCAACTGCAGCCGGGTAGATCGTATCAACTGGACATCATACTGCAACGTGCCAACATCGAGATGACTGTGGACAATTGTCGCCTCTCAACCTGCATGACCCTGGGAGCTCCAATGGGTCCCAAAGAGTTCCTCAATGTGAATGCGCCTCTGCAACTTGGCGGAACTCCGGTGGATTTGATGGAACTGAAGAATCAATTCAATTGGACGTATGTGCCCAATCAGCAGGGATTCTTTGGCTGCATACGTAACCTAACGATCAACGATCGCATCTACAATCTGGGCATGCCAGCGCTCTCCAGAGAGATTGACAGTGGTTGTCAACGCGCCGTGGCTGTGGCCGTCAGCTTTGGCATCGATCGCAATTTCATCATTGCGATCATCACGTGCATTGCTCTGCTGCTGATCATTCTCCCTCGCAGTGGTCGTGCAGAAGAAGCAGAAGAACGGATGGCACGAGAAGGACATCGACGACATACGCGAGACGATCATCAACTACGAGGACGAGGGTGGCGGCGAACGCGATACTGACTACGATCTGAATGTGCTGCGCACACAGCCCTTCTACGAGGAGAAACTCTACAAGGATCCACACACACTGCAGTCGGCGGGCATGCGTGGTGATCCCAACGATATACCCGACATTGGTGATTTCCTGGGGGGCAAGAAGGAGAACTGCGATCGGGACACGGGCGCCTTCACCGTGGACGATGTACGGCATTATGCGTACGAGGGCGATGGCAACTCCGACGGCAGCTTATCCAGTCTCGCCTCGTGCACCGACGATGGTGATCTCAATTTCGATTATCTGTCCAACTTTGGGCCACGATTCCGCAAACTCGCCGACATGTACGGCGAGGAGCCCTCCGACACGGACTCCAATGTGGATGACGATCAGGGCTGGCGCATCTAATAGCGATCTATATATGATAGAGTAGGGAGTACGAAATTGAAAAGACTTTTACGTGCATAAGTTGTGTGTGTGAGCAAGAGTAGGGACTGGCTTAGCCGGACCTGAGACAAGACGATGAAGAAGACGAAGACACATTGCAAAAACACATACGTTATATATATGTAAATGTATATATATATATATATATAAGCGTAAAGATATAGATAGGTTTTATATCTACTAGGAGGAGCATTGCAAGGGCTTAGGAACACGTATTCGAATTCTTGTTTGTTATCGCATAAAGTGATCTGATCTTCATCTTAACGTAAAACAAGAGAAATGCAAAAATTCTTAACTTTAGTTTAGCGAAGCAACAAGCGAACAAACACAGAAGAATGAGGGAGAGAACGATCTATATAAATATAGTATATAGTGCAGCATTGTTGACTGTATTTTTCGACAAAATATAGAATATACACAAATATTATAATATCCTAAGTATATCAAATTCAACAAATATACAAAACTAACTTAAGAAATCGAAAGAAAAAACGGAAAGAAATATTCCTACAAAAAGAAATATGAACGCATTGCATTTGTTTTTGCATATTCCCAATAATTAGAGTACTATCGATAGAGTTCTAATATAGTATATATTATATTCTTACGTTAATCAAATGTACAAGTACGACAAAAGGCATTATTTTCTATATAATTAGAATTAAGTTTAGCGAGCGAAACTTCCGAATTATGTTAGGCAACTCCAACTCTAAGACAAGTCGATATACACTAGATAGTATGCATATATGTATGTATCAGTTAACACAACTCTATTTATATTCAAAACACAAATCAAAAACAAAACAAAAAAACTGAAAAAAGAAAGAAATATTATAATTGCCTAAGTTATTGCTGTAAATGCCGTATATATAGACATACTATACTGATAAATCAAAAACTATCGAATCGAAGGTGTGTTCCCTATACAGAAAAAAACAAAGTTTTATGTGAAAATGAAGGAAAATATTTAATAAATTGAATGCGATATGTATTTTTATAAGTCGTTTTTCGTCGTGCAGAGATTGAAAGTCCTAAAACTAAGCGAATTTTTTACATGCCAACGCTGCTAAATAACTTACAGAAATTTATTTATATATAAATAAATTTACATACACACACCAATACACACACAATAATTGTGTAAAAATAAACAAGAACAGGAAAACATTAAGTAAAAATGAATTTTATTATTTCAATTTAATTGAAATGGAGCGGGAGCGAGAGAGAAGGACAGGGAGATAAGCCTAGGTATGATTGCAGTAAGTATTTCCAGACACTGGTGGCACACAATATTGAGCCTTGTTCCAGTTTCGAGCTAGAGTGATTGCTGTACCAAGTCGATCGCTCTCTACATAATTGATGAGATAGTCTGCTGCTGCTTCTTCTTCTTCTCCAAAACAAACAGACAGAAATTTCAGAAGTTTTTATTTCTATTTAGAAATACAAATAAAAACTCAAAAAGGCACTGAATGTTTACACTTCAGTTGTGGCAGGGAAAGGGACAGGGGAGAAAGGGGGAGAAGGGAGACGCGCTGCTCGTCTAATGGAAGTCATTGACTTGGAGACGACGTCGACTACTGTGTGGTGCACGTTGGCGTCGGCGGAGGAAAAGCCCCATTATCTTATCAGCGGGTCGAGACTGGAAAGTAGGCCGTCGGTGTCGACTCGTGAATAAATCGATTGGGGGGTAGCACAAGCCGACGGATTACGTCGGCTGCGAGGCGCATTCGAGTAGTTTTTCAATTGCTGGTGCAGCTGTGGAGGGACAGAGAAGGGGAGACAAGTCTTCATCTTGAGTGGGCTCGTAATTGCGGACCAGGGTCAATACAAGCGTCGAGGCGCGTTTGAATCGCAGCTGCAGCTGCTGATCATCGATTTGTCTCCCTTGCTCCCAACGCCGCTCTTCCTATCTGCCTCTTTTTATGCCTCCCTCCCTACGTATCTCTTCCTATCTCCCTCTCACTCTGTCTGTCGCGCACGCGACCCAATTACAGCCCATAAAATGGTTTCCTATCAAATAATAAAAAAGCATACTCAGCTGGCAGCAATTATAAAGGGTATGTGGCCGGTCGATCACATGAACTTTTTGTGGCCAGACCAGATGGTCATAAATTAAAAATGTTCGGATATTGCTTTTCAATTGGATACACTCGATATCGATGAGTTTTCGATACATACATAGATATAAAATACCAACGCCGTACTCAATTTTTTCGAGTGTAGAGACGCAACTGTACAATTCCAAGAAATTGTTTTTTTTTTAATTTACATGCGAATTGAAAAAATACTCAAAGTGAAAAAAAGGTTCTGTCGGTTGCGGATTGCGGAAATGCCGATCACAAGGGAGTGAGGAACAGATCCGTTTCTATCGGCGTCGCCGAATGTCGATAACAAAACACAGCAAAGAAAAATAAAATAAAACAGAAAAAATAACAAAAGGAGCTAGAAATATTTCAGGCGAACAGTGAATGTAGACCAGGTAGGAAGAAAGAGAGAGAGAAGCACAGGAAGAGCTGGAATAATCAAATAACCTTCTGCCTTCTGCTACCTGTCCAGCTGCAGCTGTCATGGCTCAGGTGTGACTGTGTGTGTGTCGGGCTAGGGATTGGGATTAACATAGAGAAGAAGCGCACAAAGAGAAGTATGAAGAACATGGCTCGTATAGTCCTGGAAAGCAACAGCAGCTGCTGCAGTTGAAGCACTCACACACACTCAGAGCTGTTATACGTTCTCACACACACTTAAATAGCTCTCTCATTGTCTGTCACATACAGAAATCCCTCTTTCTCTCTCACACATCGAAAGAGAGCCATGTTCGGCCGTTAACGGAAAAATGAAAGCAAATCTTTGTTCACGAACTTGGCCGCCTGCAGAAAAGAGAGAGAGAAAAACCAGTATTTCTCAAACTGTGTGTGTATCTGTTGAATGCGCTGCCGCTGCTGTTTTGTTGTTCTTGAGCGCAAATGAAGTTTGAGTGAGCATAACTAAGCGCCTCGTGCGCTTTGTACGCTCATTCGCCAGCTGCCAAGTTTGACTTGGTGAACTGCTTGCAGTACGCTCTCTCTCCCGCTCTCTCTCTCTTGCCTGCTCTCTCTCCTCTGCCTGAACATGTCACGCACGTTGGCATCGCGTTGATATTGATGGGCACGTCGCGGTGTTTTACTACCTGTTGATGAGCCCACGATGCTGCCGGCTCTAGTCGATGTCGCTGCCGGCATGTCGGCTGCTGCGCTGTCGCCGCTAGCAGCGCTTCTCTCTTTATCTTTGCTGTGCACACTGCAATTTTGCATTGGCCTCGCTCTGCCCACACGCTGTTGTTGTTGTTGCTGCTGCTCTTGATTAATAACGTCGTGGAATGCCGCTGCCGCTGCCTCTGCCTGCACAGTGAGCAGCGGCACTGTGAATAGCGAATAGCGCACACTCAGGCAAAGTGCTCATTAACACTCGCAGACTATTCATCACATTTTCAATTACCACGACGTCTCCGTCGCACAATAGGCGTCCATTGTGAACGATTCTAGACATGAACATGACTTTTGCCCAAAATAGAGACGAACTTACAATCGAGATAGTCTCGGAAACACAGTCGGGAAATCAGGAGGGGAAAAGTATTTTTCCGCTGGAAAATGTTACGTTAGGTTGTACGGTTGCTATCAAATAAATAGATATGATGTCAACTTCTCGCCTATGTAATAATTATTTTTTTTCATTTTTTCTTAACTTTTCTATACCAATATCTTGGGTTTTAAGTGTAGATTATGGATCACTTTTAATACTTTTTCCGATACTTAAAAATTCACGAATTTTACAGGTCATTGCCATTTTAGGTATCTCAAAATAATAGGAGTGTTAATATAAAACAGCAAATGTAATTGATTATTGATAATTTATCATTTAATAAGTAATTATAGTTATATTTTATATTCAATTTTTAACCATTTGAAAGAAATAAACCGTGGATTGCATTGCACACCTAAGCACCGTTAGTTAATAAGACTTGAGTGACAGTCTTATAAGAAAGTAGAAAATATTTTTTGATTTGAATATTTATTTATTCAAAATACAGTAACATATTAATTAAAATTGAATTGCTTATAATATTTTATAAGATTTGAATAACGAATAAAAGTTTTTTCTTATACAACAACAACTACTTAAGATGTTCTGTTAACCTTCTCTGTTCCCTCTCCCTCTTCACTGACCACTTCAAGCTTAATTTTCCCAAAAATGGAAATCCATTAAGCACTCCAAATGCACTTTTGCCTTTTTGGAGAAGAAATTCTTGAGGTTTTCTTTTTTAATATTGTAATAAAATGAGCTATGAATTCCATATCGCGCATTGATTAGCATTTATTTACCCCGCTATCCCCTTCATTTTTACCTCCAGCTCCACCTGCCACAGACCTTTTGAGGACGACACTAATAACTCTATGAAGCGCGCTACGTGGTCGTTGTACCAAGTCGCCTATTAGTTGACCAAGATGCCACATGCCAGCAGGTAGCACTCGAGAATCGAGTCTTCTTGGGCCTGGCATAGAATCAATAATACAGATCTCTCAGTGTGCTCACACAAAAGGGAAATTTCGAACCTGTGTAGAAATGTGCTGTGTCCGTACGCAGAGACGTGCCCGTGGCTGTGTCTGATGGATGATATGCAGCGATCGCTACTGTGAGCTTTACCTGCAACAAGACAAGAGAGAGACAGGCAGACAGACAAGAACAGACAGCTCTGGTGACAATTGCAGTCAAGCACAGTGGGCTAGAAACGTTTCCTAGTTAACACATTGTATTCTATATTTCCCAATAAAATAAGCAGAAAAACCAACGGAGTTTCTCTGTTTATGCTTTTCCTTAGAAAAACACGCAAAATATTTCAAAATAAATAATTATAATTATTTTCCTTTTTATGACTTTCCTTTTCCCCAAAAGTTTAACATTTATTAGTTCAAAAGGTGTCAGAAGGTATTCCTTTAATTACAGGCAATAAATGTTAGAATTTCGCAGTGAGCTCAACTTAAAGGGAAGCTTAGTGTAAGAAATCCCTGGTGCTGGTAAAAATATTAGTTATATGTGGAACTGGAAGTCAAGAATTTGCATGAAAACGATTACAGTCATGGTCAAATTGCTAGACTTACATCAACATGCTTATGCAACGCATCAAATTTGTTTGTTTATTAGCGAAATAAACTGTTTTGCACACTCGAAATTGGACTCTTTCTCCGCAAATGTTTACAGCGATTGTTTATAACAACATATGAAAGTATTATGTGTGTTTTTCTTTATTGTATATGCTGCCTTTGCTGTTGTTGTTATTGCTGTTTTCTCATATTTTTTCTTGGTCTCTTTTGCCTTTGTTTGTCAGCGTTAGTTTCCTCCACTGGCAACGACGCGAACTGAAGGCGAAAACGTGGTAAAACTAGTTTAAGACCATATTTTCTGCTTAAATTGCAACGTTTCCAAGTGATTCAGTTTTCAACTGCGTTGTCAGACGTTGCCCCCCTCGCAGGGGAAGGGTGGGGGAGTAAAACTTGGCAACCGCGAGTGCGACGCGACGTTGACTGCGAGTGTGCCTGGGCTCATTTGCATTCGTCGAGTGTGAATTTTTACACCTTTTTTTTTTATTTTTGCAGCGACTTACAAAGAATTTGGAATTCCAAGAATTGCTTTCGGTGTTAGCCTCTGCTGCCTCTGCTCACTCAGAAACTTTTCCCACATAGAGTGAGCTTGTTGGTCAATAATTTGCAGAATGCAAGTCGAACATAACCTCAGACGAATTAAGATTCTTGTAAGAACTACTGCAGTGGCCACGAGTGTAGTCTGTGTACTTTGAACTTGATACCTTTGCCTAGCTTTCTTTTTGTTTCCCCACTCATTTATTAATAACAAATTCGTAATTCCCCTTGCCAAATCTAGAATATGTTGCCGAAATTAAGCGTGACACAATCAATGATATGAGGGCAAATAAATCGCAATGGAAATCAATATGGCAAGCGGCAGCTGTCACAGTTTTTGGACAGCAAATGTTGATTATTATTAAAGAAAAACAGATGAAAATCAGGAAACCCACGAAATGCTCTGCACACCCTACGTATTCCCCCAATCCCAAATATCCCCGGCGACCGCAGGGTGGAAAGTGCAGCACGTGAAACAAAACAATGCAACGACGACGACAACAATAAAATTAAAATGAAACTTCGCTGGAAACCCTACAAGTGAAATATGACCCTAATACAAATTAGAGTCCCCCACAATACACACATAAATACACATACACATAAATCCTGTACATACATACGTATATAGGCTTCGAACAACCCTCGCGCAAGGAGACTGTGTGCCATAAACAATAATTCATGAACAAAGCAAAGCGAACGTGAAAGAGGAATTCCTTGTTGAAGGGTAGAGTAGCCACAGCGCATGTGCAACGCGCCACAGACGAGGCGCTGTGGAGGGATGGGCCTATGGAATAATGAAAAACGAGGTCTGTCTACCTCGCACTGCCGATCGGGTACAAATACCAGTTGGGTGCTCTGATAGTTGATAAGAACACCGGATATCTAGGTCGGTAAACACACACAGGCACACACGATATGTGCGCGAATGTGTTTGTATTGCATAGCGGGGCAAGAGATGTCAATGCATTCCATTCGATATGTAAGGAAAACAAAAGCACTCGTTAGTTCACGATAACAAGCAGATGAACTGTCTCCGCCTTAAACAAAATCAATTGTTGGTTCACGATAAGAAACAGATGACCTGCTCCCAAAGAACCGTGAGTATGACAGTTCATTTGAACTGATAAACATATCGTCTCATCTCTAGACTGCAGACAAAACAAATATAAAGTTGGAACGGACAAGGCAGGGAGGGAGAACTGCAAAAAAAGTTATTGAAATTCCGAGTTGCTGCGTTTATCAGATGTCGCTGATGTTTGTTTTTGTCCTCCCCATTGGAATTATTGACGCCTGAGTGCGTAATGCATGCACATGGACATGGATATGGATGCGGACGCGGATGAGTGTGCATAAGTGCGTGCTCAACTTTGATAAATGCCGCCGCGCATAGCGGTAAATAAGGAGAATTTATGGAACCTCAATATGACCCTCAAAGTTGTTTAAGGTCTACACAGGCTTTTACACGGCGCCTTCTAATTTGTAGACACAGACGTGGATAGTGTGTGAGTAACTGTGGAAAGCTTTGCTGAATCTTAATGACTGATAATGACATGTCTTGTTTGGTGGGAGTGAAGAAAGAGAAGCCAAAGAGTATGAAGAAAGCGTATGGCAAAGAAAGAAAGAAAGACTTCTCATTTAACATTCAGAAGAACGACTGATCGATCGATTGAAAATGAAGTTCTTGAAGTTCTTCAACACAGAAGTTACTTATTATGTACATATATGTGTGTGTATGGAAATGCGTATATCAATGACACATGGCAGATGGTAACCCAATATCACAGATCTCACAAATCTCTACCTCTTTCTGTTGCTCCCAAATATGTTTCGAGGTTTTGCGAGCTCAGCAAAAAATTCAAATTGCGACAAGAAAAAAGAATTATGCAAAAAGCGACGACATGAAGGTTTTCTTTCACTACAAAAATTGCTTAATTGAAATAAAAGACACAAACACAAGCGCTGGACAAATGGAAGTAACCAAAAAATAGAGACATTTGAGACAGCGAAAAAGAAAAAAATGCTAAAACCCAAAACCGAAAACAACGCAAACAAATGGAGAAGTCGACGAATTGGAGCAGAGCTCCAACGGCACAGCCTTCGTTCTCTGGACCCGCTTGTTCGCTCTCGTTTCCAGCAATTGGCAATAAAACAAAAATAACACCGAGAATTGACACAAAACCCTCGGTTTACCAGTTCCACTTGAATTGGCCAATTCCGCGTCGACAAAACGTTTCTAAGGCTGCCTGAATGAAACTAGTTCAAAGGTCCGGCAAAGGTTTTCAGACTGTTGTAGACCTCAGCCTGAATGAATCAATGTGCAGCTTTTAATAATCTTAAGTGTGTAGGATATGTAGGTGTTTAAGTCGAACTGCTGTAGTGCTGCATTATGTTGTACCTATCTCAACCCTACGAAGTCCGAGCATTTCTTTGATATTTCCTCTTTTGTTTACTCCATTTCTTATGTAGTTTTTATCTTAAGAACACAATAATAAATGAAATATGGCTAATAATACCTTCACAGCGAGAGCGTATTAGTGTGCCGAGCGATTTCAATTGCCACAGAGACCCTTCGCTTTATGAGGCACTTAACCCGCTGTGGACGGGGCCCACACAGCGCGAAATCTCGCACCAAAAATGCATTCGAAAACACGATAAACTTGAGTGCAGCGACGTTTCCCATGGCACTCCATAAATGAATGACTCACACACACACACACACACACACCATCAATCGTGTAAAATGAGGCTGGAGGAAATCTTGTGTAATAATCTCAACTCTCGCACCGCAGGCATTTGACAAATTAGAGAAACATTTTGAGGAGGAGAACCGAGAGGGGCTAACGGTCATTAAAGACCCTCTTCGGGCCCCGAGGTGCAAAAAGAGAGAAAGAATATGAGTGAGATGAATTATTGGTTTTGTCTTTGAAATAAATTGTATTTCTATTTTTTTTCTTACATTGTCGGAAATGGAAAAGCATAAAACACAAATGTTCATTTTTGAAGTTCATTTAAAATCATATTTTCAAGCTTGATCGTATCATCTACAAACTTGCGTATACCCTCGGATAGTTTGTCTGTCGCCATGGCATCGGCATTGAGCATATACCGAAATGTAGGCTCGTTTATATCTAATTTTTTGACATCCGATTCCTTGGCAGTTTGCACCGTTAGCTTGGGTTTAATAAATTCATTGTCGTCCTCCAGTTCCTTGAGGAGCGAGGGACCAATTGTCAGCAGATCACAGCCGGCAAGGGCTTTGATTTCTCCAATATTTCGAAAGGAGGCGCCCATTACGAGGGTCTTGTAATCGAACTTCTTGAAATAGTTATAGATTGTCGTGACGGATACTACACCCGGATCAGCATCAGGGGTGAATTGTTTTGATCCGTATTAGCCACATGCCAGTCAAGAATGCGACCCACAAAGGGGGAGATCAAGGTAACCCCAGCCTCGGCACAGGCCGCAGCTTGTACCAGAGAAAAAAGCCAGTGTAAGATTACAGTGTACATCATGCTGTTTTTCCAGTATCTCGGCTGCCCTTATTCCCTCCCACGTGGAGGCCAGTTTGATGAGCACCCGCTTCTTATCGTAACCCAACGATTTATACATTTGGATCAATCCTAGAGCCTTCTTCACACTCCCCTCCGTATCGAACGAGAGTCGCGCATCGACCTCCGTGGACACTCGACCCGGCACAATCTCTAGAATTTTACAACCAAACAAGACGGCCAAATAGTCCATTGTCGCCACCAACTGTTGATCCAGAGTCCCCGACTGGCTTTTACCGTATGCCACTGCATCCGCTACCAAGTTCTTATATTTATCCATATTCGAAGCATTTAGAATCAATGAGGGATTAGTGGTTGCATCCGTCGGATGATAGGTCTCTATTGCCCCAAAGTCTCCCGTATCGGCGACAATAGTAGTCAGCTTTTTTAGATGTCCCAGGGTATTACAGTTACAACCCACAATTGAATATGTGGGTATTTGAAGGTTAAGAACTCTCTGCAAGAGGTTCATGTTGGATTAAAACAGAAACAATTAATTTCGAAACTTAATTTCGAACAATTTTCACCAGATCAACAATGTTTGTACGTATTTCTCAGAGGTGAAAGGTAAAACTAGGTTAGCTTGGGTGGAGAAGATAGAAGAGAAGGAAAGAAACAAGAAGGTCTAGGGTATCAGCTATGAAAGGAAGGTTATAATAATATATTGTAGTACTGTCAATCTTTTTCTAGGGTACCACAGCTTATAGCTACCTTTGCTACTGTTTCGCTAATTTAACATTACTTGTGCGTTTCCACAATTTCGCATTTGTTTTTCCATTCTCCGCAGAAGCCAAAGAATGAGGTCATGTGTTGCTTACGTTTGGAGGAGGTGTTTAGGGGGGCTTGACAATAACTCAAAGTGCAATAAGTGCGTGAGGTAGAGGGGCAGCCAAGAGGTACTCGGCACGGGCAATGTGTTTCCAAAGCGCGCAAATCTTTCAAGTTTGCCGTAAAGACACATCGAGCTGCCGGCGGCTTCAAAGTGCCGCCTGACAGTGCACTTCCGTTTTGGGAGGGAACACAGGGTGGGTAGAGGGGATCAGGGAGGCGAGGGCTCTTGGGTCTGCCTGCTGACGCGTGCGCACGCACATTCCATGCAACATTTTTGGGGCCATTTCAATTAGGCCCAACTTGGAACCACAAAAGTGCGCAGCGAATAGTCACGATTTGTTTACCGCTTTTAGCTTTTGTTTTTCGGTTTTAGTTTTTTATTGAACCGGAAACTCGAAACTGTTGTCGAAGAGCAAATGAAGCGCGAAATTCGAAATGGGGGAAGAAAATAAAACTAAAAGAGTCGACAAAATATTCACACGCAAAGCAAACAAAAATAAATTTTAAAGAGGGGCTCGGGAAAAAGACTTGTTAGAGATTTGAGTCTGGGTTGGGCCCTCTCACTCTACAGACAAAAGTCAGTTTAGGTTCTTTTTTAGCAAAATTCAAAAAAAGAACTGAAATATTCATCAAGAATTTGTCTGTTTACGTTTGCTGAAAAGTAATGGATAATAAAATTTAACAGATTCAGAATTTTCCTCAGTGTAGCTCATGAAAATATATTCCATCAGTTTTCCTCATGAATTGTTGCACAAATTTTGTTGCATGATTAATCCAAACAAAGCATAAAATGGACATAAGAACGAACAAATTTTCGGACGAAACTCTTGCAAATTTCTCATAAATTGAGCATGAAAGAGAAGAAAGGGGAGAAAGAGGGAGAGGGAATGGGAAAATCTGTGTGAAGTGTTGGCAGAGCAAAGTTTTTTATAGATCGCACGCGAAGGTGCTTCCATATGGCTAGCATTAAATAAACAAATACGCCCAAGAAGGCACTAAAAATGTGCACAGATGTGTGTTCGATGAGAGGACATGTATGTATGTATGTGTGTGTGCGTGGGCTGCCTCTGCAATTGCTGGGAAACTGAGCTAATGTTTTGTTATGCAAATCATGTGGTGACATTCGTCAAAACATAACCATCAAATTAAACCTAAAAAACATAGCTAATGAACAAGCCACAATTGAACAACAGTTGTAGTTGTTGTTCTTTTCTTATTGTTATTACAATGTACAATGGGCGTGGCCGGCTGCATAAATTGAAATTTCATTTTTGGTCAACGAAAAAGGTCAATTACGCGACTTTTCCTTAAAACAGTTTCCCACAGGCCAAACATAGGGAGGGGCAGTCAAGCGTAGCGGGTTCTTTAACCACCCTGCCCTTCTCTCTTTCCCTTTCCCACACTCTTCCCCCTACTACCCCTCTGTCCCTGTGCACATCCTAATGCCGGGCCAAGTTCATTTTTACACACTTGACTGCATTTTGCGGCAATTTTGTTGCGCCTCGCTTGCACCTACAAATTTTCGGTTGTTATGTGGAGGGCAACTCTGTCATTATCATGATAAACAACCTATTGTTGTCTCACTTACTCCTCCACTCTATGCTTGGCACAGGTGTCATCCGCTCTGCCTCTGCAGTTGTTGACTTAGCTGCAACTTGTGCTGCTTCTCTCCTCTATCTCTATCTCTCTCTCTTTGTCTCTGTTTCTTGGCACACCTGCTGTTGCAAGCTCGTTTTTACGACGTATTTCCAGCTGCAGCTTGTCGGGGAAGTCGAATTTCAGAGTGATCAAAGTTCGATTCAATTTTGTGGCTCGAAACTAGGCAGCACTTAAAATGGCTCAAGCCAAAAGCGATCGAATTTCTTGACAATCGGGCTATCGGATACCTGCCGGAGACTAAGCGCCAGCAAATGCTGATTAATTTGCGAGAAAATTGCACAACTTTGACGCAAAAAATAAACATAAAGAGCAACAACTACAACTGCAGTAACAGCAGTGAACACAAAGCGAAGTGAGAAAAACAACTTTGCACCTTTCGAGGGTATTTTGTCTTGGTAATTAAAAAAAGAGCTTGTTATCGATGCGTTGTTAATGGCTTCGATAATACCCCTATATCAGTATCCTGATGAAATCGATAAATAACAGCATTATTGCATAAGTATGTAAACTGCATTGTTATGGAGGCGATGTACAGTGAACTTTAATTTATCGTTTCAACAACTAACAACTTTATCTTTCTTGTTTTGCTAGAGTATTTGAAATTCGATCAACCCTATTGAGTCTTCTTCTTTCTTTTCCATTGTTTAAACTTTTGCTCCGCACTGCTGACGTGACTTTCGGCCGAATAATTAAGAAATAAATTCATTATCTGAAAATATGAAGCCGCAGCAAGTCGCAGCAGCTGCTGGCGGCAAAAAACTGCTGAATTTAAATAAAATGTTAATTTGTGAATCAACTGAAAATGGTCCGATTTGGACAAATCTTTACCTTTCTCTCTCGTTCTCTCTGCCTCCCTCTCCCATCTTTCATTCCATGGGACAATTTCGTGGCGTATTTTCACACGCTGAAGCTGCGGTCTGCGACTTATGGCTACATTTGGCAGCTCTATTGTTTGGTTAGGGGTATTACCATCTTTATTAGCATTTTCATTTGCAGCGAACTGAGCTCGTTGCGCTATTTAGTTAAAGAAACAAATCTTGAGATGTTAAGACTTATTTTTAAAATATTGTTCAATCTGCAACGCATCAGATTGTGAAGAAACTACTCAAGATACTAGTACGGAAATGGGTAGAAGAGAGCGAGAATCAGAGTAGGAAAGAGAGAAAGAATTATGAATGTTCTGCTATTTGAGCTTGGTGCTTGGTTTTGATCTATGTATTTCGGAAGTTTCGAAATTAAATTTAACCTAAACGTTCGTTTCAGTATAAACAAAATCGGGGCTAATGAGACTTGAAGAGGGAAAGAGCCAACAATCTGAAGAGAGCATATCTCTCTGATGATATCTGACGAGGACTGCGACGACATTTCTATAAATAGAACCGGAGACTTGTTTGAACACAGATTGGCAAGATGGGCACAGAGTGTGTGTCATATTTATGTATATGTACAAGTATGTGTGTGTATATGTTCGCTCGTTAACTCCGCATCATATCTTATCTTATCTTATCTCCCTCAACCGAGCAGATTGATAAGCACAACTGGTAACTGGGCCCGCTATGATGGAGTTTACCTATGCAATGTCCACAAGCCTGTGGTGCCCTGTGCACATCCGCTGGCAGCGCAATGCAATGTTCGTTTCGTTCTCAGTTCGTTCAACCCGCGCACGATGCCGTCGCCCTTTCCCTGCATAATAGAACTCAAACCGGTAGAAACTGTAAAAAGCCCAAGGGCTAAATTCAAATGCAAAGGTCCGCGACGAAACGACAAGCCCAAAAGAAAACTGAAAAGAAAACAAATGAATGCAACAAGCGCAACTGGGGTCAGGGTTTGACCCGTCGCTGCAGGGAGGAAGTGGAGTGAGCAGGGTCAGGCGTGACATGTGCGGGAATGAGTTTCCTGATCTTGCCGGGCATACCCCTTTCGATTTAGTTAGTTCAAATGGATTGTTATCGATGTTTAATCGAAACAACTATTTGTATGCATATCCTTTTCGATTTATAACTATTGTTATCGATGTTAAATCGAAAATGCGCTATACCAGTAGGTGCAATCACTAAACCGCCATTTGCAAAAGTTCACTGCAATTGGAGTGAGGCTGAAAATCAGAATGCATCAAGCGCAGCTGGGTCACAGCACAGGGGGAAGGGGTCAAGCGTGACCACGCTCCTGTGTGCCGTCGTCGACTTCCGCTGTCCAAGTCCTGAGCTTGCAGCAGTGTCACGAGTCGTGCCCCAGTCGACAACAATAACAGTGAGTTGCAGTTGTAAATTGAGCTAAAGCAATTAACCACGTGCCACTCCCTTCCCCCTTCCGATCACGTTCAAAAGTAAGGCACAAAAGTTGTAGTTGCATGCGCCGCACACACCGCTCTGCGCCTCAATGTTGGACGTGCGGCGCATGCGCGACCTCCTTCGGTTCAAATTGGACTCTTTTCTTGTTGTTCTTGTTGTTGTGCATAATTAGCAACAACAAAAACAACATTAACAAAAGGCGCAACAACAACAAAAAAGTTGGACTTTTTGGCTTTTGTCGATTCGACCGACGACGGCAGCAGCTGCCGCCACAGGCTGCAAAATTTTGCAGTTTTTTTATTTCATACCCATCGAAAGCGATTGCAAGTGGGTATATTAACTACATGAAGTTCGATATATTTACTGACTGGGTATCTGGAAGTCGCATACAATCACAACTGTTTCATTTATTTTTGAATTCCGTTTTGTTACCGTTGCGGATTTATTTGTTGCACTTTGAGCTCCCTCCCGGAGTCGGGAGATCACCCCTCGTCACACTCCAAATGTATTTTTGCTGCCACTTCAGCCACGAATTTATATTACACACACAAACACAGCCAGACAGAGATTTTTCAGCTGCAGCTGCTGCCGTCTTGTTGCACAGTTGCAATTAGTTACAAATCAAGAAAGGGGCTGCAGCTTGCAGCAATTCATGTGAAAATTTAGAAATAAAATATATGAAATCTAAATACATATTTAATGCATATGGCAATACCTTAAAAAATTGAACTTGGCAGTACCTCAAACTATTGAACTGGTGTAATAAGTTTCAATCTATCGATACTGAAACAAATATGCGATGTTTGCCGATCGATATTGCAGCATACATACGATATAAGCACGAAATTACGGAATTAAGCATCACTAAGCCGCCATTTGCATTTGTAAACAAATGAAGAAATTCCCTCAACAAACGTACATTAAATAGAGAGTATTCCACTAAACGTGCCTTATCTTTCATCGGGTTGCTCTGCATTTTGGATTAGCAGCTCCTCTTCCGTTCTCCCCTCCCAGTTGTTGACGTTCAAATGGCAATGACTTTCCACAGTCTGTCAAATATTGTAACGGTCACCCGGCACGCCCACACACTCAACACATTGTCTGTCAGAGGGTGAGGGAAGAGGCGTGCGCTGAACCAGGTCGTTAGTTAGACGGCAGCACTTCCACAGTTCCAATTAAGCGCATCCACAACTAGATGCACAGAGCCGGAGAATCCCAGGCGCATCTTCCGGCGGAATCGTGCGACGACGCTGGCGTCATCTAAATTAGCGCCAAAGTGCGCATTTAAATTTTATGACAGGCAAGTAAACAACCAGTAGGAATGACTGCAATCGTACGCAGCACACGACTCTGAGATACCACGGATATTTTTAAACAGATAAACACATGTGCATATGGCTTGTGTTCTCGCGTTCAGAGTATTAAGTGAAACTCTGGGATGTGTCAGCGCATCCCCTTGAAAAGAACGAGCAAGTGCTACCAGACGTCGTCTACGCCTCCCTCTCTTTCTCCTCCCCCCTCTCGCACTAAATCCCCCAACTCCAAGCACGACGTCTTTCGGTGTTTTGATTCCTGGTGTCGCTTAATGGCCAACTGCCACTGTACCAAAAGCAAGGGGAGGGGGCAGGCAGGCGTGCCGAGATGCGACACGCAGCTACAAGATTTATGGGCAATTGTAAAACTCCGGCGAGTGCATAACGAGGGGAGACTGCAAAGTTCCATAAATATACAAAGTTTATTATTAAAGAGAAAGAGATGCGCAACTTTTGATGGACAAATAAACGCAATGATTTGTTGTTGTTGAAGTTGCAAGAACAAGGGCGCAGCTCAGTCCATTCACTCCCTATCCACTCCTCTACTGTGTATATTCTCACAAGCCCATAAATAATAGGAGCGTTGTTAATTAAAATCTTTGTATTAGCTTTGGTTTGCCCATTTGCGTGAAATATTTCACTGACACTTTGGAAAATGAATGCGCTGCGCTTCTTTGATAAATGCGCAGCGTATTTTCGATAATTAATATGAATTTTATAGACATGCGAAGCGAGAATGACCCAGAACTGGTACACCAAAATGGAAATGGAAATGGAACTGGAATCCCTCCGTCGATCACTCGACCCGCTTCAATTTGATTTGATTTGCGTTTTATTCAGAGCGAAATACAGATTTACAAATAGAGCTCGATGTGTGCCCGAGACTACAATGCGCCGCCATGTTGAGAGCTGTTAATAGACGAGCGACCCCGGTGTAATTCCGAGAAGCTGAAACTCCTTTTCGTCTGACGACGACGACGACGAGGCAAGCCCACTGTCAATCAATGTGATCCCCGAAAGAGAGGGGCGGGTTTTAATTGAATCCGAAATCATGTACCAGAGTGCATATGTTTCACTTGGGTTCCGAAGTCTCCGGCCTCAGTTTGACAGCTCAATGACGTTTCAACTGAAAGCGGAAAGTCTCGGGGATTGAACTCTACAGCACGAACAGTTTGTAAGCACCGCAAAGAAAATACTTCAAGTTTTTTCCATTTTGAAGCTAGAGTTGAGGGATCGTTTATTTATAACTTTCCAAATTGTTGCCTAAATTTACAACTGAAATCGGATATAGCTGAAAAACACACAAGCTAATTAAGCTGATTTATTGTACAGCAAAGAAATACGAGAGAAGAAGGGCGATTTAGTCGGGAAGGAAGGGGAGAACGATGTGTTGAGCGTGTTTATACTTAGTACAATCGGTTTAATTTCGCAGGTATCAACCTCTATAAAAGATGATTAATGCCTGAGGTCTGTGAGAAAAGACTTAAAAGAAAATTCGACCCGCATTTGAAGAACGCGAATCAGCAACAGTTCCTAAAATCACTCTTGAGATCAATTATAGCATAAAGATGCATTTCTGTTGATTATATCTTCAGTGCTAAATTAGCTATAATTGGGAAAGAAAAGGTGTTTGTAAACCCATTCCAAAATAATGCAAAAGGTGTTGGAAAACCATCTAGAATAATGGAAACAAAACTAGTCGCATACAATGAATGCCTATTACGTCTTGAATCTCATTTTAATGGGTCTGTCATGAGTGTAATTATGACCCTACGATTCACTTGGCTACAATTTTGAGGAATCAGACGACCTTTTGTGGCCTGCTATCAAGATTTGCCTTTGCAAATTACTTATGTGCTTAAGGAATCGTTTTTTTAATGCGATATATCATCAAAGTGAACGGGGAGACACGTCTCGTCTGGCATACTTGATCTACTGCTGTTGTTTATAAATATAGACGAGAGATCTGTGTGATATAAGGCTAAGTATCTGCACATTGGCTAAATGAATAATAAAACTGACTGCACTGAGTGTTGCCCTGCAGCGGTTCTTGTAGCTACTTGCCTCAGCACGTATGTATGTATTGGCAATACGTATACATATGCATACTATATGTATCTGCATGTATGCACATTTGTTGTGCTCAACTTTGACCTCTTTTGCGGCTGGCAAACCTCATTTGATTGCCAACGTTTATGTTTATGCCTTAGCTTGTCTCTTTTCCGTTTTGTGCATTTTTCAAGTCTGCAAAACCGGTCTACGCTCCCTCAACTACCCCCTCCCCCGCTCAACTCTTGCCGTACTCCTCCCCTGCTCGCTTGGTACTCCTCGAGTTTCCAGTTTTCAAGTTTACGAACCGTTTGCTATGCAGGCAACACGACTCCACTCCACTCAACTCGACTCGACTCACTAGCCAACCCGACCAACTGTTGGGGACTAACCGACGCCAACTGACTTTGTTGATTTTAATACCCTTTCAGTGGGCATGCAAACCTTTTAAACAAACAATCGATACATATAATATACATATAGCATATAGGAGGGATTGAGAGATACTTTACTTGTATAGTTTATATCTACTATATTCATATTCTTGTTATCAATTGTTTCCCTATATCATTTTCTTAAGAAGTGTATCAACATATCGCCTTCACTTTGTGGTCGTTTCTCTTTTATTTATCTTGCACCTTGTTTATACATAAAAATATTTTCAAACTTGCAGCTTTTTTTAACGCTTCTTCTGCCTGCCTTTCTTGAGCCTGCGCATTTTGTACTCGATTATAATTCCAGAAAGAGAGAGAGTGAGAGGGAGAGGAAGAGAGAAAAGAAATACCTTATTCCTGATCGCCGGAAGCAGCCTACATACCTGAAACAACAATGTGCAGGATTTGCCAGCTGGATTTTAAGTTTTTAAAGTAAGATCAGCTAAATATACTACCAAACTGGACTTAGTTCTGCAAGAAAACAGTTTTCTATATACTATATATCCCCATACATATCTTGCATGCGCATTCGGGCTGCTGAGACCTCGTCAACTTTCCCATTTGGCGCATTGGGAATTGTTTTGGCGCGTGTTTTTCGTGTTCAACAAGTTTTCCCTGGCGTTTTTCCTGCACGATCGCAGACAATTCATTGCCCATGCTTCTCTATGGTCTCTCTGGCTCTCTGCTTTTCCATTTTCCTTTTGCGAGCTGGCGTGCGTCGATCCATTAGCGCTGGACATGGCCAATTTACACTTAAGGGTCTCCATCTCCATCTTGACCGGGACAAGTTTCACTGCCTCCAGCGTTCGCCGTTGACCATCGCCCCCGTAATGCACCCGAGCCAGCGAGTGAAGACCACGTAGCAAAGCCGTTAAAGCGCCTTCTTCACGATGCAAGCGAGCAAAATAACACAAAATGTACTCGAGCTACGTGTGTTGTTTGCTTTTTGGATAATTTACTGTACAACATCACCTTCAATAGCGAAGGAAGTTGAGGAAAAGAAAGAGTAACTAGATTGGAGTGAACGGAACAGAATGAAATAAAGTATAGTTAAATAACGTTTCATATGAAATAAATAAAATAAGACTTCATACACAATAAAGTATCGGGCGTAACTATAAATTGAAAAGGGATACCCCATTTCAAAGGAATTACAACAATAGATAACTTAAATATTTATCATAAGATGTCATCTAAGTCTGCCCCTGACATCACTTTCAATATCTGTATAATTCTCGAACTATTCGTGTAACAATGCTCGTGTCTAATTGCTCTTCAGACAGAGCCATTGATATAATCACATTTACAAATACATTTGAAATTATTACAGATCTATGACGACGATCTCTTCTCGGGAACCTCCCCCATTTTGCGTATTGACACTGAATTTCATTTGAGTTGCTCGTTTTACAGTAATTAAGTTGACGAGTTTTTTAATGAACTTAAATTGTGTTGCGCCTCGTCGGCAATGGGGCTGGTCGAGGAGGTGGCGAGGGGGAGGAGGGGTCTGATCTAGAGTTGACTGTGTCAAGGGCTTTCTCTCTTCTCTTTTTTTAATTGCATTACGCAAGTTTTGGTTATGCTTAACGGTTCTGCGAAACAATTGTGCGAAATGAAGTAGAGGGAGGGAGAGAGACTGCAACATGCGAAACGCTGTAATTGGCGGACTGAAGAGAATAAAGTAGCACACAGCAAGTTTGTTTCTGTGTGTGTGTGCGTGTTACGGTGATTTATGCACATTATCACACCCAAAGTTCGCGCAACAACAACAACTACAGGCTGACTGACGCATGCATGTTGCTCAAGATATGTATGTATGTTTGTATGTGTGTGTGTGCAGCTGTATGTGACTTTTCATTTATCAATTTCAAAAGCAACGGCAACAAAGGTGTGATTCAGTTCAGTTGAAGCACAGCTTCGGTTCCAGTGGAGCCTGCGCTTGCCACTTTGGCATATCACACAAGCATGCACTGAACAAAATGAAGCTCAACACGGGTAAATTGAATTCTATTTAAGAGAAATGCTCCATGATTTGCAGCTTCAACTTCCACTTGCAACCTCTTCTTTGAGTGTAGTACGTGACAATTTGTACGGAAAGCAGAGCACGGCGCTAGGAAGTGCGCATAATAAAGTAAGATAAACATAAATATTGTTGAAATATGCAAGTGGAGCAAGCAGAAGTCAAAGTGATTCTACAAATGTCACACACACACACACATATGAACATATGTATGTACATACATGCAGCTGCAGTCTGTAAATATATTTACGAGTGACCATTGCGAATGTGACACTGAAGACAACAACCCTGTAATTGTGTCTGCTGTACATGTCGTTTTTCAACACTCCCTTTGCCGTCTGCGAATTGTGTTGAGGGCGCGCGATCATAAATAAATGTCATAATGCAATAAAAGAGAAATGTGACACATACGTCGGCACGGACACGAACACGACGCACTCAGGCACATGCATACAGAGACAAAGGGAGAACAGCATGCACGCACACCCACACAAGGAATGCCATGTTGGCATAAAATCCAGTTTCTTCGCACAGGAATGCAAAAGAAGAACATAACATTTTAACTTACAATAAAAGCGACAGATAAAACATATAAACTATGAAATTTATGTGTGGACAGCAAGATAAACTTACGCATAATTATTGTATTTAATATGGTAATAATCATAAAAATAGCTTCAGCTAACACGACATACTCTGTTGACAATATATACACACTTGGAAGACTCTCTAAGGAGTTTTAGAAAACAATAAAGGATTTTCAAAAGTAAGATTTGGCAAATACATCGGAATATTTCAGATTTATTGAATTTTTATGCAGAATCAATGCTGAAGTAATGGAAATCTAAACAAAATGCATACGCCAATGACAACCTGATGATTTTTTAAACAAATGTAATCGTAATTGAATATCACGTAGCTTAACAGTACATTTATTTCAGCTTCGGTACGTAACCACCAACAAAATTAGAATAGAATACGTTTTTACAATGTCTAGCTTGGGGCACCCACGCGCGAATAGTGCGCGGAAAGAAACAGGCGAAGCAGAGGCCAAAGAATTGTAATTCTCGTTTTTTGCACGCAAAACTCGCTGAACTGTAACCGAAAAGCAGAACCCGAAACTGTCGCAGTCGTCGTCGATGCCACAACCATGTGACATGTGACTTTTTTTGTCAACACATTCGCTTAAAATTGCAAATAGTTTTTGTTCATCGTCTTGTGTTTTTTTTTGCTTAGGGCTTATCGTGCGACGCGACTTGACACGACGCGTTACCTTCGCTCATCAGAGTTATTTTCAAGTAGAGTCGTTTCGGATTAAACCTTGTATGTTTGCACACATGTGTCTCTTACATTGGTATTACTACACGCTTTCTTTTTCGCCCAGGTCATACTTTCCGGTTGGTGATTCTTTTTTTCTAAGTGAAAATTTCAGTAACGATTATAATTAATAATGCGTTAATGCTTGACTCGGGACCTGTTTCTTTGTAAACATACTTTAAAAACTTAAAAGCATCCCCAAAGATGATAATAATACACAGAGATTTGTTGTTTATTTATGCGTAAAATATGCTGAGCCTCATAAAGTCAAGTTTGCGTTATTAAAGTAAATAATATGTGTATCGTCTTTAAATTGGATCTCTGTTCTACAACGAACGATGGTGATAAATTTGGACGAATAGAGTTTTTGACTCGCACCCAAAATCCCGAGGGTTGCATTTGTTTATTTTGGTTTACGCAAAGGCTCAACTTCAGATAAACGACGACTTGACAAGACAGAGACAGACCCCTTGCCAACTGGTGACCCCAACCCCCGTTGCGATCCGAATTCTCATTTGTGGGCAATGGGATAAACAAACGACTGCAGGGCTAGACAGGGGGACGACTCTGCACGGGGGGTTGTCACAACAACAACAACACCAACAACATGAGCAGGGCGTGGCCTGGCAACGTAAACGCTAACCGTAGTAGTAATGAAATCAGCGAGCTAAAGCGAAGACAGAAGGACCTCCTCCAGATGGTCTGCACCCACAATAAAAACAACAACAACAAATCTAACGAGTCGAAAAAGTACCCGCAACAGCCCTTTCGATCTGAATTTATTTCCAGTTTCCTTCCGCATTGAAACGCGTGCGTCGCGAACATTACTCAACAGGCTGCACCGCAGGATGCCCCAGAGTTCCATTTATTTTCGGCGCACGGTTCCCGCAATTCACTTAAAAATTGATGCAATGCAAATAGAACTTGAAGCATCGGAACAAGGGAGTTCATAGTCAGCATGCGTCTGTTTACATTTTTTCTAAGCTTATCAGAACACCAAGAGCAGAAGTTACAGGGTGTTCAGCTCTATTCCAATTTACTTTGTAATTGTGACAGGCTACCGACCAGATTTCTAGTGGGAAATCTTCCATAGAACGGCTTGCATTACAAATTGCTCGAGTGATTCGATTCTGATAAGTGCACAAAGGTCTGCTTGCTCGATCTCTTTCAGGAATTTTATTTCAATTCCGTTTCCGAACAGAACTAGCTGCATGCGTGTACGGCAGGGGTGGCACACTATGTTCCTACCGCTTGGCATGTGCCACACCCATAAATATCTTTGGGCGACACTTAATAAACAGACAGTATTGGAAATTTATAAACAAACAAAGAACATATAGACTAGGTTTTGTTTAATTACACTTTAAGCACGTTGTATAAATGGGTGCCTTCTCAAGAGGCAATCACATTAAAAAAATCATAAATTCATGAGTATTACAATTAAATTAAACGTGAAACTTTATGAGATTGGAATAAAACAAGTTGAATGAAAAATAAGGCATGAAGTAAGCATGGATAATAATGTGAAATATAAGTAGAGAAAATTAAATTGTAACAGTTTTTCATACACCTATCTGTATGATAATACTTTACAAGTTCATATTTTGATAGTTAACAAACATAAATAATATGTCATTATTTAAATTTATCATATTTATCGTGTTGTTTTCATCTCTGTGTTTTGGGGAATCAAACGAACAAGAGTCATCAGTGAAGAACTTTTACACAACTAAGCGCCATAGCCAACCATCACTAAAAGACAGATTCTTTAACTTTCTTAAACTGTCCATACAGACAATAAATCAAACAATTTCGAAACGAGCAAAGAGTGATGATTTAAAGCCTACAAAAGAGGATGATTTCACTTACCTTGTAACTGGCGGTTATCGTCCCGATGGAGAGAATACACTGGCTAAGTACATTGTATCGTTGCGATTGAAAAGTGGAGACAAAATCATTTTCGGTGCCGGTCATTTTTGCGGAGGTTCTATTCTAAGTACAAAAGCTATTTTGACGGCAGCGCATTGTTTGACATTGTATGTTGGTATTCGGCATATATGTCTTCATTAATTTATTCCCCATACACTTAACCTCTATACACAGTGAAAGTGGAATGTACGGAAGGCTACATCCCAACCGTGTAGTGATCGTTGTAGGAAACCCAGAACGGATGAAACGCACGGACCATACACAGCAATTCGATGCTGAGAAAATTATTTATCACCCAGAATACAGTACTATACGAATTATAAATGACATTGGACTTATTACAATTAAGGGAGAGATTGTAGAAAACGCCTTTGCACAGGCAGTGCCGATGATGGATAGTCAGCCAAACACTGGACTGGAATGTACAGTCTTGGGGTGGGGATCCCTTTTACAAGTAAGCCATCACAATAATAATCACACATGAGCTAAACTAACTTGAAATCATCTCCTTATTGGTCCCAATGATCAGGGCGGTATGTTGCCTAACGTGCTAGTCAACGCTGATCTAACCGTTCAAAATGAATCATATTGCCGAGAAAAAAGTCCCCATTCCATAACTCATATATGTTTAGCCAGTGCAAAGGATTACTCTACGGACGCGTGCCAAGGTGACTCAGGTGGCCCACTTATATGTGGTGGCAAGCAAGTGGGCATCGCCTCATATATCATTACTGGCTGTGGGAGAGAGGACTCACCTGATTACTTTAGCAACATCTACTACTTTCGCGAATGGATCAAAGATAATTCGGGATGTCGCTACGCTGTCAACTTCATTGGTTTCTGCAGGATCATTTTGGTAGCACTCTTGATAAGTTTTCCTTGGTTCTAGCATAAAGTTCGAGATGAACAACGTCGGAAATTGCTACGCACTATCCGCACACCTTACCCACTCCTCGAGGCGTATCAAAAGAGTAACTCACCCAAAGATAATAATAAAAGCGATACAATGCGATCAAAGATAATAATAAAAAGCGATACAATGCGATCAAAAGTAAACAGTCGAACAAAACTTAATTGGCACATAGAAGCGAATAGGAAAACGGGAAAAAAGCAACGCATAAAACGGAAGCTAGCCCAATCAAACTGTGACAAAGGGAGACAACTCGTGGATGGACAGGCAGACCTAGGCAGACAGCTACAATTAAAGCGTGACACAGTGAAAAGCTCGAAAATGCGTCAAATGTATTCGATAGATAACTGGGTAGCAGCTCGCCATAAGCATGTGGAGTGGATTGTGAAGGGAAGAGGGTGTAGGTGGAGGGAGAACTGAAAAAGCATCGCAAATTGAACGTTGTCATGTCTTGCCGTTTGTCTCAGTTTCTATGGGTTTGTTTCAACAATAGAGGCTCCAAGCAAAGAAAACAATCGATGTCGTCGCCCTTCGTTCAATTTTGCTAAATGAGATGGACGCGCAAAGAGATGCCGGAATCCGATATCTCCATGAATAGCACTCTCGCTCGATATGTGCGTGCACTTTTGTGGAGACATGGCACTCTCTCTTCCTCTCTCTCTCTCTCTCTCTCTCTCTGTGTCTTTCTTAGGGCCATCTACGGTTGCAATGTTTCGCGCATTACATTGACAGTAAAAATATGATAAAGTTCCGTTTTGATAGGAAATAGGGTATGGAAAAACTCTCTCTATATCTATCTATAGAATCTACAAGATTTCAAAGAAAATGAACAGCTTTGCTTTTTATTGATGCAATTCGGGTATAGAATAACCTGTTACAGCACATTAAAATTGTAAAGAACCCCACTCAGATTTAAGATTAAACAAATATATCGAATCACTGATAAGTAAGTCAGTTAACTTTTATTTCTTTACCCGAAAATTTACTTTTATATATCAAATAAGCGAAATTTTGTTTTTTCTATAGTTAATTGAACATTAACTACTAAGCAATCCGTCAATTAAACCGTTAGCTTTCTCATGCTGGTGATAACAGTAAATTTACGTTGACAGCACTACTATTGGTCTCAACATTGGGGGCCCACCCAGCACTAATAATGGTCTTCAAAGAGAAGCGGACTTTATGGAGCTCAATTGAAATTGTTGTAAGATTTTATCCAACACAAATTATGATTTGCTCAGCATAATTGAGTCAGTTGGCCGAGAGCTCTGGTTGCAGCCCCGAAATATGATTATGCTGTATGTATGGCAGATCTCGGTATCGACCAGATGAATACCCTATAAGCAGTTTCGGTAAAGCTTATCATAACATATAATTAAATAATATCCATGGCCAAAGAGAACTAGAGAATGTAAGGTTAATTGAACTTCTCTGCCATTGTCATTCACCCCCAAAAGTCGATAGCGTTGCAATCGCTTTCAGGAGATGTGAGCACCTCGATATACCCTGCGATGCTAAGGAATCGATATATAAATAAAGAAATTCGGGGAACGGAATGTTGAACAATGCACTGCTTTTCCCTTGCCAGCATAAAAAGAAAGCCAATCCAGTTCATTAATATTCCAAGGGGGGATGGGGCCAAGGGGCGTCAAGCAACCCACAATTGAAAGCTTCCAAAGTAGCTGAGATTTCAATTCGTTACGATCGATAGAGAGAAAGGGAGAGAGGGAGAAAGAGAGCCTGTGGATGGCACGCCACAATAGCGTCTGCGCGACTCAAGTACTTGTGGCCGGGCATGAATGTCAATCGACGCCATTAGGGGCACTCAAGATGGGAGTCGCTTTAAAATCTCTACCAATAATTTCGCGTATTAAATCGTTTTGAATTGAGGCGGACCTCTCCACATGTGGTTGCAATTGGGAGTCGAAGTTCACATGAGTCACGACCAGCTCGCCCGTCCACTGTCGGCCTGGCTGAAGATTTACTGTGCGAGCTGCCACAAACGGAAGCACGTCGAGCGATAAGGGGGCACCCGCCACAGTGGCAGTCCAAGAATGCCACTTGAGGAATATTCAAATGTTGTTCATATTCATGGGATCCAAGCGAACAAAGAAAATTAACAGCTGCCCCAAGTAGCATAATTGAATACACTGCAAGTTGGCAAATGCAACGATAAACGAGTCTTGCCTGCAACGCCCTGGTTAAAAAAAGCTGTCACTACTCTTTCCTTATCCCTTGCCACGCTGCATTGGCAACAAATGGAGCATGTCCGTTTTTCGAGCAAGCCCTCGCTGCATGTGACGAATTGCAATTTGATTTATCGCATTGCCTATTCTGCATTTCATCAGAATACCATGCATCTTATCGATAAATTCAACTGTTGCACAAAATGAGTCATCGACTTGCACAAAGTTAAATCGTATTCAAATACGCAGAAACTTATCGATAAATGCAACACGTGGTTTTAACGTAATATCAGCCAGTACTTTTTTGTAATGGATTCATACCAAAGAAAGTGCATATTGAATACATTTAAAAACTTCGTATAAATGTATGCATCACTGCACTTGTTTTTATTGATCGTAAAAGGGTGGGAGAACACCCTGTAGAGTCTTCACTTCACGAAGATGGGGCAGCAACATTTAATTGTCAACGACAGTGCCTTCGCGCTCTATTGAAAGGCGTCAATCAAAGCAACTGGAGCGTAAGCAAAAGCCTCCACTCGAGAGGGCGACATGCAACGGGGGCCTGAGCGATAAAACATGTGTTCCTATATACACACACACTAACATAAATGCATACAGAGTATATACTTGTACATACTTAAATGCTTGTACATATCCATACATGCGCATCTGTGTTGGAGTATTCCAACACCAAAAGTGGTGCCTGGCTGTTTGCCGCAATTGATGGATGCGAAAATGAAATGAAAAAGAAATCAATCTGTCCCTTTTGAATGCTTGCACTCTGTTTCTGTTGTTGTTATTGTTGTTGCCCAACTTGAGACTGAACCACACCAACAGCAAAGCGATCGCAAACAGCGCCCCAACGCGTGCTATTGTCGCTGTAACAACAACAACAGCTTTCTCATTGACTGCAGCCCTCGTCTCGGATCTTGTTTGCCTCTTCCAGTCTTCCAGCCATCCCTTCACTCATATGCAAAATGCATTCAATCACTTCATTTGTTACTGCGTCTTGTACTTCATCTTCTCCTCTCTTCTTCAGCATCAGCATCTCCAACTCTGTCTCCGTTTTGTGTTGCCTAACTCAAAAATATTTTATTTACTCTGCACTTATGACCCCCAGGCCGGGACTGCTGGATTGTCGCCGACCGGGTTAAGTAAATCTGATACGAGCGTTTTCTGTTATTGTTGCTGGTCGCGCTGTTCGCTGCATTTCCATCTCCGCCGTGGCGAATGCTTTGTAAGTCTTTTTGTGTGTGTGTGTGTGTGTGTGTTGTGTTTTGTGTGTTGTCTGTTTGCCAGCGGCTGGCTACTCAGAATGTCATTGCAACTCTCTCCCTCTCTCTTTGCATTCTCTCTTCTCTTGACCGGCGCTGGGTGCAGCTGCTGCGACGTCGATGTGTGCAATGACGGATTGTGTCCCTGGCCCCCTAAGTGTGTGTGTGTATGTGCGCTTACATTGGCAGTAGCAAAATCATCTCTTCTACACTGGATCGCAACTATTCTTATTTGATTTCAAAAGTTCATTTAATCGGAGTGGAGTGTAAAGTTAAAAATGTATTGAAAATATTATACTTAAATATAACACATAATTAGTAACTGTATTAAATAAAAGTTAAGAATTAAGAAACTGTACTGACGATAAAGCTCTATGCTTAGCAGGGGCAGAAGGGGTCGTATAGGTTGCCGTACAGATCCCATTATCAAATAATAATAATAACAATAACAATACATTTGTATGTATTACTTACGTATGCCAATAGGAATCGCGAGAGTATTCATGCTTGCCTTGCAATTTTGTTCCATGTTTGACACACTGTGCGACGCTGATGTTTGACACCGATTCAATGGCAACGAATGTGTGTGCTTGCAGTTGCAGTGGCAGTTACATGCACATGCACACACACAAATGCATGCCCACTTATGTACATATGTATGTATGTCTGTTCATTTGTGTCTATCTTCTTTGTGCAATGCCTTGTCGCCGATCTTTAATTGCAGAATTGTGTTTCCGACCCATAGACAGACGCGCATGGAACTGCACAGTGCGCAAGTTGCCATTCACCCGTCGGCGTCTTCTCTCCGTTGCAGCCTTCTGATCTTGGTGATTAATTGGCGCTGGTGTCGCACGAGTTGCGCGGGTTTATTAAAAGGATTACAAGATGTGAATGCGCGAGGCAACTCCATAAATGCCAACTCTAGCATCATCTGCGGGCTGAGTAGGGGACGAGACACGCGTAATAAGATTAATTACGAGCGCCTCTCTAAATATCCAACACATACACACGAATATATGTGTGTACATACATATGTACACCCTGGAGACCTCGCACAGTGGTAGTCAATGCGCGACAATGTTTTGACATGACAATTACAGTAGAAACGTTTCTCCATTGTATTGTCGAGTGTCTCATTAATTTGAAAGCATCAAGATCGCGTTAGGCAACACTGGAAACAATCGGCATTAACTTTGAATACCCGGGGGACGAGAAGCCGTAATCCTTGCCGGGGGCATTTGCATATTCAGTATTTGTATCCCGTTGACACGCACAGGGGAAGGCAGGATAAGTGTCATAAGAGGCAAAAATAATTAATATTTAATAGAGTCGGAGAAGAGGTGAGGTAGCAGAAGGGCAATTAGCTGAAAGTGCCGCTAAGGGTGTATTATATGTATATTCATACATATGTATATTCCGTATAAATGATCCCTTGATAAATGCGACACTTTTCCGGTTAAACTGAAAGTGAAATCCGCAAATGTTTCGTTAAAATATGCAATTTATTTTGCCCGTAATGAAACCTCTCTCTGTCTCCTTCCTTTTCGCCAATGATGATGTCATGCGACTGGCGCAGAGTAGTCAATAAATCAGGGGCCGATCTGTGACAGCTGGAGAGACCCAGCAGCTATCCGGCTGTGGCTGGCACGCCGCGCTACAAAGCTGCAAGCACATGGCAAAGTAGAGCAGCTGCCAGAGATTAGTCAGTTTCAGTCGCAGTGACGGGGCGCACTTGGGGCAAGCTGCTTGACTGGTTTCTCGACGCGAGAGTCTTGGTGTGGATTGGGTACTAAGCCACATTGAACTGGACTGAAGCGTGCTCAAAGATCAAGGTGCATTTTGAGCAGAATCACAATAATATTGGAAAACAATTAGACGAAAAGAAAATAATCATGAAACATGCAAGGAACTTGTCTGACAGAAGAATACCCGACAATACGTTGTTGGAATCCTCATGTCAAATTTTACTATGTAGCTCTTAAGATTGCAATCTCTGCGTTGATTTTAATCTATTTTCAGGCATCTATCACGCCTCCTTCTATCTTTAACTCTGATTTGCATACAGTTAATATACCAATTCGGAAGGGTGACAAGTTTTCAAAGAGAATTCGCTTACAAGAATGTAAATCCCATTACAAAAAGCCTCGTTATTATCAAAACACATAACACGTAACGGTTGCGAGCTCTGAGTTAGAAAGAGGTTAAGAGAAATGAGAAGAGGCAACCGTTTTTTTTTTTGCCACAGTGAAACCGCAAAATTTATGAAACACTCGAAATGAAGAGGTCTCAACCCGCATGCGATCTCTCGCCCTCTCTCTCTCCAACGAGCGAGCGAAAGAATGAACCACACAGCCACAATATCTTCTTGCGTTCCAGCACTGGGAAAGGTTAGGGAGCAACAGCAACAACAACAACAACAATGAGAACTAACACAACGCACAATTATCAGAAAGAACAGCAGGAAATGCAACGTTGAGATCTTTCAGCAATTTGTTGGCATTTCCTGAGCAACATTTTCCCAGCCCCGAAAAATGAGATCTGAAAACCTGTTCTTCTATTGATCGCACGCGATAGTAGCGAGAGAAGGCTCATTATAAGCTCATAATGTTTAGCACTCGACATGTTATATTCGTGGACATATGAGAGAGAGCTTGACAGGGAACAAAGACATGACTCAGAGTCAAGAAAGTTAAGAGAGAGAGAGAGCCCCGAAATGACTAAGTGCGCGTTCATGTCTTTTGAAATGGGCCATCGAGGGATCTCCAATGTGATCGTGACTCTTTCCCCGCTCTCTCTCTGCTTGATGTCTCTGCTCCGCGGCAATCCGTTGACATTATTTACTTCTCTTCTCTTTCTTCTCCAGATTTATCACTTCTCTCACTTGACATTTATTCGTTTGCAGTGTCAGTGTGGGTTTTTTGCTATTTTCTTTTAGTACGTTAAGAGCTAAACAAACGCAAGAGCTAACTAGGAATTGGATTCTAATTCGTCTCCTACTCGGACTTCTTCTCAGTGGTCCAGTTCTTGGGACGGTCGGCCGTGATGGTCCAATCGTGCTGAGCTATGTTCAAGCCACCGTATTGATGCGTGGGCGCTTTCGGAAAGAATTCCCATCCCTGGTCGATGGAAATCTTCTTGATGACGCCGGCAATGCCTAGGGAGGAATAATGAAGCGTGTTTAAGAGGCACAACATGAGGGACAGAGCAAATGCTAACCTAGGAATAAACCGACGGTCAGACCCGCAACATGATTGTGTTTCCAGGCACCGAAGACGCCGCCAGCAGCAAAGCCTCCCAACAGATAGTTAAGCCTGTGAAAGGATTAAGTTAGTCATTTGTTCAAAGTGGATTTAATCTACACAATCAGACACACCTGTCATCCTTGCCACGGAAATTAGTGGCAGCGAACGTGGTTAGCGTAAATGCTGTGGCCATGCCCATCAGCGGACCCGTGTTATAGGCAAATCGACCGATTGTGGGTAAATATCCCTGTGGCTTGCTGAGCGTCATCACGTCCACTGTGGACCAAGCCAAGCCAGCGGCAGCAGCATATTTGTTTGTTGCAACCATTTTGCCAAAGGCATCCTCGCCGTCCGGATGGTCGTAGTATTTATAGCGTAAGAGCGACATATTTACCTGGGGATGAGGAAAATGTAATAATCAATATAATGTAAACTAAATAACAAAAACAATGCACAACATTGTCTTCCGCTCCGGCAGTCGGCAAGTGGCGTTAATGTGCACGTTGGACATTTGGAAAACTTCATGCAAATCTCTTGTGCCTCATTGTTGTTGACGGGAGCTTTAATACACGATAAATTGCTTTATAAACCCATTAATTTACTAACCTGCCGAATTTACGTAATTTCCAAACGAAGAACAGTTGGACAGAACAGCTGTCAATCAGTGTGTACCTACTGATAGAAAGAAGTATAACTTGAAATACAAAAAAATACTATTACGTGCCATTTTGAGTTTAACAGAGAAACATTCTGTAAAATAACATAGTGGGCGGCGTAGAGCGTTTCGATAACAATTCGATATCGCAAACAGCCGCTGTTGTAAGCAAACGATAATATTGCGCGCGCTATTTAAAATTTTAAGAGCACTAGTAATGAATTGTTACTCATTTTTTTAGTTAAGAACCCATACAAGATATATTCGTTTAGTTTAGTCAAGAAAACAAATATTAAAGTCGAATATATTTTAAGGTATAATAAAACCACAGTTTAGTTTGTCAAATAAAGTATTTGATTTATTTTGATTTTACACGTATTTATTTTTTTAAACTAAATTCACAAACATTGTGGCACTAATATTAGTTCTTTAATGATAAAGTGCAATTAATCGGGTTTTTTTGTTATTTTTTTAAAGGCTTTCTAGGATGGTAATTTATTTCGAAAAATTTCCATTTACGATAATAGACGAGTATGAATATGCTTCATTCTTAAATGGATGGTGGTAGACTAGTTTTCTTTCGGATTTCAGATGTCAACTAATAATATACACATAAAGTCTAGCGATTGAAGTAGAATATGAATATCATTCAATGATGTTTTTGGCATACAATAAGGTGATCGAGCGATCGAAGTGGAGCAGATACAAAAAAAAAAATAAATAAATAAAAAGAAAAAAGAACAAATATTTGATTTCGAGAATAAAATCAATATAAACAGACAATACATACACATGTATAGAGCAAATTATTATATATACAAATAAAATGTCAAATTATTAACAGGTTCATTGTTTGTTCTATCAGTCATAACAGATTCGCGGTGTGAACTTGTCAAATTTCACTCATATATCATTTCGGTTCGTGTACATACATACAAAGCCTGCATTATATATATATGGTAGGTTTTCAACATCTGAATCTATTGTTCGTCGTGTCCAATTATCTCGATATCATCAGCCAAGGGACTTTCGATTTCCTGTTTGTTCTCGTTACCATTTTGTTGATTTGCGTCCAAATTAATCAATGATAACGTCATCTTGCTACTCAGTATGACCTGAGTTTTATAGATAAATATCAAGATATATTACTTTTCAATTTTAAAGGTTATAAAATTTGATCACTCACAGCCGGTTCCTCGGGTGATCCATTCAGCTCAGAATCGTAAACCTCTTCGCGTTTGGTTTGCGAATCGGCCACCAAAATCTGCGAGTCATGTGCCAAAGCGCCTTCCAAGTAAATGGACTGCGGCTCGGGTAGATTCTCTTCCAATTTGGACTGCAACGAGATGCAATAAAATGAGGTGTTACTATGTTATTATGTTCGAGAAGGTTGGAAAATATTTCAAAGAAAAGAAAAGCACAAAGAGTTAAAGAGAGTCAAAGTGTTTCGCTGTTTGGAACTTTCTTTGATTGTGGCAGGAGGTTGAGGCGCCACTTACATGTTCACTGTGTGCGCGATAAACGGGCGTTGGAGGGCGCCCAGTCCATCGTTGGCCGCCCTCGCAACTCGCCGTTAATTCCATGCCGAGAACCTGTGCACGCCATGCCATTAAAGTTATACACAATCAAATTATAATGCGGAAATTGTAAGATTATGTCAGACTTTACCGTTACTTCGCGCTCAGCGCTTACATCGCGTCGTTTCTTTTGCTGCTGTTGTTGTTGTTGTTGCTCCTTTGCCTTGTCCTGAACCTTCTCGATCGATGTATGCCCATTGGATATGTTTTGGGTTGTCTACTTTGGTCGTGTTTTCGTTGTCGTGTTGCTGCGAGTCGGAAAATATCGACAGATAGTTAATATAGGGCCAAAAATACTAGGGTAACTTGAACAATTAAACACAAATACATAAATTATTTTAACAATTATTAACAAAAATAAACAAATATTTACTCAACACAACGAAATTAGAGATTAGATACGTATTTCCGGAGGGGAGTTTCTCGGTTATTTGGCTGGTTTGGTTAATAGAGAACAAAACGAAAGAGTTAAATATAGAAATAATATAAAACGAGTTCAACGAGATTGCGCTGATGGGCGGGCCTAACCTTATTTAAATCAGTTTCATTATCAGTTTCAGTTTCAGTATCATTCCTCGATCTTTGCACGTCTCGAACGTTCAACTGTTCATCGGCCGCGTCTATAAGACCCTGGATTGCCGTTACAACTGATCGCGACAACAACAAGGTATGAAATACATAGATATATATGTACAGATATTGTGAGTACAGTTACATTTATCGATCGATCGATCTATATAAGCGCTGCTCTGCGATATTATGTTCGATAAGTTCGTATGGATTGTGATTCGTGAATCGTGGCATGATCTCAACATAGGTACACATATCATATATGATATATAGTATGTACATATGCGTGTTTAATTTGTTTCTAAAATATGTCCCCATCATAGAGTAGAAAGTATTCTTTTTGTCTTAGATCTAGAGCTACAGACAGATAGTACATATATAGTAGATAGTTCCGGATAGTTAGTAAAAAGAGGCTACAGTTTCGCATGCCGATCGCACAGATAGAGTTAGAGATATAGACTTTTGTTAAGTTGATTCGATTTGATTTGAATTGAGTTTAGTTTAGTTTTAGTGAGAGTGCAGCAGTGATCGAGAGGCCCACAACATGCAACACAGTTGACTGTAAGACAGAGCGGAGCGGAGTGGAGCCACAGGGCCGCAGAAGAAATAGAAGAAGCATGCTGACATGCAACTCGCAGGGGGTAAAGAGAATAATGCACTGACTGATCGATGAACCAAACGAAGAGGGGGCAATACAGAGATACAGTTAGAGACTCAGGTAAACTGGGATAGGGATACAGGTACAGGTAGAGGTAGAGGGTAGTAACTCAGTATTCTCTAGAAATCAAAAGTAGAAACGATTTATGACTTGTAGTACTTAGTTGTTCTGGGGTTGTTCTGATTGGGTGTTAAGTAAATAATGTGGTTGCTTGCTTTAGAAGCTTGGCTGCCGCTTGAGAAACCTCATAGCAATCATCTTGAGAAAAATGAGAATACCGAAAAAACAGATAAAGAAAACAAGTATATAGAGTGTATGAGCGTAAAAATAATGGTGAGAGATCGCGTTAAACTGAACTTAAGAGAGAGATCTAGAGCATGATTAGAGATGTATTTGTGAGAATGCTACGCTCTCTCTATGTATATCCGGATGCTGTTGGTGGAAGTGGTGGTTGTGGGGGGCTAGCTACGATTGATGATGCTAACCTTTGCCTCATACTGATCGTTGTTCATTTCGGCTATCAACTTGGCCATTTCACGTTCCGTATCCTCGAGCTTCTTGCGCAACTTTTCTATCTCCATTAGTTGGTCGCTCTCCTTGTTCCCCCACTTGAGATCTCTGCTCTAGCTCAGCGACGGCCTTTGTCTTCTGCTGCGCCTTCAGCGAACTGGAGAGATTCGCGGCCAGCTCCGTTGCCGATAAGGTCGCGTTGTAGAGGTCCTTATCGTTGTTGCGTCGGGCAATCGTTGCACTCGCAGCACCTCCTAAAAAGTTGTAGGCGTAGGATTTTTGCTTTAACTGATAGTTAGGTTGAGGCAAACAACAATAAGAACAGTAACACCAAGACAGCTACGATAGATATGCTATATATACAAGTGTTGTGGGTGCGAGGGTGTGTTAGTAATCCTTATATACATTTACACGTACAAGTATAACAACATTTAGGGATTAAATTATCAAATTACACATCTAGATCACTAAGTTATAGATCTTTTAAGGCTACACCAAATGACGAGGACATATTTTAAAATTCAACAGATCTCTCTCTGGATATATTTCAAAAATATGATTCAAAAATCAAGAGTTTATATCGGGCTTACTTGTCTGATGCTCGCGCCAACCTTAACGATCGCAAAATATCGAAATACAGAGAAAATGGACGTGGTTCGGTTAGCTTCGACAATGAGTTAAGTACGTGTGTGTGTGAGTTTGTGTGTGTATGCGGGGTTGTGTGTGCGTGTGTTTGTTGTACGAGTACGGGTGCAGAGGGTGTGTGTGTGTGTGTGTGAGAGACTAAACGAAACTCGGATTTGGAAATCAATATCCAGACTGCACTCAACTTACCCAATTTGGTACCGCCCAAATCCTCAACCTGACTGTGATTCTGCTGTCCAAAGACCTCCTGGCGGAAGTTCGGATCGCTAGGAGCCGGACCATACGGAGCATTTGGCACTTGCTTCTTGAAGACAATCTACAGAAAGTTTCGTTCTAAATAGTAACATGGATTGGGTATATTCAGTTTGAATAGCACCTTCATGATCGTGTAGCCGAAGAAGACCACGATGCCGATGGTGTAGAGTGGCATCAGGAAGCCCATGCTGCTGCCGCGTTGCTGCGGCTGATGCAGTGCCCCCGCCCCCATGGGAGGTCGCATGCCAGGTATGGGTCCAGGCTGGATAGAGAAATTGGAAAAAATAAATAAATATTTTATTTTTCTTCGTCTTTTCTAATTATCTATATATTGTAAAAGAAATATCGGGCAATAATATATGGCCTCTACTGCGGATATATCGAACTGATTATTTAGAAAATTAAAGCTATTTAATGGTATTATTCCCTTCGTTTTTCTTTGTTTCTTCTTATCACATCGCAAAGGATATTGTAAATCAATTTGGCCCTATATTATGGAGCATACATGTGCGCAAATGCGAAAGATTTGGGTCCGTCCTGTGTTTATAACGTGTCGTTGGGGGGCAGGCACAACAAATGGATGCGCGGGCAGGTGCCGCCGCATCGGATTTGGCACAAGTTCAATATGAACAATATTTCTTTTTTTCTTGTTGTTGCTTTTCTCGTGTATTTCTCGTCTTCATCCCACTCTTCCTTTACTGTTTCTTGTGTGTATATTTTCATTGGGCTGTCTTTTTGCCTTCGATTTGCGTGCAGTGTCATAAAAACAAAAAGCCAAATCCAAATAAAATAAACGCGACTATTTTTAGCAATTCCGACCGATGTGTCTCGTCTCCAAGCGCGACCCCCCAATCCCCCATCCCCGGGGTCCGGTACAGAGAGAGAGAGAGGCGTAAATTAGCTGCAAATCGAAGTCATAACTCACCCGTCCATCAACGATACGTGGAGGTGGATTGCTTGGTGATGTCTTGCGTTCCACAATGGGCACAGTGGGCGTGGCAGGTATGGCACGTCCACGTTCGCGCATCGCCTGATAGATGGACTCCGGATGCAGGTGGGCTGGACGCTCCTGGCGCAGACCTGCATCGATGGGAAAGTCAAAGATTAACTTGTGTTTTGGTTTGGGACAAATAGAAGAGATTATTAAATTAAAAAATAAACAGAAAATTATTAAAGAAAAGCCCGCAGCAGATGTATATATGTTATAGATGAATAATTCAGATGAAAGTTAGTCAATTTGTTGTTGTAAATATAATTTTACGGTTGTTAGTAAGTTACATACATATGTATGTTATGCGTTTTAATGTTGGTTAAACAAGATTTGAGATATTTATTCTTACACATACATATAAATATATTGTTATATTTTCTTTATGTACATTATTATATTATAATTATTTATTTCTCATAATCAGCCACTTGTCCATGTTAATTCAAACAAAACTGCGAGTTAGTGAAGCTCAACAGGATCAGTAGAGATAAAGAGTGAATAGGAGAGAAAAAGACAGAAAGATTCTATTCAGGGCTGCACTCTAGTGTCACCTACTTATTTCGCCGGTGTACAAATTGACCTGCTTGCGGTACAAGTGCGGACCATAAGGCTCGTTGCTCGGCTTCGATGCGTTCATGAATTGTTCTCTATCGAGCACGACATCGCAGCAGCCTAGCTCACGCACGCACACAACACCAAAGACACGATCACAATATCGATAAATAAAAAGGATAATTGATCAAATAAAAGAAAATAAGAGACGATAATCGAAAAGCCAATTGAACTTACCACCGGGTCCGCCATGTTGTTGTGCATTCTTGTAGTTCGTCTTGGGCGGCACAGAGCCAAACATCATGGGATGGAAGACCTTGGGCCACAGAATGGCGATGCAGCCGACAACCGTTACGATTGCTATAATACCCATTTTCTTGGGTGACATTCCTTCCTCACCGGACGATCGTTGTGATCTCAGCCTCGTCCCACCCGATTGTTGCGATGTTTTGGTGGACATTTTCGCGTTTCTTCTTCTTTTCTTGCAGTAAAGCTCAGTCCTTAAAGCAACGATGCTGTGTCGAGAGTTAAGATTTCTTGATCCTTATTTGTTACTGAGTTTCGGTTAGTTTCGCGACTTAAGTGAGGTTAACTTTGGCATTGGTTCATTTTTGTGATGTTTATTTATGCAATTTTTGTCTCAATGTTTCTGCATTATCTGAAAAGACACACACACAAATCTTTAATACTATATACGATATTTGTAAATATTTGAGCTATTCATCATAGATAGAACTGTCAACTATTCACTTCACAGCTCCCACGATATCTTTATTACAACAAGAAAGCACTTTGAGAATATTTATGTTTTTTTCCCAACAATAATACTGAAATTTTATTACATAAATATCAGTCCCGACTATTTTATTTTTAGCCCTCGCAGCGACTAATAATTCCACTTTCCCGTGAACCATAAATAATGCAATCACAATTTAGCGCACAAGTAAACAAATTGCGATTGTTAAATAAGGCGAATAGAATAATAATAGAAAATAAGTAATCACAATAGATATGGAAAATCTTGTTGGATTTTTGAATATACATATATCTATATATATAGGGTGTTGTTGGGGCACTGTGACCACGGCGACTGCTTACGCAAAGATCAAATGTTGTTTCCGAACTGGCCAAGCAAATTTCTGAAACTATTAGCGAATTTTTAAAAACAGACGGACAACGACGACGACGCGAGGCGATGCGACGACGATGTCGAAGTCGAAGCTGCTGGCGCTGCTCACTGCTCATTGCTCACGCAGCGGGCACTCGGCTGCGGATATACTAAGGCCCCCGGTCGGTCATAATTTGAGCATTTGTCTGTTATTTTTGCCGCATTTGCTGAAACTAAAAAAAAATAAAATATAATGAAGGCGACAGAAAATAATTTGCAGCGTGCCCTGCAATCGGGCGAACGCACGCGCCGCTCACCGTTTTTCCGTCTGTATTTTGTTATTGTTTGTTTTCATCTTTACCGTCATTTTCACGACTCGTTCTCCCAGCTGCAGATATATACAACCTATACACACATTTATCTGTGTAACGAGCGCCTCTCAAACAATTTTCATTTCACTTTCGAGCTCATTGACTAGCGAAAGTATTTGATATACACGAAAAGTTTTTTTTCGCAGTTATTACGACTAAAAGCATATTTTGTATATATATTTATCTCATGCACAGTCTGTGGTTTTTTTTTTAATTTATTAGTGCGGTCAACATGTCCAGCATGTCTCGTTAGCTGCCGTTATTTTTAGGTCCACTGGCATTGTAACAAGTCAATGTCGTCGCACAGATCACCGAAAATATTCATCATTTATTTATAAACATACGAAAATTTGTAACGCCCGACTGGCTACGGTTATGCCATTGATTTACCATCATATTATCAATTTAAATTTATTCACTGATTAATTGGACATCATAATTTACCTTAATTTTAATAAATATAAGTAAAGTCTTAATTGCTAATTTCAAACTAAAAGTTTGTCGTTATCAAGTGTAGTCGAAAAATCAATAGACAGACAAAGAGGCTTATTGGTTTACCGCCACAAACTTATCGACTACGAAATCGATAGGCACAAAGTGTTGCAAAACGCTGACAAGCAAAACTTTCGAAAGCTAAATGCATTTAGTTTTAGTAAATTCGAAATACTCTATGAACTTTTAACTTAATAAAACACTAAGAGATCAGATTCTCTGTGATGGCTATATAGGTTTCGAGATGTCTTAAAATTGGCATATACTATATTTTCCAACTGTGCTTTTACATTTACAGCGTAATGCAGCCCTAGTACCATCAATCTCCCGGCTTAAATGTCAACTCGATTCTGGTTCGCGCACATGCCATCGAGTAATGATAATTTTTAATAGATTCTGAACAAGATATTAATAATATTTTAACCTGATATAAACAAAACATTTTATGGTAAGTATCTGGCAATCATACAACATAAATGCATGCATACATACACAGTTTGCGCTTGTATCTTGTTCACATAAAAATCAGCTGCGAAGTACGCTAGGGTAGCCAGCTTGCCAAGTGAAAAATCTGTGTAAGGCAACTGCAAGGCAACTCTGGCAGTGATGGTGTTCTTCTTTGTGTTATTATTGTAGACAAAGTCAAAATAAAATTGCAATTAACAAAACAAATATAATTAAAAAATTCAAACTGCTGTGAGAATTTGCGAAATATTTGCGAGAAAACTGCTTAAAAAGACTCCATATAGAACTTGGCTACAAACCTGATGCGCGCTGTTGATTGGCGTCGCTCCAAATTAACCAAATTTACTGTTGAGCCACAGACAGAGTTGGACATAATGGACAACGAAGCATGTGCATCTGTCGAAAAGGAGCTCGATCGTGTCATCACGAAGCTGGAGCAGCTCCACAAAAACTCTGCCTACGAAATTGGCGACATTGCGTCGTTAATGTCGGAGTTGGTGAACGTGCTCGGGAATGCAGAGCAGATGGTGGTGACCACCCTCAATACTGGCACCCAAATGAATGCTCCCGATGAGGTTAGCACAGATGATCCCATGAGCGATATTGTCAACATGCAAGTGGAGACAGAGCCAACGGCTCCGCAACGTTTGACCGATCGTCAAATGGAGATCATCCGTGATGCGATCTCCAAATGTAATGAGCGTGTGCAAAAGCTATCGACGGAGCATCGTGATTTACATGGATCCGTTTCAAAAATTGGCAAAGCAATCGATCGCAACTACAGTTCCGACTTCAGTTCCACAATGCGTGTGGATGCGCTGCAGGATGAAGAGAATCTAATGCTACTTAACAAGGCAATTGCCAAGCATTACTGCCGCCAGGGCATGGATGAGGTTGCCCGCACACTGATCAAGGAGTGCAAGATGAGCGAGCAACATGCCCAGGAAGTGTTCGATTCGGAGCGAGAATTTGCTGAGATCTACAACATTTGGCTACAGATCCAGAAGCGAGAACTGGGCGAAGCCCTCGACTGGGCCGTGCGACACTCCAGTCAGCTGTTGGAGCGTCATTCACTCATCGAGTTTCGTCTGCATCGCATGCGCTTCATGCAACTGGTGTCCAATGGGTTAAAGTCGCAGCACGAGGCCATTGTCTATGCCCGAACCAATTTTCAAAAGTTTGCGGTGCGCTACGAGCATGAGATTGCCAACCTTATGGCCAGCTTTATCTACTTACCCAATGGCCTAGAGAATACGCCCTACAAGATCTTTCTATCTCAGGACATGTGGACTGAGCTATCGTTCAATTTCCTCGAGGATGCTTGCCAGCTGCTCGGAATCAGCAAGAACTCAGCCCTCTCTGTAGTTGTCAATGCTGGCTGCACTGCCCTCCCAGCCCTGCTGAACATCAAGCAGGTGATGCAATCTCGCCAAGTGCTGGGCATGTGGAACGGTTGCGATGAACTGCCCATTGAGATTGATCTACAGCCCGAGTTTCGGTTTCATTCGATCTTCGCCTGCCCCATACTGCGGCAACAGACCACTGAGGATAATCCACCCAAGAAGTTGACATGCGGTCATGTCATCTCAAACGATGCCTTGCACAAGCTCAGCAACGGGCACATCCTCAAGTGTCCCTACTGTCCCGTCGAACAGAATGCCGAGGAGGCTGTTCGCATATACTTCTAATCCATGGTAGTCTGTAAACAATAATTATATTTAATAATAATAACACAATTATCCAATAATGATGCAATACTATGCAATGTGGCTGACCTAATCTGATCATTTTCCTTAAACAAATGCGTTATTTACTGAGGCTGATGACGGTCCTCCATTTAGCTGGTTCTCTAGATCAATTTGGCAAGTTCTTGAGCCGCAACTTTGTACGAGCTAATCCCCTAACAAAACCCTATATACAACCCGAGCTAGTTTAGTTTTAAGTACTTATATTAATACGAAATAAATCATTTAAATATTTACAAAAGGCAACTAAAAAGAAGAGTTCAATTTACAGATAATATGCAACCGGAAATAATATAGAATATACATATGAAATAATAATATTATTACCATATGTTTACTGCCGCGAAATACTTAAAAAAATTTCCCAAAATACTTGGAAATTGTAATAAATTCGAAGTGGACAACCCACTGTGCAGGTAGACGCACATGAGAGATAGCCCACTGTGCCTCGCTCGGTACCTACTACCGTTGAACCGGTTTCGTTTTCGGCCGTCTATGGCTTTCTGCCTTCGTCGTGCTTCGTATTTTTGTTTGTCCACATTTTGTTTTGCCTTTGCTTTGCCTGCAGTGCATTTTGGACACGGACGGGGACGGAACCAGCTGATCTCTCTCTCCAAATTCGAATCGAATTTATTTGACAGTACGACAGTTTCTCAGTCTCCCCTCTCTCTTTCACTGTTTCTCTCTCACACTCTCTTCTTTAATTGGCTGTTTAGTTTAGTGGCAACGAACTGTGTGAACTGTTGTTCTCCACATCTCCACCTCCTCCACATTTGTCCTCATCAGATCAGTTGAATACGATCAGTATCATCATCAAATATTTCTGAATATTCCATACCAGGAAAATGAAAAACGTTTTGGATGTCATGTCATTGCAGCAGCACGTGGAGACGAGCAAGGCGCAGAATATGAAGCCCATCGACTATCGGTAAGCCTAAGCTCTCAGTCACTTCTCCAATTACCCCCCTCACACTGTTTATTTGTACTTGTGATCATCTGTTGCAGAAAGGCGAGCAAACCTGGTCTGGTGCCGCTTTACATATTCGAGTGTGCGGCCAAGCTGAAGATAAAACCGCTAACGGCCGCGTGCGCTGCCATCGTCTTCCATCGCTTCTTCAAGGAGGTCAAAGCGAGCGACTATGATGAGTTCGTGAGTAGTAGAACGAACTGGATTAATGTTTCCGACCTGACTCAATGATTCTTTTGGCAGCTCATTGCCGCCTCGTCGCTGTATCTGGCTGGAAAAATCAAAGACGACGACACTGTTAAAATTCGCGACGTCATCAACGTGGCATACAGCACCCTGAATCGCGGCAGTGCCCCGCTGGATCTAAACGATGAGTATTGGGCCATGCGTGATGCCATTGTCCAAGCTGAGCTGCTGATCACACGCACCCTCAGCTTCGATCTCAACATTGAGCTGGCACACAAGGTAAGTGAAGGTATTGAGATGTTCCCCTGCCTAGTGACACTTTCTCCTTCTCGCTCTTCTCTAGTACTTGCTGTACTACATGAAGACTCTGCAGGATTGGGTGGGCAGCGATGTGTGGAACTCGGTGCCCATAGCCAAGACAGCTGCATCGTATCTGCAGGACTTTCATCACAGTGCCAACATCTTGAAATACAAGCCCACGCACGTGGCCATCGGTTGCCTATCGCTGGCACTGCAAACCTATGGGGTTCAGGTGCCCCTAACCGACGAATCTGACGAGGCCTGCATGTGGTATAAGCCACTGGTAAAGGACTTTACACGCGAAAACCAATGGGAAATCATTGAGGATGTGATTGAAGTGTACAAGCACGAGGCATCGCTCAAGACCGCCTGAGGAGCACCCACCCAGACCAGAACTCTCTCATCCATTCCCATATGATTTTATTTATTTGCAGCAAAAACAAGCCATCATTTCTAGAAGATTCGTTGCTGTTCACACACTGAATACTACTTTGAATACACTGAATATATATATATGAACATAATAACTAGTTAGTTATATCTTCCTTCCTTAACTTTTTCTTAATGTCTGTGCTTATGCTTATGCTGTTTGTCCGATCGATGTCGACGATCCACTGGTGGCGATACGCTCGTTCGGCTTCTTGATCTGGAGCTATACGACGAGGAAGTGGGCGAAGGTGATCTGCGTGTGGTGTTGCGTCCCGAGGACCGGTCTGCATAGCGTCTGGGTGAATCTGATTGGCTACGCGATCGATTGCGCTTAGAGGATCGCCCACTTCGACTATTGCTCTCCCCACCGCTGAAGGGGGAATGGGAACGCTTGCGACTGCGGCTGCTAGTGGGACTGGAGCGAGAGCTGGTGTTGTTGTAGTGAACAGCGACAGAAGCGTGTCTGCCATCGGGACTCTCACTGCGCTGCGAACTGCGCGACTTTGAGGTGTGTAAATAGCTTAATGGGGAGTCCACAGATTCTGTTGGTGAGCTCTGAGGCAGGAAAGAGAGACATTTACATTACCCTTGGAAGTGGAACCCATTGAAAACTGACTTACCCGCTTGAGTAAACGCTTGCGATAATACTCGACTTGTTCGTGCAGTGTCCAACCCGTTTCCAGTCGCTGTTTGCCCGACTCCAACTCATCCTGGTACTGCATCACCTTTAACTCAATCTCACGCAGTTTCTGACGCTTCTCATCGTTATATTTATGTGAATTATCTCCATCGCTTTCCTCGTCGGAACTAAAGAACTTGGGTGGATCCGGTGGATCTAAGGTGTCCCACTTGCTGGTGGTAATGGCTTGCGCCTCCACCTGCTGTGGATCGACAGTTTCCCATTTTGATGGTATAAAACCAGGCATCTTGGCCTGTGCTTTACTGTCTGACTGTTTCTGCACCTGATCCATTGGCACGCCATCGACATCCTCATCCACTAGAAGAATGGTAACAGATTAGATACTGAATAAAGATGTAGAATACCGATTCTTACGTGGCACGCCGTCAATCTCGTCGAGATACTGCTCTTTCTTGGGAGTACCACGTTGTCCAGAGTCGGGCATCACCAACTTTAGCGCGCTCTTAAGCAACAGTGCAGCACCGTCAAGCGGCACACCGTCCAGATCCTCATCGTCTTTATCCTCTCCCGACAACGGTGCACCGTCTATATCCTCATCCAGTGCCTCTTCCGAGTGAGATTCCTCCGCTTGTGCTGCTGGTGAGGGAGGCTGACGACCCAGGAAAACCGAACGTAGTTGCGATAAGAACTCCTTGGGGTATATAGTCCATTCCTCCCAGGTTCGTATAACGTTGCAAACGCGAGTCTTAAAGCCCTCGGCCTTCAGTCGACTCTCGATGCCCAAGTAATAGACATGCAAGCTCTCAAAGATGTCCAGCAATTGCTTCTCCACACTGCCAAAGTACAGATTAATCAAAGATTCAATTTCTTTTTGTATCCTACTTACGATTTGCGAAAGAACGAAGCGTTGGAGACCTTCACAGTGCAGTTATGCAAGATATCAGAGATAAGATATAGTCGAGCGATCTTCTTGGAAGCCAATGTCTTGGGATTTGCCAAGGATTCGGCAATGCATTCGCAAATCTCATCGGCGGCATCAGCATGTTCAATGCAAAAGATCATTGCGTCACCAATGCGTGAACGTTCCGGGGTCAAGAGCCGTATAAGATCCTCCAAACGATCGCGTTGTCTGAAAAGAAAGGAAGAATAGGAAATAAGTAGCTCAATTATTGGCTGGAACCAGTCGCCTTACGCATTAGACAGCGCGCCCTTGTGTACAACGGGAGCATCTGGGTCGACAACTAGCTCATCTGGCATCCCTTGAGTGTAGAAATTGGCCACAGGAGGCTTCCAGACGGGTCCATCCTTAAACATGCGAAACTGTTGCTCCCGCCACTCACTCGGTGTGTCGCCCTGCAGCAGGGAATACAGTTTCCAGCGATAATAGATGTGCGAAGGGCTCTCATTGTCGAAAAGAAACGAAAACAACGGATTCTCTATTTCCCGACTCATAATGAGGGCCTCGAACATGGGACCCTCGCGTATTACAAACTCAATCATGCGATGAATGATATTCAGTACAGATCTGAAGAAAAAAGAGAGAAATAACATAACGTTATAAAGATAAGGGATTAGCACTCTTACAGATCTTACTTACTTCTCAGTTGGTATAAAGACTTTTACCACGGATTTCCCCAGTATCTAAAAGAGGTAAATAAATTAATATAAAGTGTAATAAATATAAAATGGATTAGGCATGTTTCGTTTGCTTACCCGTTCCATGTTCTCCTTGTCTTCATTGGAGTCGTAGTCCTTGTAGTTCTTTTTGGGCAGCGTATTTGCTTCACTGGGCGGCGGCTGGGCATTGAAAGGCAGTCCCGACGGCGGCGGCGGCAGTGTCAGTTCCAACAGCGCTTGTGGTGCAAAGATGGGCGTGTTCATTATGGGCACAGTCTTACCCCAGCCCAAACGCATTTCATAGCCCATCACGTAGCGTCCGTTGAGCGTACGCAGAGCACGTTCTGCATCCTTGCGACTCATGTAGGCGACAAAGCCACAATTACGACCACGTTGCTTCTCCTCCTCGGAACGGGGCCACATAATCTTAATGCTGGCAAGTGGACCATATCGGCCGAATATCTCCATTAACTGTTGCTCTGATATCTTCGGATTGAGGTTGCCCAAATACAAGTTTGTTGTATTTGGATCGCCTGTGTCGAAGGATCCTCCATCTCTAGTGCTGCTGCTCGACTGCTGGGAGGTACTAGGCGTTTGTTGTTGTTGTTGTTGTTGCTGTTGCTGCTGTTGTTGCTGCGGTTGTGAGGTGGCTGGAGGCGTCGATATGGCCATATGCTTATACTTGTGCCGCTCCTCGCGTTCCTCCTGTATCCTAAGTAGGAATATTTGTTAATATTGTTCAAGGTTAACATTATGCTAAGCTCACTGTCTCAGCTCCTCCTTGAAGAGCTCCAAATTGCTCTTCTTTTTCTCCTGATTCTTTTTCTTTAACGGTGCTGGATCTTTCTTAAGGTCGGAGGCCAAAAGTTTGGCATATTCCTCAGCCTTCTCGGAGGAGCTCTTCTCCACCAGCTTGGAGCCCGGCTTGTACAATTTGCCCTTTTCACTTTTATCTTCTCGCCTGGAGCCTGCATCATAGGTGCCTGCTTTTACCCAAACCTTCGATGAAGCCGTTGGCGCCTCTTGAAACGTTTCCACAAACTCCTTGAAGGCCTGCATCAGAGAAAAAGAATCTCACTTATATCATATCAGTTTTCCCCTCTCATTGTCCAAACTTACATGTGCCGCAGCAGCCTCATCCTCTTTCTTCTTTTGTTCCTCTAACTCCTTTTTGGACTGCAAGAATCAGTTTACACACATTTGCACAGTATTTGATGAATATACCCGGCAAAACAACTCACAAACAGGGTGTGTTCTATAAAAACTTACCAATTGTCTTTTGGAAAATGTGCCGACAGTGAAGGCCTCTAACTTTTTTTCACTAATGCGCTGCATTTAAAACATATATTGTAAACTATTGTTATTGTCGCTATAAATAAGTCCTACCTTCATTCTGCAAAAGTGGTTTGGTTTTGTGTATTGCGGAAATTACCAATAATTTCTTATATTTTCTACACATCCACTTTTAATTTTTCATTCCGATTCTAGCTCAATACATTTATCGATACCAATAAGAACTTATCGGTAAGTGTATATATAATAGGGTAACTAACTTGTTTTAGTGGGTCTGCCATACATTTAGAATGATTTTTCTTTTTTAATAAAATATATATTATATATATATCATCATATTAAAACTCAGCTTAAACGATATTTTATGCGTACGTACCACTCAATGTACCCATTTAAGATGTCAAAATATTCCCATTAGCCACAAACATTCCATGTAAACGATATAGAAAGAGTATTCAGCTTGCTGTAGAGTAAATCAAATATCGTACGCATAAAATATCGTTTAAGCTGAATTTTAATCCACAATATCGTAAAATAAAATATATCGATATATCGATATATCGAAACCACATCCGTCACGGAACAGAATAACTTATTAAATTTCGCTGGAGATTAAAGGAAAACGGATTCTGGTGGTTCTTCGCTGCCACCGTAGAAAGACTAACTATCTATTCCGCTGGTGAAGCGTTATCGTCCTGAGATAGAGTTGGAATAATGGAACCACAGATATGTCGCCTCTGCTTGCGTGGTTGTGGCTCCCAGATGTGTCTCCAGATCTTTGGCGATCCATCCAACGCAGCAGGTAACGTGCCCAATGTTGCCGAAGTTCTGCGCCAGCACTTTTGGTTCGAGGTGAGTTTGCTCGAAAATATATTTTATATATTGACATGTTTATATCTGTAAATAAATCAGGTGCTGCCTAACGATGCTCTATCGAAGGTTGTGTGCAATGTGTGCTGGACACAGGTGTCGGAGTTCCACCAGTTCTATGTATCCATACAAGAGGCTCAGGTGATTTATGCCAGTGCACCCAAATTTAAACAGGATCCCGACCCAGACATACTGAACACTTCCTGGCCAGAGGAGATAATGTTGCCGACAAATGAGATGGCAGTGGAAGGTGAAGTCAACACAGACTGCCCCAGCACGCAGCTCAACGTAAATCCTTTAGATGAATTGGATCTTGAGATGGCCACATTCACGGAAGCGGATTTGGATGAACAAAAAGAGATCAAATTGGAGAGACTATCGCCAGATGAATACCTTCTCAATGAGGCCGATGACGACGACGACGATGACGAGGATCTGATTGTCACACGAAGTGGTCGAAAAAGAAAACGCGAAGTGGACTCGGCGGTTGATAAACCAAAATCAGTCAAGGCAGCGAAGAAGGGACCAGCGACGACAAAGCGTAGAACTGCAGTGAAAAGGACGTTTAAGAAGCAACAGTGGCCTCCGTTCTGCAAAGAAGACGAGGACCTAATCAAACGATATATAGTCATGGGCTGTGAGCTGTGCATTTTTCTAGCCGAAGACTTTGACGGCATCCGTGATCATTTCAAGGAGAAGCATCCTAACGAACGGCCCTACATCAAATGCTGTGGTCGGAAGCTCAACAAGCGTTGTCTGATTGTTGAACATGCCAGGCGACACGAGAATCCAGAATATATTAAGTGTGCATTATCCAAAATAATCTTATTTTCAAGGTATTCATAAACTTCATTTTCAGGTGCAATGATTGTGGCAAAGTGTTTGCCAATTCCAGTGTGCTGCGCGCCCATTGGCTAGTGCATCATGTGCCGGATGAGGAATGCGACTTTCAGTGCGATGAGTGCGGCAAGCGATTCTCGCGACGCAATCTCCTGGAACTGCACAAGGGATCACATGTGCCGGCCAACGAGCGCAAGTTCATCTGTCCCGAGTGTCCCAAACACAACGCGTAAGTAGAGACAGAGAAATGTCATTTAGTTGGGAGTAAGCCTTTAATTTAAATCTTTCCAGCTTCGCTACCGAATACCACATGCAGGTGCACATTAGCATGCAGCACCGCAAGGCAGCGAATATTTGCCATGTTTGCGGCAAGGAGATCAAGGATAAGGCGGTCTTCGAGAAACACGTTCGTCTTCACTTCGAGGACAGTGGGCCCCGCATAAAGTGTCCCCGTCCGGATTGTGAGAGCTGGCTGAAGGATGAGGACAATTTGAAGCAGCACTTGCGACGTCACAACGATGAGGGCAAATCCTTTATTTGCTCCGAGTGTGGCAAGAGTTGCAAGAACTCTCGGGCCCTCATTGGTCACAAACGCTACTCCCACTCAAATACGATCTACACCTGCGAACAGTGTGGGAAGACCTTTAAAAAAGGATATTAGCCTTAAGGTTTGTCTGGACTATGTGCACCCAATCGTCCAAATATCATTAATATATACCTTTCTTTAGGAGCACATGGCTCAGCATACGGGAGAACCTCTCTACAAATGTCCCTTCTGTCCGCGGACATTTAACTCAAATGCCAATATGCATTCACATAAGAAGCGAATGCATCCAAATGAATGGGATCATTGGCGCAAAACGAAAACGGGCAGTTCACAGAAGGTGCTTCCCAGCGCGCAGGTATCGCAAATGTTCAGAGAGGACCCGGATGCGACTGCCATTCCAAATATTACAAACATATTTTAGATGAAAACTCCCAGGCTGCTTCCTACACATTTTTTGTTATATTAATTTTTTAATTTGTATTTTTTAAATATGTATTGTACATACAAATTTGGCTGTATCTTTTAATTGATAAGATATAAACGCCAATAAATTGCACTAATATTGATAGTTAATTTAAATAAACAAACACTTGGTATTTAAATACCATCTTCGAATATCGTTTGGTATATCGATAGCTGGTATTATAGCGGTTGCAACTTAGTATTTTAATACCAATTATAAATATTGTTTGGCATATCGATATCAATCTGCATATCGCTTGTGACGTAGTCGAACTATCGAGCGCAACCTTCTAGTTTTATATACACTTGAAACAAACAGCAACGTCAACAACATTAAAATGAATGTAAGTTTTAAATAAAGTTAAATAAAATGAGTGCTATTGAAAAGGAAACGATTATCGAAAGCCTCTGGTTGCGTATTAACAAATGTTCATATTGAATTTTCTACTTTCACGCAAATGCCACCAGGAATCAGAGATACCTATCGACATCGCCACGCTCAAACTGCAGGATTGGTTGATAAGCAGGCGAATCGTGCCCAAGAACATACAGGCTCCGATCAAGGATATACACTCGAAGATTAGCAATGCCCTGCAGGATATGCCAGCCAACGATCAACTGATAAAACTGCTCTGTGGATCCAGTAGGTTATCTCCCCTAGTAATCTTTTAGTTATAATGATTTACCACATTCTGTCGCAGATATAAACTACCTGCATGTGAAGGAGATCATCGAGATTCTGAAACAAACTGAAAAGGATACGAAAAGCGTTTTCGGTACCTACGGCAGTCAGCGCATGAAGGATTGGCAGGAGGTCTGTCGTCTTTACGAGAAGAACGCCACATATCTGGCGGAGACAGCGCAGATCTACGTGCGCAATGTGAACTATGAGATCCCTGGCGTGCGTAAGCAGATGACCAAGCTGGAGCAGCAAACGGATGAGTCTCTGAAGCGAGCCAATGATCTGCACAAGCCAGAGGCTCAGCTGCTTGCCGAGCACGCTGCTCTGCTGGAGCAGTTGGGGGTGAAGGGTGACAACTTGCATGCAGAGTTCATAGAAGTGCTGGCAGGCCTGCCCGAGTTGTATGCTAAGTCCCTGCAAGATATCGGCAAGGTGCAGGCTGCCATTGATCTATACACAGAGATCAGTGGACAAAAGCAATGTTTGCCCATACTGCGTCATCTGGTGGAGCACGGCAACACCACAGTCTATCAATACATACACAAGGAGGCACCTCTGGCTGTAGAGGAGCCGGAGTTGAAACTCAACTTAAGCGGCTCCAGTACGATCAAGGATACTGACCCTTTGGAAATAGACTTTGGGACTGATGACAATGGCGGAACCTCCTCAACGGTTTCAGCAGAAATGATCGACTTCGGTGACTTCCAGGAAAGCGATGGCGGCGCCAACATCGACTGGGGAATTGAGAGTGAACCCACCGATGCTGTGGAAATCAACTTTGACATACCCGTCGAGGAGTACGGCATCGTGGTCGAGGGCACCGGCATGGATGGTGGCACTGCCAAAGGTTTGCAGAGATTTCATTGTTAGATTCTCTTATAATAAGATTGATCCCACTTCAGGTGACCAGGCCTACACATTGCTAGACTCGCCCAGCTATCGTGACCGTTTCCTCGACGAACTCTACGAGCTTGAGGCATTCCTCTCCATGCGTCTCTACGAGCTAAATCACTTGGAGTCATCCAGCAACATTATGTTCTCTCTTATGGACAACATTGCCACGCACGACAACGGAAGCATTTCAAAGATGGTGAAGAATGTGCAGAAGATCTTGCAACAAAGCTCCGACGAGCAGCTGCGCCATCTATTCCAACTGAAACATTCTCCGAAATATGCTGACCTCTTGGTCAGCAAATTGCAGCAGATGACCAAAGCCGTGGACAAGTTGCGGAACACGCGGGAGCAACTGAAGGCACGCGCCGTCGAGCTGCGCGAACAGCGCCAACAACTGAATCCCGTCCTGGATGAGCTCATTGCACAGACCCGAGCGCTGCAAACCTATATAGAGAAAGATATATCCAAGCGCTATAAGAATCGTGTGGTCAATCTGATTGGAGGCGTTCACTAGTTTAATTGTTGTTGTAAATACTAAATGGAAATGGAAAAGTGCTAATAAATTGTTGACAAAATCAGCGACAGGGTCCTGGTCTCAAATTGTTCGTTTTGGTGTAAAACTTAAATTTGTAAAGTTTTAGCCCGATCGGATAATGTTTAGAGGTGCCTTTCTCAACCAAAAGTTTGATATAGGCATTTTTTGGCTAAAATGCCGTATTTTTTTAGTTAAAATTCTGTTTTTTTTGTGAGCATTTACGATTTTAGGTCGCAAATTGCTCTAATCAACTTTATTTTAGTTTTATATGATAAAAATATATTTAAAATATATAAGAATTTATTTTTAATTAATTTTTAAGCGATTTCTTACTGCTAAATGGGTACTTTTCTTCGCTGACTCAGATATTTTTTCCCTATTATCTTCTCGCAGCCGCTGCAAAGTTCTGGTATTGAATGCATATTCGTCGACATCATGACCCAAAGCTTCAACAACCGCAGAAATCAAATGCATAGCTGCATTATTGGAAATCTGCCATTTGTCCAACGATGAAAGAACTCGGGATGTTAAAATGCTTTTCCTGCCCCTTTTTATAGGGGATAATTCGAAATCTGAACTTGAAATGTCCATATCTTCTTGAGCTGTAGATAAAGCATCACTGTTGTTGTCACTTTCAGAAGATCTAATACAATTTATAATACAATCTTTGTTATTATTTAAAGATCCCTTAAAATAAATCAACATGACTACCTTTGTCTGCACTATTAGCAATACGAATGGTTTCTCTGTACTTGCGAGCTCGTTCCTTTTCTTCACGTGCTTCCTTCCGCCTTTCTTTGCCTGCCAGTGATGCATCTAAGCCACCTAAATGACCCTGACGTCCATTCTGTCGTTGCATTTCAAGGAATTTCTTATCCTCTTCAATTGACATCATATCCATTGCATTTGCATGTGCAATATCAAAAAGGTTGTCCAAATTGTCAACGAAAGCCGCTTGTTTGGCTGTTGTTTTGTTTTTATTCTTGCTGAGATTTTTCCACTCGTCAAAAAGTTTTTCCAACTTATTAATACAATGGTATTCTTGTCGGATAGGGATTCGGGCTTTCGACCAAAACGTGGCTGCTTCTTTCACGGCGAGTCCCGCGCTTCTGCGCACAGTTAACTTCAATTTCTTATGGTTGTAAAAGAAAACACGCATAACTTGTCTTATGCTTGGTAGCTGCGATCCCAGAATATGAGGAGAGTCGTGGCCAAGTAAAAATATTACATCACTTGAACGCGATTTGGACATTTTGATTCGAACACGCTTTACACTTTAAGTCCCGGTTAAAATTGTAAAAGAGTTGCACAGATTTTGTGTTCACACAATGATTGGAGTTATCGAATATCGATACTCAATGAAATGCGGTAAAACGGCCCATTCTTAACCAATTTGAATAGAAAACTAAACGAACTAAAAAAAAAAGTGGATTAAAGAAATTCGCGCCCAAAAACCAAAAAGCACAAAAAACAGAATTTTAACCAAAAAATACAACATTTTAGCCAAAAAATGTCTATATAAAACTTTTGGTTGAGAAAGGCACCCCTAAACATTATCCGATCGGGCTAAAACTTTACAAATTTAAGTTTTACACCAAAACGAACAATTTGAGACCATGAGACCTTTAATTTTCGAATTTTTTTTCCTCCATACAAATAAGCCGTTTTAATGCGAATATAATATAAACATTTTTCTATTTTAGATCTAAGCAATACAATCAATAAATTAAATGCCCAACAATATAAAACATTCCGTTTGATGAACCCACCTAAGGGTTAAATTAAAAACTGCCTCCTGTCAAAATAATTATGCCGAACAGTGTATTATCAAAATAGTATAAATAATTTTACATTCCTTCTCGCTGTATCTTTTTTAAATGCACTTTTTTCCTTGCAGTAAAATTTATGAATTTCATTTTGAATTTGCACTCATACCATATATTAATTTGATAACAGTTGTCTTCTATTATTGATAACACAATAAAAATACCAATTAGATACTAATGCCGCGGAATTATGCAAATACCGGAAGTATTTATAGATTCGATTTAGTGAAATATGGATATCAAATTGTGCACAAATCGGATTTTTACAAATAACAAACAATTGTATTTCATATATTTTTTTAAAAGAATTTTATTTATTTTTATTTTGCTATTTTTATTAAATATACAAATTTTATTTATATTTTTGTGTTGTTTTTTGTTTTGTTTTGTTGTTGTTGCTTATCTTTGTATCCAGAATACAAATCTAGTTAATTGTAGTTGTTGTTGTTGGTTGCTTTTTGTTCTGTTCAATAAAATTAGCTTTAATTACACTCGTAACTCGTTTTAAACTTTTTCACTTATCGTGTATGGGTTTCTTAGCTGAATTGAATACACAATTTGTTTGTAAAACAAGAACAACGCTATATTTATAATATATTTATATGTATGTGTGATTAACTTAAGAGTGATCTGAGGGAAGAGTTGGGGAAGTAGGATTAAGGAGGGAGAATACACACATACCGTTTTAAAGTATTTCTTTAGTTGCATTTTGTGGAAGCGAAGGAAGTTCTAGGAGATTTCGACATGAGGTTGAGGGGAGTGTGTGGGGTCGGGGTCGGCATATAATTATACAAGAGTTTTGGGTGTAAAAAGCCACAAATTGGGGGTATACAAGATATATCAACTAGACTTAGGCACTAATCTAACAAAAAATGTGTGTGGCGCTACGACGAAAATATATATATGTATATAGTATATATGGTAAATCAAGTGTGTTCTAAGTATGCATGCATCTGTATTGTGTCTGTGTGTGTGTGTTTGGGTTAACTAAATAGAAAATAACAAGCACTAACTTTCGAAATAATCATATATATAAAGAAATATGACATACGTTCTATGTATATTGTTTATTGTTTACGGCAAAGGGCCTCATGATATGATTGAACAGACTTTGCTGTCTGGATTCCGTTTCAAATAAATCTACAATCCTTTTAAGATCTCTCGTGTGTATATCTAAATTGTTTACTTTGATTTGCTTTCTCTTCTTCTTTCTTCTTCATGCCACGTACGTATTTTGTGTTCTCTAGTTAAGAGTTAAATAAGCATAAATTATTTTTGTAAAAATTTGTTCGAACGTTTTCTCTTTTTGTTGTTTGTTCTTGTTGTTAGTACACAGGCTTAGTGGCTAATATATTATAAATATCTATAGTTGCATTTATGTTATTCTTTCTTCCTTATATATACGTTGTATGTATGTATATGTATATGTCTGTAGTCATGTTGCTGTTGTTGTTATTCTCTTTTGCATTATCGTATTATTGTATGTGTATCTCGATCAATCTTTTAATTATTGCTCTAGATTTACGCTCTGCCTTATAAAGCATATAGAACTATATTGATTTGAATGCCTTAACTAGTTAGAATTCTCTTTGATATCTACAAATTGTTTCGTGTTTGTTTTCTCTATTGTTTATCCAATGTTTTTCAATGAAAAACATCGCCTCTCTTGGCGCCTATTCCTGCTGCTGCTGCTGCTGGTGCTGGCCACCAGCGCTGGTGATTGTGATTATGATTATGATTATTATGGTTATGCGCGAAGTGCTGGTGCTGTTGCTGATGCTGCTGCTGCTGCTGTTGGTGGTGCTGGAGCTGCTCCTGCCTCTGCTGTTGTTGATGTGCAGCAGCACCCAGCGCCGGCTACTTTGGTTGTCAATCGTTCTTCACTGGATAATAGATTAGATCGGGCTGCTGTTGTTGCATATGATGCATATAGTCATTGATAGGCGGCAGCACTGACTTGGTATCATCTCCCAGCATGGGATAACCCACATTGACACCGACTCCAACGCCCACACCCACGCCGACGCCCACTGGCTGTGCCACACTGCGCTCGTACACGTTGCCAGGATGTGTTGGTGGCGGTGGCAACAAGTGCTGCTGCAGTCCATGCGGATGCGGGGCATGTCCGTGATATGGCTGGAAGCTATTGTGTTTCTGTTGCTCGTTCACCACCAGCTGCTGCTGCTCGTGATTGTGATGTTGCTCGTAGGAGGCATAAACGTTGCCACGCATCATGCCTCCTCCATAGGCGCCACTCCCGCCGGCACTGTGATGTTGCTGCTGTGCTGCCTGCTGTTGCTGCTGCGCCGCCTGCTGCTGCTGTGGTGGTTGCTGTTGCATCAGATCAAAGTTGTACTCCAGGGGGGCAGGATTTGTATCAATGAGATTCGTCAAAATGCTGCCAATGTTGTTGTAGTTGTGTGGATCTCCCGGCGTCTGCTGTGATGTAGGCGGCACCTGCTGCTGCTGTTGTTGTGGCTGTTGCTGCTGTTGTTGCTGCGGTGACCACATGTGCTGAAAGCTCAACAGATCCCCAGGCAAACCAGCATCCTGTGGCTGCTGCTGTTGTGGCTGCTGTTGCTGCTGTGCCTTGTTGACAACTGTTGGTTGTTGCTGCTGCTGCTGCTGTGCGGGCAGTCCCAGAAACTCAGCCGAATCCACAATGTAGTACTTGTCCTTCAGCTCCACCTGCTGATTGCTCGGTGCGCCACCGAAGCTCATGTTGCCCCATGCATCTGTTGCCTGTTGCTGCTGCATAAATTGCTGCTGCTGCTGTTGTTGTGGCGTTGGTACTGCCGCTGCTGCTGCTGCTGAGGGCGATGGTTGCGGTTGCGGCGACTGCAGACGCGAGTGCTGCTGATGCTGTGGCGAGTGTGTGTGGCGATGTTGCTGCATGAGCAACTGATGCTGATGATGCATTGGTGGCATGTGATGGGGCGAATTGAAATGCTGCTGCTGCTGTTGCTGTTGCATCTGCTGTTGCTGCTGTGCCTGCTGGTGCGGATGCTGATGATGTGGATGCTGTGGATGCTGCGGATGCGTATGTGGACTCTGCGGCGTGTGGCTGCGCAGATGTTGCGCCTGCTGCTGCGCTTGTTGCTGCTGCTGTTGCTGCTGCTGTTGTGGTGGTGGCTGTTGCTGGTATTGATGATTGAGCAACTGATGTTGCTGATACGCACCAGCAGCACCAGCTTGGCCAGTAGGTTCAAAGTGAAACTGACTCTCCTGCTGGCCACCAAAGCTGTTCATTCGCTGCAGATGCAGTTCCGGCGTGCTGTTGTTGGGGGTATGGCGATGTGGCACCTGTGGCGCTTGTGGCACCTGCTGCTGCTGCTGTTGATGTTGCTGCTGCGCAGGTGGCGGTGTTGCAGCAGCAACATGCTGCTGCTGCTGTTGCTGATGGTGCAACGCATTCTGCTGCTGCTGCTGCGTTGGCGGCTGTTGCTGCTGCTGCTGCAACTTGTCCGCATTAAAGCTCTGATTGTACATGGAATTCTGCTGAGATTCGCTGGTGGAAACCGAATGCTGTGACGTGGAGGCCGTTGAGGATTGCGAGCTATTGCTGCTTACCATGGCAGCATTGAATGGATCCTGTTGTGAGCAGCCTGGTGTAGTGGACAGCGGTGGTGGCGGTGTGGGCGTGGCACCACCCATGCCAACGACCTTTCCCTGTTGCTGTCCCAGTTGCTGTGTTATTGCTGCTGTAGCGGCTGCGGCAGCAACAGTTGCTGCCTGAGACTTTGCCTTGCTGGCCGCTGACTTTTTGCTTGCCTTAACTGGAGGAGGTCCTGGCATATCGGGCAGAGGCAGCAGATCTGAAGGGGAAGCTGCAGAACGTTAACATATTTATAGTTACTATTTCTTTTGTATTTCTTTCCGACACTTACCCTCCTCATTGGCCTTGGGGAAACGCTGTCCTTTGCCCTTCTTGGGAGGTGGTGGTGCATTACCGTGCATTGCCTGTTTGTGGCGCACCAAATGGGTCTTCCACTTGAAGGTCTGCAAGGGAGAAGGTAATAGGAAGTTAGTTAATGCAGAAGACAATAATTGTAGAAGACAGTCAGTGTATAATACAGTCAATGTATAAAAATCAATGTATAACACAGTCAATGTACAAGACATTCAGTGTAGAAGACAGTCAATGTAAAAGGCAATCAATACAGAAGACAGTCAGTGTAGAAAACAGTGTAGAAGACAGTCAATGTATGAGGCTTCTTCTTCTTCTGCTCACCTGATCGCAGTGATTGCAGCAGTGCGGCCTCTCCTCGGAGTGCGATGGCAGATGACGTTGCAATGACTTGGCGGAGCCAAAGCGCTTGCCACACAACGTACACTTGCACTCGGAGACATCCACATGGGCATTGCTGTAGTGCTCCTTGAGTGCAGGATATGTAAAGTATGAGGAGCCGCACAGATCGCAGACATAGGTGCGCTTCACTTCCGTATGCAGCTGCACATGACGCTCCAGATTCGCTTTGAGCGTGAAGCGATTATGGCAAATGTGGCACTCAAAGAAATTGTCCCGCTTGTGCACACGGATGATGTGCTGATAGAGGGCATTCTTCGAGGGAAAGTCGGCGCCGCATACCTCGCAGATGGCGCCGTCAGCCTTGTGGCCCGTCTCCTCGAAATGCTGCTGCAGCTTCTTCTGCGACAACTTCAGGCCGCACTCCCCGCAAGGAAACACTAAAGAGGGTAGACAAATGAAAGGGTGAGTAATGATTCCACAACATGGTAGAGGATCCCCCATTGAGTGAGTCCTGGACTTGGTGAAATTTACATTCACATTCACGACTCACATTTCGATTCCTTCTTGTGCGACTCGACATGCGCATGGAACTGCTGTCTGCGCGAATAGGATTCCCCCGCAGGTCTCGCACACAAAGGGAAACTCCTTGGCATGCATGCTGCGATTGTGCTGGATTATTTCCTGCAAGGAAAGATATAGAAAAACATATAAGCAAAAGGAATCGCTGGGAATCTTGTGCCTCCTCACCTCCAGCGAATCCCCATTGGGCTGCCCACAGTCGTGACAGTAGCCGGGATGCAACTTGTAGTGATCCAGCAGGGACTTCCGTTTCCTATATGATTTGGGACACAGCAGGCAATTGTAGCTGGGCTTATCCTTTTTACTGCCCGGCGTTAGGATTCCCCCGCCGTGCTGCGATGGCGTCGCTTGCAATGAGGTGCTGCTACTACTGCCACCATCAATCAACTGCTGCTTGGCCGCATCCAACTCGTCCAGTTCATTGTCCAGCTCATCGTCATCCTCATCCCCGGACAACTCATTGTCATCCAGCTCCAGGGAGGAGTTCAGCTGTGATGCCACCAGCTGAGGTGGCCCCGCATGCGGATGCAGATGGGGATGCTGACGATTGTTATTGTTGTTCAGCATTTGAGCAGGGTGTGCATGTGGATGATGCTGAGAGAAGGAGCCTCCTCCACCCTGCTGCCCTTGTTGCTGTTGCTGCTGCATTTGCATCATGCCACCCATCATTGAAAGCGGATTATTACTTGAGTTATAATGATTCTGATTGGGATTCGAATTTGAATCATTCTGCAATTGAATCTCGGAACCGGACATCAGCTGCGATGCCACCTCGTGTCCATAGGCAGCTCTCATGCCGCCCAATGTCAAATGCGGTGACTGCTGCACGTGCGCCTGCTGCTGCTTGGCAGGATGCAGCTGCTCCGCTCCTGATATTTTGTTATTATTGTTGTTGTTGTTGATATTGCTTGACGTAAGGCCGTTGATCACACTGCTGGTGCTGCTGCTGTAAAGGGAAGACAGGAAAAGAAGGTAAATCCCAGTATAAACTTGATATTCTATTCATGGACTTACAGCTGATGACGACTGCTGCTGTCCTGGAGTAGCAGCGAAGCGATGCCATTGTCATGGACGGCAGCGCTGCTGTTACTGTTGCTGCTATTCCCACTGCCAGTGCCTGTGACGCTGCCCAAACCACTGCCACTGCCACCTCCGGCACCCGCCAGCATTTCGTCTATTTCCGGCTCCATTTCGAGCCCATCAATGAGACGTCCTGCGCCCAAACCTTCGTCAATGAACTCCTCGAACTTCATTATGCCTTGTGCCGTCGATGAGAGCTGGGATTCCGTTTCCGACTCCAGCTCGGAGTCCCCGAAGGAGATGGATCTCAGCTGACGTGGCTCCTGACTCTCTAGCGGCATTGGCAGCTCCAGTTGTTGGTCCATTGGTTCACTCAGCTCCTCCAGCTGCTGCTCAGCCTCCTCCTGCTGCTCCGCCTGCCGCAGTTGTTCAGCCTCCTGCTGCCGCTGTTGCTGCAACTGTTGTTGCTGTCGCTGTCGCAGTTGCTCCCGCTCCCGCTGCAGCTGCTGCTGCTGCTCCTCCTTCTCCTTCAGCAGCTGTTGCTCCAGCTCTAACGCCGCCGCTGCTGCCTCCTCTGCCGCTGCCTTGGCCAATTGCCTTCGCTCGCGTTGCCGCCGCCATTCGTCCAGCCGCTGCTCCCGTAGCTCCTTCAGCACACGTGCCGATGGTGTTGTGCCCAGAAGTCGCCCCGTACACACAAAGTTATCGTAGAACTGCTTGAGGAACGGCTTGTGGTGCTGACTGAGTGCCAGTCGCAGCAGCAAACGGAACTGCGCTTTGAACGCTCGCTCACTGAACTCCCCACTGCTGTGATGATACCGCAACGTATACTGGTTGTCCTCGTGGAACACATAGCCTTCGCCCAGGCGGGAGCAGGACGTGCGCGTCACAGGCAGCGTGACTGTCACTGCAGTCGTCGATAGCGCCGTGTCCAGGCTGCCAATGAAGTTGTTCGTTCTCTTCCTCTTCACCAGCAACTCGGACCCATCAACAGGAGAGCAGCACCACGGCGACGTCGCAACAGCAGCAGCTCCTCACAGCTGTTGCTGTTGCTCGTCATCGCCGACATCGCCGTCCAGCTCATCATCATCCTCCATCAACAGCTCCTCATCGTCATCGAATGTCGCTGCATATTTGCGCTTTATCAGGAGAGGATCGCTGTTGAGCAGTGGAGCAACTTCAACTGCATTGATGTTGTTGTTGTTGTTTACTCCTACTCCTACTCGCATTGGCTTTGGCTGTGCTGCTGTTTGCGGAGCGATGATGAAAGTGCAGGCGTTGTTTGCTAATGGAAGACGAGTTCTCAGTATCATCGGCATCATCATCGTGGAGAAAATCATCCTCCTCCTGGTCGAGGCACATAAACTCCTCTTTACAGAGAATTTTTTCAAAGTTTTGATTTAAATCGATCGTAGATGCAGTTGCCGCCACCGCCGCCGCCGGCGTATTCTCCTCATCCCGATCCCGGCACTCGCGTTTGATTTCCGCCTCCGTTCCGGGCTCTAATTTCTCCTTCTTCAACTGCAGTTGTTGCAGTTGCTTGCACTTCGCTAGCTCATCTTGATTATGATCATTATTATCATTGGGTTTGTGACTGAACAGACTCCTGACGACTCGGTCGCAGGCATCCGGATATTTGCACTTAAGCGTTTGCAGCAGAAAATTGATTGCATCGCACCGCGACGCAGCGCTCAGACTATCCAGTAGATTCACTGACTGATCCACCTGGGAAGGAGCAAGAAGGATAATCTAGTTTAGTAGAGTACATATACGTTTATCGATATTCGATTAGTCTTGAAAAAGGTAGTAGAAACTTAAGGCAAATGAAAATATTCCTAATATTCTAATATTTTAATATTCAATTAATCGTGAAGTAAGCGATTCTATCGATTTATGATGATGCTATTATATTTTTATCGATATTTAATTAAGCATAAAGAAGGTACGCCTTAACACCTTATAGCAAGCAAAGCATTACACCAAATACAAAATACTTCTATCGATATACGATTAACCCTGTAATCAGCAAACATTTCGAAACATCCTGTGCAAGTAAAACAAATGTGGTGAGCAAACAGAGATTTAAGAATAGGACTAAAATACTACTAAATCGACAATCGATTAAATGTACATTTCGAAACATTCTGTTCTGTTGTTTTTCCAAACAGTTATTCACTCTCCTTCACTTGGCAACTCATTATTAATGCATATATACCCTTTATTAAACTGTACTCATTTAACTAACAAATCCTATTTAATTATTTATTAAAGTTTCGCGAAATAAATGAGCAACTTCCGCTAGGTGGTTTTATATTTCCTGTTCGGCCCACACAACGACAAATGGGGGAATTAATAGAGAGGGGAGGCAGGCAGGTGGAAGCAACACCAACACACACACACACAAACTTAAATGAGTTGCAGAGTTGCCACGTGCTGCGAGACATTCTTTTTCATCGTGTAAAGATCCAATTAGAGCAACAATTTATGTAAATGCACATGTCCAACATGTACGTACGTGTGTGTTTGTGTGTTTAATGAAATCGAACAGAGTCAACACTCTGCACGTGCACTCGAAAAAAAAACTGTCATCAAATGCAATTACTGATTATGATTTTCCAAACAATTTAATGCAATTAGGGCGCCAAGAGAGACGCGCGCTCTCTGCTCTGCTCAGCTAACGGCAACGGCAGCGTCAGCAGCGGCTATGGAACCGCAAAGCAGACAGCGCGGCGACAGCGACTGCGCTGCTGACGCAGACGATTAGCACAACGCTGCTGAGCAAAGAAGATGGCAAAAGCAAAGTGTATAAAAAATAGCAGGAAAAATAAAAACAAGCTACTCACACATACATTTACAAACATAGAAAATAATGAAAAGAGACACGACGTCGAGTGAGCAGAGAGAAGGAGGAGAGAAAGGGGACAAAGAAATTAAAACAGCGCACAATTTGTGCTACTTTTTCCCCATTCCACAATGTTGCCATATCTATGTGAGTATATAACGAACTGTGTGTGTGTGTCCGTGTGTAAGACTGTGAAGTTGTAGTTGTAACAACATGGATGTAAATGGCGTTCTCTAAACTGCGCTCTCCCACAATCCACCCACTGGCTCAGAAAGGGAGAGAGAGAAGGAAAGAAAGAGAGACATGCGAGAGGAGTTTAAGAGAGAGAGAGAGCGAGAGATAAACAAATGATGGGAGGAGGAGAACGAGTGATGGGGGCAACGGCACTGAACAACAAAACATTCGCCCCGCTGGCAATTCTCAAATATTTCAAACTGAAAATGCAAACCGATGCTTATCAAATTGGCAGAGCTAATTAGCGACGAGAAATTCTAACAAAAAATGTGGTTAGACTTATAATAATAATAAATGTTTATGTTCCTAAAGTGTAATCTAACATAGTTAATTAACAACAGCTCTTTATGATGAAACTTAGTAAATAAAAATAACTAAGATATTTTTCATCTTCAATATAAAAATAAATACTAATATAAAATATATATTTTAGTTAAATTTAAATGAATATACTTGTAAATCAAATTTATTCATTGCCTTTTACAGCAAATGCGAACATAAATAGCTACACATGTTTATAAATGCATATAGTATTCAGAGAGTAAACACATTTAGTACAGGCATCAATGAAATTAAAATCTCTTACATTTAGTCAGTGTGGCAACTCTGTTCGCTTGCGCTCTGCTGGTAATTGACAATGTTTATGTTGTTGTAAGCTTAGATTAGAGATAGCACAGCATACAAAAACAGAACGTACACGTGCGTTTGTGTGAGACCATGAGATGAGAGACAGCAAGATTAAGAGAGAGGAAGTGAGAGCGTACATACTACACGCACATCTAGATATCTGCATACGTATTTGTGTGTGTGCGAGTGTGTGTTGCATGTTGCGAACAATGCAAAGGAAAAGAGCAAAATACGATATTAATTAGATAAATACATATACATACATACATAAATACTCATGTATGCATGTGTAACTGTATGTATGTGTTCGGATCTGTTCTTTAATTAAATTCTCGTTAGACGTGCATGATATTTAATACTCAATGATTAAATTAGTTAGATTAGCATACATAATGCTACTATAATTAGAAGTAGATGGTAGAGAAGCTCTGTTATTTCACAGGGTATTGAATTGTCGACAATTGCACAGCCCACTAACTACTGTTATGCGAAAAAAACTTGTTATATCCCCCATAAATAGTTTTTACAATAAACTTTTGAGAGGTAATTAAATGTTTATAGCCAAGCTATTGAGAAAATGTTCTTGGCAAACTAAACATTAAAATAAAAACGCATGTAAAAAAGCTTAAAATAACTCTGAAACTAAATTGAGCACAGCAACTATGTACATGCGAAAGTATATAAGAGTAATGTATATTTAGTCCTCTATACTACAGACACACATACTATATAAAGTAGAAAACTGAAAGGCTTAAAGTTTCTAAGAGAAACATGCACGATATTTTGTTCTTTTGTTTTACACAAAATTTATGGGGTTTTTCGTTCTTTTCCGCCTTTTGTTTCCTTTTTATCATGGTATTTATGTAAGTCGTAACAAGCGTTCAAGCGCAACATTATAAATTTGCCACATATACATATAGTATAGCTACATGTACTTGTATACAAGGAATGTAAATATGTATGTAAGTTTCAGTTTTATCGGGTGTGGTCAGACATTTATCAAGATATCGAATGAAATATGGCTTTAAGCTCACGCATTTAGATATGCAAATACATAAGTAGGTGCCTAATACACCCCATATTATTCATTATTATTATTTATTGTATTGGGCTTGGTACGTATGACATACACCATATATGTTATGAAGTACAGCAAGAAACCTAGCGCTATATTATATACTATAATAAAAGGTTTTTTACGATCTCTTGTCTCTTAGCTTGGAAACTAAAAACAGAATATAGTTTGCACACATGATGAAGTCATCATACTCCTTAGTATCCGAAAAGAAACACATATACTTTGCCAAGCCTCAAGGCAAGGAACATAAAAAAGCAAATAAATCTGGCAAATAGGTACGACTATAAACTTTAGATACTGCTTTTTCCAGAAATCTTAATTTCATCACATAAACGTTTTGTTATCTATTGAACATTTTCGTTGATAACAGTCTAAACAATAACAAGGCAACAGAAGTCAGTAAATATTTATGTTATTGTTTATTTACTAAAACAGCAAGCAAACAATGGGAATGTGTGTCAGAGAGAAAGAGCATAGAGTGGAAATGTGGAAGCTCCAGCTTAAGCAATCACTTAGTGCGAACTTAATATCTATGAGAAAAGTTAAACAGAAATTTTAAGCTGATATTGTGGGGATTTTCTGAAACTTTAAATATATATGTTTTTATAAACAAATAAATAAACAAATTTGGACAGAGATTCAAATGCTACAGTGGGTTTTCCCTGGGGATTGTTGTTTATTAGAATTTCTTATAATTATGAACTTTGCTATCTATAAAAGGAAACTAGATTAGTTAAATGATATATTGGTGGCTTTCTTTTCCTCTTTCTTTTCTCACGTTTGCTTCTTTAGAACGTAAATAAAGTCTGGTTTTTTTCTGTTTGAATTTCGAAAATTGAATGGAATCTTGTGCAGGGTATTTAAATAGACGATTATCTGTGTATGTATGTATGTACACATGTATTTTCAATACAAATGCAGTTTGTCTTGATTTATTGGACTTAGTTGCTTCTTTTTCAGCTAGTTCGTTTTAATATTGTTATGTACCTGTTCGGCACGCATACAATCGCACACAGCAACAGGGAAAACAAGAAAGAGAGAGAGAGGGAGGGACGGAGGGCAGACACACATGCACATGCTTAGAGGTATTTGTTTACATACACATAGTATATATATTTAGGTTGCCAAACTGTAAACGTTGCAGCTGTGGCAAGTGGGGCAAGAATTGCCGCTGCATTTTTAGCAAATTTATGTTTTACATTTTGTGCACATGCAACGTGTACTAACATACACACACACACACACACACATAGGGGCACTTGCTCATTCGCTCAGGCACACACTAGTATGTGAATGTTTGTTTGTATGTCTGTTTTACTAATCAAATAAAATTAGCATTTACGTTGTCCTCTTTTATTAATGAAATTGGCACAAGCGAAACAAAACTAGCTATATAATACAAAAAAACAGACACACACACACGCCTATGCATGAACAGTGGCTCACGGTCGAAATGAGATAGAGGGTATTCGTTAATTTATTCAAATCTTTTCAAAACCTAATTATTCGTAAATCAAAGCTTTATTATGGCTTCATAAAAAATATACATGGATTTATTAAATAAATTAAAAGCTAAGCAGAGTATATGTTGTTGTTCTGCTCTCACCTAAAGACTGTTTGGGGGCTCATTTGCCGCTATTCTCTTGCTCTCTTGTTGCCATAAACTTAATTAGAGGCGATAAAAGTTTTAATTGGAACACTTAAAAGCACAATTAATGACAGCAGCAGCAGCAGCAACAACAATAATAGTAATAACAAGAACAAGAAACAAACAAACGCAAAAGTTGAATGCAATTTATTTCTATTGAACACTTGTTTCCCAGTTTGTCCGTTCTCAGGAGTCCCCCAATTGGTATCAACAGCAGAGCACTTCTCTCTATCCTCTCTTTCTCCCTCCCTCTTTTCGACAATCATAAAAGAAATGCGTCTGCCCATTCAAATGCAAGTCCAACAAGAATTCATTCCCTAAAGACCACCTATAGTACCACTGTGCACGCTGTTTACAATTCTTCACTTGTGCTTTGCTCGTCCATTCGCGCTCCCCCTCACACTAATACAAATACGAACAAAAGCGCACACACACATACACACGTAAATACAAACACAAACAAAATCCCTCTCTCTCTCTCAGTTGGGTTCACTGTTTCTGTTGTTGTTGCTTTTGGTTTTTATTGTAGTTGTAGTTGGAGTGGCGCGCACAAGTTGAATTTCGTAGTATTTGTAGTATTTATATACATACATACTTACACACACACACACTCGCACACACATATTAAACTATGTAAATGTGCTTGCATGTGCGTGTTGCATGTGTGTGTGTTTGTGTGCATTCAAGTAATGTAATGTTGTTATAAACTAATAAAAATAAAAATAAATATATTCTCAAAATAAGGAGGAAAACAAAACAAAAGTGAATAATAGCCAACAACAACAATGATAAAATGGGTCGAGAGCGGGAGAGAAGCAGCTAAAGCTGACTGGCGTTTTTGGTGTATGGGGGAAATGGCGTAAGAGGAAGTGAGAGGGAGGGGCAAACAAAACTACAATTCATTTTAGAAAAAAGAAAATAATGAAATAGAAGAGAAGAATGCCATTATGTAGCCCAGGCAGATTGGGGAATGGGTAAGGGAGTGCTAGGGGTTAGTAGGTGGGTGGAGAGAGTGTAAGAGAAGAGAGAGAGGAAAGGGGGGTAGGGTGGAGCAAGGGCACACAACTACACTACGGAAGTTCGTACACAAGATGCCCATGGCTGCATGTGTGTGTGTATGTGCGAGTGTGAGCGCAATGGTATTGTGCAAGAACTGATTGTGGGGCGGAGAATGGGAAGGTTAAACGAACGAATCTTTTAAATTATAAAATACAATCCCCAATTTCTCTATCTCTCCCATGCCATAAAAAAATAACTAAATACATAACAGAACTCTCTTTAATTCCGCAGAAGCGGAATTCACTTAATTACGTTATTAACAAAATATGTTGAAAAACAACTACAAAAACATAACAAACGGCATAATTTGATGTTGTTGTTGATCTGTGTGACCGCATTTTGTCGCTTTGTTTATATCCCACGGCATTCGTTGCCAGCCGGGTTAAAAATTGGGAACGATTTTAAAACAATTTAAATTTAAATTTAAGAATTGGAAAGAGACGAAAGGTTTAACAACAACAGCATACAATCATTTTACAATAATAACAACAGCTGAAATTAAACAGCCTGTGCACACTGTACTTCACTTCATTTGTTATCTCTCTTCTGTTTCTCCTCCTATCTTCTTCTGCCGCTCTCTTCTTTGCCTACGCATTACACGTTGTTTTGCCACTCTCATTTGATAGTCGCACGGAATGTAGACGTACACAGATGCAAATACATGTACGCTTGTGTACGTACTTGCATGTATGTCCGCGCGTGTGTGTGTGTATTTATGTAGTTGAATGCGAACAACGCGTCGAGTGTTGAATAAAGGGGGGCAGAAGGGCATTTTATAGGAAACATTATTTAATTACCAGTAATTTAAAATCCAACTGTGTAGTTTTGTTATCCATTTTGTAGTTGGTTTCTGCATTTGGCTGAATTTTATTTATACGTTTCACTTACACACATACACTTTCAGAGGCACACGCACACATACGAATACACTTGCACTGTCGCATACAAGCACAGCAATTTTATAATACACCCATACATACATATACACACACACGTACGTATTTTATTATTTCAATTTTTCTTTGCTTGTGTTTCGCGTTTCTTCTACTTGCTCGCTACAGCGCAGCTCTTTTTTGTGTGTTATTTCATTTTCCTCATTTTCTTTTGCTTTTTTATACGTTAACGTTGACGGCTACTGCGGATGTCGCTGGTCTGCTCTTGCGGCTGCTTCTACACAACTTTTCACTGTATTGACAACATTGAAAATTGCCATTGGTTTCACATTATTTTACATGCATTACTGCATACATTATTTATTGAATAAATTAACAATATACAAAGATTTACAATTAGATTTATGTACACTTTTTAACACTATTGCTATTGCTGGGTTGCCTGATTGCCACTTTCTGTGGCACACGCACGCACACACACACACAGACGCGCGCTCAATGATGATCTGCTGCGTAGGAAAATTTCTTATTGCTTGCTTTCAATCGTGCTTCGATGTACGCAATATATTCGAATTATTTTCCATTTAGGAAACCCGATTATTAACTATGTTTACAAGAATAATTAATTTTATAAAGAGCGAGAACTGCAAAAAGCGACGGAATTTCCCACGAAATGTTTTGTCTGGTATTTTTCAAAGCATATGAAAAAAAGGTTATATTTAGGTAATTATTTCGACCAGACTGCCAACTCGCCTCGAATCGCAGAGTTGCCAGATCTCTAAGCAATTGCACGAGCCCACAATATGATATCCCCTTTACTTTAATAATTTTGAAATTTTATTTCATACATATACAAAATTAACTCGGTTCGCCATTTAAATTCTAGATTATGTATGCCAATTAGGATTTCGACTGCTGGCTTGCTTGCTTCTCTTTTTTGGCTGCTTCAGCCTCGGCCTCCAGCTTATTGTACTTCTCAATCAACTTTTCCACATCTGGTTTCGCCAGTACACTGTACACGGTAGAGTTGTTGATGCGTTGCAGCGTGGCCATTTCCACCTTCTCGGGAGTCAATTTTGTGGTATCCAAAGTCTTGCTTAGCACCTTCACAGCCAAGTCCTTTGCCTCCTCCAACTTGATGCTCTCCTTGTCGGCCAGCTCCTGTTTCAGCATCGAGATGGCTGCACCAAAGTTGTTGCCAATGCAAGTGGCCTTCCAGCCACCATAGTTGCCACTGGGATCCGACTGGTACAGCTGATAGCCATACTTGCTGTCCCAGCCCATGTAGAGTAGCGAAACGCCGAAGGGCCGCTTGCCACCGTACTGAGTGTAGGCCTGCTTAATGTCGCACAGGTGGGATACAAGCTGCTCGCAAGGAATCACCTCGCCGTAGCTGAACTGGTAGCGCTGTGCAATCAAACGCAGTTCAGAGGTTAAAACATTAGCATCGGATGTGATGCCCGCCACGGAACAGACCATATTCCTGTAATTGAATAATTATTCAATTGCAATCAGAGAAATATGTACTTAGACTTTACTCACTCATTTAGTTTGTAAATCTTTTCAGACGGAATGGCGTTGTCGAGCAATTTGTTTGTGCTGCGACATTCGGCGGCGAGCACAATTCCATCTTCCGCCAATATGCCCAGGCAGGTGCCGGCATGGGATATGGCCTCCATGGCGTACTCCACCTGGTAGAGACGGCCCTCGGGCGAAAAGATTGTGGTGCGGGAATCATAGCGACGCGCCTGGAAAAGTTTGCAGACAAATAATTGTAGCAGCGATGCGGCAAATTGCACAAGATGCAAACACATTAGTTTATGTTCTTCGTTATTTCAATATAAATATTATTCAAGTAGTTATTTGTTCCACTTTACTTACCATTTTGTATCAATTTCAATGACAATTTTATTTATGAGAAAATAAAGCAATATGCGGCTTTGAGTGTTGTTCCCTGCAAATATTACTTGTCATTGCCGAATAGAGTTGTCACCCTTTCATCGTTTTTACTGCATCATGATTGAATTTATCGATATATTCACAAATTTTAAGCACAGTTCCAAAATAAAATCAAGATGAGTTTAACAATATTATAGTTGTCATTGCCAATTAAACGCTGCTTTTTTTAATTGTTTAAATGTAATTCCTTGTTATATTTGCTTTTTCGATACGTCATGCTTATGGCGCGATATCTTATGAAAATCGATATAGTTGATGGCATGTTTAAAGCGATACTCATCATGCACATCATACCGACAACTGATTTTTATTCAGTCCGCCAAGCACCGGAAAGTTATCGATATTTAAACATCAAAATGCATATTATTTATTTCTTATCTTTTAAGGTAAGTTTATATTGTACTGATGGAAGAGAAGTATATTTAATTTGATATACTTTATTTTGTTAGTCAGTATTTATATACAAAATATTGTGTATAAATAATATTAAAGCAATGGATTTAGTTTCGTGATACTTTAAAGTCTCATCTAAATTTGGGGGGATTCAACTGCAACTCGGCAATAAACTCAGATCAAGCAGACACTGTTATTGTTTGCTCGAGGGGAAGGGGGTGAACGAACACAAGCAATCCCTCTAACACCCCCACCCACATTGGCGTACACGGAGACGCATTAATTGTTGGTGGCACGCGACACACCGCAGTTGAATTTTCCAGGATGAAACTGACTGGCAAAACAGTTGAAATTCAAATGGAGCATCCCACAGCAACAACACTAACAACATTAACGAAGGCACGAAGTCGAAGTCGTACTGGCAACAAGTGAAAGCAGCGAAAGAAAACGATTATCCCAGAGTCTGTGACATTGTTCGACTAACCTTAGACATTCGTATTCTAATTGACGAAGCCTACATGTCGTGCGATTCGGTTCGACGAGGCGACTCCTACTCCTCGAAGTGGGGGCCTCAGCTCTGCGAAGCTCTGCGATTGGCTGTTGAGCTCGTGTCTTTTGCCGAACTGCCTGCTCCCACTATATATAAAAGGAGGTCCTGCCACTTGGCGCTGGCTCACTTCGAACGCAGTTTTCTTCGCGATAAGGATTACAATCTTGGATATCTTGGTGACTTTTGTGACCTTAAAGTGATACTGAAAACTTAAACTTGAAGTGAATTAATAAATTTTATTATTAAAGTGTTTTTAAAGTGGTAACTGAAAGCTTGTTAAAAAACAATCTGAGGGAAATTAATGGAAAATATTCTGCTTTAAGATATTAAAGCTGTTCAATTTTGGTATTATTCGCACCTCATTATCTTTGCGCAATTGCAATTTGAATTAATTTCACATTTCCATGTTGAGAAATCCTAAATGGAATTCCCTTTGGTTAATGGAATTCAAGAATTTTTCCTTGATTCTAAAATTTGTATGCAAGTTAAATATATGCAAAAGTGTCGAAAGTTGCGAATATGCTGGAAATATAGATACAATATTTATCATTACCTTATGAATTCTTCCAAGGATTAGTTATGCTTTTGCTCAGGCTCCTGCTGAGCTTGTTCCTGGTTGTTCCACCAGGATTGGCTATGCACCATGGCGGCAAACGCAATGAAGTTGAGTCGTGGGAGGCGAGCAGCAGGGAGCACGCTACCGTGGATGATATACATCATTTGGCCAGATCGGGCAATGGCAACTTCAATGGACACTTGAACGAGAGCATCGATGTCAACGTATTCGAAAGGATAAGGGAGCATAGGAATATAACAGGAACCTTTAGCGAAGTGGACATCAGCAAGATGCGTGTCTACAATGTGGGTGTGCTCATGGCATCCCATTTGGGTAAGTGCTTGCAGGGAAAGGGAAAATTGCTTGAAACTCCCCTCTCTTCCCATCAAGATTCACCCTTTGACCTGGAACGGTGCGGACCCGCCGTGGACTTGGCCTTGGATCAGATTAACAAACGTTTTCTCAGTCCACACAACATTCGCTTGGTCAAGAAGAAAGCCAGGTGAGTTTTAGTCACTTCCCGCCTCCACTTTTCATTGAGCACTTGTTGCGTGCAGCACGAGCTTGGTTAATTACTCCAATTTCATGGCCGCACTTGAGCGCCAGCTCACCGTGAGCCTAATCCTCTCCAGCAGCAGAAAACTCCCACGCCTCCCCCACGCTTGTCATTTGTTTTACGCAAATTGTTTGTCTCTGCTTTGTCTTTGCTCCTCCCCCCGCCTCCCCCTTTGGCAGCTACCCCTCCTGCTCGGGTGCTCGTGCACCGGGACTCGCTGCGGATATGCATTTCAAGGACGATGTCATCGCGTTTATAGGACCCGCTTGCGCTTTCGCCCTGGAACCGGTTGCCCGTTTGGCCGCCTACTGGAACACGCCCATTATAACGGGCATGGGTGATCAGGTGAGCACGTTTTCCCTCCTTCTCCCTCCAGCTCACAGCACGTGGTTTGCAATTAGATTGTCGCCCCGGGAGCCAATTACATTAAACACGCCACAAATTAAACCTGAAATTTCATCTCATGATTCTCCCATTTCTCAACCGCAGCCACCTTCCTCAGAGGGGGAACTCACTGTAACTTCCGGCATTCTGGGCAGAATTCACAAGTGGAAGAACGAGAGCACGGTAAGCGAGGATTAAGGCAGAAGCCAGTGCAGATGGAAGACATATAGAGCTGATTCTTCGCTTTTTTAGGGCATGTTCAAGGACAAATCTAAGTATCCGACGCTGACACGCATGTCTTATTGCCAATGCCGATTGAAACTAGTCTTCGCCAGCGTTTTTCGCCAATTCAACTGGAAGCATGTGGCGCTGCTAGTGGACAGATCGGAGCTCTTCTCGCTGACAGTGGGCAAGAATCTGGAGTACGGATTGCGCCAGGAGGGGCTGCTGAGCTTTGTGCGCGAACTGAACGGGAATGAGGAGGAGATCTATGAGAATTATTTACGGGATGCAAGCATGTATGCAAGGGGTAAGTACGGAGTGGACGAAAAAAATCATAATCAGTGGTGCCTATCCATATTCGAATTGAATTGTTCTAAAAATCGACATACCACCACTTTGTATACAAATCGTTATCCTCGTTTATCGATTCGCATATCGAACTTCAATCAATTTTTGAATTGTCTAAGTATCGACATCCCACCACATCATTTGTTTACAAATTGCTTATTGACTCGCCTATCGAACTTGCAAGTTCTAACAAATCGTTAATCCCATTTATCGTTTCGCGTATCGAGTTTAAATTTTTTATTGAACTGTTCTAAAAATCTGAGTTCAACTACATCTTTGTTTTTAAATCGTTATGCCCGTTTTTCGATTGCCTTTTGAGCTTAAATCATAATTTTCAAACATAAATATTAACCTGACATCGATTTTGATTGGACACATATTCAATATGTTAATGATATCGATTACCTCCTTCCCTCTTCGCAGTGGTCATTCTGTCGGTTCGTGGCGTGCTAGTGCGCAAGTTCATGCTGGCAGCGCACAGTCTGGGTATGACCAATGGTGAATGGGTATTCCTTGATGTGGAGATCTTTCAGAGCGCCTACTGGGGCGACAAGGATTGGGAGATGGGCGATGAGAACGATCAGCGTGCGCGCAAAGCGTATGAGGCGCTGTTGCGCGTATCGTTGCTGCAGCCGACGAGTCCAACGTTCCAGGAGTTTGCCGACAATGTGCGGGAGAATGCTTTGTCCGAATACAACTACACATTCAACGAGGGTGAGGAGGTAAACTTCTTCATTGGCGCCTTCTATGATGGAGTCTACTTGCTGGGGATGGCACTGAATGAGACGCTCACCGAGGGCGGAGATATACGTGATGGAGTGAATATTACGCGACGCATGTGGAATCGTACTTTCCATGGGATCACGGGACATGTACGTATCGATGACAATGGAGATCGAGATGCAGATTACTCCATACTGGATCTGGATCCTATCAATGGCAAGTTCTCTGTGGTGGCGCATTACTACGGCTTGCATAGGTACGAAAAGGGATGGAGCCAAGGGGCCAGTGACGCAGGTAATCATGCTTGTTCTCTTGCCTGCAGAAAGTATGCCGCTGCTCCTGGCAAGAAGATACACTGGCCCGGCGGCCGAGAGGAGCCTCCCCCGGATATTCCACCCTGTGGTTTTCTGGGAAACTCGCCAGACTGTGATGGCAAAGGTAGGCATAGCTGCGAAGCTACTAAAGATTAATCCATTGTGGCTCTCCTCCTACACAGAGACCACTGTCATGTACTCCATCTTTGGGCTGGCGCTATTTCTGGGCCTCGTGCTCCTGGTCATTTGTCTGTTGCAAAAGTAAGTGGCAGAACTTATTCCTTGTCACACCTCTAATCTTAGCCACCTTCTACTCGTCCTTCTCCTTCTTCTAGACAGATGAAGCTCAGTAAGGAGCTGCACAACATGTCGTGGCGAGTGCGACCCGAGGATGTGCTCATCGAGATGGGTGGCATGTTCGGCTCCAAGGGCGGCCTGCAGCGTCTGGATGTGGAGAACATTTCGTTGCAGCAATTTGGGATACACTCAGGACGTGCCTCAATCGCCTCGTTTGCCTCGCTGCCTCCGCAGGTGTACACCACCATTGGCCAGTTTAAGGGCGAGCGGGTGGCCATCAAAAAGGTCAATGTAAAGAAGGTGGAGGTCACTTCGACGCTGCTCTGGGAGATCAAGCAGGCACGTGATGTTAGCCACGAGAATACAGTGCGCTTTGTGGGCGCCTGCATTGACTTGCCTCGTCCAACTGTGCTCATCCTGACCGAATACTGTTCGCGGGGCAGCCTCAAGGATGTGCTCGAGAACGAAGCTATCGAGCTGGACTGGAACTTTCGCATGTCCCTCATCCATGACATCGTCAAGGGCATGAGCTATTTGCACAACAGCGATGTGGTTGCTCACGGTAAGCTCCGCTCCTGCAATTGCCTCATCGACGGACGATTCGTGTTAAAGATCTCCGACTTTGGGCTGAATACGCTGACCACGCCCTCGGATTTTGTGCGTGATCAGAACTACTATACCAGTAAGTAGAGGGAGGACTGCTGGAGGTGCATACCCCATCTAATCCCTACCAAGTTCATTTTCCAGAGCTGCTGTGGATTGCCCCAGAGCTGTTGCCAATGACTTCGATTCCCGGCTGTCCTGCCACTCAGCGTGGCGATGTCTACTCCTTTGGCATCATTCTGGAGGAGATTGTCAATCGTGGTGGTCCCTACCAGGAGGCACGCCAGCAGGGCATGGATGTGCACACCATTCTGCACAAGGTGCGGCAATGTGAGTATCCTCCCTTCCGACCCCTGATCCGGGAGCGAGAATGTCCGCCAGATCTGCTGGTGCTTATGGAGAAGTGCTGGGCCGACAACCAGGAGGAGCGTCCTGCGTTCTCCACCATACGTAGCAATATACGCACCATCATGAAGTGAGTAAACAGGGGACATCCCAGTCCTACCATCTGATCTTCCTTGCTTCCTTCAGAGGTTTCTGCGAGAATCTCATGGATGACTTGCTCAATCGTATGGAACACTATGCCAACAATCTGGAGAGCTTGGTGGAGGAAAAGACACGTCAGTTGAGTCTGGAAAAGCAGCGCACTGAGGAGTTGCTCTATCAGATCCTGCCACGTCCCGTTGCCCAGCAGCTGATGGCCGGCGATCTTGTCGAGCCGGAAGAGTTCAGTAGTGTGACCATTTACTTCAGTGACATCGTTGGCTTCACTGAGCTCTGCGCTCGCAGCACACCCATGGATGTGGTTAACTTTCTCAACGATCTCTACAGCACCTTCGATCGCATCATTGGCTTCTACGATGTCTATAAGGTGAGCTATCCCACGCTAATTGAACTCTTATTTTTACCCACATCTTTCTGTGCAGGTGGAGACCATTGGCGATGCTTACCTGGTGGTGTCGGGTCTGCCGGAGCCAAATGGCGATAAACATGCACGGGAGATTGCCCTGATGGCTCTGGATATATTGCAGGCGGTCTACTCCTTCAATTTGCGCCACAAGCCCGACTATAAGATTCAGATAAGGATAGGGATGCACTCGGGTTCGGTTTGTGCCGGCGTTGTGGGCAAGAAGATGCCACACTATTGTCTCTTTGGAGACACAGTGAACACAGCCTCGCGGCTGGAGACTACAGGATTGCGTAAGTAACGAAGAATATACTTTAGAACTGCCTCATTCGAACTCTTTTCCAGCTGGCAAGATTCACGTGTCGTCGGCCACCAAGGCCATACTGGACAAGTTTGGCACCTTCCAGGTGGAGCAGCGCGGCGATGTGGAGCTCAAGGGCAAGGGAACTGTAACAACCTTCTGGTTGAACAGCACCACCGAGGCGGAGGCACGTGCTCCAACGCCGCCACAGCTAACCAACGATGAGGTGCCATTTCCACTGCTCTTTGCCGGCATGGGCAAGTGAGGGAGTGAGATTAGGCAAGATCCATCGCACAACAACTCAAGTATCCTTAGTACAAATCCTGCTTGAACTATGTCTATATATATAACTAGCTTGGAACGAGATCTGGAAATACAATTTACTATTTATATGTGTCAAAAGACGCGTTTGAGTTGGGCTTAAATCGTGAGAGAGGGTGTTGTGGAAGAGGTACGATATATAGAACAACATGTAACATTTATAGAGGGTATACAATTTATGGTGCTAGTAGATTTTTTAATTTTAAGGGTATAATGTGTTCTGATTGAGGAACTGTGTTGGACTGATAGTGGTATAACTTATTATGAGTCTATCCTAATAGCTTCCTAATGATTTCTCTTGTTATAGTCTAATCGACAAATAATAATATGGCATTTAAATGATTTATTGTAGTAGGATACTTTGACTTCATTCAGTCATAAGGAGGGTATGCTGAGTTTTGATTGAAGGATAGTTGTATAAATTGGGTATGGTATCTACGTATATAGAGGTATAAAAAGGCTATAATTCACACAATTGAGCTGGAAAATTCAAGTGTATTTAGCCATTATAAGGTTTTGATAAGCTTTGATTCTGAGAGAGTGTTACAAAAGGGTAAGATATATTAGAGCTATAACAACAGAATTCTATGGGTATCCACCCAACAATTTGTATTGGAATTCAGCGCGATTTAATTGGGTGCCTCTACTGCATGCAATCATTAGGAGAGTATTATAATTATAAATATAATTAAATGGCAGGCATATGCAGAGCTTTGTCTTATAACCCTAAGAAGGCGCTATGGCAAAAAGTAAGGTAGGGATGCATTACAATTCGCTCGGGAACTTTGCCTTCATTCATTCAATCATATCATACCAAACCAGTTTGCCAGTCTCTCATTGAAAGGGGTTAAATCGCATTCCTTGTGTATCTGTGTGTACTCACGCACACTACATCAGTAACTCAACCCACAAAAGCTTTCACAGGACAATTCGACGCAAAGCTTAAGCTCAGCTGGAGAGCTTTCTTACAGTTACGCTTAGCTCGCTACCAAACCGGCTATTTTCGGTGCGGAAAATCAGCTGTTTTGGCAGTGTGCGGTAAAGCTTTCGCTGAGGGGGTGAAAAATATTGTCGAGCAAAAGTGGAAAGCGAAAAGAAATAAGAATAAAAACAAAAGCCCAAGTAAAAATTGAGTAAACTGAGTAAAAAATGTGTTTGCCATGTGCAATGAATTCTAAAGCGTCTCGTAGGCGTTTAACGCATCATCGATAGGAGCAATTAGCGAGTGGAGCCTGTAGGCAAGCAGAGAAAGCCAACGCTTGACAACAAATCAAAACCGTACCCAGGTTGCTCCCCTTCCCACTTCGGTCCTGGTATTGTACCCGGTCTCCTCGGTACCATGAAGGTCTATCGGCTACGCTTGGTGAAGCTGTTGCTATTCGGCTTTATTGTGGCCAATCTGGTGTTCTTCTACTACACCTGGAACACCCTTCTCTGGCGGCGCCTCAGTCGAGCCCTTGCCGGTGGCGTTAGCGCTGACAACGAGGCGGGCAAAGCGAAAACGGATGGCGGGCATGGAGGGAAGCTTTCGCCTAAGGATAAACTACGGAATGCCAACAAGCATATAAGGAAGTCCATTACGATAGTGTTCTACGGCCATTATAACTTTGAACAGGATTTGCGGCCCAGCATTGAGAGGTATTTGTGGGGTACTTGTGTGTCACCTCAGTTTGTAAATACTTGATGCGTCAGTGTTGACAACTAAGCATTGCTTGCGTCAAATCTAGATTTATTCTTCAGATGAAAACAGCAGACAGCGGCTGTGGTTTTTGTTGCAGTGCATCCAGTACAACTTGGGACTGCACTTCAATGCAAGCAGTCCAAGCAGTTCACTGCTTACTTAACAGAGCTGTGTTAGTGAAAAAGCAAGCAGTGTTCATTTGGAAAAACGGCAGTTACATTTTTCAATTCGAAATTGCCGGAAAACTGAAGAAGCCTTAGCGACATCACACCTTTCCAAGTCCGTAGAGTGTACAGTTCGCCCTGGAGAAGCCTCCAAAGCTTAGTCCATTTCTTTCAGTTGCTCCCGCTTATTTAACAATCCGCCCAAAACGACCTTATGGCGCTGCGGGGGGAGATAGTGTCTAAAACTGTTTTTTTACAGTGAACTTTATAATTAGGGGGAAATTAATTAAAATTAGCTAATTTCCCGCTCCCCTCTGTTTGTCCCGCTATGCAACTTTGAAAGCAGCTAGATTTGACTGGAAAAACGCAATAGCAATAAATGTACCCCTTTTTCACGTTCTGCCTTCTCTTTCTCGTCCTCCCAGCATACTGGATGTTATACCGAACATGCCTGTCCTGGTGCTTCAGGAAGGTTCACCGGACTACGCCTATCCGCCGATCCATTTCGAGCGGAATCTGACTAGCGGCGAAGAGCAAACGGTGCACTTCATGAGCCTGGCGTTCGATGTGCGCAAGACACGTGAACAACTGAATCCGTTGGCCATGATACACACCAAATATGCGCTGCTCATGCCCGATAGCGTGCGGCTGAGCAGCAAGAATCTGCTGCAAAAGATACTGCGAGAGATCAACACAAGATCACGTACTCGGGGGGGAAATCAGCAACAAGGGGCAGCAGCAGCAGCAACAGCAGCGAGTAACAGTGGCGCCGGATGAGCAAGTGCGTCATCTGCTGCAGGTGCCCTTCGCTGGCAATCTAAAGAGCTTCAGCAGCTGCGCTAGACTTAATCTGGATCTGCCCAACTGGACAATGGAGCTGGATGCACGCAATGATAGCACACATTGTGATATGGTAGGGAGTCTCAGCAGATTGATGTGGAAATTAATAGCTAAAGCCTTTTCCCTTTCTCCACAGTTCATGCAGAAGCACGCCATACTAATGGACGCCTTGGTGCTGGGCACCATGCCGGAACCCTTTGCATTGCCCTTTCCAGAGATGCTTTACGTCCAGGCCAAGATTGCGAATCTAACGGTGAGCCCAGTTACGTTTCCCCTTTTGTTTGCTTCCTCCTAAATCCCTTTTCGTCTCTTTCTTTGCAGACCAGCGTGTTCCCGCAATCGTTTCTCGAGGGTCGTCGGCTGTTTGCCTCGTTCCACACGAAGCAGCGTCGCATGGAGTTACGACGTCGCCAGTTCCGTGAAATGTACAAGAAGTTGCAGATAAAGCGCCTGGTGCGACGCATTCATCGCCTGGGCGGCAAGGCAGCGGCACGGGAGGGCAACTGGCAACCACACAGTCCTGTACTGGATGCGCAGTTCTCCTCGTCCAACTTCTCGCTGCCTCTGGTCACAGACATCGATTTGTTTGGCTGCGAACGCACCACCAAGTCATGCATTGGCAGCGTCTATAGCCAACGCCCATTCTACTCCTACCTGGGCAAGCATACGCCGCCCTGCTGCCTGGACAAGTTGCGCACCACCTTCAATCATGTGCTCGACGAGTTCGAGAACGTGGGCATCCGCTATTGGCTGGACAATTATGCGCTGAAGAGTGCCATCGAAACGAATCAGCTATCGCCGGATGCCTACGACATCGACATCAGTTTCAACGTGCAGGATCTGGAACGATCGAATGCGATGAAGAAGTCACAGAGCAAACCCACCGTGGATCACGAAGGATTCTATTGGATTAAGGCCACAGATGGTCATTACTTTCGTGTACAGTTCTCGAAGGTCAATCAGGTCGGAGTCAATTTGCTGCCCTATGAGACTAGCGGGAATGAGGTGCGTGCTAGTGGATTCTTTGGCTGGAAGGCAGGCACCTTCTCATCGGACTATCTGCATCCCATGTCAACCGTGCTCTTTCTGGGGCGCAGCATCATGTGTCCCAACAATGTGCTGGAGTATCTCGAGGCTAAGCACATTAAGGTCAAGTCCAACGACATTCCCAACGGGGATGGGGGAGGAGGAGGAGGACGATTAATCGAAGAACCTCTCGGGTTTCGGTTAAGCTTAGTCACAATTCTGTTGAGTTCTTAGCATAAGATAATCTTAACTAGCTATAATAGATTTATTTTAATGGTTCTATAGTTTTTCTATACGACGTTGAGGTTATAAGTTCCTTTCTTGACTGTTTCTACATTTGTGTTAATTGGGTATAACTAAGTAACGTCTACATAAGAGAATAATAAAGAGACCTACGTCAAGAGGATTATTGGCTTATCAAAATATATAATATAGTAAATCGGGAGAGTCCCTAAGTTTTCACTGTGGATGCCACGTCCAGTTGTAAGCCTCCCTCTGGCATTTCGCGGACCAGGGATAGGAGTCTTTCCAGCTTCTGGTTCTGCAGGAATAGCTGATCCAGATAAAGCTGCTTCTTCGGTGGCTTCACCATCACACGAAGATTTGGCGAAAGCTTTAGCGATGTCACAGTGCCTCTGTGAAAGTGGAAATTGGATTACCTCTGCTCCATTATGCTCCATTGTCTACTCACTTCTCATCTCCCACAATGATGAAGGGCAACTTCTCGTTAAAGGCAATCCTTGTCAGTTTATTCTTCCTCTTGGGGACCACAGCCTGCACACAAATGGGCTTATACTTGTTCACATTCAGATCAAAGACTTGCACCTTGCCCTCTGTGGTAACTGCTGCAAAGACTGTGCTGGAATAGGGCGCCCACTTCACGTCGCCCACTGCTGAGCCTAGATCAAATATGAAGAGCGGATCGGGACGCATGTCCTCCCAAACTTTGACACGCCAATCGCCGCTACATGATACAAAAATGTTCGAATCGAAGCGATTAAAGTCGATGCGATAGACGGACATGTTATGGGCATTGTATGTCATCAGGTACTTGGAGCTAAACAGGGTGCTGCACTTGTAGATGAAGCCCACCTCGGTACCCACTAGGAACACATTGACGTCCGTCGGATGGAATTGTATACACGAGCCCCCAGTCTTGAGTACAATCCGAGTACCATCGGGACCATCAGCGATTTCATTCTCCAGCACCAGTGTGATGATGGTCTGCACCCAAAGCTTGTTCTGCATGAGAATCCATTGGAAGACGGTGCCATCGGCAGATACGCTGAAAAAGTTAATTTCCCCGTCAACCATGTCTAGTCCCCAACGTATCTGCCAGATGCATTCGCCGTGCTTGCACTTAACACCACGCGACACATACAGAGGGCTCCTTGCAGCCATCGCGCAGATCGTAGACACACACGTTGCCGTCATAGAGGCCCAGCACGATCAGGAAGGGATAGCTAGGATGTATGTCGCAGCACATGACGCCGCAACCGGTTTGAACTAAACAAGGAGAGAGGGTAGCAAAGAAAGGTGAGTGTAAGAAAAGCTCTTTTGAAGCATTTTCCTCATCACTTACTTATGTAATCCGGGTACGAGGGATTCTTCACGGTAAAGAGGCAGAGGTAACCCTCGTTAGGCTGCTTCAGAAATTCATCTGTGTGGGGGACGGGAGGAAATAAGTTAGATATGTCACTCTCTCTCTTCTCTGTCTCTCTCTCGACTCACGTGATCCAAAACAGACGGCAAAGAGATCATAGTAGGCGGGATTAAAGACGATCTCCGTTACGTTCATTTTCTTGGTCTTCTCATATTGAAATCTCCACAGTGGCAGTAAGTTACCCTCGCCTTCACGATACTCATCAGCGGGATCCTCCCAGTAGCGATAGTCGTTGCCAATGTCATCGAATATATTCTGGTTGATCATGCGCTCGAGAATCTGCCAGCAGCGCATATACTTTTTATTCAGCTCCTCGGCCTGAGCCGCTTTCTTCTGGAAGGCCGACTTGGCGGAGCGACTCGCTGTCTGCGGTCCTCGACTGGTCCGTGGAGCAGCTGCTCCGGCATTTAAAATTTTCTGCTGTTGGTCGAAATCGTCATTGTAGGTATCGTAGATGATCCACTGCATTACAAGGCCACCAAACTGTGAGCGTGGTGGCGGAATTGTCTGAGTGTCAACACTCTGAATAGAAGAAGGGAACGCACGAGGGGATTGAGTAAACAAGAATTTACACTTTCTAGTTTATATTTAACTTACACGCTTGGGATTCACATAGGTGAGGGTAGCACGCTCGCAATAGTTGAACTGATTGATAAGCTTACGTTTCTTGTTGGACGTTGGGACACCGAGACCGCCATCATCAGCCTGTTCTGTTTCGGTGCCACCTTCGGTGCCCTTGCCCTCTTCGTCCTCCTCCTCTTCGCCTTCCTCTCCCTCACCCTCACCAGCGTGTGCAGACCCTTTGCCCCCGGCCATTTCGTCACGTTCATCATCTTCGCCTTCGCCCTCCTCCTCGCCTTCGGCTAAGGTTTCTCGCTGTTCGACCACCGCATAGTTGGGCATAGGTAGAGGGTAGCCAATCTCTTCGGATTCCTCGATCTGATAGCGTGCCGCGTCGGATTCAACGTGCAACGAGTTTCCCGGGAAACTGAGAAGTGTGACCGTATTCCCTGGCATGGGAGCGAGAACAAATTCGCCCTCCTTAAAGCTGAACACGACCAGATTGCGTATCACATTTGTATTGGTAGTCGTCAGCACCTTGTTAATCTCCTCGGCCAACTCGGCATCGGTTAAGTCCAACTGATCATCGGGCTTGACCAACAAACGCGAATTCAGCCACTCATCGATTTCGGCTGCTTCATTACCTCCGCCATCAGACTTTTTCGATTGCCTATGCTGTATTTGCGTTCGAAGAGAAGGAGGTAGTTCAATCAATGTTTACATGCACCGCATGGCTTTGAGATTCTTTGTGTGTGTGCAACAGGAGAATTGGCGAACTGGTCAACTGGAACTTACCTTGGCAGGAGATAACATGGTGGTGCTAGAGGAGGATACTTTACAGGACTCATGCAGCGATAATAATTCGAATAAAATGTGTGCGTTTGGTTTTTGGGCTTTTGGTAAGGGTGTGTGATATTCGTGGAAATTATTGGATCTACAATCAAATCAGAATCCTGTTGCATGCAAACTTGCTGTGAATTTCAAGTAGAATGAGCTGTTGAAATTCTTAAGGATACGCTATCCAAAAGGGCTACGAAGGTATGGTCTAGCTGGAAAGGTTTATAGTAGACGTAGTAGTAGTTTATTGACGGAAATAGTATTTTACAGACGGATGTTTCTTTTTGAGGTTTCGAGTTGCCACCTTCTGCTTATGACTTACATTTTTGGACTAAAAGTGATTATACCCTTCCACCCATATGATATAATTGAATTGATTAGGCCTTAACAGATACACATTATGTTTATAGTCATATTATATCTATCAATATTAACATCTCTGACCTTTTGGAAAGCGTATACAAGTTCGGTATGCTCCGAGCCCAGCAACATTCCTCGCTCTCAACTGGCTGTCGCTATCGTTAGCAGTTACCTCCTCGTCGAGTAGCTGTTGCTCCAACAGTGTCAGATCTTCGGCACTACCAGGGCAAGGGCCCAGGGCATTAGGGCCCCCGTCTTCCAGTAACTGGCCGTCAGCAATCTCTGACATATTCTAGACTTAACGACAGCTGACAAAACTGAATGAATGGTAAAGAGGCTTCTAAAAACTAGTAACTCTGGATGTATTATGTACAAGTATCACGGGTTTAGATGAGTCGATCTACATAGAGTGTGTACTGGAATAGGGTTTTCTCTTGTATTTACAGTAAAGTTGATTGCACAATGATTGGTAAATAGTTTATATTATACAGTTTCAATATTAGCATAAGGCTTCAGCTATGTTTGGTTTGTATTTATAGGTTTTTTGTTTTGTACGACAACTACAATGCGAACACACATACAGCTACACACACAGCCACACATAGACAAAAACAACCACACACAGACAGATGTACGCTTTGACTACTTGCGTTCTAGTTCAGATCGGTTACAGATACAGATATATACATTGATAGAGATACAGATACAGATTTTGCATTTGTGGATTGCTACGATTCAATTGTCATATACCGCCATCGCTTTGTTCGCTAGCTTCCACATCTTGGCAACCTTGCTTTCTCTCTCCCCTATATAGATATGTGTAGTATGGTATGGTATATATAGTACTCGTTCGAAAAACGCCTGAACCCTTTGGTGAGCGCCACACGACTGCGAGTACCGGCCGCGGACAGCCTCAAGCGAGAACTGACAGCAGGCCCCATTGAATTACGGGCCCTGAACAAGACTTCATGACGTTCGCCAAACTTTCTGAACTTGCGAACCAAAAACTTTCGACACTGACGTCTACGGCACGTCAGAAGTAGGTGAGGATGCGATGAAGCCAGAGCTGGTGCCGAGTCGAGGGTGTTAAAGGTTCCCTCGAACTCAGCGCGTAAATAAACAAATTGCTCACACAACTCGATTAAGGCCCAGAAGGGTGGGGGGTAGTAGCTAGTTGACTTGGTTGATTTGTGACTAAAGAATACACTGACAAAAAAGAGAGAGAACTTAAAACTAGCAAGGAGAGAAATAATATATTTATATTTATATACATTATACATATTGACTTAGTGATCTATATAGCTTCAAGATCTGTTTCGCTTTAAAGATAAGTATTACTTATTTATGCAGATTAAAGATCTACTGTTTGACACCTACGGGAATTCTTAATTAAAAACTAGGAAAATTTTCCTAATTTTTTCCTGTGCATTGCACCCTTACTCTCCAATTTAGGATCCATGTAAGCGACATTTGGGCTTATGTAAAAGACAATTCATTTTTTATGGTCGAAGAAAAGGTGAGCACAGAGTCATATCCTCGACTGATTTATTGACTCTTTTACGGGGTAACTTATGACTCGCAAAGGCGACATTGATTGCTATCGACACCCAATTTCCCAATCGGCTAGTGGAAAACGTGCTGTCTTTCACATCGATGATGAGTTTGCAGTCTCACTGCTGATCTGTTCAGGGGGTTTTATTGAGACCTTAGAGCTGGTACCGCAAAACGATTTGGACGGCACGCACATGCTACCAACAGACCCCACATTTCTGCTATACACCTCCTCCTCCCCACAACATCCTACTTACTCTAGCGAGTTGGGAAAATTGTAAATTATGTTTCGTGACAAAGTTCCATCAGAGTGCCAATAACTTTTACCAGGCTACGTCTCGGCAGAACTTATTAAAAAGTAATCGCAAATTTTTAAATACGAAAATAGAAGGTACCGAAGGCCAAAGCGGAAACGGAAACAGCAAGAGGAAGCAGCAACTGAAAGGAAACTCCTGCAAGCAGCTCATAATATTGCCAGCTCTCATAGTGCTCGGACGCGTTTGAGAAGGTCTTGGGTTCCCATTGGGTATATTTTATTTAAATGTGCAGTGTCTGTGCGTGTTTCTCTATATATTCCTCTATTTGTTTTACTTTTTTATATCGGTTGTAAATCTGTTTGTTTATCATTACCTTGCCTTTTTTCTCTTCCTTGCCCTTAGCAGGTTTCATTTTCTTGAAGTTTTCTTACGGATTCGTCCCTATTAATGTGAAAATACTCTTAGTCCTTTCAATGTGTCTGCTTGTGATTTTTGTTGAATTTAATTCACTTGGGAAAGGTTTATTTGTGTTTTCCTCACATTTACTATACAATTTTCTCGTATTTCCCAATCTAAACTTTATGTAATTGTGAAATGGAATTCCTGTGCTTGCTTTTCCATCCACTTGGATTCCTGTTTATCATTTGTTTGTTTCAGTTACTATAGAAATTTGCTAATGCTCGTGGCTCGCACGCACCTTACTAAATTTGCATATCGATTTGGCAAGCGGAGTCAACGAACCGTTTTTCTGCTTTGATTTTCTTTTACTACAGCCGTTAATAAGGTTGAGTGGAAAATCTAAAGAAACACCAACAACACTTCCGACTAGTGGCTCTCACAAAACAGAATGAGAACACTAGAAACATTTAGAGACATTTGAGCTGCCATAAAACATACTTTAGCCATGACAAAAGACCAAACGAGTTTCTACGTATCGTTTTTGATATGAGTTTATAAATACCCCACGCTTAACTCCCCTATAGATATACAGAGAGTTCAATGCTCGCGCTCAAGTGCGATTGCAGGCGAGTACCGACGAGAAGCATCGATGGAAGGCCGCGTCTAGGGTCACATCGGGTTGGTCACACGCCTCTAGATAGAACGTCGATTGCTTAAACCTTGAAAACATAAAATGAAACACGACTTCTATGTACGTGATAAACGGATTTATTGTACAAATCTTAATGTTATATCGGTTATACGAGTACATCATCATCGGAATTCCGCAATGAATGATCTATGCACTATAAAGATGTATTAGGAATTGGGTAATTGAGTCCGACGACTTCTATGTATGCTGTCGCAGACTCTTCACATAGCGAACTGGCACTTCGGGCAGGTAGACACTGACGAAGAACATCATGGGACCGAACAGCACCATGCAGACCAGCCAGTATAACAATCCAAACAATTCCAGTACGTCCATCAATGAGTCTCGATGTGATGCGATGCAACGTAATGTATTATGTATTATACGATTGTTGCTTACAATTACCAATAATTAGTTAACTAATATCACTAAACACCGGCCCGGGAGATTGTGCAACAGGGCAAAATAACACGTCTGCTGCAACTCCGATGTCTCTAATAATGCGCTGCAGGTCACTTTAGACTTTCTATTATACTATAGAGTGTATACACACTACATTGTATACATGTATGTATCTTATGGCTATGGCTTTGCAGTTCTTCTGCCAGCTGTTCAATGTGTATATCCTTATGCCCGCCACCTGCAATAGAGAAAGAGAGACAGAGTTAGTTAAGTGATTTATACCTAAGGGTAGCCGCGTAGCCATTTTGTGTCTGCCCTTCCCTTTGCTTGTGTATTTCAACTGTACATGCAAGTCTCAGAGAATACCCCAGTAAAATCTTGTTTTTAGCATCTAGAACTAATTTCTTTCACTTCATTGCTTAACTGCGAGATTTTTAGATCTGTAAACACTAATGTTTTGCTTATTCAGAGTGAGAACTGATTTACAATGTGACGATTTTGCACTTCATTCTACGGCATTTTTAAGTGATTCAACTAATTGCAGTACTTTCGATTGTACTTAGATTTAGTCTACAGATAATGCAGTTGCATCCCTTGATTTACTTACAGCTTTGCCCGTTCGTTGGCCAACTGAAACTGTTGCAGCTGCGATGCTGAATCACGCACTTTATACAGAGTTTTATGAGATGAACCTAACCCGATTCTTGTTTATTTTTGGGTATTACCCGCCCCGGCGCATTCTAAATACGGGGGCTTTACCGTAGCGCGTGACGCTATTGGCAGCTGATTCGTAACTGAACTGGAACTGATGACGGCCAAGACGGTCTGCTTCTCATTCCCTCCCACTCTCGGTATCTGCCCCGCTGAGCTGCGCTCTGAGCTTTTGCTTTCGCTTCGATAAAACGAGCTTAAAGTTCGCCTCATAAATACTAAATACCGTATACAAAATACTGAATACTGGTATATTTCAAGGCAACGACCAGAGGCGAAAAAACCAGTTTATTAGAAGGCAACTAACCATAGAATGTTTGGAGAGCTTGGCTTTAATTGCTATCCCAATTGTTAAGTAACACCTGAGATTGTATCTTTATCACCTTATGAAGAACAATGGGGGGAATTAATTATAACCAGGTGGAGAGTGTGTTGTGATGTGCATCGATAAGGAAATCAAAATAAATAATTATTATTATCACAGTACATGGGTAAACAAAGGCCTAAGAGTGTTCTGGAAATACCACTCGTGAGGGTAAACAAGTTTGGTTAGATAATGAACTAAAGTAAAGTAGAACTAGCCATAAAATTGACCCAAACCTGATAGCAAAGAATATCAGGTTTGGGTAGCAAATAATATCAGGTTAGGGTAAATTTTATGGCTAGTTAGCCATATGATATATACATGTATGAGCTTTCATTGAGGCAAACGTCACCTGTTCTATAACATTATGAGATTCATCATCTATTTCAATCTAATCTTAACAAGATCTACATATATTTGTATATATATTTCTATTTTATTGTCTATTTCTACTTTAATTGATTTCTACTTTTTTTCGATTTACTATCGATCATTCATACAGATCATGCTATTATCATAGTATTCATTTCTTTAGCGCAAATCTGATTTGTTCTATTTTATTTGTACTACTTTCTTTTGATTTATTCATTATCTAAAGTCTTCTATATTTTTACTTCCTTTCTTAGATTTCTCTCCCATTTCTTTTCTGCTTCCTCTATTTCATTCCATACTTACATTATGTAGAAGTAGTTATCACTATCCTTGCGCTTAGCATCTGTGGGATGTGCATCCCGCATGGCTCCGTTTCGAACCGAACCCGCATCCGAGTGCGCCTGCAGACTCCTGTTCCAGCCCGACCAACGCCCCGCAGTGGCGCCATTTTGCTGATTGCCCAGATTGCTCTCTTTGTTTGGGCTCGCGAAAAACGACTTGACGCTATCCATTGTTGTTCTTGCTGCAGTTGTTGTTGCTTGTTTGCCTTGTTTTGAATCTTGTCTGCGTATAGAGAGGGGGCGAGCCGAAATGTCGAGCCTCCGAATAAAGAGCGAACTGATAATGCTAAAAATATATCAGAAATGATTTGTTTTGCATGAATTGGGAATTTTAGTGGACTCGTGCGGGTCGTCAAGCCATAAAGAACATATGTGTTTGTGTGCATATGTGTATAATCTTTATATAGCATATATGAATTTGAAGTGTGTGTCTGTATGAATCGTATTATTGTTGTTAGCCTGTTTCTAGGTATGTTAGGTTATTCAGATGATAATGGTGTGGCATGTTTTTTTTCGAATAATTTCAATTTGTCTGCTCGGAGTGCAAGTTTCTCCAATTAGCGAATTCAATCGATGGTATTACGACTCTTCGTATTGTGTAGATTGTGTGGGCCAAGTGCGAAGTAAACAGGCGCCCGAAGGTTGTTGGTTCTCGGCGAAGCGATAAGTATGCAATTTATTAATGTATTCCGTCTTATCTACAAGACTCTTTAAAATACGAAATAAGAATGAGACATCGCTAGACTGAATACCCTTTAGTTTTAAAAGAACAGAACTTATGATGGTATAAACATATATTAAACTAAATGCAGATATTTATTATTGGCTGATATTGATATTTCTTGTATTTTATTGGATTATACGTAAAAATGCTGAAGTATTCCAAAGTTCAGGTATTGTTAGAGTAAAGGGAATTAAAATTGAACTAATATATTATATTATATTGATGAAATGTAGAATGTTTGGAGATAATAAGAAGATATTGATAATTCTTCAACGTAATTGAATGAAATGCAAACACAGCTGAGTTATTCCAAAAAAAGACAGGTTAAATATTGTTCGCATTTGTTTGGCAATAGGAGAAAATGCTGAAGTCTACCATACTTAAGACAGGTTGGGCTATAAACAATTGCAGTTGGGTTATTCCTTAAGAAACCACTCCACCAACATTTACGACATATAAACCTGCTGTCCAAAGCAAATCATGGCAGCTTTATAACACCCTGCGAAAGTGTGCGAAATTTGTTTTTCTCTTAGAGAGTTGAAGAGGCGCAAATGCCACTTAGGCTAGCTACCAGGGGCTACATATTTATGAAGATTAGCGAATCTAGTATATAGGGAGCGTACGCGAGCGGGACATATTATCAATTAGCACTCCCCTCACTTGGGCACACACTCTTAACAAGTTCAAAACAGTTCAATTCACAGCGCAGATAACGATAACAGCAGTCAAGTTTCCCAAACGGTTCCAGCAATTTCGGGGACGTGGCACAGTCCCTCTCAGATCTCAGATGGCCAACAACTAAGGACAGTCTGGGACTGATAGTCGTGAGCCTTGAGACAGTCAGTTACAACACAAACTTCGATAACTACACGAGAATGTAACATTGCCACGACCTACCTCAAGGCACTCTCGATGTCGAGCTCTATGCGAGAAGGAGTCGCGTTGATTTATTCGCCCTTTTGAATTGCCTCAAAATTGGCTTGACACAGTTCCAGTTCGGATGGATCTGTCGCTCTGTGGTGCCTCTGTGGAGCCTATGCGAACTGTTTTGCACAATGTCTGCGATCGCACTGAGGCGCACAGCAGCGAGGCGCGTCCAACGACGACGACGACGACGCCGAAGTCGATGCCGGCCGAGCAGAGCCGATGCCGCGTTGTAGTTTTAATCAATTGCGAAGGCGTCGCAAACACAACATTCAATATATTGTACTGATGAATATGTATATACACATGTACGTATATACATATATGTCATATGAGTATGTGTGTGTGGGTTACCTACTACCAATGCACATGGGTTTCTTTTGCTGCGCTGTCGACATCTGGCGCTGCTGCCTCTGTTGTTGTTGTCTTGGGTTTATCTACGAAAGGCAGTTTTTCTTGTTTGTTTTGATCGTTGCTTCTCGCCCATGTACATGTACATATGTATGTACATATATGTACTCTACAAGGTGTGTTGCAAAGTACGAAATGAAAACAGTTTTAAAATCGCATTCAAAACGCATTTGCACCGCACAGACTGAATGATCTTTTGAGCGTGGAGTGTATGCTAATGAGGATTGTATTTTAAGAATCGAATCCTTAAGTATTACATTTACATTTATATTGTTTAACTGTGTGTGTGTGTGTAAATGAGGGAATGGAATGGAGAAGGCTCTTGAGTAATAAGGCGAATTGAAAATCTTCATTGAATTTTTTTAGAAAACTCTATACTCTAATAGGGATCTTCATATAAGTGAAAGAGAAAAGGAGAATTGAGAAAATTAATGAACAAACTACGCACAAGTAATTATTGATGACAAGTGTTTTATACAATATAGTTCTATATATTGTAAGTATCTAATTGATAGTAAATCTGTGTTTTTATCCAACTCTAGCTTTGCTAAGCATATATATCTAGGAATACCTAGAAATAAATCATTATATGTGTATATTATTTTAAACATTCTACTTGTACACCTTATTGATACTATTCTATTTAAATTATATTGGCCTCTTTGTAACCTTGTTGAGAGATTTGCATACGGAACTTGTTGCTTGTCTCGAGAAGAGACAGACAGACAATTTGTTTGTTAATCCACTTTGTGTATAAACAAATCAGCATGCAATACATATGTATATACTATAATATATCTACTTATACAAATGTTGTATTGCTTTATATGTATATCTTATATATCTTTAACCAACGCTCTCTTTTGTTCGCTTGCAATGCAATCGTACAGCAAGTACCTACATACATACATACTATATATGTATGTACATATGTATATCAAGTGAATATATACTCCTACTCAGTCTATACCCCTCCCGTTGCCAACTTTCGTGTTGTTTGTCTGTTGTGCCTTCACTTCCGCACTCTCATTGCGTATATTTATTCGCCTCTCTGTTGTGATCGAGTGTTCTCTCTCTCCTCTGTTCACATTGATAAGGTGAATGCATTTTACAACTATTCGAAGCGTGCGAGCGCGGGCTGAGTGTGCTCGCACAGTATATGCTGGACTTTGTACCCTACAGTCACACACACACACATAGATCGAAACAGACAACTACACATACACACAAGCGGAACGTAAATCACACCCACCGTCATATACGTATATATAACTTTATACATATTTATATTGTGAGTTTGAATGACAGTTTGTGTTGTTATGTGTTCCATGTACACATGTGTGTGTATACGTATGTGTTATGTAAATCTATGTATGTGTGTGTGAACTCTGATTATGTGATTGGCTATATTAAACACATACAAACAGACATGCCTTATAAACTTCATGTATAAATTAAAGCTGCTTGTTCCAAAGTTGTTTTATACCCTAATAAAATAAAACTAAAATTGAACTGAACTAAATCGGAGCAACTGCTACTATTATCATATTTATCACTAAATAGCATAGCTATATTTAACCTGAACTTAATTAAATTAAACTTTTATCAATGTCTCAGCTGCAGTTGTTTATCATTATGAGAAGCATTCACTTGAGCTATCTGAACAATTCATATAATTATAGCGCGGTGTTTATAGATGACACTCTTTGCACAGCTGTCTTTAATTATATCCAGTTGTGGTTGCCATAATACAAGTTAAACTGCGTCTCGAGCCCGGTTTTGTTTGAGCATGTGTGACTAGGACAACTTTCACAGGCCAAGACAATTTCACATTTACATAATTGATCTGTTTTATGGTTTTGAAATATTTATGGGCACGCTATAAAACATCATTCATATATAATATAATTATTAATATATTTAATTTTGTGTTTTGAACTTAAAAAAACGTAACGGAAAAATAGCTTAAGTTCAGTGCATAAATTGCATACTTTGAAGCTGCAGTATTGAATGATGCTTTTCGTTGCATATTTTTGTGCGCACTTGATTTACTGTTTACAGTGAAATGTTAATTTTTTAAAATTCCCCGCCCTGTGCCCCCCAGGCGCCAAAAGGTGGGGCTTAAAACGGGTTTTACTTAAAAAAACGAGGGAAACTCAAAAATCAGGCTACAACTTTTGGAGTCTTTTCCAGGGCGAGCTGTACACCTTAAGAACTTGGAAGCGGTGTGTACTGATAGATAAAGAAAAAAAAGAACAAAATGGAAGCAAGTCGCTACCTGCCCTAGTTTCCTTGCAATTTCGAATTGAAAATCGAAAAAAAACGCCGTTACCCACAAAAATTGACAGCTTTTTTTGACGGTAACAGAAAAAAAGCGCTGCACGGTATGCAATACATATATTTTTTAATCAGAAAACAAATATGGCGTGTGTCCTCTGTGACCACATCCGAGGAGGTCCTGCCGCTGCGACCTTGATCAGTAGTGGAGTTGCGCCACCAACCAATTTTGACGGTGTAATCTGACGGACCATTAGGCCCCATAATATTTTTAATGCAACTTTTCTTTCGTTTCCTTCGCCGTTTTGCTTTCCAAAAATAAAATGAGAGTACGAAAATCGTTTTTGTCCATATCGAAATGATGCCAACACGTTAACGACAATCAGTCGTCAAATCGAAACTTAAAGCAGAATCGCACGGAAATTTGGCATGTGTGCCTAAATATGAACGGACTACAAGGCACTATAACTATTTTTTGCAGTAGCAACGTATTCTGGCGGTCAAGGGGGATACTTTTCACCCCACCCTAGTTTTGAAACATTTTATTATTTTAAGTTTATTCAATGTATTCATATTTTATTTTCAATTATTTTTACAACGTTCTCATTTCCTTTTTACAAATGCTGCAGACAATTTTACAGGTTGCAGGCGCCTGTGCCGCACCCACTCTGTGATATACTGATGCTGCCTCCTGCTGCGGCAGCGTGCGTCGTCTGCTCTGGTCTGGACGATTCTTCTTCGGTGGCTTCTCCATGCAGCAGCAGAGCAGAAAACTGAGAGGCACCGCTTCGCCCTCCTCCAGCGTCTGTGGCAGATTCTTGCCACGTGTCTCCGGGAGAAAGAGACTAGCAAATCCGCCGACAATGAGTAGAGCTCCCATCACGATCAGTGGCAAGACGAGCATCTGCTGGCCCTGTGAATCAAAAAAGATTCTCTGGTTTAACTGATCCTTGAAGCTTCCGCCTCCCTCCACTCACCATATGGTTGATAATGGGTATAATGATGGGTCCCGTCATGGCAACCACAGAGCTGAAGCTCATGCCAAGTCCCCGCACCACAGTCGGATACAGCTCGGAGGCAAGCAGAGGCAGCACAACGAAGGCAGATGAGATTCCCATTTTGCCAATGCAGTAGAGGAGGAGCATCACATCCGCCTGCTGCTGATACAACAGAGTTGCCACACATGCCACGCCCCCCACGAGCATCGATATGAACAGTATCCAACGGCGTCCGAAGTAACTCAATCCCGGCCAGAGCAGCAAATACGTGGGCAGCTCCACGGCGCCGGCTAGAAAGAAATTCCAGATCTCATCCCCACCCAGCGCGGGAGCATAGTAACTGAGTCCCACATAGACGCTGGTGTTGGCGAACCAGATGAGCGTGATGATCAGTGTTTTGCGGCGCATGTTTGTGCCTCGGAACAAATCCAAAATGCCGTAGTGCGTCGCTGGCTCCGCCGGCTGCGTACTGTGCACTCGCTGCTGCAGTCGCTCCACAAACTCCCTGCTCATCTGCACACCATTCACGCGGGCCATCACCTTAAGGATGCGTGCGGCACGCTGTGGTTGACCCACAGCGAGGAGCCAACGTGGTGATTCCGGGAGCACAAAGAAGCACGAGAAGAGCATGAGCAGTGGCAGTGAGACAGCCAGGGTCAGATAACGCCAGTCGCGCACCAGATAGACCACGCCCTGGATGAGAAAAGAGACACAAGAGAATTAATCATGCAATGTTTCTTCAGTCAAATCTCCTTCTGCTCACCGCGAGCAGCACCAGGCCCAGGGAATAGGCAATGTTAGACACGATAGTGCAGAAGACACGTCGCTCGGGTCCGACCAACTCTATGGCCAGCACGTAGGGACTGGCTAGGATGGCGGGCACAGTGAGACCCACCACAAAGCGAAGTCCCAACCAGGAGTAATAGCTCCAGGCGAAGGCACTTGCGGCACAGGCGACAATCTCCAGCAACAGATACGCGTAGAAGGAGGGACGACGACCCCAAAGATCAACCAGGTAACCGAACACATAGTTGCCTATCAATCCTCCAAGGCCAAAGAGCACCAGGGCCAACGTGACGTAGTAGCTGCGATCGCAGACCAAGTTCCACTGCCAGGGAAAGCAAGGAAATGAATACGAAACGAAAGGGAGGGATAAAGAGACTCCTCACCTCCTGGACCACTGTGCTGGGATACATGGATCTGTCGTAGTGCCAGCCATGCTGACAGGGAACGGTGGTGGCTGCATCTTGATTGGATTTCAACAGACGTGATGCCTGCTCCCGCTGCAGCTCGTAGGGAGTGCGATACTCCAAGTAGCGCACCTAGTGGAGGGAGGAAAGAAGAAAATAAGGAATAAATATATACGGATAATATGATTATAATTATATGAAGAAGAAAAAGAACAACAAAAAAAAATCCCAATAAGAAACTACCTTTTAATTTTAGTTTTCCACATTATACGATAATTATCTAATTATAATAAAATTTTAATTCATTATAAAGTCTCAAGCTTGCTTATAGCTGCATTTATGGCGCAGCTATAATATATTCTTCTATTCTGCCCTGTCAACTGCTTGATAAGACAAATGAAATCTCTTCTGTGTTTTCCAGTCGTAAAATATCACACGATAACCGTAAATATTGGGAGTATAAACTCGATAATCGATGGAAATTATAAAATAATATCTATGACTGCTTGTTGAGGACAAGTTTCAATAGTTTATATTACTTCTAAAGTAGTCAGATGTGCCATAAAACAAGATATTATAAGACTTCCATTAAATATAATCTCGGAAAAAACATAACCTATAAATGCGAACCTATAAATAAGAAAGAATACTTAAAACCATGATGATGATCTGTGGAGCCTGATGAACATATATATTAGTATATATCTATAACAATCTCTATTGAACCTCTTAAGGTAACTTATGAGTTACTTGATTATAAGCCTAATAACTTTAAAATAGATTCAATACAGTTTATTTATATTTAAAGAGGTTTCCCCGGAATTCGTAATACAATATATGCAAAACATAGACTATACCTGATAAGCTTTGTATCAGAATTTTCTGTTATTCACCCGATAATTCAGTTGACTTAAGTCCCCACTAACTAAAGAGGTTATGATTCACGTTGATACGTAGGTGTGAGATCTATACTATATGGAATATGAGTCTTTATCTTTGATGAAAATGCTGAATTACACACACATACATACACACCAGTTCACTGTAGTTGCGCACAAACATGGCGCACTCAGCGTGCTCGCCCAGCTCATTGCGCGGGATGCTCAGATTCTTGACGAGCTGCAGGTAATCCTGCCTCCACGGCTCCAATTCAGGTATGCGGCACCAGTGCTGCGGCGTGGCTGCAATGAACAACTGACTGGAAACGAGAGATGGTTAGTCGGGGAGTAGGGGAGGATGCAGTTGCTCTTCCACTCCGTCACCCACCTGTAGGCGTGGAAGGCGCATGGCAGCGCCGCGGGCAGCAGCACCGAACAGATGATGATCTTCTGGTAAAGACCAAAGGCGCCAACCTCCTTGAGCAGCTCATCGAAGTCCATCGAATACAAGTGCGCGCACACAACTGAGCTCAGGGCACTTCCAGCAGCTCACGGCAGCAGCAGTTGCGCCACTGCACCCACCCACCTGCCACCCCCACGCGATGCAGTCCAATCTCAATTGGACATAATTACATTATGGGCCTTTCGCGTGTGTGTTTAATTAATTGGACACCGCTGCGTGGAGCAGGGTCGCCACTTAGAGATCGACCAGAGCCAGCGCACTGGGCATTGGGCACAGATTGCAGATCGCCACAGATTCCCACAGATCACAGACGTCGTTGGATTATATAATAATAAATATATTTCTAGATGGAACAAATGGATACAGAGGAGAAGGAGAGTGCAGGAAAGGGGGGGATTGGAGGTGATCTAGGCGTCTAACTGCGCGCCAGACCGATGATGCTCAGGATGTACATGAAGATGTTGACAATGTCCAAGTAGAGATTGAGTGCGGCAAAGATGTATTCCTCGGGGCTGATCGAATACTTGTGGCTGCCGCCCAGCATCAGCTGCGTATCGTACACGAGATACACGGAGAAGAGCAGGGCGCCCAGTGAGGCGTACACAAGGCCAATAATCTTGCCGGAAAAGAAGATTGCAACGATGCCAAAGATGATGAACACCACCAGGCAGGTAACCAATACACCGCCACACATGGTAAAGTCCCATTTGGTCTGGAGGGCGAACAGTGTCAGGCCGAGAGTAACAGCCGCCGTGATTCCCACTGCCATGAGCACCTCATTCGCCTTGTACTGACCCGCAATGATGCCCAGCAAGAAGGACTCCGCAAGTGTGAAGAGGAACAGAAATATGAAGTTGAGCGGCGTCTTGCGGCGTACGCTCTCGCAGCAGGCCATGCAGATCATGGTCACAATGAGCACTGCCTGAAAGAGCGAGGAATTCAGATTAGAATGGAACCAGAGATGATCTTAGGGACTGCCTGTTGAGGCTGCTTACCAGTGCAATCCAGAAGAGCCAGGGATTCTGCTGGCACCAATCTTGAGTGGCCGTCGAGAAGGTAAAGATGCACACAAAGCCAAAGGTGATCAGCAGTTGCACCTGGGGAGAAGACGGGCGAAGATTAGAAGGTAATAGATCACAGATCACACAAGGTAACTCACCATCAGTATCAGATAAACCTTGCGTATAAATCCCTTGCGTATGCTCTGATCATCAAAGGAGAAACTCTTGTCGGCCTCAGTATCCGCGTAGACGCCATTGTTGTCGCCTAAAAAAAGAGAAAGAGGTTATTAAACAGGAATATAGGTTTGTATATGGCATGGCAAATTTGGGGGCTGCAGTATATCATAGCAACATAGATAGGTAAGAAATATATACAGGAATATATAGCGATACATATCGTATATCTTATAGATCTGTCAGTTCGTCTAACCGTATTGAAAGTGTGTGTTGCTCATATTCTTCTTTCGTTTCTACTGCTTTTTCTTTTCGTTTACTCTGTTCTGACTGTTCTGCAGCCTTTGCTCGGGATGACTGAATTGCTCTTGCAGTTGCCCATATGCCAGATATCGGCAGATTAGCCCCAACGCTATCGTCGTCGCTGGCGATAACGAATGCTTCCACTGATAGAGGAAGGTTGGGCAGGTAACACGATTTGATACTCTACGCTGGTGCGATAAAGCGTCACTGGGTGGAGGGCACAGCGAAGCAGAATACACCTGTGTTCGCCTATATATACACCGGTCTGATATATAGAGCGATCGATCGGTAAACAGCATTATGTAAACTGAGCAAGTGAATCACGCTTGCTTTGCTTCATTCTTGTCTTATCAGATGCATTTGATAAGCGAAAGTTTAGCGATGTAAATACAGTGAAAACTCCAGAGAGACAACTCTGTTTCTAGAAAGTTTTCGATTTTAGAAAGTTGAAACTCTTAAATTTGTAATGCAATTTCTCAACATTCATTTTAGATGATATGTGATGGAAATAAGATACAAATCAAAAAAGAAATTTAACATTTCTATGTAAACTAATTAGGTTAATATATTCTCGAATATAAAATTCGAGAAATTTATCTAAACATAAGTTACAATCATGACACATTGTATCAAAAGAAGATAAGAGAAAGATAGGAACTTAAAGCTACCAACAAAAGATGAAAGCTCTTTCTCTTCTTGTTCTGTTATAAAGCAAAGGGACTTGATTATCATCATCTTTATTTTAAATATAATTTTAATCTGATGTTAAATCTTAAGAAATCCTATTAAAAGATTAGGATAAAGTTTACTTTCGTAATTTCCAATATTTTCTGTAAACTAACGTTACAACATAAGACATTCTATTACAAGTAGATAAGATAAAAGATAAAGAACATAAAGTTGATCACAAAACACAAGTTAGTCATTTTTCTCATGACGAAAACTAACAAAGGGGAATACCTTTGTGGGGCGTATTCACTGTAATTAGCAATATGATTTGAGCTGTCTGGAATTTATGAGCCGAGTTTGTTGAAAGTGAACGACAGATCGTCAGTCCACATGCCTGGCTATATGTTTGTGTATATAGTAGAATAAATAGCACCTGGCTAATGTGCGATTTATCTTATCGCGTTCGCACTTTTCACACAACTCTTTGGCCACTTACCTTGTTGGTAATGATACATTTTATGGCTCTTGCAAATCGTCGAGTCGCTTGTCGAATGGGTTCGCTACTGCTCGTTCAAAATCACACACGCACTGCTGGAAGATTCCGAATAAAACTGGTCGACGCGGTTCTACGAAGTTTGCCGGCACCAGGTACCAGTAAGTTCTACAATTTTTGTTAGTCCCACACTTTATCGCCAGATAAGAGAGTAACCTCAATATAACGATAGTGGGTACCTGCGTATGGTATATATAATTTATAATAATGCGGTCTCTAAGCGAAGTTGACTAATCCAAAGTTGTCAGCAGACTGCCTGTAAACTGTCTGTCGACCGCAGTTGCCCCAAGACGGGAGGTGAGAAGACCCACAAGTGGACTCACAATGGATGCCCACAGAGACGCGCTGCTCAGTCTTAGTCAGAGTCTCAGTCTACAGCAAGCTGGTCCAGTGACACATATTCCCCCCGGTTTGATTCAATAAATAGATTCGCTTTATTGTTGACTTTACCACAGTGTCGATGCACAGTTTAGAATATACGTTAAGGGAGGTTTCTCCCCCTCCCGCTGTCTTCTCTATGTATAATAATAAATTGAACTTTACGTATGTGGTTAACAGCTGCAAGTAGTATATGTATATATACGTATATATAGAGTGTCTGTGTAAGTGAATGTTCCTCTATTTATTGCTTGTATACGGTATTGTAGTATTTGGTTTGGATCGTCGATTTTTATCAGGTATGCAAAGTCTTAAGAACAATTTTGAAGTACATACATACATTATAGCGTATAACATGGTGGTAACAACATAACAACAAAACGAATTCCGCATATCTTTCTATTCCATCTTAAGATTAATACTTTATCGATAGGTCTAGTTTTGTTTTTGTTTTTTTTTAAGGAAATTGGCAACTCAACGCGCAAGACCAGACGATAGTTATACAAAGATAGATGTTAAAGCAACCAAAATAGATCAAAATTAAATAACAATATCATATAAATAATAACGCTGTTTTACCAGCTCTTTCGATTTCGACATGCAATGAGATTTTGCTTTCATATTAGAATAATATACGTTACTTAAGCAAAGCGCTCTCGTTCATATCGATAAGCTAGTCCCGGTTAGATAGATTAGTTTTGGGGCTAGTCCTAGTCCCGCGATGCGCCAATTATAGTAAGAATGTAAATGAAAATGTTTACAATATCCAGGTAGAGATTCAGAGCAGCAAAGATATACTCCTCGGGGCTGATCGAATACTTGTGATCGCCTCCCATCATCAGTTGGGTGTCGTATATCAGGTACACGGAGAACAACAGAGCTCCAACCGATGCATAGACCAGTGTTATGATTTTTCCCTTAAAGAATATGGCCACAAATCCGAATATCATGAAGACTACCATGCAGGCGAGCAGAATACCGCCCATCATGGTGAAGTCCACCTTGGTCTGCAAGGCAAATATTGTCAGAGCGAGACAAACAGCTGCCGTAATACCCACAGCCATGAGAACCTGCACAAAAGGAGAAAGAAAGAACATTAACCAACTGATAAATAGCATTAATTCCGGGACACTCACTTCTGTTGGGGCATGACGCGAAGCGGTTACGCCCAGAAGAAACGATTGAGCGGCTGTAAATATTCCCAAGAAGATGAAATTGGTCGGGAACGTACGACGAACACCTTCGCAGCAGGCCATGCATATCATTGTCACAAACAGCACTCCCAGGGCCACCCACACGAGCCACCCATGTCGGTAAGCAAAGTTCTTTGTGCCCTCGTGGTAGACAAACAAGGCAACAGCTCCAAAGGTGACCAAAAGTTGACCCTTTAGAAATAGTAAGTGAACCAAGAGAGATTAAGATGTACTCGGCGAGGATATAAGATTATCTTTCTTACCATCAGAATGAGGTAAACCTTGCGTATGAAACCGCGTCGAATGCTCTGGTCGTCAAAGGCGAAGTTCTTGGGCTGACCCTCGGCATCATCGTAGGCACCATAGCCAGCGGATGGAGGTGGTTGAACGAATCCCGGCTGCGGTGCATAGCCACCGGGCGGCTGACCATAGGGATCTTGGCCATAGGGTCCTTGTGGGTAGGGTTGACCGCCACCTTGGCCGTACGGTGGATAACCACCTTGTGGGGGTCCTTGCGGATATCCACCTCCATAGCCACCCTGTGGCGGGTAGCCTCCCTGTGGCGGATAGCCACCACCCTGAGGTGGATAGCCACCTCCATAATTGTATTGCTGATTGGGATCTGCGGGTTGAACAAATTAAGTTAAAACATTTGCATTCAATGAGTTTGCTCATGCATTCCAAGACCTAAAAATAATTGTGTTTACTAAGTGAGTTCAAAGGGTAAACAAGATTCATAGAAATATCTAGAGTAGCTAAAAAACCTACAGAAGAGTACTATACAAATCAGTAGTAAATGAAAAGCTAAAACCCATATTTGTTAAGGTAAAGAGACTATATAGTATATGTACAATTTCATTATTTCAGTTTTTATGAAAAGAGACGTAAACATAAACATAAGATCCATAACATAAGTTATATGATACTACCAGTCATGTTTAATGTATGTGGGTCTGTTTTATTATCAATAGATCCTTTACAAAATATACGACATAAAAAAATCACAATCTTGCGGGCGCGAAATGAATAAGAAAATAAACACTGGTAGGGTCAAGTTGTATATATAATCTGCCGGCACTTCATGAATTATGAACTTTCATTGTTATATAATATGTACTACATGCTTCCTATTAATACTTACTTATTCTGAATTATATTTGGAATTCCCCGAGAGATTAACTTATATTCTATAAGAGTTCAAAATGCAATATGAAACTCCTGTATCATAATTATTAAATTAAATGCTTCAACGAATTTCCTCGCAATATTTGCCAATATTTGATTGAAAATCCTAACGAATGAATACGCGAATAAAAAGTAGAGTTTGTAAATAATTAAATGAGTTGAATTTAAAATTAAAAGTGAATAAATGTTGCCAACCCCAATGCAATAGCTGACTTAGCTCACTATATTGTTTTTCCTGTTACTATAAATATAGTTTAATATGTTTTATGTAAGAATGTATGACCTTAAGACGTACTACGTACAAGTATTTTTGTATGAGTAATTTAAGCGAGCAGACCTTAAAAACTAATGGAAACAGGCAGAGAAACGCAAACAGAAGCATGCGAAACCGAACACAACAAAACAGAAGCAATTAACCGGTGGAACAGAAAACCGACAAATTATAATTTAGAATAAAGTAAACCTTGGTATTGGGGATATTGGGGGACACTCTGCCACGACATTCTTCTTGCTGTTGTTGTTCTCTTTTTCTTGTTTCTTTGTTTCTTTTAGTTTTCTTTTTGCTTTCGTGGCTTGAGCTCAACTGAATTGAACGTATCTGCTCCTACAGATTTAGCTATAATAGACCACTTTAAGGGGCATTCACTGTAAAAGGTAGAGAGACCCAAGAAAAACACAAAATTAGTCGAGTTTGATTACATCGTTACTTACCATGCATTTTACTATCGCTATGAGATTCCAACTATGAAAAAGAAATCGGAAATTTACCTAAAGGAGAAATAAAAAGAGAGTTAGAGAAATATATAAGGAGTGATTATATCATTTTGATATTTCTTGTTGCTTTAGCTTTGCTTAATTCGCACGCGAATATCTGGTTTCGTTAAATTAGAATGACTTGCGAAGCAAATTGAACGATAACGAACCCGTCGTATCGTGTTAGTTGAAGTCGTGAATTGTCGTGGCTGGTTTGTTTTGCCAAAAGAAACGTAAATATGACGTGTGAGACAGACGCAGATGTGCCTAGAACACCCACTCACACGCAGCCATACACAGAAATGTACAATATTTAACGTTAATGTTCTGCGTTTAAACTACTATCTAAATTAATTATGTGAACTACACTTATTTCATCACGATAAGCTGCGTCTGCATCTGAACAAATTTTTCAAGTGTCTGTGCGAGCAGGAAATCGACAAATTGGTGACTCACTCTTTGTTTTCACTTAAGTAATTAATTAGGGAAGAACAACAATAGAAAACACCTGTACACGTTCGTTATATGTGTATCTGCTGTCCGAAATAGTGAGCGGATCTGCACAGGACTCACCTTCCGTGTATATGCAGAAGCGTAGATATAAACAAATAATATTTTTCTCACCTCCTAAGCGCACTTTCTGGAAAATTGTATTACTTAGTGATGAAAGACCGCATAGATAAAGTAATGCAGCAAAATATCGATAGCTTTGATGCGATTTATCTCTTTAGGCGTAGTATGCAGCTTGCAGTCGTCGCCAGCAAAATGCATCAACAATGTGCACACAGAAGTGACTAAAATCCAAAATGTACGCAATGAATTTTTTTGTTTTGCACAAATAAAAATAAAATGTTCATTGAAAATGTGAAAAACAAATTTTTTAATTAATATGTATCAGCTAATTTATATCCAAACAAAACAGAAAGAAGTATCGATACACCGCAAACAAACTATCGATAAGCAACAGAAACGTACTAAATATTACCGACTGCACTGCTGCCGAGCATGCTGCAATAGCTGCGAGAACTCGTGTAATCTATTCGATTTGTGAATTAAAAAAGGCTAAGCAATAACTGGTAAGGGCATTGCAAGTGTTGTAAAAAATCAATAAGTGTAATACAAGACTGCCACAAATCGTTAACAATGGGCGTCTGGTATAGGTTATGTGTAAGAGTGCCGCAGCGGACACAAAGACTAAGACCTCACCTCGCAGCTGTCCCTCAATATGGAGGGGAATGAGTAATTTCTGTATGGAGTTGAGTGAACCGTGGCACAAAACCGGTCGCAATTGTGTTTTCAATTGCATTTTAGATGCACAAGCAGTGCAGATAGTGCTATCTGCTATTTATATAGAGTACTTATATAGTACTGCATGTGTGTGTGTTTGTGTGCGTGACGCAATAGTTGATTGCCGAAAGCGCCTGTGCTTATCGCGCATTGTGGCTTCTTGTTTGTTTGGTGGAATAATTAAACAATTCCTTCGTCTTGCAGCCCTTTTCGTGCATTTCAAAATGGTTGAGGAAAAGGAGAATATAGCCAGTGCGAATGCTGAGCCGGTCTCAAAGAAGGGAGCCAAGAAGCAAGCCAAGGCGGCTAAGGTGAGAAGCTCGACGAGGTGTTGACGTGGCACCAACACTTGCGAACTGATAACAGATAATCAAATAATGTACATATTTCTTTATATAGAAAGCTGAGCAGAAAGCCGAGAGTGCCGCAGCGCATGCTGCCGAGGGTGCAGCCGGCGACAATGCAGTGGATCATGCTGCCTCCCGTTACGGTCTCTCCGAGCTGATACAGTCGAAGGACAAGCGTAGCGAGCGCAAGTTTGTGCTGGTTCCAGAACTGAGCCAGCATGTAAACAAGGGGCTGGTCTGGGTGCGTGGGCGTGTACACACCTCGCGTGCCAAGGGCAAACAATGTTTCCTCATTCTGCGCCAGCAGAGCAGCTCCGTGCAATGCATTCTAGCTGTGAACGACATAATCTCAAAACAAATGGTCAAGTTTGCCGGAAAGTAAGTGAAGGCAATAAGAGATTAAGCTCTTTATTAATTATCTCCCCTCTTCATAGCATACCCAAGGAGAGCATCATTGATATTCAGGCGAAACCGGTGTCGGTGCCCAACAGGATTGAGTCGTGCACTGGAGCAACTGCTGGAGCTGTGTGTCGAGCAGATATTCGTCATTTCGCAGGCCAAGGCACAACTGCCGCTGCAAATTGAGGATGCTGCGCGTCCAGAGAATGCAGATGATGCTGAGGGTCTCAACATTCGCGTCAATCAGGACACGAGGTTGGACAATCGTATCTTGGATCTGAGAACACCAGCGAATCAGGCCATCTTTCGCTTGGAAGCCGGTGTTTGTCGCCTGTTCCGTGATATATTGACCGATCAAGGATTCACTGAGATCCACACGCCCAAGATCATCTCTGCTGCCAGCGAGGGCGGCGCCAATGTCTTTACCGTCAGCTACTTCAAGGGTAAGGTCCAATGAGGGATATAAATTGCTAGCATCAAATTCATGTTCATCTCGCCCACAGATTCTGCCTACCTGGCGCAGTCTCCACAGCTGTACAAGCAAATGGCCATCGCTGCCGACTTCGATAAGGTGTACACCGTGGGCGCCGTGTTCCGTGCCGAGGACTCAAACACGCACAGGCATTTGACTGAGTTTGTGGGTCTCGATCTGGAGATGTCATTCAAATATCATTACCATGAGGTGCTCCACACAATTGGCAACACGTTCACGGCCATTTTCAAGGGTCTGCGGGACAATTATAGCCGTGAAATTGAGGCAGTGAATCAGCAGTTCAAGGTGGAGCCATTCAAGTTCCTGGAACCACCATTGATCCTGCAATTCTCCGAGGGCGTCGCTATGCTACGCGAAGCTGGCATCGAAACGGGCGACGAGGAGGATTTGTCCACGCCCAATGAGAAGCTGTTGGGTCGCCTGGTGAAGGCCAAATACGATACTGATTTCTATATACTCGACAAGTTCCCACTGGCGATACGTCCCTTCTATACCATGCCCGATCCGAATAATCCCATCTATTCCAATTCGTATGACATGTTCATGCGTGGCGAGGAGATCATGTCGGGTGCGCAGCGGATACACGATTCCGAGTACTTAATTGAGCGTGCCAAGCACCACGGCATAGGTGAGTCGGGAGACTGATCCTCTGCAGAAGATCTTCGACTAATCCTTTTTCTCTTTCTTACAGACACCTCGAAAATTGCCGCCTACATTGATGCCTTCCGCTACGGTTGCCCCCCGCACGCTGGCGGCGGCATTGGCATGGAACGTGTTGTTATGCTGTATCTGGGCCTGGACAACATCAGGAAGACTTCAATGTTCCCACGTGATCCCAAGCGGTTGACGCCTTAAAAAGGGGAAACTTTGCTACAAAAACAACAAAAACTTGAATTAAATTCGCCACAAAATATTCTTTATAATCTTTCCCTACTTACTTTCCAATCTGTGAAACTTAGCCAACTCTCTGATATGTTTATTTTAGTAGTCCCCCCACTCCATGTTGGTAAACCTTCCTTGAGACTTACATACTGCAAAGTTGTTTGACAACGAGAACTGTAAACTGTAAAGACTGGTTAGGGTCAAATTGTTTAATGCCGTACGAAATAAATCTTTGCAAGTGTGTTTAGTAAACATTGTTGTTGTTGTTGTTGGCGTGGGTAGAGATCGTTCAGATCTCGAGAAAAGAAGAGAGTGAGAGAATATTGAACAATTTTATTTACATTTTGTTTATTCTTTAGTTTTTAATTGGTAGAGATCTTTAAGATCTCGAGAAAATATATGACTGCAGAAATAGAAGAGACCTTAAGCATTTCTGTAATATTTGTTACGTTTTTGAACAAAAACAATGATTATTATATGGCCTTGATTTGATGTAGTTCATAATATTATGTTGAGGTAACTAGTCATAGTGATATAAAATGGTGTAGTATTGGAATTATTACCCCATGATCCGCTTTAAGTCTTGAGGGATTAAGTATTTTAATAGATTCCAAATATTATTCAATTTTTGGATATGGTATATTGATTTGTAGCTCATAAATCGTTTAAAACCTTAAGAATTCAGTCTTTGTCTAGTTTCAAGTTTTCTTGATATAGTATTGAGATTATTACATTAGATATCGTTGAAAATCATGAGAGATTTAATCCTTCTCCAGTTAGTTCTTTTTTATAAAGTATTGAAGATATATTCTTTGTATTACTTACACCATTTTCGAAAAAAAAAAACCTCGAGGAATTTTCGATTATTACCAAGCAAATTGATGCTATGCGAATATTATACAAATATCCAAATTAAATATGAATTCTTGCGAAATTTGCTAAAGCTTTTTAAGGTGGAGCACAATAATTTATTGTGTAGAATTTCCAATGCATTGTTCAGGGATAAAGTTGCAGTGGGAATCGTTGCAAATTAAATTTAACTTTAAATTGCAACTTGCAACAATTAAGCTTCAATTGCTGTAATTGATGTGCGTGCTACGAACGCTCTTCCAATCGCAGTCGTCGCAAAGAGTGTCGGCCTCTGATTAAGAGTTCATTATGCGACGAAGTGGACGAGGACGAGGCTGGTGGAACTGGAGACGGAGCGGAGAAATATCTGGCAGAGTTGCAGCGAGTTGAATCGTTGACATATTGAACTTATCGCAGCGCAGCTTGTCAAGAAGAAGCAGCGAGCACAATAAATTCAACTCAATCCCAATCAGATTATTATCAATGTGGAGAGACGGTATACGTCACGTTGTGTCCAACTGGAACACTGTTGACACAGTTGGGAAATACTTTTCGGTCAGACAAAAGGACGATGGCGAATTCCTTTCAATGTGTGTGTGTGTGTGCGTGTACGTGTACGTGTTGCACCAGGGCCACTGTGCGTGGTGGCAAAAGCTGCTGCCGAGGCGAACTTTAAAATCAGACAACAGTGCCGACAACAGGCCATAACAGCAGAGAACAGTGCAGAACTGAGGCTAGAACAGTGCACACTATGTGCGAGTGAGCGAAAGAGAAAGAGAGAGAGCGCACAGGGGGGCAGGAGCAAATATTTGCTGTGCTGTGAGTCTGTCTACTTCAAGACACAATTGAGACGCACTCCATTTTATTTTCACACCGCGGTATCGTTAGTCCAGACACCGTACAGCAGCAGTAGCAGCAACAACAACAAGAACAATAACAACAGTAACAGCAGCAGCAACAACAACAAACACTGCACATAAAAGACGCGCACTCGCATACAAATGCACACACACACACACACACACACGCACACCTCATCATGCACACCAACACAAAGTGGGCGTCGCTGTGAGCTCACGCAGTGTGCACAGCAGTTGTCTCGCTCTGCCGCTTGCGCACGACTGCTCTGCCAAGCGAGATGGCAAGCACACAGAATGCCATTTTGTTTGCGATGTCGTCGTGACTGCAACGCAGCAGCAGCAGCGAGCAGCGAACAATGGGCAGCGAAAGTGGCAGCCAGTTTGTATTCTCCCTTCCAATCGAGCGGCAGCGGCGGTCACGCTCTCTCGCGCGCACACACACGAATACGCCCTGACAGCAGTCGCAGCAGCAGCGTCCATTGAGTGATCGTAGCAAGTGCAACGCAGCCACAGTGCAATTAAAAGATTTATACGTAATTCATCATCGTTACTCGATGCACCTGCATACAAAATAATAAGAAAAAATCAAGTGATGCTGCCCAAACTAATGTGCATGTGAGTGATCATCGCTCATCTTCGCCGTCGCAGTCGCTGTCGTAGTTTATCGTTGCCTACGCATCGTGCGCTGCTTCTTCGACGCCACCGCCCTCACCATCGTCCTCGTCGTCGCGTTGCCAACTCTCAGGAATTTATGGAATTTGGCATTTGTGGATTTAGCGAAAATATTTTCATTGAGTGCGCGAGCAAATGTTTTCGGATCTCACTACGGGACTAACGCTATCACTCTCGCTCTCTTTCACTCCTTCCCCACCCCACTCGTTTGGCCTAGAAGCCGCGACCCCCAAGCGCAACCATAAAAGCAGCGTTAAAATTTAAAAAATTCACGTGAAAATTCCGGCGCTTATAAATTTAATTACTATTTAAATTAACTGCAAGCAAAACGAGAAATCGTCGTGTGTTTTAACGACGGCATCAAATCGTCATCAGTTGTCACAAGTGAATCATATACCAAACCACAAGTGCTCTCATCTATCAACGCCCCCTTTCCCCCTCCCCATGTCCCTGGCTTATACAAATCTTGGGTAATCGATTCAAGTGCAAATTAATCATAAGCAGAACAGAAACATTTACGCAAATTGGATTATGCAATTAATCACCTGAAATGGTAAGCAAAGGCAGTTGGATTAACAAATGATATAGCTCTATATAATACGATTTTATAGCATCAATATGTTAGGAGAAAGAGAAAAAATTGTAGAAGAAAGGTTAGAATAAGGAGTAGAACTAAAGATGGGAATATTATGATATTAATAGGTTGGGAGACAGTAAAAATTGTATAAGAACTTAAGAGGGCATTGTTTTTGATATGTTTAATATGCAATTTAGGATTGCTTATTCAAAATGTTGATTTTTAACATGGAAATTGGATAAATTGACTTTTCTAGCCGTAAACTTTCTTTAAAACGATTCAAAGAAACGATATTTACTGCTAATATGTTCAAATATCGCTAGTTACCCTCAGGAAATTGGATTAATTGACATATCTAGATATAAATATTACTCATCAATATTGAAAAGGATATAAAATATTGAAAGATTCTTGATTTGCTCCTTATATATATTCAAATACCGCTTAATCAGAAGAATTTGCAGGTCTAGCCATTAAGGTTGTTCATAATTGTTGAAAGTGATATAGAAAACACAAATAAAGGCACTTGCTCTCAAAGTGTTTGAATATATAGTCATGCATTATTTACTACATTCCGAAAAGATGAAAATTACAAATATTATTCTCAATTCAAACAAAATGTTCACATAAACTGTTTGCTGCTATATTGATTATAGTCATAAAATTCAAGATTTTCTATAAGAAAAAAGCAAATACTTATTTGATAAAAGACTTTAAGAAAGCAATTTGTAAATTTCAAGAGCCCTAAATAGTTATAAACTGAGTTTGCCTAGTATTTCTTATAGAAAGTTCGGATAGAAACTTGCCGTCGGAAATTTGCGAACTACTCATGCGCATGTCAAGATATTTATCTTTATAAACAACTTCTGGAATTGTAAATTCCACATAAATAATGTAAGGAATTTATATACTCGCTTATGTGCAGAAATATCTCATTAACAAAATCATATAGCATTTAGAGCTGATTAAATGCAAGTTTAAAATATCTTATACTTTGAGTTATCTTACTTTCATCTCGTAATTATGGTATATTTGAACACACTTGAATAAATCCCACTAAGAAATTTGCAAATATAGTATAAGTGAATGACATTTAAAACTTAAAGTTCCCACTTTTAACTATCAATAAAAGCACGTGAACATTAAACTGCAATTTTTGAGGTTATGTGAAGTACTTAAAAAACTTTTACGAGCTTTAGCGGGTAGTAAAAAATCTTTAAATCTTCGCAATGCTTGAAATTGGGTCACAGTGAAATTGCGAATATATGTCAGCTAAATGATTATAATATGAATATAGTACTGGATAGATATATATGCAGATGAGAAATTTAAAATGTCTAGGTAGGTCTAGGTTTAATTATGTGAGGGATGTTTAATTTTGACACGGGCAACAACTTTAATGCTCCGCAACGGGGGTTTTTCTTGTTCTTTCCTTCATTTCTTTACCAGAGGTTGCGATTTTTCAACGGAAACTCGGACAAGGGAGTGGCCCCACAATGGATGCAGATACAGCAACAGCAGCAACAGCAACAACAACTATAACAATAGCAACTACCTAAAACAACAACAGTAACAACAACAAAGAGCAAAACGAGCACTCAACAATGTGGAAATGATAATTGCAATTGCCTGCGCATAGAAGCAAAAAAACAGGGAAGAAGCAGAGTGAAACAGAGAAGAAAGTTGCAGAGAGAAAGAGAGAGAGATAAAGAGAGGAGAAAATTCAAAGAAGGAAAAAAAGAAAAAAGCAAACACGGCGCGGTAACAAGTTCGCGTTAAACAACTTTAGAAACAAAGACGAAAAGTAATTAAAGCTCTCTCGATACAAACGCGATGGTGTTTTACAATATGTAAATATAATTAGCCGAGCGGAGTTTTCATTCCTGGAATTGCTCTCTCTCTCCTGCTCCCACCTAACTACCTCTATCTCCCTCGCTCCCTCGCGCGCCCACTTAAACACACGCGACTGCAACCGCAACTGCAGCCCGAGCCGGTTTTATAATTACTCCAACTCTCGACTCTCGACTTGGCCCACTCACTCCACCAGGGGCCAGTCCAATCTTTTTTTGCACGGGCTCGAGCCGTGCTCCGCCCGGCGGCGCGGTCGATTCCGAAAACGGACAAACTGAAAAACTTTGAAAAACAACAGGGAAAACTGTGATTACTGTGATTACCCTGCATCGTAGTTTGTGTGTGTATTCCAGTCTCCAGAGTGTGTGTGTTAGTGTGCATCATTGATCAGTGCAACTGCAACTGCAACAACAACTGCAACTGCGACGATGGCAGTGTCCTGCCCAGAAGTTATGTACGGTGCCTACTATCCATATCTGTATGGGCGCGCAGGACCAAGTCGTTCGTTCTATCAATATGAGAGGGTAAGTGTGAGGAATAACTAACCTAAACTTATGTTATAGGCTGATATGCAAATAGGAATGCAGTAAATATGAAAACTGTTAGGGGAAGAAGGATATAAACCATAAATGTACATGTTTTTCAATGGAAGATGTAGAAGTGAATGCAAAGTATAAATTATAAAAAGAATTTATTATAAGTTTACAACTCTGTTTTAACTGTGTCTTCTGATAAAGTACAATGCTTACTTGACTACATTAAAAGTAAGAATCTTCAAAAACGTAGATAATCACATGCAGAAAGAATCTAAGAAGAACTTGTGTATTTGCAAATGGTAAAGTAATAATGCACAAGAGATGCGATCACAACTTATATAATTTCCCATTGGAAATATGTTTATCTTCAATATTTAAACTAATTCTTAGATCCAAATTAGATACGGTCAGTAGGAATATTTAGTAGTAATATTTAACCAAAGGCAAAATTGCAAAATCACATTACTTAATAAATGATAAAGTTAAATTCCATTCAACAAACACCAAAAACTTGTAAGTCGTCGTATGCATTTCCAATGTTTTATTGAATCTATAGAAACAATTTCAATTGAAAACCTCTTTATTCTCGTACAGATATATGTATGTACATGATTCAAAAATAGGGCCTGCAATTTAATAAGTTTTTTAATTATAAACAAATTGCGATAAATCCATTGCTAAAAGTTCCCTTAAAGAGAATTCCATAGTTCCACAGTAATGAATTCCCGATAGCGTAATGCGATTCTTAGTTAATTACAGTTAATTAATTAGCTGGTTGTGCATATTAATGCGGAGCACACGCACAATTTGTTTGCCCAACCCGACGAACCCAATTTGGCCAAAACGAAAGGAGCCGCAATTAAACGTGGCTAACAAATCATAAGAATTCACGCAAAACGCAAATCGTTTTTGAATTCAAGATTCACAGAATTCCGCACGGCAAATGTCGCTTTGTTTTGCTGTTGTACTGCTTTCCCCCTCCCCCTGCTCCGCTCTCTTCTTTGGTTGCTTTTTGCTAACATTGATTTCGCAGATATCGAAAGATTTTCTGTGATTTTTTTGGGTGACAAGTTAAGTAAAAGTTCTCACGATCCGCGAAAGGGTCGCGACTGCGGGATGCGAATAAGGGACTTCAGACTGTTGGGGTCTCTCTCTGTCCCTCTTCCCTATCCCCATCTCTCTCTCACCGTCTCTCGCTGGTTTGCCGCTGCGGCACAAAGAGATTCTTGTGTCGCAAGTTCCAATTATACAAGGCCGCGGCACCAAATCGAAATTGGCCTTTTATGTAAGTAACCGATACGACACGATTCGGATTCTGATTCTCTATGCCTTTGCATGACCATAAACGTGGCCAAGGCGGCGGTGGTGGCGACGGCGGTGGAGATAAGCCTGGACACAGTTGGCCAATCGCAGATTGAGTCAGCAGCCGAGAATCGCCAAAAGAGCGGGAGAGAATCACCGAAACGCTGACCGGTTTATTTGCCGGCACAGCTAGAGGCAACCTCGGGCAGCATGCGGGACTCGAGTGTAGCCTCACAACAGTGTTGACAGTAATCCTCCACAAAATTAAAGGACCGATGATAGTTCCCTTTATATAGTAAAGCTGGCCTGATAAGCAACAATTTTTCTAATATAAAATTGCAAATTGCTTTAGCCAGTTAATTTGCTTGATATGCCGTTATCGATAACCTGGATAAACAATTTGTATGCAAATTATGCGGCGGTATATCGATATTCTCAACAAATAAACAAAAATACTGCAAATGATGTGGCTGCCTATCGATTTTCAAAATAAATGTATTAATTTCGGTAAAAATACTACGATGTGGTGGCATGTCGATTCGATAATTGCAGTTCAAATTATTAGAGGCAGTGCAAACAAGACACTTTTTTAGCACAATAAGAATTCGACATATTTTCCAGCTAGACCACAAACAAAGGACAGCTCTGTTCGCAAAATAGGCTAACTTGGCAACACTGGCTTAGACAGTTTTGTCGTCCCGTCGACACTTTGCTTGTTTTTGCGCGGTTTGTTTGCGTTTTCACTTAATTTATTGTGTGTATCGCCATTAGTTCTTGCCGAGCACATCAAAAAACGCAGTGAACGCGGCTGCGCGGACGAGAGTCTCGTAACCGATCAGATAAACCCTCTACGAAGGAGAGTAGAACTAAGAAGAAGAAGGGATGCGACTGTTTGGACTTGGGGTCGCCGTTTGATCGCTGGCCAGGTGATTTATGCCGTGTGATCGAAATATCGCTGCAGCTAATAACAGAGACTCCTCCAACTGCTGCGACTGGCCTTGCAACTTGCAGATACTTTTGTATCTTTGCGCATTGTTCGCACGTCGCGCTACTGCACTTGGGGCTCGATCGTGTTGCACGATAAGCAGCTGCGAGGGGGCATATTGATTATGTGCTTAAACCGATTGACAGATGCGCAAGATACGCGGATACAGATACAGATACATTTGGCTAGCACGCTCAGGGTTGCTGCAATGAGTTGGCGTTTCTTTTTTTTGGCCACTTGGGGCAACAAATTAAGACTTTGTAAACAAGCCGCAGGCGGAGCGTGTGCTAAGTGAGGCTGCCCCTTTGACTGTGTATCTATGAGATACTTTCCCCTGCTTGCTGCTGCTGCTGCTGCTCATAAATCATGGAAGGCTGCCGCGTGCTGTCGATGCGTGCGTCGATGCACTTCTCAAATGGATCGTGCTGGTTAACCCATTATTAACCCCTGGTAGCCTCATAATTGGCCCTAGAGGGAGGCGTGGGAGGGGCATGGGCAGCTAAGGGAGAGAGAGGGGTAGGGGCAGCTGACTGCGCTTTAAATTTAGAAACGTTTGGAGGCGCGCAAATGTAGCGCGACGCCCCCGACACGGGTTCGGGTTATCTCCGCGTGCGCTAATGGGCTCATTAAAGAGCGAGGTGCAAGGGGAAGGTGGAGAATGGGGGTGAAGAGAGGGAGGTGACTGCACAAGGTGCTGTCGCTAGGGCGCTCGTAAATCGTCGCCGAGCGCCGCATTATGTTTGACACGTCGCCAAGCCGGGGAGCTTGCGGCGTGATTATCGCCTCCACTTCGAGTGTGACCTCTTCCCCGACCTGCTTCCCTCCTGGCCTAACCCGACGGGGAATGAGTTAGTGGGCCTACCCCTGCCCCCCTTCCCACTGCGTGACAATATGCGAACGCTCGTAAATTTAATGGCCTGCGCTGCATTTGCCATCAACATAAATTTTGTGTATTGTGTCATTTTCAATTTGCACCAACGCCTTCATAACTCATCTTCCCCCACCTTCCCCGCTTACGCTCTTCTAAGTGCCACTAATCTAAACTTGAACTTCTTCTGCTGCTTCTTCTCCAGTTTAACCAGGATCTGTACTCCTCATCGGGCGTGCAGCTGGCCGCCTCATCGAGCGCCTCCGGCAGCTCCCACTCCCCCTGCAGTCCCATTCTGCCGCCCTCGGTGAGCGCTAATGCAGCTGCCGCCGCTGTTGCTGCTGCCGCTCACAATTCAGCGACTGCCGCCGCCGTTGCTGCCGTCGCCAATCAGGCCTCCACATCGGGCCTGCAGTTGGGCCCGGGAGTGGGTGTGGGCGTGGGCAGCGGTTCTGCGGGCGTTGGCAGCGGTCTGCTGGGCAGCAATGTGCCCGGCAGCGGAGGTGGAGGCGCAGCCAGCACCGGTCTGGGCATGAGTCCAGTGCTGAGCGGAGCGGGACAGGCCAGTGGACACGGCCTGCACAGTCGCACGCACCAAACCAAAGAAGAGGATCTCATCGTGCCGCGCAGCGAAGCTGAAGGTGAGTAGAGCAGATGATGAAGAGAGAAGAGCAGTGAAGAGGGATTGAAGATTGAATTTTAAGGGGACTCGCATCAGGAATACTATATAATGATAATGATATAGATTAATTGTAGATCGAATTTAAAGTATTCATAAGAGTTTTATACCATATTTTTCTATATAATATGAATATTATAATAAGATAACGGACCTAAATCACTTAAGAGAGTTTCCAATGTTTTATAGCAAATTCAATCCTTTAGAATTGTTGACACTACTTGAATATTATTTAAATTAGTTTTTATATCAGATTTGTTAATCATTTTTAGAATACTAAGGCCGATTTAAGGGTTTTTATAGAAAATGGTAAAGAGATTTTTGAATTCAGACTTAAAAGTGTTTACAAAACGATTAATACAAGTTAAGCTTCTATAGTTTTAATTATTACTGATATTATAGAAGTTTAATAAGTAATTTTGTGAGATCTATAGCAGCAAGTTTTTAAAAACTTTCATATATATTAGATAACAAAGATTTTTTATATACGATAAACATACAATTATAGCAACATCGACTGCTTTACGCATTTCAATAACAGATTCAAGATTTTTTGTAGAATGTATATGTGCACTAAAGTCTCTAATTTGCAACAGACAAACTTGACCCACAAAGCAGCAAAGTGTCATTAGATATCATAGATAAATCCAGATATACTATATATCAAGAATAATAGACCACGTACAAAATGTGCTAAGAAAACCAGTTTTTGTGTTAATTTTAACAAGTTAATTATCAGTTATGTTAATTAGTTGTCTAGTCATCAAGTTTAAGTTTATGGCGGGATACACTTTACTATAAATCAATCATTTTATAGCAGACTATATATTGTGATAAACGATATACTTTTGAAAAATGCCAAAATTGAAAGGTTGCTGATTTATGGCAAGCTCTCCAATGAAACAAATTGCTATTACTAATACTTGCTATAAATATATCTATGTGCTATAATACCTCCTTTCTAATGGGTATACATACAGATGGATATAGGTACAGATGAATATATAATCAGTAAAAATAGGCAACTTTCTAAAGATATAGCAATCGAGGCCCGTGCTATATATACGTTTGCTATAATTTATTTATTGCAACTATGCTGGCAGTGCAAATAAGTCCGATACCATAAGAAATACGTGCTCACATTGCCGCTGTCAGCATTGGGAAGATCGATTGTTGCCTCGTCCCGCTCGGAATGTGCGAGGAACGTGATTGCGAGAGAGAGAGAGAGTGAGAGGAGAGAGAGAGGGCATGCGGGCAGCTAATTAATTTGCACATTTTTGAGATTGTTCGGCGACATTCCAACGAGTTAACATTTAATAATTTATAACATATTTAATTCTACTTTTCACTCTCTCGCTCGCACACTTTCTATCTCCCTCTCTCTCTCTCTCTCTGTCTCATTCACTGCTACACTCACTAATGAGCTGCCTTTTCTGCATTACAGCGCGCCTGGTGGGCTCCCAACAGCATCAGCATCACAATGAATCATCCTGCTCCTCCGGCCCAGACTCGCCGCGTCATCCGCACTCGCATCCGCATTCATTGCATGGCGGCGGTGGTGGCACAGCGGGCGCATCCTCTGCGGGCGTCAGCTCCGTCACGGGCGCCATGTCCAAGGAGCTGCCACTGGACACAAGTAGCAGTGGCGGCCCGGGAGGAGGCAGTCAAGGACGCGCTCAGTATCTGTCGGCGACCTGCGTTGTATTCACCAACTACTCCGGCGACACGGCCAGCGTGGTGGACGAGCACTTCTCGCGAGCGCTCAACTACAGCAATAAGGATACGAAAGGTAGGTGCACAGGCCTAATGGGCCCCAATCCCCCTCCTTCTCCCCCTTATGTTCCCCCCTCATGGAACTGCCTCAATTTACATGCTGATCAAACGAACCGCACACGTCATGTACTTGTCCCAGCTGTCAGTTCGCGTGTTGCCCGCGTCTGCTGCTCCAGCTGCAGCTCCGACTCCGACAGCGGCGTCCACTGGCTGACATAGTTGTGCTCT